>CM040923.1:10381053-11581053 GCA_023029165.1 Gobiocypris rarus
CAAACTGAACTCAAACTTACAACTCATTGTGTGCTTAGACAGTTACATTTAGAGAACATATTGATGTGTTATGTTCCCTTCTATTTATTACTTACATTTTCTTTAATTGGTCTTAAATTTACCTTCTTAACCTGCAGAAACCCTGTTTATTTACTTTACTCTAATAAATGGTTGTCACTCCCAAACCTTTGCAGTATGTGTCTAAAACGACACAATAAGCATCCAAATTGTGTTTTATTGAATAGTTCTGCTGGCGTTCACATCTTGGCTGGCCCAGAGACACGGTACCTTCATTTGGCTCTCTGCTTTGGCCATTATTGTGTTCCGCTCTGAATTGTGCCTCCTCTTCGGCCTGATGTTGTTGATGTCACTCCTGAGCAGGAAACTCCATTTTCTACAACTGCTTTACCATGCCATACCTGCTGGTGTTTTATCTTTGGGTCAGTGATGCACAAAAGCTTTTAATTCTGTCAATATTTTGTCTACTTGAGACAGCCCTACACATACTGAAGTGTATTTGCTTTCTTTTGTAGGTTTCACTGTTATAGTCGACACAGTTTTCTGGAATAAGCTGCTCTGGCCTGAGGGTCAGGTACTGTGGTACAACACAGTCTTGAATAAAAGCTCCAACTGGGGAATATCCTTTTGTAAACTACAGCATGGTTCAACGGGAGATTGTCAACATTTACCCAGAGTGTTCATTTTTGGGCCAACTTTACTAAAAAAAATTATTTCTGCAAAATTTTGTATCTTTCCTTGACTTCTTCCGTGCTTCAAACTTCCCCTTTTCTGTGGTATTTCTACTCTGCTCTTCCTCGAGCTCTTGGCAGCACAATATTTTTTATCCCACTCGGCCTATTGGACAGACGGACAAGAAAACTACTCATCGTAACTGTAGGCTTTATTCTACTGTACTCTCTTCTGCCCCACAAGGAGCTCCGTTTTATCATCTACACCTTCCCTGTGTTCAACATGATTGCTGCCTGTGGTTGTTCCTTCATGTAAGCAGAACATATTTTGATTAGTAGTTGTTAAAGGGGTCATTAAAAAATGGAGAATCAAAATGTTTTTGATATTTACACATTTAAGAGGTTAGTATACAAAAACATACTGCAAGTTTCAGAACTCAAAACTAACTGTCCAGTTTTGAAACATTAATTATTCTTTTCTACCCTTCTGAAACAGATATGAAATTGGGAGATTATTCTCAAAGTCTTTTCAAAATATCTTTTCTTAAAAGTTATGGCAGTGCCAAGCATTTTGTCCTCATATATGCTGGTATTTATTTATTTTTTTGCCTCATACAACAGCTGAGGTAATTTTTTAAAAACATTTGACCCTTCGTAGTGCAAAAAACTTTAAACCTTTTATAAGCTGACCTCAAAAAAACAATATAAATATAGCTGCAAGCAGCCATTATGAAGTCCTTAGCAACAAATATTATTACTACTAATAATACATTTGATATATTTACGGTAGGAAATTTACTAAATATCTTCATGTAACATGATCTTTAATTAATATCCTAATGTTTTTTGGCATAAAAGAAAAATTGGTAATTTTGATAGATATAATGTATTGTTGGCTTTTGCCACAAATATACATGTGCGACTTATGACTGGTTTTGTTTTCCAGGGTCACAAATTAGAGTTTGTTAAAACAGTTCTTAAGTAGCTAGTTGTTAATATTATCCAAGAGCCTACAAAGAAATTAGTTTGACAGTCATTTAATTCAGTTTTAGTGCCTTGTACATAAAAAGAAAAATTAAAAGAACAGAACAGGCCAATAGTCACTCACAACCCCCAGTAGCAAAAAACAAACAAAACAAATATTATTAAAGGGGTCAGGAACAATGCTTGAAATCTTGCTTGTTTTTAATAATGTTTCCTGTGCCCCCAAGTCCGTGTATAGTGCATAAATTCCTGTAATGGATTCCCATATTTATTCACTAAAGCATGAGTTACATGAGTAAATAAATCCAGGCCGATGAACAGATCAAATATATAATTTGAAATCCTTCTGTCAGACTTTAATTTCAAAAACTTGAGTGCTTTAGTGCCTCTTTTTTTGCTCTTCATACGACATGCACATGGCTTTACATCACCACAACTTTGACATCCGCTTGCGTTTAGAACCAATGTAGCTGTCTGTATTGCCATTATGATTTTCAGTTGACAATACATAAGCATTGGAGCAGATCCGAACATGCTGTCATTAAAAATATTCAAAATATTGTGTATTCATTATGATCTTATATTTTTACCAATAAAATATCAATGCCATTTCAAATAATAATGTAATGTTAAGCCTGGATGATGAGTTGATGTCTGAACAAAGAATGGTTATCCTCTTATTTGCATACATTGGAAAGTGCTGATATAGTCTAATGTACAATGAATATTAATATAATTTAATTAAAAAAGACAGCATTTTGCAAATATATGCTGTATTTCTTAGGGGCTTTAGTATCAGATTTGACTTTCAGAAAAATATTAAATCTTGGAAATGAAGTGCTCCTATATTGCTCATTGTTTATCACCACATTTATTTCTCTTTTGTTTTATTGTAGTTTGAAGAACTACCACAAGTCATGGATGTATAAAATCGGCTCCATAGTTGTGGTTGGACATTTGATGTTAAATGGAGTATACACAAGTATTTCTCTGTATGTTTCCCATCATAACTACCCAGGAGGGAAAGCAATGCAGGAGCTGCATAGATTAATGCCAGCAACAGCAGGTACGTTTATTTTTGCATATTTAATGTTTAATTATTATTGTAATCCAAGCAATCTGATTAAGTTGCATACTTCCCACACAGATGTGTCATTACACATTGATGTACTTGCTGCACAAACGGGAGTCTCACGTTTTCTTGAGCTAAATAGTAACTGGAGGTGCGTGACCATCAAACTATCATGATAATTATGTGCAATGAGTGATTTGTCTTAATGTTTGGCTTTTAATTTCCTAGATATGACAAGAAAGAGGATTTGACCCTTGAAGATCCAGTTATGAAAACGTATTCACACCTGTTAATGGAAGCGAATACAACTAAGATATTGCTGCTCAAAGACTCTCACAAACCTTTGGTCTTCATCCCAGGATACCAAAGCCTTGCATTTGAGATGTCCCAATTTCCACCTCTCAAAATCAAGCTAAGCAACAAACTTGTGCTTCTAAAAAGACATTTAAATAATGAACCTAGATAACGAAAGCTTGGAGTGAAAATGACCAATAAACACTGAATTTCGTAAGACCAATAAATGTTTACAGAGGTGGTTCTGAATTTGGTTGCTGGACCATTTTACTGAGACAGGAACATTCCTGAGTTATTTTAAGTGCAGTTTAACACTCTTCACTGTGGCTTAATTTCATAGTATACACACATTTTTAAAACATGTTTAATTTATTGAGGCTTCTTCCACAGGCTTTAAGATTTTTGCAATTGCAGTCACATTTTTTAGCATGTTATTACTACGCATCCCAGTGGTTTGTGTCAACCGTATCCTTTGCATGAATAACGTAACTCTGGATTCATAGACACTTAAAGGGATAGTTCACCCAAAAATAAAGATTGTCATTTACTCACCCTCGTGTCATTCCAAACAAGCATGACTTTCTTCTGTGGAACACAATATATTTTTAAGAATGTTAGTAACAAAACCATTTTGGAGATCATTTACCTCTATTGAATGGAAAAATAAAATCGCATCTTTAATGTTTCACAGAAGAATGAAAGTAATACAGATTTTCCAGTCAGACTGCCCTCTCCAACAAAGGCCAAAAGATATAATCTAATTATTTTTTTGTTTTTACTATTACTAGTAAAAGTGCTTACTAAAAATATTTACAATTGTTTTACTATTACATTAACAAATTTTTCAGTTTGGATTAGAATTAGAATAGATTTAGCATGATCATCCAGATATGGAAAATATATGCATCCGGTGACAATAATTACCAGAAAAAGAAAATCATGACCTGAAACAAATTTTTTTTTAAAAGCAACATGGTTTCAAAGTGTAAAGTTTTATTTACAAATTGCAAAAAAATTTCCAGTTTGAATTTTTCCTCTATCAAATTATATTTAGGAAATTATTTATAAAATGTACAGTACATTTCCTTGATGTCCCATAATTTAACCCTTTAGATTTATATATATATATAAAAAAAGATTTGTGCTTGAGACATTTTCAAATAGATTTCAACCTGAAAGTACAGCATTATGTACATTTTTTTTTAACAAATACAAACAAAATAAGCAAAAAAAAAAATCTAACAGTACCACGAGTCACAAAAATCACAATAAAATAATTAAATAAAATACATTTAAAACATCTCTCAGTCACAGCATTTATTTTGGGCCATGTATTTATATAAAAACAGTAATCAGCATTTAGTTTCAATTGTATAAAATCATTAAAATCAGAAGACTACGACTTGCTTTGCACATTAATATTTACAGCATGTTGACCTGAAGTAGTTTGTATAAGGCACAAGGAGAGAGAAGACAGATACATTTTATCAAATAAAAAGAATCAGTACAGCAACAAACAATAACTACCCCTATAACTAGATAACCCTCCCTCCCTGAAAACACTTTTCACCAGGAATAAGACTCCAGTTATCAAGTGTACTCAACAGTAGTACTCAAAGCAGTCTTTTATTCAGTTAAATATTCAGATGCTCTGTGTATTGAATATGAACCACAGTAAAAATGAATTGTGGTTAATTAGGCCTTCTCAGAAAGTTACTTGAGTGGTCCTAGTTTGAAGTTCATTAGTCTTAGAAACAGCCTTGCAAATATAAATACATAATCATCAGTACTGAAAATATATCAAAGGAAGGTTGACCTTTAAAAATAGAAGTCCTTCAAGATTTTCTAGCAATGGTCGGGACTGATTCAGAGCACAGTTGACACTTGATGTGCTAAAAAGTGTGTCTGCTGGTACAATGCTGGGTGGACAACCCACATAGCGTACAGCTACTTTGGCAAGGTCAGGCCACAGTAACTTCTTCAGGTTCCAATAATCCAGAGGATCACAACTCTGGTCAAGAATGTCCTCCTCCAAATACTCCAGCACAGCAAGCTCCAGTGATTTTGGTCTCTCCTCTTGCTTGATTTTCTGTCTAATGTCATCCATTAGAGCCCAGAGGTTCTCTTTGTTTGAGGCCATGCTGTTTGATGAAGCTGGTATTTCACTACATCCATTTGAAAGTGGTGGCTTGGTCTCCACAGAGTTGGATACAGACACCTCAAGCTCTTGTATGAGGTCATGCTTACACTGCTCCGCTTCTTCCTCCGTAAAGAGGGATGTCTTATACCTAGGATCCAACATGGTTGCCCATATGTACCTTGGGTCATGAAGTGTAGGGGACATTCTAGTCACCATTGCCTCCTTTAAAGACTTCAGCATATTATCAATACCCATTGTCTCATCAAAAAGCATATCTATCTTTCGGTTGAGTATGTGAATGAGTGGAATGACCTGACCTAGTGTTGCAGTGCGATTGCTCATCTCCCTGCAGGCTACCTCAAAAGGCTTAAGAGCATTGCAGACCGATTGCATGACTTCCCACTGGTCACAGCTTATCAATTCCCTGAAATTGCACTCTATCGACATCTCATCAATGGCTTTCTTTTGCTCAACTAATCGCTCAAGCATAAAGTATGATGTTTTCCACTTAGAGGGAACATCCTGAACCAGCTGGTTTTCAGGTAACTGATAAGCTTTTTGCAGCTCTGCCAACTTCTCCTTTGCTTTAGCAGAACGATGCACTCTTTCACAGATTTTTCTAGCAATACTCAGCAAGTTCTGAACCATCCTCTGACTTTTTATGGCTTCGTTAACAATAAGGTCTATGTTATGACCAAAACACTGCATGGTGGTGTGGTCACTGCTCTCTAGTATGCTTCCAATAGTTTGGTTATCTGTTACAGTAAATCCAATTTTAAGGCCTGAGGAACCAATCCAGGTGTCCCAAAGATATTCAAGCTGCTTCTGTATGTTCAGCATATTGTAGTCACAGTCAATTGAGGAAACACCAAGGAGGGCCGAACAGTGGAAATCTTGACCCTGAGCCGGAACTTGAGACTCAAATGTTACCCAGTGGGCTGTAAGAATCAAGTACTCTTGAGTTTGGCTGCTCACCCAAACACTTGTTGTGAAATGGATGATTCCACCTTCAGCCTCCTTTAGATGGGTCAGAACTACTTCTTTCACGCTTTCATACATTTCTGGGATTGCAGTGCTGGTAAAGTAGGATGAGGAAGGTAGAGAATACTGTGGTTGGAGGTATTCCAGTAACCGGTTCAGGCCAAGATTTTCCACTACAGTTGATGGCTGAAGATCCAGTGCAAGCATTTCTGCAATGAGTTTGGTAATTTTTTTGGCAGCTGGGTGGCATTCACTGAACTTTTCTGCATTTTCCTCATAAGTAGAAATGTCCATGAGCTCCTGCTTCACTTGAATTTCAGCAGATGACACATCACCTGAGATATTACTATTATTTTCAAGCACATGTCCATGAAATCTCTGCATGTGCCTAAATAAGCAACTAGTGCCTAAATTGGTTGTCTTTTTCCCTCTGCTAATTGTGCGGCTACAGTGCAAACAGACCACCTTAGTTGGGTCAGCAGAGGAAATAGAAAAGTGATTCCATAGCTTAGAAGTCTTTTTGCTGAAAACAGGCAGAGTATGGGGTTTGTTCTGAACAGCTGGGCTGTCTGTTGCATTTGTCATCATGTCGTCCTCTGCAGCAGGAGTTGAATGAGGTGACTGAGGTGAGGAAACTTTGTCACTTGTGCTTTTTTGTGTTTTGAGAACATCAGGATGCCGTCGCATCAGATGTCTCATTAAACAGCTTGTGCCAAAGTCCCCTCGTTTACCACGGCTTATGACACAAGGACAATATCGACACAAAGCTTTGAGTTGGTCAACAGGAGAGACAATGAAATGATGCCATACTTCTGATTTCACCCGTTTCATTATTTTCTTGTTTTGTTGAAATACTGAGCTCTGATCTTGGGATACGCTGTGCCCCTCAGTGTGTTCCTCTGGAGTGGATGACAGAGGTATATTTTCCCCTTTCAGTCTAAAAGATGCATCAAGTGAGGACTCTTGTCCAGATTGATATGTAACATCATTTACCTCATCTTCAGGAGTCATGTGCTCACTGTCATCATTGGGCACTTCATCTGATATGGTATCAGGGCGATGTGAGTTACATAAGAATTCCTTTTTGACCTCTGTGGGTTCTTGTGAGCGTGACAGCAATGTTGGCGGAGTGGTGTAAGGCGGAGGAATGGTTGAACCCTGTCCGTTTTCTTCAATGACTATGTCTCGATGGGCCCGCCACATGTGGCGAATAAGGCAGCTCGTCCCCAAGTCTTTCCCATTTTTGCCACGACTGAACTCATTCATGCAGTGAATACACACTGCTTTTGAGCTGTCAGCAGGGGATAAATAAAAGTGTTTCCACACTGCTGAGCGCCGGCGAGAACTTGAGCTCTTAGGGGCTGATCCAGGGGATTCAGTCAACAAGTCTGTGGCATCGTCATTATGGTTGTTAAAGGAATGTGGGGAAGGAACCGCACTAGAGTCACTCTTGACACTCTTTTCTGCTTTTGGTTTGACCTTTTGTAAAGAGTCTTTGGACACTATGTCTGTGGCCTCAGCTTGAAAGGAGGACAGTGGAGTATGGTTGTCTGTAGGTTGCTTGATGCTTACAGACAAGTCCCCATTGTTTGGTGATATATTGGGAGGTATTAAAGATGAAGAACTGGACAAATTATTTAATGAATCACCATCTTGCAGAAGAACAGTGGGATGAGCCCTTCGCACATGCCTCATTAAACAACTAGTACTGAGGTCTTTCTCATTTTTACCCCTGCTGAATTCTTTCATACAGTACATACAGATTGCTTTGGTACTATCACGTGGTGATATGAAAAAATGGTTCCAAGCAGGAGATTTTTTTCTAGGGTTAAGGGGACTTCTTATGGATGATAGAAGGCTTTGTGTGACAGCATCCATTGCAACATCATAAAGAGTACTTGAATACCCACTGAACAAGTTACCATAATCATCATCATAACCTCTAGTGGCAAAAGGGCCAAAGGCTCCATCAAATGATAACTTTTCATCATCCTGAGTGATTTCACCCGTTTCATTTGGTTCTGCTTTGATACATACACTTGTTTCAATTTCTGAATTATTGATTTCAATGTTCTGGCTCTTATTTGAACTAGCTGGAGACGTTTGAGAGTCATGCTTTTCACAGATTTCTGCTGCTGAATCCTCTGTTGAAAGTCCATCAACCTCAGAAGATCCATCTTCCTCTGCGCCCTCAAATGACAAAGACACCAAAGAAGAGTTTTTTTCCAGTGTCTCAGAGGGACAGGTATGGGGTTCTTCTTCCAATATCTCTTGAGGAGTAATTCTGTATGATTTGAACACATAACCATCTTTCCCTTCGATTTTTAAACAGGTTCCTTTGGCCTCTATTCTCTTGTTATCTTTGGAGCCATTATGCTCGTGGCTTGCATCCTCAGTCTTCTTTGAGAGGCTGTCCTCTCCGTCCATTATTGCAGAAAGAATTTCTGCAGTGAAAGGAAACTTTCTCTATTCAAAGCAGCTTTTTAAGTGTTCAAGTGTCATGGGTATGGTTCTTTCTTCCATCCAGTTTACTTTAACATGTTATATCTGAGCCCAGATGCAACACATAAATAGACCTCCATTTAGGATAGTGTAAATTACTTGTGTTCATTTGTAGAATCTGCAAAATTAGATAAGAGATAGAAAAACATTTAGATAATTAAAAATACAATTAACAGTATAAAGTAATCTGCATGTGTGGTAAATCAAGTTATACATACTGCAAAAAAAAAATTAAAAAAAATTATGCAATAAACAAAATTTCTCAAAGAAATTTTTGAGGGGGACACAAATACTTACTTGTATGTGTACCCCAGGATATGTGTACCACAAAAAATGTTTTGAACATGGCGTTTTGGTGCACAAAAATTATCTCTAGGCCAGTGGTTCACAACTTTTTTACTCTAAGGCCCCCCTCCTCTCTGAAACAATACGGCAAAGGCCCACTGACACCCATCAACCCCCCCAAACCTTAAGTGTTCTTTTTTGCAAATATAGGGCTGCCCCCAAATAGTCGACTAAACGTAAGTCGAAATGAAGAGGGCTTGGTCGAATACATTTTCATTAGGTGGTTAGTCGCAAAAACAATCACGTGAAAATCAGTGTATGACATGACATCAAAGCAACGAGAGATCAACGAGACCTCGTGCCTCGCGGTATACCAAAGCGCACTTGTGGGAGAAAAATGTACTGGGCAGATAAAACAAAGGTTAATTCGGGACCATTGGCTTGGTGGCAAAAAAATGAACATCGATATCCAAAGCTCGCTAAAGCAGCTAAACGCCTCCGCTGTATCCCTTCCACATCCACTCCATCAAAGCGCATCTTTTCAAAGGCCGGCTTCATTGTGAACAAGTCGAGAAGCTCCCTTCTTCCCAACAATGTGGACAAGCTGGTGTTCCTCTCACATAATATAAAAAAAAAAAAATCAAATTAAAAGCTTATAGGTAAGAATGATTAATTTCCTTTTTGTAGTGTTTCTGTTTGCTATCTGTTAGGCTATATAAAAAAATGGGTATTTTTTATAACGGGTAGGCTATACAAATAAACAAATACATATTATTTTAATTTATTCGTTTATAAAATGCAGTTGTTTTTTTATTCTGTAAGAAAAATTAGTCTGATGTTTGCAATTTGTTGTTTCAGGTCGAGACTCATCCGTCGTCTTAATGGCAGTTTGCGGCTTTGCTCTGATATTTTTTATTTGTATTAGTGTTCTTTAAATTATTTGTTCCACATTTTGTCTTAAATATAGTTGTTCTAAACAATTTAATTTTGGGTGCTCGAGCCCCTGCCCTTTTTAAAAATTAATCAAAAGTGCCCCTCTCAGACAAATATCAATGATAATATTTGTGGTCAATAAAAAAGGACAATGTGTCCAATACTAACAAACTGCTCAAATGTTGGAAAACTTCTGTTTATTTTTTCATATCAGTCGGTCTGAGCCGTTCAATCAACTTTATTTATATAGCGCTTTTACAATGACGATTGTTTCAAAGCAGCTTCACAGTGTTAAACAGGACAACATTGCAACAAAATTTGGCTAGTTTAATTTGAATAGTTTATAGAATTATATATGACCAAATTAATAAATTAAATTTGTATATTTAGTTCAATCAATCAACTTTATTTATATTCCGTTGCGTGTGTTTTTCTGGCTGATTTTCCTCTGTTCTGTTCGGAAAGGCTCTCGAGCCATATATGGTTCTTTCAGAGAGTGTCTGTGGCTTTATGGGAGAAAAGCATCCTCCCCAAACAAACCAAAACATTTTTTTTTCATCAGTAATCAACGCTAATGTGTTGATTTCATTAAAAATCTATATTTTATATATTTAAAAATTTTACCTAAATCGTCAATGCACGGGCCGTTTGTCATATACACCAACCAATCGTGATCTGGCAAAGTTCAGATTCCATTGGACAATGTGAAGTGGAGCGGTAATTTTCTGTTCTAATTCATAAATCGGTTGAAAATGACATGGACAGACGAACTAACGTTTGTGGAACGATTTCCTGACAAAATGGATCATCCTGACAATCGTCCTGATGTTCCTGACAACAAACAAAGCACTGCACAAAACCACACAGCACCAAAAGTCGCATTAATGTAAGTAGTGTTAAATTCACTTGTATTTATGTATAATGATACACGTTTACTATTTGATGAAACTATCAAGTTAATGAAGCCCAAGTGCCGACAGCACCTACAGGCCAATTATGTGAAATGGTGGCGTGAAAGGACTTTATTATATTACCATTTTTGAATATTATACAGCATTATGAAAGAAGTTTCTTATGCTCGTCAAGCCTGCATTTATTTGATCAAAAACAGCAAAATTGTGAAATATTTTTATAATAATGGTTTTCTATTTTAATATACTTTAAAATTAAAAGTATATGTATGTCTGTGATCAAAGCTGAATAATTTATCATCATTACTCCAGTCTTCAGGTTCCCAAATCATAGATTTGACGTCAATGTTGAAAACCGTTGTGCCGCTTAATATTTTTTTATAACCTGTTGTGATACTCCAGATGAAAGATTATTTGATTAATAAAATGTTAAAAAGAACATGTAATAATATCTCACAATATTAGGCTGCTGCTTTTTCTGTATTTTTGATTAAATAAATGTAGGCTTAATGAGAATAAGAGACTTCTTGCAAAAATAAAAGTTAAAATGTAGTATTTAAACTTTTTACACGCGCATAGTCACACACACACACACACACACACACACACACACACACACACATATATGTATGTGTGTGTGTGTGTGTGTGTTTTAACATTTTTTTAGTATTTTTTTTTTTTTAGATGTTGCCCCTTTTTTACATTTGAGCCCCTGCCTCTGAAGAACTCTCTGCACGTCCCTGCTGGCCACTGATTTTTGTGTCCATAAGCGATGTATACTTTAAACACTTTACTATTCTGTTTTAAGCGCTTCATTTTCATTTTGAACGCGCTAATATCATGCTTTAGCATTTTCTGTCATATGGAAGTGTTAAACTTCAACCTGGACTATACCTTTCCTTGTATATACGCAAGTTTTTATATTAATATCATAAATTAATGATTAATCGACTAATCGCTAAAATGCAGGAGCGTTAGTCGACTAGAAATATCTTTAGTCGGGGGCAGCCCTACATACATTGCAGACATTCTTCACAACTTAAGAGTACTTAATCTGCTCAGTTATACAGTGCAATAAGTACAAGTCAACTTGCCATAACAAACAAGACCACAGGGAGATGCCAAAGGACCGCATATAACTACTATACAGATAAATTCATTATTAACAAACACGCTAAAATACAAATTAAAAATAAAATAATACTGAATGTATGGAAACTTAGCCATCTGAAGTCGATGTGTACATAAAAACTTCTCCAAAGCACGCTTTTTCGGCGAGCATCCATTATGAAACACTCACAGTACATTCATTTTGACAACTACGTGAATATATTGAACTGCGTTCATGCAGAAATACGATGTTATAGCGATCAATAAGCCGAGAGCGCACATACATGGTTTGTTTGGGCATCAATAATAACGTACTCGCGTGTGCCTATAATGTATGACTCCTGCATGTCACTGTAATAATCTTTACCTTCATTACAATCGTCATCCAGACAAAACTTTATTCAGTAAGCCGACAGTGCACATACACGGTTTGCGCATCAATTATAACACGGAAATGCCTAATGTTCATCATTGCGATCATCTTTACCTTCATTACAACCGTCATCCATCAAAACTTTTTAGCGACACTGTTTGCTTTAACCAACTGAATAACCACCGTTCAGTCTGTATTTCACACAGCACAATTAGAAACGCCTTGGGCTGCTCCAAATCCAAAACAATCACAGAATACGAGAGAGGTGGTTATTTGATAGGAGTGTAACGATACAACTATGCCACGGTTTGGTTCATGTCACGGTTTTGGCGCCACGGTTCGGTTCGGTTCTGTTTGTAGTGGAGGCAGGGTTCATGGCAGGGCACCAGCAATAATAACACTAGATTAGCTTTTAACTTAATAATAACAATATATAATTTAACTTATTAACTTAATAGGCTATTTTAACTTATTAACTTTATATTAATTAACTTTATACATTGGCTTCATGTTTTCTTTAGAGCAGTTAGCATACCCGATTAAACTAAAATTAAATAAATGCCTCCACTGTAGACTATAAATAATCTAATTTTACCATTTACCATAATGTTTATAAAAAAAACAAGCACATTTATTTCATAAAAATTGATGACACACACAAGTAATTTCCCACTTTAGCCTTATTAACAAACACTTAAATTGTACGAATATGACTAAATTGAAAAATAAAGTGGCATTTTGGGGTTATGGAAACAACAGTTACCATGGTGAATACAAAATACATCATGAACTGTTATTGAAACTTAAACTGCTCCTAATGATCAGAATGAACACCTGCATGCAAATCATTCCCAACTAACACACATCGAACCAATTATGTGATTTATTGGTACTTTACTTTCATTTCATGACTTAAGAATTGACATTCTAACGTTGCATGCTCATTCTCTTGCTTTTTATGAAGAGATACATGGCACCCACGCCTCATGTGCATGTGAAACTAAAGAGTGTGCGCTATGAGCACAGTATTACGGCTGACAGGACATGAAAGCGGTTTTCTGAGGGGAGAGATTTTTATTTCTTAACAAGGCACAAGCTACCAAAATAACGATGTTGCTAGGACTACAAGGTAGCATTTTACCTATACCTTGCTAAATGGGTAAACTTGCTCTCTGTCCTTCCACCATGCAACTTGAGCGATCACCCAAGTCACGTGACATGCACTTACAAGACAAAAGTTAGTGTATATTTAATAAATAATATTATTATTAATATAATATTTAGTAACAATACAGCTCTTATTAGTTGTTAAAAGTGCACTAATTACTATTTAATCAAATGTCAAAAAAAAATTTGTGACATAAGGTTAAGTGAGAGCTGGGCTGGGGCAGCAGGGAGCGGGGCTTGCTCGGTTCGACATGAGAGAATCGCGGTTCCGTGGGTGGTGAATCTCAGTTTTTCGGTTCGGTTTGAAAATCGTTACACCCCTATTATTTGTTCTAATTTATATTTTTTATTTATATCATTTATATTTTATTTAACGTATCAATCGGTAGTAATCAACATTGAATATTGGGAGGGAGGAGCTGAACATATTCTTATCTGTAAAAAAGGCAGGAATCTCGAGATTCTCAGCAGCGCGCCTCACCCGCACAGGAAGGGCATATGCTCCGAGAACGGACTGTACTAGTGATACAAAACAGACAGGTCTGTTACGTCCTTGTAACAAGCTCCTATATTTCACAATAGATTAATTTATATTGATAATAACGGGCTATATTAGGCTTGCTGCGATAGCCAGTGTTTGGTGTCCATCACTTGCCCACCGCGGCACCGTCGTTTCGATATTTTTTAGCAGTAAAATGTTTTGTTCAGTTTGAACTAAAATGTATATGATCAACAGCTTAAAAAATTGCTTGTCACTCCTGATGCACAATCTAAACATGGCCGGTGCACACACGGAGACGGAGATCACCACTCCTGGCAATCTTAGAAGTGATGTGTGGAACGTTTTTGGTTTCCCGTCACAAAATAGAAAAATAAGTAAAAAGACAGTAATCTGCAAAATATGTAAGGCTGAAATGAAATACCACTCCACCACGAGCAACATGAGGGCACACCTGATAAAGGTACACCCTGGTAAGCTAGGCGAACAGTCTGGGGGCGATCAACCACCATTGAAGCAGGCAAGGATTACCGCTTTTTTGCCTCCCTCCTCATCACGGGGTTTACCTGCTGCCCGCCAAGCAGCGATTACTGACAAATTGACACGATTTATCTGCAAAGATTGAGACCAGTTAACATCTAGGGCCCTATAAAATCAGTTTTATTTTTTCCCAAATTCCATTTAATTTTTTTTAGTTTTTTGCCATTTTAATTTTTGCTAATTCAGTTTTTTCCGTTTTCATTTTTGGGAATTCAGTTTTTTTTACCCTTAACTGTTATTTTAGTCGTAAAAATAGTGTGATTTTAATGTTAATAAAATAGAAAATAAAACATAAAATAGGAATGACCTTAAATTTATTGAGGTAACAAACATCACATTTACTCAGGACAAACACTGCATGATGCAACATGACAACAAAATATTGTTAATAACTGTTATGAGCTTTAAACTGTGCAGTAAAATAAATATTATTAGTTTATATAAGTTTAAATGAAAGTGCTCCATTAGGTTTTTATTTCAAGTTAAAAAAAAATGAATTTACCAAAATAAAAAATAAAAATGAATAATCTTTTCCATACAGTACTAGTACGTAAAAAATTAAAAGCTGAAAATAGACCTGATTAAACATGAAAAATTACATTTAACCATGAAATCATGTAGTGGAGTGTTCTGTGTGTTTCACAAGCACCATATGACATCCAGCGCTGTGAACTTTAAAAAAATAAAAAACAAACTAAAACACAACACTGTCAGAAGTTTTTGCTCAAACTTCAAAGGCTTGTTTAAATTATTAAAACTACAGGCATATCTTAACTTTAAGGTTAATTTTATCATGTAAACTACTTAATTACAGCATGTTATATGCATATGTGTTTGGGACAGAGGGGAACACGGTCGCATTTGCAGCAGATAATGCTGCCCATCAGAAATCAATCACGAGACCGTCAGGGCTCGAAGGAGAAATCTGACAGAATGGACAATTTTCGTCTGTATTAGCAATGCATAAGCGCGGTTCAGCTGCGCGAGACAAACGCTGTCTGTGTTGTAAAAGCACAACGGACGCGAGACTCCAGCTCTCCATACACCGCTTTGGCGCTGCCGCCCTTACGGCTTGCACGTGCGTGTAAAGCCGCCGTTAGCGTTGGGTTTCTTAATTTTTTCGCCGACGAAAGCAGGGCCGTGGAGAGCCGCTAAGCCATGCTTTCATTGTTTTGAAGGAGGAGCTGAAATAACGGGAGGGGTTGTGTCGCCCAGATTTCCTTCCCCCGGCATGCATTTTTCCCAGACATACGTTCTTCTCCCACACGAAACAGAATTTTATTCCACATGTGTAATATTCCTGGAAAATCTGCGTTTACACTAGATTCCGCGTTAATATGCCAATTCCGCGTTAATATGCCGATTCCGTGATTCCGTCATCGCGGAAATTATAGGGCCCTAAACATCTCTCAGGGGTCTGGTTTTAAAGATTTTGTCTACGAGCTTGAGCCAAGGTACACGTTTCCTAGCCGTGCAACCATCACCGACAGAGTTGTGAAACTCTATGATACCACTAAAGACAACATCATAAAAATTATTAGTGGACAAAAAAAAAAAAAAATTCGCCCTGACCACAGAAGGGTGGACGTTACTAGCCACTGAGGCATGTGTTACCGTCACCGCACATTTTATAGACGAAGAATGGGAACTGAAAGATGTCCTTCTCAAAACAATTAAAGCTCAGTAAAAAGCCATACTGCAGAGAACATAGCCAAATACATCAGAAACATACTTGAAGAGTACAACGTGGATCGGGAGTCTGTGCTGCTTTCTATCACCACGGACAACACGTCTAACTATGTTAATAGGGATGTGCCAAAATAAAAAATAAAAAAAAAATAATCCATACACAGAAGAATCTAGATTCTCATTTGCAACAATAACTAATACCCTAACTGCACTGGACATGACACACACAGGCCCTCATTTATCAAAAGTGCGGACAGCTAATTTCCAGCGTACACCCCAAACCACGGTGACTTTGAGATTTATCAATATGGACGTTGGCGTACGGCACACTCAAATCCTACGCCAGCTCAGGAGGTGGTGTATGCGCGTTGAGTTAGTGCGAAAATGCGCAGAAAAACAATTCCTAACGCCACAAAACGCACTGACAAAGATATGATATGGGTATTTTTATTTTTTATAAAAGATATTTTTACAGTGGGTCATAATACCCACTGTAAAAAAACAACATAGTAATCATTGTTTCCCACACAGACTAATTTGTGGCGGTGCGCCACATAATCAACACCGGCCGCCACATATTGCGTTCCATTTATGGCGGCATTTTAATGCTACTGTATTAATAACAGAGCGCACAACTGATGCTTCAGCGCGCAGTAAATCACTCCTGCGAGAAAACAGATCTTAATGCGAGGAAACGGCAGCCCGCAAGCTCCTTTTAAACCCGCGACCGCATGACATCTCTGCGTGCAAATCAAGCCCTTGCGAGCTTGGACATGACTCGCAGCACGCGCATCATCATTCCCCACAAGTGCGCTCGATCTTCTATTTTGCTCATGCGAAAACTCGTGGGCGGGACTTTACTTATTGCATTGTAAACTGGAATGTCATTGGTAAATTCCGTGTTTCAAAGTTGTGATTGGACGCCTGATTAGACATGGCTTCATCAATGGACCAGGTGCAAGTGAGTTTATTCATTTACCGACTTATTGCTTGCATTATCAATATAATATGTCCTTTTTGAGATACTATATTAACTTTATTAATTATTTTTATGGATCTGTAGCTACTGGGGAAAAAAATGAAATCACTGTTATATTTGTTGTAGTTCACCGCTACATTACCACTATACTTCCACTAAACATTATCTGTGTTTACCCAGACACAATTATATCAGTTCTTATCAGTTTTTAAATAATAATATTATGTTCAGATGTGGTCAGGTGTGTTGTGCACAGTGAGTACACCTGACCACATCTGAATATATTATTTAACAAAAAAACTAAAAGTGTCATATATATAAAGAGTAATTTCTAAATTGGGTTTCAGAGGGGTATGATCATTCATGCTGTGTACTGGAACCACAACCTTTCAACTGGGTGAAAACCTGAAACCCAAGTGCGGAAACCCTTTTACCCCATGTATTTAATGGAAAATATATTAACCACTGAAAAACAAATTGGTTCCTATTCTGTGGGAAACACTGGTAATTATAAACTTCAGTGTTTATTTTTGTGCAACATGGACTTCAATGTTTAATTTGTGTGACTTTACCAAAGCATTTGATTTGTAGGCAGTAGGCACATGTATTCCTCCAGTTGCGAGCCTGTGCGCTTTAAGCCCCGGGTATACTTCACTTTCCGCGCCCGGACGCGTCACGCGCACAACTCTGTCCGCGCGTCTTTCAAAGTATACTACACCATGGATGCGCGCGGATGATCGCGTTCGACACATGCGCAGTAAATTTTTTTCCTATGCTCTACCAGACATAGGACGTTTGATGTTTCAGGGTTAGGCTTGGCAGCTGTCCACAGACTGGGACTGAAAATAATTCAGACTGACAAAATAATAAAAATGACATTCTTCTTTTAAATAATAATAATAAAAAAAAAGAATAATAATAACGACATTCTTCTTCTAAATAACAATAAGCATTATTAACAATAAAAAAAATAATAATAATAATAATAATAAGAAGAAGAAGAAGAAGAAGAATCTTACAAATTGTCATGCAATTATTATTATTGTGAATGAATGGTATTCCACATCACATCATCACTATTGTACACCCCAATACATATGACGTGATACAAAATTAAATGCTAATTGTTTCAAAACACGTGCTGTAAAATAATGCATTGTGATAGGTAATTTCTCATCCAAACAGCTATTTAAACTGGATTTCCATTAAACTGGCGCCTTTGATCCCACTCTTTAAACTCCCAAATAAAACAATTTAGTTTTTTTCCACTTCCCTGGCGATGGTCTCGATCTCCACGTCGGAGAATTTTCGTTTCTTTGCCGTCTTCCATGTGTCCATGGCGTAAAATGAGGGCGTGGCAGAGGCAGAGATTGAATATTTAGGGGCGTGTTATTCTAATGACGATCGTTTTCAGCCGCGGCATTTATCAAGGGCAGGTATTGCGTACACCTGGATTTCAGAGGTGCGCACAGCTTCATAAATCAGGCGGTGAGAGGAGTGTAAGCATAATACAACATATACGCCTGTTTTGACGCAAGATTGATAAATGAAGGCCACAGAGTGCAAGCTTTGCAAAATGAAGACCAAGTACTTCGGCAGCACAATGGAGCAGAGTCAGCCGCCAGCTGCAGACCAACGCACACTGCAGTGTTTCATTTATGAACTTAATAAATGTGAAAAAGACACTTTAATGTCTTCGTTTGTCAATCTGTATAGCAAAGCAGATGAGAGTAGATCATGATCAAAAACCCGATTAGAAATCATAATGAATAAAATCGAACCGTTTTGAATCGAAAATCTTTTTTAATCGAAAATCGATTATGAATCGAATCGTGGCCTCAAGAATCAGAATCGAATTGAATCGCGAGATGGTAAAAGATTCCCACCCCTATATGTTAACACCGCAGAAAGGCATCTACGAGCCGTTAATGTCCCTTGCATGGCTCACACTATCAACCTGGCTGTGAGGAAAGGGTTGGCAGTGCAAGCTATTGAAAGTCCTGTCAGCAGACAAGGCCACGGCACTGGATTTCAATAAGTCAACCATAGACAGCTACCAACTGGAATCTAAGCAGAAGCTGCTTGGAGTAAAATCTGTGATGCTAATCAACGATTGTGCTACCCGATGGTCATCATGGAGAAACTATGTCATCTCGAATTGAGTACCAGCGAGTGGACCCTTATGGAGCAGGCGAGTAATAGAAATGTGAATGTCCTTGTGATATTGGCCTAATAATGGGATATATTGTTTAATTAATAATACAAGAGATGTTATGCAAAGCTAGAATGTTAACAGTGTTTATAACGGTAGACGTGTTAGCTAGGCTACCCCTGTAGCTAGCTAGCCATTATGTTCTTCTAATGTAGCCTATGTTTGTGAGAGCAGTGCTCAAGCCTTTCAAAATAGCCGATTCCCAACAGCATCAGCCATTCTTCCCCTAAAGTAGTGTTGTCACGATACCAAAATTATGACTTCGATACGATACCAGACTAAAATACCTCGATACCGATACTTAATCGATACCATTGTCAAAAAAAAAAAACACCCAGTAAAAGTAATTGAATATGACAACAGAACTTATTATTAATAGTGTTTTTTTGTAGTTGTTGTTTTTTTTTATACTAAAAACTCACTTGGCCAGCATGTTCCTGCCCTGGTTTTTGACCATTTCTTCTTATTGCAAAAAATGCAAATTACAAACAATATGACAAAAACAGTGCTTTATTTTTCAGCTATAGGTCTATTTAACAGTATAGCAAGTCAAGAAAGAAATTAAATAATCCACAAAAAAAAGAAAAAAAGTCTTCACTCAATAAATTAACTATACACCGATTCACATTGAATATATAAAAATTGTTTAGCCAACCATGGGGTGGTTTTCTATTTTTCATTGTTGTTTGATTAACATTAATCATGCAGAATATTACATCCGGCTTAACACGGATCCAATTACCTCAACTGTACACGTTCACTAAAGACACCACCGACTGTGTTTACCTGAATACTCGCTAGGATGTGCATTTTTTACATATCTTTGACCATTGAAACTCATAATCACTTGCCTACCACGTTCATTTTCATAAAATCAGTTCAGTTAGAGACACTACAGTTAAAAACTGAACGTGTCTATTCGAAATAATGTGAGTGAGCCGACTGAGTGTCACGGCACAAACGCAGCAGGAGTCAGATTACATTCATCACATGATCTGAGGTAACTGCGAGATTTGTGGGCGCGGCTACATTCACAGCGCGTGATCAGTCTGGCGCATTTTCAGTTCATGTCTTTGGAAGTTTCACTTTCATAGGACGTTCATTTTAAAAGTTGAAACTAGGGCTGTAACTATCGATTCTTTTAGTAATTGAGTATTCTAATTATTCCATCGATTAATCGGATAATAATTTATTTTTTCTTTATTAAAGAGCAATACTAAATATATAAGAGAAAATAAGACCGGTATCTTAAAATTAACATCTAATTTGTTTTCTTTTTAGAAAAAAAGTTTTATTGCTGAAATTGCATACATTAATAACTGTGAAAATAACCCATTTTAATCCATTCAATTGCCATATTATAAAAATCTATTTCAAATTACTCTAAAAAGGAAAACGTAGTTCAGTCTAAAACTAAACCTATTACCGATAAACCAAAATAATAGCAATAATGCCTAAACATTGCATGTATGTTGTGCAACTTAACTTTAAAATTTCAGCTTCAGTTCAGGCATGAAATAAGCCTTTACTGTCTTCTGAAGGCTGTGTGGCTTTAGTAAGAAGCGAACAATATTGGACAGGAAGGTAACTTGAAATAAGAACAAGAGTAGAGATGGTCATAGAGATGCGCGGATCAGCTCTAACGTCACCGAATCCGCTGTTAAAAACAAACCATCCATCCGCACCCGGGGCCCGTTCTTCGTCCGTTGCTTATTACATCTGAGATGATTTGACAGATCCCAGATCTTTCAATCGTGATAACTGATCTCTAGCTAATTTGGTTCTTCAAACGAATTTGCGGATTGGATTAAAATATCTGGATTAAATGATCTAAGATCACTGCGCATTCTTGTGTTCCCTGAAGAGGGCAGATGCATCAATACTCAAAATCACGATCAGCAATGCAGCGATTGGCTGGCATCAAGACAGCAACGTAATGACATCATATAATTAAAAAAGCCACCTGGCAAAAAACTTGACAAATTATACAATAAAACCCCCACAAATTTCTGGACCTTTATAAGGAAACAGCCAAACCAACATAAAAGTTATAATAGATAAATGTTTTTTTTTAATATGATTACCAATTATTTATATTACCGAATTTAAACAGTATTTGTACACCCTTTACATTTTTATTTCAATGTTGAAATTTAATTTTTAATTCAATTTGGAGCAGATTTGTAACGTGACAGTATTAAAGTTTCTTAAGGGTCAAGATCAATTATCTGCATCTCTTGCACTGCATCAAGCCACTCCCATAATATCTGTCATCACTTAAATTAAGGCACGGCTCAGAGTAACTATACAACATGTGTGTAAACCTCCAATAAAATTATAAAGTAATTATTCCATCACAAATAAATCACTCAATCAAGTGGCTGTGTCTATATTATTATATACAACATTTTAATATTATATACATTCTCGTATACATATACAATATAACATTTTTATTTTATTATTATTATTTAAAATTATTATTATTGTCCCTTGTTCAGTAATGAACTCTTGTAATAAAGTAGCAGTGGCTGGGACAGATTTTAAGTATCACCTCAAGATGCAATCTAATCCTGTTTACATTAAATAAGCTTGCTCATGAGCAGGTTTAAGCTTATGGAACTGTTACTATGACTGCAAGTCCAGGATGAGCTTCGAAGAACCAAACAATCCGAGATCATGTCAAATCGTCAACAATCAAATCCAGCTAACTGAGTAAGCGACGTACGAAGAACGGACCCCAGATCGTCACAAATTCAAATCCTCAGTGTAAGCGCGATGCTATCGTCACATATTAGCTACACTGAAGTAGTAGGGTGCTTTAAAACAAATCTTCTTTGGCGAAATTACACGTTTTAAATAACTTAAACGGGTTGACAACCTCTACATCACACGGAGGAGTAACTGCTGGAACATGAGCAAACGCGAGAGTAGTGTTGCACGATATACCGGTACTAGAAAAGTATTGCGATACCCTGCTATTACAAATGGTACGATATGGAATTTTATTAGTACCGGTACTTTAAGAAGGACCGCGCGTTAATAAGAGCTGTATTTATTTGTGTCGATGAGTGACAGCAGGAGTCAGGATGTGTGTGCAGAGCTCTGCTTCCACCGTTCACTAAACATTGGACGCAGAAGAGTTAAATATATACGCGCAGCGCATGACAAAGAAAGCAACAGAAACATGCGTGCATGAGAAATAGCGCGTGGATGTGCTCGCGCTGCGGACTTTGATCTGAAGCGCGCACGCCTTTCAGGCAACATGCGATCGCGATTCAGTTCTTTCGGATTATGGATTTCAATGGTCAAAAATATGTAAAAATGCACATCCTGTGAGTATTCAGGTAAACACAGTCGGGGGTGTCTTTAGTGAACATGTACAGTTGAGGTAATTGGATCTGTTAAGCCAGACTAATATTCTGTGTGATTAATGTTAATCAAACAACAATGAAAAAAAGAAAGCCACCCCATGACTGGCTAAATAATTTTAATATATTCATTAAGAATCAGTGTATAGTTAATTTATTGACTGAAGACTAAGCAGTTTTTTTTATTTCTTTCTTGACTTGCTATACTGTTAAATAGACATATAGCTGAAAAATAAAGCACTGTTTTTGTCATATTGTTTGTAATTTGCATTTTTAGCTTATTTTTAAAAACAAAGATAAAATTAAAAAAATGCAATAAGAAGAAATGGTCAAACACCAGGGCAGGAACATGCTGGCCATGTGAGTTTTTAGTTAAAAAATAAATAAAACAGTGAATAATAAGTTCTGTTGTCATATTATTCAATTACTTTTACTGGGTGGTATTTTGACCGTGGTATCGATTTAGTATCGGTATCGAGGTATTTTAGTCTGGTATCGTATCGAAGTCATAATTTTGGTATCGTGACAACACTACGCGAGAGATGAGTTTGTAATTCAGATAAAGTAGCCTACATCGCACATACAGATCTACACTTTGAGCTAATCATATTCATCATTGTAACACAGCTTGTTGTATTAAGTTAGTAGCTATAAATATGATTAAAGTGTGAAATTTAAATTGCACAAATCAATGAAATCACGCAGCTGAAAGCACGAGCGCTGCTCATCACAAACACACACGTTACAGCTTGTTCTGGTGTTTGAGCGCCTAACGTTGAGAACATTTTAATGGTGTATTTCGTAGATATTATCAAGTATATAAATTCTCATTAAAGATTTCACACACATCACAATGACGGTGATCCATGTGCAAGTGTCGTATCCTGAAGCTCAACACACAGTTGTCTTCATTTAAAAATAGCGAGACTAAATGATATTAGCAGTGCTGATGCCAATCTCTCTCGCATTGCGGTCTTTGATCTCGACATGAGCTGAAAACGAAAGTTAAAGAGAGACACATTCATTGCGTTTGACCGTGAAATGAGTTCCGCGTCTTAATTAAAATCAACACAATAACTTTCTCTCATCCACCCGCAATTTTTGGGATGTTTACCCACCTGAACCGCGGACACTCCGAGTCCTTACACAAAAAAGTATTTCTGCAACATCCGTGTGTAGTTAATGAACTAAACGAAGCGGCAAATGATATTGCCTCGACGATTTTTTCAATTCGAGTAACTTAACTCGAGGAATCGTTTCAGCCCTAAGTAAGTGAGAGAGAGAGAGAGAGAGAGAGATTGACTTAGCTTGTGCGATTACCTGCATCTAAAAAAAAAAGTTAACAAGATGCCATGTACGAAGATTAATGCGATCTTTTTTTGTTGAAGCTTCCTATCAACGTTCAACTGTATTCAACGTTCTATATTGGCGTCAGAGCTGGTCAATACCATGCAGTGAAGCATCAGCTTCAGGCTTACCCCAGCATGCCTTGTAAAGTGGCACATTAATGAATGAATCAGCGTTTTTAAACATATTAGCTGAATGAACGGATTAATGATTGACTTAAAGACAGCAGTGCTGATGCTGGATACTATAGGGAAATATCAGCAGCAGTTTTCATCCAGTCAGATTCAAGGATCAGAACTAACAGTTAATAACTTTAGCTCATCGAGCATATTGTCAGGTTTATGTTGTTATCTGGACCCTTATTTTGACATTCTGTTCTGTTTTAGTCTTCCTGCTCTGTTTAGTTTCAGTTTCATTGGTTACTGAATCCGATTATGTCCTCGTTTTTCTATAGTTACGTATAAGTTTCACATTTGTCCAGTTTACTTTTCTTTGTTCTACCCCCTTTACATAACCCTATGTTTCAGTTGTTCTTGGTTAGTTCTCATTATGTATCGTGCTGTTTGTGTTATTCTTCTGCACGTTCATTCAGTATTTGTATTATTAATAAAAACTGTTTTTTATTATCTCATTCGTGCAAAAAATATAGCAAAAACTAAAAAAAATATTTATGCACTAAAAAGTATAAAAAAACTATACTGTGATATCCACATGTACCTAATTTCTTAAACTGAAAGAGTGTTTATTGATTAAAGAGTTTGTAAACCTTGACTTTAAGAGGAGTCCAATAGAAGTATATCTATATAAACTATTACTATTTGAATTGGTGTATTCGAATAATGTATCCAAATGACATTTTCAGTCACGATATATCAAGGCATAAATAAAACGAATAACCAAAATGTACATTTGGGCAACCAATTGTAATAATGACTGTATGTAATATATATATATATATATATATATATATATATATATATATATATATATATATAGTTTTAATTAAAAATATATGAGGCGTTTCTATTGAGGAAGTTGCAATGTTGCTCGAGCTACTCATCAACGCACGCTCTCGCGACCTGACGAGATGTATATGCTAGCTCTAGCAACACATGCTAGCGGCTAGTGCATTAGCTCGCAGACAAAACAACAGGAAAACACTTCTCTCTTACCATAACGATATAAGCGACTCGATTTATTTGTTTGTATTTCCTTCTAACCCCATTTGTAAAAACGACTGCCTGTGGTTTTAAAACGCCAACACAGAATCGTTTAAATTCGTAGAATAAGGATATTTGACTAAGTGACAAGTCAATGGTGTGGCTACGTTAGGCCACACAGGACATAACCTGATGAGGCAGAACCGGATCCTGGTCGCAGAAAACAGAGAAGCTCGTCGAACTACCCGGATCACTGGATCTAAACCAAAATCATGCATGCGTCTGAGACTATGTAAAACACTCGATTAAAGACATACGTATAGCTTACCTTTGTGTCCTGAGGTTTACTTAAGTGAGTTTCGGCTGTGAAATGGTTAAGTAAAGCGTATGGTTGATCCAGTGTTGTAATTGAGTTGGTTGCTTTGTCTCCTGTGCCGTAAACAGTGCGCAGTAGTAGCGCCACACGGCGTCAGACGGAAGAAACAGGGAGCTATGGCGTCATAGAGGCTTTCGATATGGAGGGTGGGGTTAACAAAACAAAACTACAGTCATTCTGTTCCATAGCTAATGAAAGGTCATAATCATCTAAATAAAATTACGAAGCACTTGCGTCTGCATTTTGTATACTCGTGTATAGACATTCAAACCAAAGAAAACGAAAACTACAAAATGACAAGAGCAGAGCTTGTTCACTAAAGCAAACATACGGGGTTTCTTGACCCGAGGGTCTCTCTCAGGGGCAGTAAGGCACCAGAAGGGGTGGGGCAAAACACCAGGCCCTTTGATATTTAAATATGTTCAGGACAGTAGTAAAAAACTTGGTATATTTGATGATAAAGAGACACTCGATTGTCCGTATCCAGCGTTACTGTACACTACTTCTTCTTTGCAATTAAGTTATAAAAATGAATATGTATAAATGTTGCCATTTTGTTGTTGTTAAAACAATTGAAAATGCATAACATTACAAACAATAATGGTCATATTATAAAATAAGAATATAAATAGTGCAAATACAAAAGAGTAGCCTAGTATAAACTCAAATGAATAAAAATAAGTCACACATGTTTCATCCTTCCTTGTGATTTCTTTCTTTAGAAAGTTAGAATGAAAATGGTATAGACTAAAAATAATGAAAAAAGTTGTCTGGAAACAGAACCAAGTGAATACATTTTCCTTTATGAAATATCATATTCATAACAAAGAAGTAATGTTGTCTAGCCTTAAAAAAATGTATAAGGACTTTTTATTTATTTTTTATTATGCTTTGCCTTTGAACAACAAAACAATACAACATACACTTTGGAGCCAGGGGAGAAAATAACACACATGCATAAAAGAAAAGGAACACATAAGGGAAAAAAACAAAATGCAATATATAACCTCATTCAATACAGATACAAGACCTTTGTATCATTCAAAGATTTTAAAGACAGTACACAGATGAACAGTCTTAATAGATTTTCCGTTAGTACTAGTTTCAATTGTAGAGTAATTTTCATATTATTTAAGGGCTACGAGAAAAGGGGCTTATGAATGTATAAATGTTGGGATTCTTTTTTTGTTATTGAAACTATAAAAATGCATAACATTACAAGCAATAATCATGGTCATATTGTAAATTACATGGTCATATTAAAATACAAAACAGTAGTATAAACTCAAATTAATAAAACTAAGTCACACATGTTTTAGATAGTCCTTCCTTGTGATTTCTTTCTTCAGAAAGTTAGAAAATGTTATAGACTAAGAAAGATATTTTAAAAAAAGTTGTCCAAATGAATAAAGTACATTTTCCTTAATGAAATATCATATTCATAGCAATTAAGTAATGATTTTTTTATTTAGTTATATTTTGTTTATATATATATATATATATATATATATATATATATATATATATATATATATATATATATATATATATATATATATATATATATATATATATATTTAATTATTAACAAAAGACAGTATATTACAAAAAATGCCCTATTGCTAGTACGTCATGACGTAGTGCGTTGCGGGTGGGACGTCTATTCGTAGTGAACCATCCGCATTGTTGTTGGTTGCAGGCGCAGAATCGTATCGCCACTCGTTGCAGGAAAGGGAACTACACTGCCTTTGAATGGCAATTACACCAAGTGTTTTCCTAGTGATTATTAGTCCAGTATTATAGTCCTGGCGGCCGCTGTGGATAAGGTTGTGCAGCATTCCAGATTTATCCATGCAAAACTAAAACAGTGGGCTTTGGATGAGGACATTGTGTACGGAATCACTGCAGGCCATCTCGCCATCACAAAGCTGCTCCTCTCTTTATCCAGCAGATATCAGAGGTAATACGATCCTAAAATATCGGTCAGTGTATTGGCATTTGCAGGGGTACAATTGTTTTATAATGCATGGAGTTATAAAGCGATACGGTTTTAATGCGCATCCTTATGGTGTCTCAAAACATAAGGAAATGCCTGCCTAGATAGCATTTAAGAGATCATATACGCGGCCCTGTAAAGAAAGAAAAAAGCTGCGATTCGAATGTTTGCAATGCACATAAAATGACCAAAAATGATTTTAATCGTCCGTACGAAACGTGTTTCTGATCACTCGCCTGTGATTACGGAAAATGCTTTGATTGGGATTGCTCTTACTCTGTAATAGTAATCAATATTCTCTTGTAGGACCTTAATAATACCGTGGTATAACTACAGTATAATTAAAAATACATTACACCTCACTGCCAATTGTATATAAAAGTATTATATTATTGCTCGCCTTTCTGATACTATCATTGTACCATGGCAACAGTAGTTTGAATAACTTCTTCCTTGATGGCATGAATAAGTTCTTAAGAAGCAGTAAAGTAAATAAGCATGGTTTGACTTTTGAGGGATGTATCTACATCTAATTCAGTGTTGTATTAGGAATAACAGTTGTTCTCTTTTTTCAGCTTTGTAAGGATCCCCAATGAAAAGAAAATCTCTGCCTAACAAAGTATCCACCCCCCAGCGACTGCCTTCTCCCATCAAACATTCCCCAAACCGTGAGACGCTGACTTACGCCCAGGCCCAGAGGATGGTGGAACTAGAAGTCGACGGCCGAATGCACCGGATCAGCGTCTTTGACAAGCTTGACGTCATCACGGATGAGGATCCCATGGCACAGGAAATTATAGAGTGCACGAGCAATAAGGAGAATGCTGAAAAACACCAGCAGGTTTTGGTACGTTCTGCACGCCTCAAAAACAACCAGCAGAAAAAGAACGCTGCTGTCACTGCACAAAAGACTTTGGTGCAAGATTGCACCCTTCCCGAGCCCAAATTCCGCATGGTGGATTACAATCTCCCCGCAATCCCACACAGACCTTCTACATATTACAAGTACGAGGAAAAAACTTTAGAAGAGCTGAATGAGGAGGTGGAGTATGATATGGACGAAGAAGACTTTGCCTGGCTTGATCTGGTCAACGAGAAAAGAAAGTGCGAAGGCCTTAACCAGGTTTCTCCCAATGCCTTCGAATTCCTTCTTGATCGTTTTGAAAAAGAATCATTCTTAGAGAGTAAGGGCCAACAGAACCTTCAGTCCTTAATCGATGAAGATGCTGTTTGTTGCATATGTATGGATGGAGATTGCATGGACAGCAATGCCATCCTTTTCTGTGATATGTGCAACCTAGCCGTTCATCAGGATTGTTATGGTGTTCCGTATATTCCAGAGGGACAGTGGCTTTGTCGACATTGTCTGCAGTCTCCTACACAACCCGCTAACTGCATCCTCTGCCCTAATAAGGGAGGAGCGGTCAAAAAGACAGAAGATGACCGATGGGGTCATGTGGTTTGTGCTTTATGGGTTCCAGAAGTTGGGTTCTCCAATACGGTATTCATTGAGCCTATCGATGGTGTCTCAAACATCCCGCCTGCTCGATGGAAGCTTACCTGCTACCTCTGTAAAGAAAAAGGTGTTGGGGCTTGTATCCAGTGCCACAAAGCCAACTGCTACACCGCTTTCCATGTCAGCTGTGCGCAGAAGGCCGGACTCTTTATGAAGATGGAGCCCATTAAAGAGTTGACTGACTCCGGTGTCCTCACCTTCTCAGTAAAAAAGACAGCCTACTGTGGGGCTCACACCCCAAATGGCTCTGTTAAAAGACCGCTTACAATATATAATGACTCTAAGACAAATGACAGACTTTGTCAGTCAGTGGACAAAAAGAGCAGCAGGACAGGATTAAAAAAGCAGAAGAGACTTAAAAACAATGAGGTAGATGTAGTAGCCCCAGTTCCATCTGTGTCTGTACCCAGCTTTTCATCTGAAAGGTATGTTCGACTGTAGATTTTGCTAAAGTTTGAGCAATCAGACCCTTTTAATTCATTTCAGTGCAAATATCAAGATATATATTGGCATAATCACCAAAAGGCTAAAAAGCAAATGTTTTTAGCCTTTCTGTCACGCCATATTATTTTACAATGATTGTGCAAAATTAAAACTATGCTATTTTTTAGCAATAGCTACAAGATCAGGTCACAAGATTGTTTATAATATTTAATTTCATTGTACACTGTCATTCTCCTACAGGTTAAACACAATCCTCAATCAAGTTTCTCTACAGAAGAAGGCGGCATTTGGAGAACTTGTCTTGAACTATTGGACCCTTAAAAGACAATCAAGGAATGGAGTGCCACTCAACAGACGCCTCCAAACTAGCCTAAATTCCCAGAAAAACACACAGCCGGTAAATATCACCTTACTAAGCACTTAAATATGGTGATGCAAATTTTTAATAATTACTTGACTTTAAAAAATGTTGTAATGACAGAAACAGTCAGAGGAGGTGACTCGAGCATTGAAGGAGCAGTTGAAGGAGTGGCAACGGTTGAGACATGACCTTGAGCGAGCCCGACTCCTGCTGGAGCTGATTAGGAAGAGAGAGAAACTCAAGAGAGAGGAGGTATTTTTTTAGGTCAAGATTAGCATTTGTATCGCTTAATGTTTACTGTTTGCATGTACGTGTTCTTGGATGATGACTCTTGTATTTGTTGCAGATAAAGCTTCAGCAGACTTTAATGGAGTTCCAACTCACTCCTTTCACAGTTCTTTTGAGGGCTGTGCTTGATCAGTTACAGGAGAAAGACCAGGCACGCATTTTTGCAGAGCCTGTCAGCATTAAAGAGGTTGGTCTGCAGTTTCCTAAACTTCAAAAGAAGTCGGAAGGCAAAAAAATATTGAAAGCCAAATTTTTTTAACATTATCAAATTATAAAAAGAACATCACACACAATGACACAGACATAATGTTTTATTTGAAATGAACAATTAAGCAAGGTCAAAGTCACAGGATAAACGTCAGTGGGTCATGATCTGGTTACACAAGTAAAGTCAAGTCAACTTTATTTATATAGCGCTTTTAACAATGCAGATTGTTTCAAAGCAGCTACACAGTGTTGAACAGAAAAATAATGCAACAGAATATATTTATTATTCGATTATCATACAGTAACAATGTGGGCTTTAGATCAGTAATTAGATGAGTAATTTGGTCTATATGGTTAATTTAGTTTAATAATATTTTGAAATTTATTTGAAAGATTGTTTTTCCCCAACTGAGCAAGCCAAGCCAGAGGCGACAGTGGCAAGGAAACCAAAACCCCGTCAGGAGACCTAATGGAGAAAAATAAACCTTGGGAGAAACCAGGCTCAGTTGGGGTGCCAGTTCTCCTCTGGCCAATTAACAAACAGCGTATTATTATTATTCTGGCAATTTTAAAGGTCAGAGGTCATAATAGATCTGAATATTCGAAAGATCTGAGGCAACACGGGTTTATTGAGGATGATGTATATATTAAAATAATTATTAAAAATAAATCATTTGAAATATCGGAGTCATTACGCCAGAGACAGGTTTTTATTGAGAATGTTTAAATAATTACTAAAGTGTAATATTCGAAAAATCGGCGGCAACATGCTGGAGACGGGTTTTGAGGATGACATATCGATTTAAAGAATTATTAACTAGGACTATTCAAACAATCGGAGTCATCACGCCAGAGACAGGTTTATTGAGGATGCCGTGTCGATGAGGCAGCTTAAGGGGGAGTCTAAATGACACGGTCTCTGCAGACACTTCAGGGTCATGTGTTGGTCACATCTGGGTGCAGGTCCACCGTCTGATCTGGATACAGCCTGGATCCGGATGACTGCAGTAGACCTCGGGATAAAACAGAGATACTAACATTAGCATAGATGCCATTCTTCTGATGTTGTAACGAGAACATCAGGTGTTATGGGAAGTGTTCCCGGTTCCGGCTGACCTAGATAATGCAGCCTAATAATCATTTAATTGAAAAAGAGTTTTATGTGTATGCCATATAAAAGAGATGTGTTTTTAGTCTAGATTTAAATTGACTGAGTGTGTCTGCTTCCCGAACAATGCTAGGAAGACTGTTCCAGAGCTTAGGTGCTAAATAGGAAAAGGATCGACCACCTGCAGTTGATTTTGATATTCTAGGTGTTATCAGCTGGTCAGAGTTTAGAAACCGCAGTAGATGTGATGGAGTATAATGTGTTAAGAGCTCACTCAAATACTGGGGAGCTAAACCATTTAGTGCTTTGTAAGTAATAAGCAAGATTTTAAAATGTATGCAATGTTTAATAGGGAGCCAGTGCAGTGTTGACAGAACCGGGCTAATGTGTTCATACTTCCTGGTTCTAGTAAGAACTCGAGCTGCTGCGTTTTGGACCAGCTGGAGTTTGTTTATTAAGCGAGCAGGGCAACCACCCAGTAGAGCATTACAATAATCTAGCCTTGAGCTCATGAACGCATGTATTAACTGTTCAGCATTTTGCATTGAGAGCATGTGCCGTAATTTAGATATATTTTTAAGATGGTAGAGTGCAGTTTTACAGATGCTAGAAACATGGCTTTCAAACGAAAGATTGGTATCAAAGAGCACACCCAGGTTCCTAACTGACAACGAGGACTTGACAGAGCAGCCATCGAGGGTTAGACAGTATTCTGGGTTACTACTTGTGGAGCTTTTTTGTCCAATGATTAAAAATTCATTTTTTTCTTAATTAAGTTGCAGGAAATTACTGATCATCCAATTTTTTATATCATCTATACATTCTGTTAATCTTGTGAATTGGTTAGTTTCTTCAGGGTGTGAAGAAATATAGAGCTGAGTATCATCAGCATAACAATTAAATCTAACGCCATGCTTCCTAATAATATCTCCCAGTGGTAGCATGTACAGGGTAAGGAGCAATGGCCCTAGCACTGAGCCCTGCGGTACTCCATACTGAACTTGTGATCAGTGTGACATGTCTTCATCTACTGCTACAAATTGATAACGGTCAGATAGGTATGATTTAAACCATGCCAATGCAGGTCCATTAATGCCTACGTAATTTTCGAGTCTATTCAAAATAGGGCTGGGCGATATATCAAATATTAGCGATACTATCGCAATAATTTTGACGACGGTGTAAAATTTGAAAATATCGTGAATATCGAATATTTCAAATTCAACATGCAAACTTTCCCAAATAACATTACTATATATTTGATTTTTGATTTATTTCTTGACTTGCAGCTGTTAAATAGACTCACTGTAGGTGAAAATAAAGCACTGTTTTACTTGTTTTACTTATGTTTTTTTATTTTTAAAGATCAAATTAAAAATCTATATTGTAATTATAAAAGTACATTTCAAAAATATTAAATTACTCGTATCATGATTTAAGATTTTGGTCATCCCAACCCGTTACCAGTAAACGTAAACATTTTGTATTTAATTTGGTTCTATCTAAATAGTTTTTGTTGTTTTAATGGGGGCAAAATAAAATATTTTTTTTAATTTAAAAGCAATTGCAAACATATCAAGATTTTGAAAATATCGAGATATATATATTTTTTTGGATATCGCCCATCCCTAATTCAAAAGAATGTTGTGGTCGATAGTGTCGAATGTAGCGCTAAGATCGAGTAACACTACTTTTAATAAGTGGTTTAATAATAGCCAACTTAAAAGTTTTCGGTACATATCCTTATGACAAAGATGAATTAATGATATTAAGAAGAGGATCCATGACCTCTGGTAGCATCTCTTTTAATAGCCTAGTGGGTATAGGGTCGAGCATACATGTTGTTGATTTAGATGAATTAAAGAGTTTAGCCAATTCTTCCTCTCCTATAGCAGTGAATGAGTGTAATTTTTCCTCAGTGACACTACGATGCTCTGTCTGATGTGATACTGTAGTAGACAGCTGCATGGTTATAATTTTCTTCCTAATATTGTCAATCTTACACGTAAAGAAGTTCATAAAGTCATTACTGCTGTGCTGTTTACAACATCAGAAGTTGAAGCATTATTCTTGGTTAATTTAGCCACTGTATCGAATAAATACCTTGGTTTGTGTTTGTTTTCTTCGAGTCGAGAAATAAGCAGATCTAGCAGTTTTTACTGCCTTTCTGTATGCGATCATACGTTCTTTCCACGAATTACGAAAGACCTCTAGTTTTGTTTTCTTCCAGCTGCGCTCCATTTTTCTTGCTGCTGTTTTAAGGGCCCTGGCGTGCTCATTGTACCACGGCATTGGACTATTTTCTTTAATCTTCTTTAAGCGCAGGGGAGCGACTGTGTCTTAAGATCTGGAAAAGAGAGAGTCAATAGTTTCTGTTGCAACATCGAGTTCCTCTTAGCTATCTGGAATGCTGAGGAGATGATACTGATGAGTAAGATTATTTAAAAAGCAATCTTTAGTCGCAATGGTGATAGTCCTGCCATTTTTGAAACGGGTGGATGGCTTTGTAGCTTTTTACATACTAAACAACAAAGGTTTAGTATGTAAATTAATAATACAGTGAACCATATACACTGTAAGGTATCTCTATCTAACCACAATTAAGACCATTACAGAAATGACCAAACAGCTGACTGCACTTTATTTTTATGAAATATAACTTTATTTAATGTATTTAAAATAAAAAAAATAAATGGAAAGTTTGAATTTGAGCTGCCTGCCTTATTATTGGCCATTTCACAACAAAAATGACTCTATTGCATCACTTGCATTATTACCAGTATAGTCAGTTTAAATGATGAAAGTTTATATACAAAGATGAAAATAATAGTTGATTAAAATGTTAATCGATTAAAAAGTAATTAATCACACAGGTTTCTTTTTTAATGGCATATTCATTCATTCATTCATTGAAATTCAACTTAATTTCTGGAGAAAATTTATAATTATAGTAAACAAAATTCACATAAACAGAAACACATTAAGCTGTTATTTATACATTGTGTTTGGTGATGTTTCTATCTCTGTTCAAACTCTGTATCAGCTCTCTCTGTTTTAATTAGTATAACTGTCTTGGCTACCTAGCACCAATGGGTTACAGGAAATAAAAGGGAGGGATCATATTTGCAAACTACCCAGGAAAGGATACTTTGTATCTCAAAGATCCAACCAAAAAAACTAATAAGAAACAAACCCAAATACCAGAAACTCACACTTTATAAATGATAGTTGCATAGACAAACAAACCCTATAACCAAGAAATCAAACAAACCCAAACAAAACACCAACCGTAGCCTATTATGAGAAAGTTTCAGAGAATGAGTCAGTGCTAGGAACACAAGCCATCAGATGTCCGTTTCCCAGAGACAAGATCAGTCTTTGTTGATAATTGGTCAGACAGTGTACTGATGTCCTTATAGAAAAGTTCATGTCATTACAATCCTTTGGCCAATAGCATTAGCGCATCCAAATGTACTCAACTGGTCCTCTGACAAATAATCCAGGCTTAAGCCTAACATAAAAATCCTCTACAAAGAAAAGAAATACAACAAATTACCACCTCATTCATAAACAAAACTTAAATTCAAATCATCCATTTACAAATAATGGATCTCCCACTAAAGCAAAAATATACAGAAAACCAAACATGAAAAAGCAACACTTACAGTTGGGCAGCAAACAAACAGTTTCCCAAACAAGGATTCAAAAAGGAGAGCAGCAGACAGCATGAGTCAAATCAAACTGGATCTGATTCTTCTTCTGCTATTTCTCTAATTTATACAAAACGTGGAGGGCGGCAGTGGTTCATGTAGATTGTCTGCAAACCGGAAGGTTGGTGGTTCGATCCCCGGTTCCACCTGACCAAGTGTCGAGGTGTCTCTGAGCAAGACACCTGACCCCAGCTGCTCCCGACGAGCTGGATGGCGCCTTACATGGCTGACACCGCCGTCGGTGTGTGAATGAGTGTGTGAATGGGTGAATGTGAGGCAATATGTAAAGCGCTTTGGATGACCATTGGTCTGTTAAAAAGCGCTATATAAATGCAGTCCATTTACTAGCGACACCTAGTGGTGGGGATGAACATAGCCCCCCAAAAATTTAGTATACCTTGTAATAGGCTATGACTGTTACATTAGAGTTGTAAGTAAATTTTCCCCCCGCTTTAATAAATTATTTATGATAAGTAATACAATTACCAAACTTACTGTTAAAGTTTTTTTGTATGTGTTTTTAAAGTGAGGATCGAATTCTCTCGATACAACATCAGTATTGCAAGTATTCATATTAACACACTTGCATTCAATAATTGAGAAAAGCATGTTACTGAAATAAGACTTAGCTTGTCACATTTGGACATCCTGCATATGGTTCTTGCATGTCGCACCCAACTTGAATCAAACGTGCATATCAGTTCTGCCTGTATCAGTTCTGATAGTTCTTAATGCAGTTTTGAAAAAGTGGTTCTGTTAAGTGAATTAAAGGGAGACAGACAGCAGTTTTGTTTCATGTTTCCATCCACCTATTTTTATGTGCATTTTGGGATATTGCATAAAAAGCGCTGGATGGAAATGCCAAGATGCACATAAATTCTATTATATACATTTTTATCCAATAAGAATACAAGCATCTCACATGTTCTTTTTCATTTGCATTGATTTTAACACTGACATAGTGCGTGATTAAATCTATTCACAAATATTGGTGTACCGATACCACTTTTTTTCTTTAGCGATCTGATTCTGACAAAAAAAATTACTAGCCAATGGCAATTCTATTGCCAAGGTTTGCGTAGAAGGTTGTGTTCACGCTTCTGAACTTATTTCTGCAAATCAGCCCATACCAGATTTCTGAGCACATATAAATTGTAATGATGATTCATCTATTGATCTACGACTTGAAAATACAGGTAAAAAGACAGTGTTTAGTATTAGTTTATGTAAAGAGGCTTTAGAGTCTTTATCACTGATCAGATTTTCACCCTTATTTTGTGTGTGTTTCTCACAGGTGCCTGACTATATGGATCACATCATACACCCAATGGATTTTTCCACCATGAGCAAACGCATTGATGCACAAGGCTACAAATATCTGGATGAATTTGAAGCAGACTTTAATCTCATTATTGAAAACTGCATGAAGTACAATGGCAAGGATACATTCTTCTACAGGGCAGCTGTTAGATTGAGAGACCAGGGTGGAGCTGTGCTCAGGAAAACTCGTCGAGATGTTCAGACAATCGGCTTTGATTATGAAACTGGCATGCACCTGCTTGAACAACCCAGGATTGAGACCTCTACATCTTTCTCCTGGGAAGATGGTAAATTCACAAAAACTATACTGGTTACTGTTCAGGGTACAACATATTTTTGTGCACCAGCCACAGTAACAATTTGTGCGTGTGACAATTAATTTGTTGCCACAATGGTTTTGCAATATCAAAATGACATGAACCTGCATGTAAAAGGGAATTGCTCATGGACATAAAGCAAACTAAACTCACTGCACCTTATGTAATGGTGTGAGAGAATTTGCTGTAGTTACGTGTAAAGCAAATTGTGAATCACACACACACTGTTTTACTTTAGTCTGCTTTTAAAAATATAGCAAAAGAAGTGTATTTTATTCAAGCTTTATGTCTAAACAACAGCATTTATTGATAAATGCCACTCCTAGATGTACTTGGTGGTCAATTTAGTGCTTCCTCGAAACTAAGAATCACTAATGGAATTTTTCATTTAAAATAGTTAAGTGGAATCAGAACCATTAAATTCCTTGCAGTTCCCATCCCTACATTAAAAAAAATTAATCCAAAAATTTGGCTTTAATAAACAATTCTACTTCTTTCAGTGGACTGCTTGTTGGTTCCAGCCAATCGGGAGCACATGTCATTTGAAGAGCAGCTGAAGGAGTTACTAGAAAAGTTGGATCTAACTACAGCAATGAAATCTAGCCCGTCACGGAGCAGACGACTGAAGCTGCTCAAGAAAATCATCAGTGATGTGAGGATGGAGCTGAGTTTGAGAAAAGCTCTTCCTGCGGTTGAACCGAAGAATGCTAAGGAACAAGCTGGCCATATCCTTCAAAAAGGTTTGTTTGAAAATTTTTGGTGTGAATGTTTTCTTGCTATTAACCAGTTGAACATTTGTCAAAGCCTTGTGGACAACACCTTGACATATCACCATTGTCCCAACCCCCTCTCTTCTATTAAATTGTCCTGTCCAATAAAAGCAAAAAATTCCCAGAAATACATTAATTAAAATCAAACAAACAAACAAACAACTATTTGTTTGTATCCAGATGTGATTACTTTTCTAATCAATCGGACATATAATTTTTCTTCTTGAAGGACAATGCTTCCCAACCCTGGTCTTGGAAGTTTACACTGGAGAACACTGCACGTTTTGAATGTTTCCTATATCAAACACACCTTATTCAACTCATTATTCAACTCCAAGACCTTGTATGTACCACCTGCTAGTCCAACAACAGATTGCAACAGCATGGTTGAATGTAAGCTGCTAGCAGATCTTTTTCTTGTGTTTATGTAAAGTGCACTTAATTTGTTTTTAGCCTCATGTTTAATCTTGCTCCAGTTTCTAGTGATTAAAATTTTTTAGTTATTTTTTCACCGCTTTCGGCGGTGGACAGGGGTCAGCATGGGCACCCTGACTGGTCTGCGGCTATGTAACCCCATGCACTACAAACTGCAATCTCACTGTGTATTCTGACAACTTTTATCAGAACCAGCATTGACTTCTTGAGCAATATGAGCTACAGTTGCTTGTCTGTTTGATCGGACCACACGTGCCAGTCCTCGCTCCCCACATGCATCAATGAGCCTTGGTCGTCCATGACCCTGTCCCCGGTTCACCACTTTTCCTTCCTTGGACCACTTTTTGATAGATACTGACCACTGCAGACCGGGAACACCCCACAAGAGCTGCAGTTTTGGAGATGCTCTTACCCAGTCATCTAGCCATCACAATTTTGCCCTTGTCAAACTCGCTCAAATCAATACACTTACCCATTTTCCCTGCTTCTAACACATCAACTTTGGGGACAAAATGTTCACTTGCTGCCTAATATATCCCACTCACTAACATGTTCAATAGAGATAAAGAGATAATCTGTGTTATTCACTTCACCGGTCATAATGTTATGCCTGATCGATGTATACACAAACTTGTCAGTCTAATCTTAGTCAGTGGTTGCACTTTATGATTGCTTGTGCAAAAAGTGTAGTTTTTATTTAAATCACTTTCATACACCTCAAGTCAGTGTTATAATTATAACCATAATTTGGGACCTTTTGATTTATCTTCATCTGCTGTGAAATTGACACAATTTACCAATCACACTTGGACATAATCTTGTCATAATATTCCATTTATATGTAGTATATAAGCATTCTAAGTGAACTTTTAATGACCTGAGCCTAGTGGACTTGGGAGAGATAAGATCAGGATAGGAGAGGATTGTGGAGAGATAATTCTTTCCTCTTACTTTGTTGTCTCTAGTCGAGGTTTGTAGATGTATTGTTTTAATTAAATTCAATTAACATATTATTATTATTATTATTATTTGTATAGAGCTTTTAACAATATATATCGTTTCAAAACAGCTTTACAGAAAATGTATGTCTACATTACAATTTAGAGTGATGTTATCATAGGTGATTCTGTCTAAGTAATGTATTTCAGAAATGTACACGTACAGATAATGCAGTTAGTTAACAATTTAAATTTACGGCAGAAACGATGAGCTCATTGAAGTAATTATTTTTTAATGCATGGTGTCCCTGTGAAACTTCTTAAATCCATCAGTTGAAGGAATAGTTCAACAAAAAAAAACTTCCTGCTTGTTTACTCACCCCAAAACCATTTTTTTCCTCAGCTGAAGAGAAATTAAGGTTTTGGAGGAAAATATTTTCATTTTTCTCCATCTAATGCAAGTGAATGTTGGTCAACGTAAACCATTTTTGATGGTCCAAGAACCATTTTTAGCTTTAAATTGCTCCATGTGACCCCAGCCAACAAATTAGGTCTTCTCTAGCGAAATAAAAAAAAATTAACAAAATAAAAAAGTATATACTTTTTAACTACAAATTTTGTCTTGGCCCAGCTCTGTGATGCTTGTTCACGAGAGGATTCACAACCTCTCGTGTGACATGCACATTGGGATGGTCATGACGTAGACTTTGTTTTGCCCTTGCATTAAATTGCACCCACAATACAATTTTTTTTCTGAGAAAATGTAAACATTCCATGCATTGACAGTTTATGCAATGTGTGACAGTATCTCCTTGTTTCATGGCAGGTGATAAATCTGTCCCACCTAAGCTTGAGCCATCTGTTTCTCTGATGCCCCTCATTAACACGGAAAATCACTCTGAACCACCCACACTGAAACCTATTGAACCCTATCCCGACAAACACCAACACCAACGGGATGGCATTTCCCAACCACTCAATGGACACTCCTATCTGCAGATAGAGGACAGCGATGTCAGTGTAGTAGCTACGTCAACTCTGGCCGAGCCATCAAGCCCAGTTAACCGACGGACTTCTGTGCTTTTCCGCAAATCAAAAAGCACAAGCCCTCATAAGCCAATGAATGACAGTGAAACTCCAAAGAACAGTTCTCGGCTAGGTACAAAAACATTCCTGTCAGTCGTCATACCGCGCTTGGAGACGCTACTCCACACCAGGAAAAGGCCACGGAGTGTCAGTGGAGACAGTTGCGAGGACGAATCGCCCATCAAACGGCTGGACACAGGTAGAATCTGCAGGAAAAGAGTCAAAAAGGGCAAGACCGTTGTGATTGACATAAATGCAAATGAATAGTGTTTGCACTTTTGTAAAAGGCCAATGTGCTCCCTCTCCCTCTTCCTTGTGTCTGTCAGGGCTGTCAAACGGGTTTGGCTTGAATCCAGAGGAGTTGTCGTCTTCTAACAGGCAGTTGGAGCCTCGTCGCAGGTGTGCTTCTGAATCCAGTATGTCTTCCAGCAGCAGGTGGGTAGTTGACAAAGTACTTTTGAGAGAATCGCATGTACTGATGTAACATATTCCATCTAAAACTATTTTCAATAGCATTGTGCTTATTTCATGTAGTCTCTTAACTACTGTTATATTTTACATTGCAAGAACATTTAAAATGAAATAGTAAAGACAAAATAAATGGTTTCCAGTTACTGAACTATACAGTTTCTCTTATACATTCCAAGGAAAACAACCCTTAAAGGGTTAGTTCACTCAAAAATGAAAATTCTTTCATTAGGGTTATACATTAGGGTGAGTCATTAATGACAGAATTTTCATTTTTTGGTGAACTAACCCTTTAATGGTAGTAGTTTAACTGGTTAACTGGAACATCTGGAAATATACAACCAGATAATTAAAAAATGTTTTGAGATCCCTCGAAAAACAATCGGTCACTTACAATATACTACAAAAGTGTTCTCCACTAATATTAAACTGAGCTTTTTTACTGTTTCAAAATATCTAACTTTTAATTGAAATAAAATTAGAAAAAAAATAAATGTGGACTACATGAATTAAATGATTTTCTGCAAAATATTTTTGCCTTTTATGTTTTATCCCCAATTGCAACTTGTTAGGACACATGGTATCATAACCTCTGGTAAAGGCCAGGAAGCATAACTGCTATTGAGAGGTTTTGGAGGAAAATATTCCAGGATTTTGCAAGTGAATTATGGCCAATGTAGACAATTTTTGACAGTCCAAGATCCATATTTAGGCAGCTTCAAATGGCTCCATGTGACCCCAGCTGATAAATTAGGTCTTCCCTAGTGGTTGGATCTTCCAGCAGGAGAATGGTCCAAAAACAAAACTTAAAATCAACAACAAAATTAAGGTTTTACCATGGACAGAGCAGTGACCCAGACCTCAGGCCATCCTTAAAAATATTTTGGTTTGCAGTAACAGTAAAAAAAGAAAAGAAAAAAAAAGGGTTGGTTGGTAGGTCGTAGGTATGAATTTAAACAAATTAGCATATCGTGAAGTCACTGACTGGGTCTTCAACCCATGCCTTCGGGCGCATTATTGCAAATGTACAGCTTTAAATATGATGTAATGTTATAAAAAGTAAACAAAAAATATATATCATATGAAAATATAAAATACGTTTATACAGCAAAATAACACCAAACATAGGTAAATCCACAGACAACAGGCAGGACGAATGTAAAGATTCAATATATTGGTAAAGACCAATATTTCTGATGATATTTCTTATGATTTATTGGTATACTAGATATATTAGTTTAAAAGTAGGCCTATAATATAAAGTGGCCTATATCAGTCTGGCAACTAAACAAAACAAAAAAAATTACTAGCCAATGCGATTCTATTGCCAAGGTTTGCTTAGAAGGTTGTGTTCTCGTTTCATAATAAACATATGAAATTTAAAAAATAATAATATTATAGGCTAATAGTTAAACATAGCCTAACTACGAAACAATATAGGCTACGTTTTCTATAACCCTCTGTCTGATGAAAGCGCCGGCGCGACGCGTTCTGATGGATATTTTCCTTTATGACAGCGGAAACCTCTCACAGTACTTTGTCATTTTTAGCCTTACAGATAAGTGCAAAACATAATTATAAACTACAAACTGTCTACTTTTATTTGTATAGGCCTAGACTCACAATAACAAGGGCCGTGGATTAAGGTAACAGATTATTTTGCATGCGCTGCACTTCAAGTCCAAACGCCGTCTTCATTTCAAAAATGTATTTTGTTAATTAAACGCAAAGTTTTTAATTTAAAAAGCATTTCTAAATTCAGTTTATAGTTTCAACAAACAAAATTTCAAGCCCCAAAAAAAGTTACCACCATGCAAATTCAAACATTTTGCTCTTTTAATTTTAATTAATGCTTGAATAACACGCCTATGTCTCCTTCCATTACAAATAATGACTATTGCGGTGGCTGGGATATACATAAACCTACCAACTTACCTGGCATAATTTTTTTAAAGACTTGTCAAGAAAAAAAAAAAAAGTTTGGACGTCACAGGTTTTTATTTAAAAGAAAGAACGTAGCCTTCGTTTGTATGAAGGCCTAGGCAATTTATATATTTACAATACTTACTAAAATATATTATTTTATTGCTTTTGTATTAGTTGTTTGAAAAGTAAAAAAAAGAAATTGGTCGGTCTTTACGCAAATTTGCAACCGGCAAGTCGGTCAGACTAAAAGCAAAAAAAAACAAAAACATTATTGAGTCGGTCCTGAATTGACAGACCGGGATTGATCCAGAAAGCTGTTTTCTTGACAATTGAAGGTTGCTCAAATGTGTTAAATGAGTGGATACCAATCGTTGTTGTATTTAGGGCAGTTGTGTCCTAAAGAGAGTTAGAGAGAAAGACACTTGTAACCCAAAGGTTGCTGGGTCTATAGTTCCACTATAGTTGGATGTGCACTACTTTTTTGTGAATATTTTTTATGAAAGACCATGAGCATAAAACACAGAAGACATTTTCCATGACACTGTATTGAAAAGGTGTTTAATGACTAAACCTTTTTTCTTAAGTAAAAAGATTATTTTAAAATTTTTATATTGAGCAGTACACTGTGGTTAGACACTGTGGTTAGATCTGTATAGCATAGTACAGGTCAGCAACAATGTTCTGTTTGGAACATATTTATATATGCACATTTTATCCAAATATATATTTTTAGAAATTACCAAAAACCCATGACCGTAGCATTGCTATCGCCATGCTCAACTGTTGTAGTTACAGGAACACATCTTGCACCGACAACCGTTCTCTGAATACTCATCTGATTTATCTGTCAAGTACTGGAGTAGTCAAAATTCACATGCATCACTCTGTATCCCGGCACTATTCTTATTTTCATGTGTTTTTTTGTCATTTTTTTTAGCTCATCTCCCACACCATAATGTTTTTCATCTGTCTTTAGCAGTATTGCATTTAATCTTCCGAAGTGTGGGAAAGGAAAGCCAGCCCTCATCAGAAGGAACACAGTGGAGGACAAGAGTGATATTATTGCTTGCATCGAGAGTAGAAACTTCGCCAAAGCTGCTAGAATAGCTGCTGGTAGGTATCCACATCTGTTCTTTTTACTGACGTGTTTACCATCTGTTTAACACCTGTGCAATTTGTCCATTGCAATCAGTGAAAAATGTAATTATAGTTATGAGTGTGATACTGTTTTTATAATTCTACAATTCTATAAACAAGTTAGCATTGTATTAACAAGTTGGCTAATGTATTTTTCATTGACAACTAAAATTAAGGCTGTCATCACTTACGATTATTTTGGTAATTGGTCAATTATTTTGATGATTTAATAGGGTAATCAGATTTATTTGGTGTTAATAAAAATAAACCTAAGCAAACAATAGTCTTTCTCTCTTTTTTTCTATTTTATTTAATAGACATTTATTTTGAAATTGTGACGAACAGTTTGCATATTTAGAAACATATATTGATGTATTCTCCTGTTTTGTTGTAGGTTTATAAATGCATACAACATGCATATACATTTATAAAACCTTACAAATCTGATAAAATGGCGCACATTGTGTTTCGAGACGTTATAGGCAACCCAAATTCACAGCATATGCAGAGATGGCATTTGATACTCCATTATCTGTGCTGTAGTACAGTGGTTTTCAAACTTTTTTAAAAGCGACCCTCTTTTTTTTTCTTAAGTTGTCGCGAACCATATATAGGCATAATACTTCAGGTCCTTCTAAAAAAATAGCATATTGTGATAAAAGTTCATTATTTTCCATAATGTAATGATAAAAATTAAACTTTCATATATTTTAGATTCATTGCACACCATCTGAAATACTTCAGGTCTTTCATTGTTTTAATACTGATGATTTTGGCATTACATCATGGAAAATAATGAACTTTTATCACAATATGCTAATTTTTTGAGAAGGACCTGTATATATTTTATGTTTTTGAGAGAGAAAAAATCTGGTAGGCCTAAGTCATGTACAAGTCGCATTTGATTGCGTTCAGAAAAAAACAGTATACAAAGCGAAATAATGTACAAACATTATAAACATACAAATCCTTCAAAGTGAACAGTATTCAGGACGGATCAAGAATTAAAAAATAGCCTACAATTAGGCTAAAAAGCCAAAACGAAATAATTTAATGAGAAACTGAAAGTAACCAGCTTTGGTCTCGCGTAGCCTGACTCCCTCATTCGAATCCAAATGTTTCCATATTCGCAATGTAGCCTATTTCATTTGGATACATAACCATTATTTATTATAGGCTTTGCGTCCCAAATATTGATGGAAAAAAATCATCCTCTTCACTTGCTCAAAAATGTGCTTGGGAATAGAGACCTGCAACGCATATAGAGTGCAATGGCCAAACAGATGCATTTAAGATAGAATCCATTTATCGCTCAAACCTTCTGAGTTTTTGCGCAGTTCTGAATCCTGACTGCTGGCAAATCCTCTGATTATAACAAATAAAATTTATACATTATGGAAGATTCATTGCGCAGTCAGTTTTATTGATAACAGCTTTGTGAGATCGTGGTCAACTGAGATGTCATCTTTTTTTTTTTATTATGAAGAGAGCGCACTTTGCGTGCATTCTGCCAAGCCAAACCATGCACGCACTGGCTTGCTTTTACATTAAATTACTTGAAATAGTGTCATGCACGTACAGAAAATAAACGTTTTATACTTTTATGCGGGCGGAGCGGGACAAAACATGAATGTTGCGGGCTGGAGTAAGTAACATCCGTCCACAGGTCTCTATTTTGGAACAACACAGTGGAGCAGTGCTCACGCTGAATGGCACGACTTGTTGGCTACTACTGACTATTTGAACTGAGCTTTGTAACTTTTTCTATATTACATTAACTTTTTTTATTTTGATAATAAACTGACTGACTGCAATGTCAAGTTTGCAATTGCTAAATTGCAATCAAGGATTTTTTAAATCAAGTACTCGAATTTAAAATTTGAATTTGCCACATGCTTTATTTTACTCATAAATGGGAAAACCCCATTATAAGGAAATTTAGAGGTAACCAGCAGTGTATTAGTATTCCGGGTTTTGATGCCATCCCTGCATATAGTTGCAAACAAAGCCATAAACCCTTGTGTTTCTGATAACCTTTGTAAAAATGCAGACAGACAGGGACCAAATACAGAAATGCTCCAGTTTAAGCTTTGCAGTTAATTGTTAAAAGATTGAAAACTTGAGCAAACACCCATGCATTCTTATCTTGCATGTTGCCACTGTCATATATGAAACCGCTTCACAAACAATTTTAATTGAAATCCTTTTTTTTAAGGATCTAAACACTGATGTTTATGATTGCAGTCAAAAATCCCTTTTAATATGGCTAAGTTTTTACGCTTTAATGTTTTTGTATAAGTCTGTAGGTTTTGTAAATCATTTGGTAACATTTTAGTATGGGGAACACATTCACTATTAAAGGGATAAAAATCACCCAAAAATGAAAATTAGTCCATGATTTACTTGCCCTCAAGCCATTCTAGGTGTATATGACATTCTTCTTTCAGATGAATACAATCAGAGTTATATTAAAAAAATCCTGGCTAATCTAAGCATTATAATAACAGGGATTGTTGCTCTCTTTTTGAAGTCCATAAAAATGCGTCTGTCCATCAAATAACTGCTCCACATGGCTCTGGGTGGTTAATAAATGCCTTCTGAAAGCCTATGATGCGTTTGTGTAAGAAAAATATCCATATTTAAAAGTTCCAAACGATCGCCTTCCGTCTGACGAGCGTAACTGGGTTGCGTAAGCCTTTGAACTGCAGTGGCACTTTTAACACTGAATACGGAAGGCAATCGGCTAAAACTTTACTTTATAAAGTTTTAAATATGGATATTTTTCTTACACAAACACATCATTTCACTTCAGAAGGCATTTATTAACCTCCTTGAGCTGTGTGGAGCATGTTATTTGACGAACAGATGCATTTTTATGGACTTCAAAAACAACAATCCCTGCCATTATAAAGCTTGGATTAGCCAGGACTTTTTTTATATAACTCTGATTTTATTTGTCTGATAGAAGAATGTCAAATACACCTAGGATGACTTGAGGGTGAGTAAATCAAGGGCTAATTTTCATTTTTGGGTGAACTAACCCTTTAACTATGACCTTTGCCTCAATAAACTCCTAATTTACTTCTTATTATTAGTTATTAAGTTAGTTTTTGTAGTGTTTAAGTTTAGGTATTGGGTAGGATTAAGGGATGTAGAATCAGGTCATGCAATAAGGCATTAATATGTGATTTATAAATGTGCTTTATAAGTATAATAAACAGCGAATATACTAGTAACATGCATCCTAATAAGCATCTAGTGAGAATTAAACCCTAAAATAAAATGTTACTGAAATTTTTCTTTAGAATGATATAAGATTTGTGATCTCTATTTATGTAAAAGAATTTAAATTTATCCAGAGTTGTGCAGGTCTGGGATACCTTAGAGGAACAGAACTATGTCCACGTGCATGAAAACGTGCCTTGATTATTGTAAACATTTTAAGTTTGTTTTACTTTTTGCATTAAACTTAATTCATCTAATTGTTTATATTAGCTGTCTATATATTTACTGTAAATACTGCACGATATTACATAAAATAATATGCCATTAATGGTGTGATTTTCTGTCAATCACTAATTGGTAAAGTCCTAAAAGGAATTGAATAGTCTTAACTGTGAAGTAATTGACAGTGTCATAGTTGAATGTTTGCACTATCATAACATGGTTGTTGATATTTCTGCTTTCATAGAAGTTGGCAACAACAGTATTTGGATGCCCTCTAGTGCTGCCACAGTTATGCTGGAACCTCTCAAACTAGTTTGGGCTAAATGTAGTGGATACCCCTCCTACCCTGCCCTGGTGAGTGTGCATGTGTAGAAACTTTCTATTTCTCTCTCTATTTCTCTCTCTCTATTTCTCTCTCTCTATTTCTCTCTCTCTATCTCTCTCTCTATTTCTCTCTCTCTATTTCTCTCTCTCTCTCTCTCTCTCTCTCTCTCTCTCTCTCTCTCTCTCTCTCTCTCTCTCGTCATTTCTTCCTCCCTATTTATGTAAAGGAGCCAGTGGAGGTGTTTGGAGTAGTGTCTGTAGTGCAGATGTGTTCAATACTTCACCTCTAGCGCAACCTTCCTGGTGGTTGAGCTGATGCTCTTTTGGCCACTCCACGTAGTGCTTATGGCTTCAGACTTGCAGTATTGTACATGAGCTGTGACATCTATTTGGACTGTATTTCACTCTCTCTTTTCATCTTATCAATCCTGCAAGCTTCCCTATTTTCTGTCTACAGATACTCATGAAACCCATCTACAGAAAATTACATTTAAAAACCCAAGAACATAAACATGGACATTGTTAATATTCATGTTATGTTTTATTCATTGTTCATAATACTTAGAATTGCCAAAGTTTTAACAAGCCAACTGTGACAGTTTCTTTTCTATCATGTATAGTTTTAATTTAGTGCTAAACAGCCTTTGCACAAGTGACTAAGTAAACACTTATTTTTTCTTCTTCTTTTTGTATTATTAAAAGTGTTTGGCTGAAAGAAGAAAGTCATATACACCTAGGATGGCTTAAATTATGAGAATTTTCATTTTAAGGTGAACTGTCCCTTTTAATTTGTTTTTACTACAGTATGCTTTTAGAAGCTTTAGTGAATTTTTGTTCCGTTCAACTTGTTTGGTTTTTACAAGATATCCTCTCTCCTTACACGCACGAACACAGAGAGAGAGAGAAGTTGTGAATGTCTCAAATTGTATGCTCAACTTTATTGCCGTTAATACAACCCCAAATCAGAAAAAGTTGGGACAGTATGGAAAACGCAATGCTTTTGGTAAATGCTTTACTGTCCCAACTTTTTTTGAAATGTGTTGCAGGTCTGAAAGACAGGAAAGGATGCATATTTACAAATGACATGAAGTTGACCATACAAAACATGAAATATTTTTTGTTCATATTGTCTGCAAATGAAATACAAGTCAAAGTAAATTTAGAAATCACTTCTTTTTTTATTTTATTTGCGTTTTCCATACTGTCCCAACTTTTTCTGATTTGGGGTTGTATAGCATTGGTCGCTGTTTACATAAAACTGATAATTTCACACTTTTTTTTATCCATGGCATTTGTTTTTGGAATTTAAAGTAATGGTTTCTATTTAAAAAAGGCATTCATTTTCGGAATAAATTTTTTTGTGGCTGAAATTTTGGGTAATTCCTAATGCATCTCCCATGCTTTCTATAATATTTAAAAATATACAGTAACAATTGGACTTACAATTTTCATTGGGCTTATTAGTGGCAATTCTCCTAGTTAGGCAGCTGTAGTCTTGTAATAAAGACTTAGACATTTAATAGTTCTGAATTACATGCTCATTTGGCCAAACTGTGTGTAGCAGTGTATTTTTTTTTCCTTAGTATGTTTTAGAATGTGATTATAAATAAAGGCTTCGATATGCTAAAACATTTTAAAACATAACACCAAGTTATCTGTTATCTAGTTAAATGTGGTTAAATGTTAAGTTAAACCAAGTTAAATGTGCTGATGCACAAGGGCAGTGTGCATCAGCACATTTTTGTTATCCATCAGTATGTCCCTCCACACACACTGTCAGTGGAGTATACTTTAAAAGGTTTGTACGCTAAACTGTGCACAAAATGGAGTGGAAAGTGGAAAGCCATTAATATCTGGGCTTTTTTTAAATTATTATTATTATTATTAATTTTTTTTTAAAGAATTTGATGTCTCTAACCTTCCAAACCAAGTTTCCAGATTAACTGTTAAAAAACTCCTATTACCTCACTACCACAAGTTGGAGCCAGCCAATCAAATGAAATCTTACTACATGCTTTTCAGTTTCATGTGCAATATGCATCGAACTGTGAGTTAATTGGTGTACAAATTAATGCTGAGACTAAAAGGAGGTTAAGCAAATTACAACTCTCTAGATTAAGTTAATTTGAGCACTTTAATTGGTCAGCAAGAACAGTTGTACTTTTTAATCACTGATTTGAGAATTTGTAAAGTGGAGGTTGAAAAATTAACGTTAAAGGGTTACTTCAGCAATTAGCATTAAGCTTTGTATCAGTAGAAACCCGGGAGTATATTTGAATTATCGTACTTTACCCCCTCATATGACCCTGAGACGAGATAATTATTTATTTTATTTCTGGAAAAATTCCTCCGATGACGCAAATATCGGAGGAGTTTTTGGCCAGAGGCTAAAGACTACAGCCAGCAGTGGGCGCTATTTCCACATGTTTTCAACATCGCACTCACAGCACTCGGCTCGGGAAGCTGCGGAGATTCATGTAAACTGAGCAGTGGAGAGCAAAGTGAGTGTTTCAACATTTCAAATTAACTTCCTATGAAAGTTAAAGGGGTCATGAACTGGCTTTTAAAAAAAAATTTATACTGTTGTCTGAGGTCAACAAATGACCGTGTGGATTTTACATTCAAAAACATCATAATGAATAAGTAATAGGCTATTTTCTAGACTGGTTTTGAGGGTTTCTCCTGAACGCTGGGTTTTGATGGTCGTGCTGCACTAGAGACTTGGAAGTCTTTACATATTTAATGAGCTTCAGCTCCCCTGTCAGTTCAGTTCACATTAGGGACGGATCGTTTTGCAACCGGAATTATTCTCTTGATCACAGGGCTCGTAAACGTCTTTTTCAAACAAACACAATGATTTATTTCTCATCCATCCGAGATTGATTGGAATATTATTTCTGTATTACATGGCCCGACCGATCGGTCGATAAGCACGAACCGCACGCACACACACACACACACACACACAAACGTGCGCTCAGATCAAGAAATGAATATTATTTCACTATTTGAGATTCATAGGCCACGTTTTACAAACATACGTTTGTTGCACCATTCCTGTCGAATCCAATATAGAAGTCACAACACTGTGTCAGCAAATCCAGCACCTGAGACTGTGCAGCACCTGATTCCGCAGTGAAATGAAGCGATCACACGTACATGTCTTCCCCACGTGAGCTGGAACTTCATTAAAAATAAAGTTCAACCACTCATTCCTAATATTAGCATCTGAAGGAAGTTAATGCAGCTACTGCGTTCTTTCACAACCTGGCACAGAGCAATATATTCTTTGCTCGCCATGATCACTGCTCTGTAAAGCCTCCTGTAGCTCCACGACTCTGTGGGCGGGGCTTCAGAACCACGCATACATATTCATCAGTTGAGTTGCGTTTTGTCTTCCCATGACGTCATTGGATTCCAGCTCTCGTTTTCTGGGCCTGGTGTCTTTAAAAGCTTTTCTTTGACTAACAAGACCAGTTTTCAGCTCTGAAACTTATATCATGTTGAACTTTGATATATCAAAGGCTCAAGGGAAAGTTGGTTTCTCAATTCATCACCCCTTTAAGCTTCCAAAGACATGAACTGAAAATGTGCCAGACTGATCACGTGCTGTGAATGCGGCCGCGAATCCTGCGATTACTTCAGCTCATGTGATGAATGTAAACCGACTCCTGCTGCGTTTGTGCCGTGACACTCAGGCTCACTCACAATATATTGAACAGACACGTTCAGTTTTTAATTGTAGTGTCTCTAACTGAACTGATTTTATGAAAATTAATGTAGTGGGAAAGTTATCCAGTATACCAGTAGCCGTGCCTACTAGATAAGGGCAGTGAAGTGCATTCTGGGAAATGTTGTCTTTCATCCCCATGAGACAAAAATACATTTTCTGTGTTTTCACAGTCTAGAAGGCACCAAATTCAAAAATAATTTCACATTTCTACTACATTAATGACCCAGTTTAAATACAGATTCATCTTTAACCATGAGTGACATCTTTTTTGCAGATTTTTTTAAATTTAGAAATTTAAAGCAAGTTTAAGGTTGCTTGTTACTTGTTTATTTAACTAATCGTTTATTTTCTCATTTATTTAATAATTTACTTTTTATTATCACGCTTTTTATAAATGACGCTCATGAAATGTGTATCACTGTCCATCATTCGGTGAGCAACTGGTAATAAAGAAAAATGCCACGTTGGAATATTGAAAATATATCAATTTTAAATCATGAAGGCGAGCATTGTACAAACTTTGCGCTAGAGTTATGCTAGTGATATTTTAATGCATTAATTGGAAATGCTAAATTGTCTTGATGTACTAGACTGTGTATTTCTTGCTTGCGCCAATGAACAGGCCATTCATGTGGATTTTGATCTCACGCAGGACGCATGCTGTCCGTTACAAATTGCAGCGGAGCTGCCCGCACACATCGGGAATTTGCATCTTCTGATTGAGTGACACTTTTCTGCTCAATTACCTGTTTTTCATCAGCAATTTCTGTAAATAGTAAATAGACAGCGTTTTGGGATGCTCAGCCATTTTGTCTGAACATTTAAGTTTTCCCTGTAGTCATACTAACAACTAGCCTGACAAGCCAGACCCACATCAAGATGTTGGGTCTGGGAACTCGCTATTGACAGGGCTCAATTTGAGGGGCGGGATAAACGGTTGTCTTTCAAATTCCCTCTGCACGCAATAGGATAGCGCTACAACCAACCAGAGCAACGTGAAGCGGAGCTAGTTGATGGGTTAAACAATCACACAACAGCACAGCCAGCTCATGAGTCCTGACAGAACACAGACCTACTGAATGACACTTTAAGCAGAACATCTCAAATGGAAATCGCTAAAATGCAGATTACTTGTTTATAGGAGTTTTCAGATCACCGCTCGCGTGCATATGGTTGCCATATTGCACTTTTAGGTAAAACATTGGATAGAATACGTGTTCTTTTCACAGAAAAGCTCTGATTGGGGGATTAAATTACTGAACTCGAAGCACTAAGACTCGAAAGCTCCTCTTTTTCCCCCGACAAAACCAGGGCTTTTTGTTCAAGTTTTTATTTTTTGAACTACATTTTAGACTCGTCTTTTTTCGTAAAAATGATATTGCATGTTTATATAGTCACAATGTATTTGACTAGTTGACTAGTGACTAGTTATGTGTGGTACTTGGAGTTTCCTATCGTTACTGTACTAGCATCTTGCGTTATCTAGACAATGCTGTCTCTCTAAGAAACTTTCAGTTTAATCAGAATTGTTTAGATAGTCAATAAGTGGATAAAAACACTACTTACTGCTTACACTACCTAATACTACTTACTTGAAATTGCCCCTTTGTTCAATTTTAGACACGGAGCGTAGACTGCTTGATATTGTCCCAGATTAGAAAAACTGTCCGTGGTGAAATGGGCCGAGCAAACAAACAATTTTGAATTAGATTGTTGCAGTTTCCGATTTATAAATAAACATCAACCATGCCTGTTGACATTTTTTATCTGTGGGAAGGGGATGAAAAGTACTCACATCCCCTACACAGCCTGGAACATAACATTTGTGTCCTTGATCTGCCATTTTCACTGTCCTCGCGTGACACTTGTTTACCTGCAGAACTCCCGATGATTCGGCTGCAGTTCCGCCTGACATTGAACATGGGCTGGCATATGCAAATGTTGGGGGCGTACATATTAATGACCCCTTCGATTGCGTCATCGATGGCTATATGTTGAGATTCGCCTATTTTTCTGTGGTGTTTTTCACAAACAAGATTTACATATGAAGGAGGAGGCAATGGTGTGTGAAAATCACTGTATGTGATGTCCATGTGCTGAACTCTTGTTATTTCACTATGGCAAGGTTAATTAAATTTTTCATTCTAGGGCACCTTTAACAAATCTTCCAGAATCGCAGCCAAAGCAGATTCAAAAGACTGACGTTCGCCAGCTTCTTTTGTTTTCAAGTAGCACGCGGAACCTCCGCAAATCTGCCGTCATTGTGTTAAGCCCGCCTACCTACTCTATACACAGTGTGATTGGCCTGACCAGAGTTTGGTTTTTCCAGCTCGCAGGTCTACCGAGAGTTGCAGATCCAAGATTGACCGTAACCCGCTGCCTTTCTTGGGTACATTGAAGTACGGGCTGTAGAAGCCGGTCTTCATATCGTCTAGAGGGACCGGCTCTATCGCGTCCTTCGACACGGAGGTGAAGTGAATGCCCCTGAACATGGGGGGACTCCGGGCGAACTGAATCACATAGCCGAGTCTGATGGTACGGGTGAGCCAGGGAGACGGCCTGGGAAGTGCTAGCCAGGCTCCCAGGGACCGTGCAAGTGGGACCATCGGCACCACTGACGTACCCGCAGCGAGGCGGCATGCAGGGATCCGACTCGGACGGCCTGGTGGCGGCCTGCAGTGGGATCTGTGTGTGCTGCGCAAAACTTACAGCTTCTGCTGAGGGGGTGTGCGAATCATCCAGCCTCGAAGGTTCGGGACGTAGTGGAGGGTTCCACTCAAGCCCCACCTTCTCAGCTGCCCGGGAAAGCAAAGCTGTCAACTCGGGGTCCGACTGAACAGTTGCCACTCTCCCAGAGGGAGGCAGTACAGCTGAGTCTTCATCCTGCAAGGACTGAAACTCCCCCTACGATGCAGTGATCGACATCTGCTCTTCCGCGGGTGCCCCGAAAGTCACAACTGGACGCCCCTGGGAGGGGCCAGAAGCTTCTCTCGGAAGCACCACCGGCTGCAGAGCTTGTCAGGGATCAGGGGCCCGCAGAGGCTCGCTCGGCGGGTTTGCCCTGAACGTAATCCTCAGAACACCCCGGGCGTCTGTCAAAGTAGATCTATCCTGGTGTTGGGCAGGAATAACACTAGATCGAGGTATGCGGAGGGGGACCCAACCTTCCCGAAGGTAGGCGAGTCTCGATCTAAGCTCCGAGATAGTCATTTTTTCCGCAGTGAGTACATGAACTATCCACAAACGCTGCCTCAGTGTGCTGAACGCCCAAACACGTGAGACAGCGATGATGACCGCACCCGCTGACGAGAACGACTGCATCCAGAAACGCACAGGTTGAACCATCTTGAAAAAGACGCAGTGTCACACCCGTGTTGCTCATTGGGGAAACGCTCTCTTAAATGTGCTGAACACTGTAAAAAGTGAACAGTTGGATCAACTTAAAAAAATTACTTCAATTGGTAACACCTAAACAAATTAAGTTCTCAACTTAAAATATCACGTTTTATCAACTTAATTTCACTAGGTCAATTACACTTATATTATTTGAGTTCATTCAATCTTATTATTTACATTAGTCTAACTTCATTTTACTGCATTCCAACTTAAAATGTATGAATTTTTCCTAGTTGGATCAACTATTAAAAAAATACTTAAATTGGTAACACCTAAAAAAATGACTTTTTCTCAACTTAAATTATTACATTTTATCAACTTAATTTCACTAGGTCAATCATTAAAGACTCAAATTGCTTTAGAAATATTTATTAACATTTATTAATTTTCCATATTACAAACTTAGGTTGAAATCATTACAAACAGTTCACATTTGTTGTGCCAATTAAATTTACATTTACTGACAAAAAACATCCTTTCCAGTCATTTACTGACACACTTAACATTCAAACAGTCTTTTTGCAAGTTGTCTTTGCACTGCATTATGCTCAAAACTGAGCCACTAATATATTTATTAAAAGAAATATATAAAAACTGTGCATAAAAGAGCCACCTAAAAACAATTAAAGGGATAGTTCACCCAAAAAAATTTCAAGTTGTTCCAAACCTGTATGAGTTTCTTTCTTCATACAAAAGATGTGTTGAAGAATGTTGGTAACAAGCCAGTTGATGGTACCCATCGACTTCCATAGCAGAAAAAACCCCCCAAAAAAACACTGGAAGTCAATGGCTACCGACAACTGTCTGGTTACCAACATTCTTCAGCACAACATCTTTTGTGTTCAGCAGAAGAAAGAAACTCATACAGGTTTGGAACAACTTGAACCATTTTTGGGTGAACTATCCCTTTAATTGTTTTTTGGTTGCTCATTACCTCAAGTTCACTGTAGTCAACTGAACAGACTTTGAACTTTTGGTGACATCTTGTGCTGATTGAGCTGCAAAAGAACTTTTTGGAATACCTCGAATGTAAAGCGAAGTGGTTTTGGATAGGCCAGATTCATGATGTACAGGTCCTTCTCAAAAAATTCATTATTTTCCATAATGTAATGATAAAAATTAAACTTTCATATATTTTAGATTCAGTGCACACCAACTGAAACATTTCAGGTCTTTTATTGTTTTAATACTGATGATTTCGGCATACAGCTCATGAAAACCCAAAATTCCTATCTCAAAAAATTAGCATATCATGAAAAGGTTGTCTAAACGAGCTATTAACCAAATCTGAATCAACTAATTAACTCTAAACACCTGCAAAAGATTCCTGAGGCTTTTAAAAACTCCCAGCCTGGTTCATTACTCAAAACCACAATCATGGGTAAGACTGCCGACCTGATTGCTGTCCAGAAGGCCATCATTGACACCCTCAAGCGAGAGGGTAAGACACAGAAAGAAATTTCTGAACGAATAGGCTGTTCCCAGAGTGCTGTATCAAGGCACCTCAGTGGGAAGTCTGTGGGAAGGAAAAAGTGTGGCAAAAAACGCTGCACAACGAGAAGAGGTGACCGGACCCTGAGGAAGATTGTGGAGAAGGACCGATTCCAGACCTTGGGGGACCTGCGGAAGCAGTGGACTGAGTCTGGAGTAGAAACATCCATAGCCACCGTGCACAGGCGTGTGCAGGATATGGGCTACAAGTGCCGCATTCCCCAGGTCAAGCCGCTTTTTAACCAGAAACAGCGGCAGAAGCGCCTGACCTGGGCTACAGAGAAGCAGCACTGGACTGGCGCTCAAATTTTGCATTTCATCCGGAAATCAAGGTGCCAGAGTCTGGAGGAAGACTGGGGAGAAGGAAATGCCAAAATGCCTGAAGTCCAGTGTCAAGTACCCACAGTCAGTGATGGTCTGGGGTGCCATGTCAGCTGCTGGTGTTGGTCCACTATGTTTTATTAAGAGCAGGGTCAATGCAGCTAGCTATCAGAAGATTTTGGAGCACTTCATGCTTCCATCTGCTGAAATTTTCATATTTCATTTTTCAGCACGACCTGGCACCTGCTCACAGTGCCAAAACCACTGGTAAATGGTTTACTGACCATGGTATTACTGTGCTCAATTAGCCTGCCAACTCTCCTGACCTGAACCCCATAGAGAATCTGTGGGATATTGTGAAGAGAAAGTTGAGAGACGCAAGACCCAACACTGGATGAGCTTAAGGCCGCTATCGAAGCATCCTGGGCCTCCATAACACCTCAGCAGTGCCACAGGCTGATTGCCTCCATGCCACGCCGCATTGAAGCAGTCATTTCTGCAAAAGGATTCCCGACAAAGTATTGAGTTCATAACTGAACATAATTATTTGAAGGTTGACTTTTTTTGTATTAAAAACACTTTTCTTTTATTGGTCGGATGAAATATGCTAATTTTTTAAGATGGGAATTTTGGGTTTTCATGAGCTGTATGCCAAAATCATCAGTATTAAAACAATAAAAGACCTGAAATATTTCAGTTGGTGTGCAATGAATCTAAAATATATGAAAGTTAAATTTTTATCATTACATTATGGAAAATAATGAACTTTTATCACAATATGCAATTTTTTTGAGAAGGACCTGTATATCATCCCAATAAGCAAGGCACAAGCTGATGTGAACATAGGCTGTTCATTCAAAACTGTAACACCCTCGATGACAACACCAATGTCAGCCGGTGGTTCGTGATGTTCTCCCTCCTCCTTACGAATAACATACACCGCCATGTTGAGCTCACCCTCGCAATCACCTTGCTGGTTCACCTAAAGTAATGTACATAATAAATGTTTTCAAAAATAAAAACATTTTGCATTCATAACTACTAAACACAACTTTAAACATTTTCTGAAAAATAAAATCTAAATAAAATATGCAGACTTTCAACTCACAAGGTACTCCTTGATAAGGTCTTGTGGATTTTCCCCAAGGAAAACGATGAGGGCCTTCAGGACACACTCTTCTCATGTGAATGTTTTGTGATAAAGCAATTGTGATTTTTTTTTTATGGATAATTGTGAGGGTGAGTAATAAATTATAGAAATACATTTTTTAGGTGAACTTCAGTTGAAAAGAAATTAAGGTATTTGAGGAAAACATTTCAGGATTTTTGTCTATATAGTGGTATTCAACGATTACCAACAGGTTGAAGGTCCCAATTTGAGTGCAGCTTCAATGAGCAACACAATCGTAAATGAGGAATAAGGGTCTTATCTAGTGAAACAATCTGTAATTTTCAAACAAAAAAAATTCACAACATTGACTTCCATGACAACCAAAATGTTGAATGTCCAAATCAATGCAGTTTCAAAGGGCTTCAGAGGCTCTGTGTGATCCCAGACGAGGAATAGGGTCTTATCTAGCGAAACGATCGGTCATTTAAAAAATAAAAAATATATTTTTTAAACTATTTTGAATCTAAATTGCTCATCTTGCGCTGCTCTACGCTCAGCAGTGATTTGTGCAATCACAATTCAATTAAATTCAATTCAATTCAAAGTGTTTATTGTCATATGTACAGACAGAAAGCATGTTTCCCTGTACAATGAAATTCTTACTTTGCCATCCACAGTAAATGTCACACAAGTAAGTAAAATAATATATATAAATATATAAATATAAAAGAACAAATATATAAAAATTATAATGTTAATTATATATCAGAAAAAAAAGGGCTAAAAAGTAAAAGTAAAGTAATAAAGTGAGGTAGTGCAGTCCTGATAGTGTAAAGTGAGGTAGTGCAGTTCTAGCAGTATAAAATGAGGTAGTGCAGTATGCAAACAATTATTCATGTGATGTTATGATTATAGACTCCTATCCGCTGTTTAGGAGTCTTATGGCAGAGGGAAAAAGAGTTCTTCATTCTTGAAGTCCTGCATTTCACACTTCCGCACTCCGTCCTGAGGGTAGAAGTGTGAACAGTCCATGTTGAGGATGAGAGGGGTCTTTAATAATGGAAGCAGCTCTTCTGTGGACTCTGCGGTGATAGATGCTCTGCAGAGAGGGTAGTGGAGTCCTGGTGATCTTCTGCGCAGTCTTCACCACTCGCTGCAGGCGTTATGTCCATAACAGAAGTGCTGCCGTACCACACAGTGATGCAGCTGGTCAGGACACTCTCAATAGTGCAGCTGTAGAAGTTGCTGAGGATCTTGGGACGACATGCCAAACCTCCTCAGCCTCCTCAGAAAATACAGCCGCTGTTGTGCCTTCCTGACCAGCTCCGTGATGTAAGGTGTCCATTTAAGGTCCTCACTGATATGGACACCCAAGTATTTAAAATTGCTCACCCTCTCCACTTCAAACTCCCGGATGAACAGTGGCTGAGGCGTTCTCCTCTCCTTCCTCATGTCCACTATCATCTCCTTTGTCTTGTCTGTGTTGAGGCTGAGGTTGTTTTCTGCACACCATGACACCAGACTGTCCACCTCCCTCCTGTAAGCTGCCTCGTCACCGCCAGCGATGCGTCCTATCACTGCAGTGTCGTCCATAAACTTCAGCATGATGTTTTCCTTGTGGGAGGCGACACAGTCATAGGTGTACAGGGTGTAGAGGATGGGGCTGAGTACACAGCCCTGTGGAGTGCCAATGTTCGTTATGATGCTGGCTGAAGTCCTATTACCAATCCTGACAGACTGAGGCCTGCCAGTCAGGAAATCTAGGAGCCAGTCACAGAGGGTGGGGTGCAAACCAAGTATGGACAGTTTATGGGTGACTTTGTGTGGAATGACCGTGTTGAAGGCGGAGCTGTAATCTATGAAAAGTATCCGTAGGTATGAGTCCTTGTTTTCCAGGTGAGAGAGGGAATAGTGGGCGGCAGCAGCGATGGCATCCGAGGCGGACCTGTTGGGCGGTAGGCATACTGCAGTCGATGGTGTCGGTATGCTGCTCTGAATGTGGGCCAGCACCACTCTCTCGAAACACTTCATTATGATTGGAGTGAGTGCCACCGGCCTGTAGTCATTCAGGCAGGTGGGTGGGTTCTTCTTAGGCAGGGGGATGATGGTTGTGTTCTTGAAACACAAGGGCACGATACGCTGACTGAGGAGAGATTGAAGATGGAGGTGAGAACATCAACCAGCTCGTTGGCACATGCTCTGAGGCCCGCCCAGGAATGTTATCTGGTCCTGCTGCTTTGCGGGGGTTGATCTTCCTCAGAGCTTTGTGTACCTGAGTTGTTGAGATGATTGGTGAAGGGAGGGGGGATTGGGTGATCCAGGTGTGTGCGAGCCCCCTCTCTGCAGTGTTGCTGGGGGCCTCAAAGCGGGCGTAGAAAATGTTGAGGTCATCCGGTAGGCTGTCTGTTGAGGTGATGTTGTTGGGGTGGTCCTGTATTCTGTGATGTGCTGCAAGCCTTGCCACATCCTCCCTGAATCAGCAGTAGAGTAGAAGCTGTCCAGCTTCTCTCTATACTGCCTCTTGGCCGCTGTAATGGCTTTTCTCAGTCCATACTTGGCAGCTTTGTACTCGCTCTCATTTCCTGATCTAAATGCAAGAGAGCGGGCACGCAGCATGTGACGTACCTGACTGTTTATCCAGGGCTTCTGGTTGGAAAACTTCTTAATTCGTATGGTGGGCACGATGTTATCAACACAAGTGCTGATGTACCCAGTCACATACTCAGCATAGTCCTGTACGCTGACGGAAGAGTCCTCCACAGTGGCTGCAGCTTTAAATACATCCCAATCTGTCAGAGCAAAACAGTCCTGCAGGGTGGTCTCGCTTTCCAGGGTCCAGAGTTTGATCTGTTTGATGACAGGGTGTGCTTGTTTTAGTCTTGTTCTGTAAGCAGGATACAGGAACAAAGAAATGTGGTCCGAGTGTCCGAAGTGGGGGCGGGGTGCAGCCCTGTATGCACCACGTATGTTGCTATAGACATGGTCAAGAGTGTTTTTATCACGGGTGGGAATGTCCACATGCTGGTGGTATTTGGGGAATACAGTCCTTAAACTACACTGGTTGAAGTCACCAGCAACACGTCGAAAAACGTCACACTAGTCGTAGGCGGAAGTACCGCCCCCGTGTTTACTAAGAGCACATGCAAAGACTAATACAAACGTCCTTTAGCAAAAAAAAAAAAAGAAGGTAAAACAACAATGCCGGACGATTTTGAAGTTGAAGATGGAGAAGTTTTTTGGTTACGGGAGTTTGTATTCGTCCTTGAATGTTAACTTTGGACGGTACTTCCGCTTATGTCTAGTGTGACTTTTTCGGCGTGATTGTGAAATCACTGCGAGCCGCAGAGCAGTGCAAGATTAGCTATTTAGGTTAAAAAGTATATTAATTTTATTTTTTTTAAATGGCCGATAGTTTCACTAGATAAGATCTATTCTGGGATCGTCCAGAGCCTCTGTAGCCCTTCCTTTGAAACTGCATTGATTTGGACCGTCAACATTTTGGTTGTCATGGAAGTCACTTCATTTTGAGGTGATTGGGATTACATAGAGCCATTTGAAGCTGCACTGAAACAGCAATTAGGACCTTCAACCTGTTGAACCCCAGTGAAGTCCACTATATAGAGAAAAATCCTGGAATGTTTTCCTCAAAAACCTTAATTTCTTTTCAATTGAAGTAACAAAGACATCTTGGATGACATGGGGGTGGGTAAAATTTCAAAAAAATAATTCTAAAGTGTAGTAATTCTTTATGAACTACATCTGAATCAGTCATTGGTTGCATTTATAATTTAGTCTGAAAATAAAACATGCATCAACAAATCATTTATTTGCTTTACACCCTAATATATTTAATCATTCTTGATTAAAGGGATAGTTCACCAAAAATTCTAATTTGCTGTTAATTTACAGGCCATCCAAGATGTATGTAGGTGACTTTTTTTCTTCAGTATAGCAATTTTTTTTTTAGCTGAAACCGTAGTCCTCTGTGATTCATATAATGCAAATTAATGGCTACATCACTTTAAAAGTAAGTTAAAAAAACAAAACATGCAAAAAAAAAAAAAAAATACCCATGGCCCCTGTAACAATACATTGAAGTCTTATGAATTGAAACGATCAGTCTGTGCTAGAAACTTTTGCCTGGATTTTTTTTTCTGTATTGACTCTTTTTGACTTTATTTAAAAAGTGCATTTATATGAACCACCATGGACCAGTTTCAATTAAAAAAAAAAACTTCTTTACTGTTCTGCTGAAAAAAAAATGTATGTACATCTTGGATGGCCTGAAGGTAAGTAAATTAACATAATTTTTAATTTTATTTAAATTGTCCATTTTGATTGGGTGGTGATGACGATTTCAAATTTCTATGCTGTAAAACAAGTATTTAACAATTAAATGTTACTGGTAAACATACTGTGACTAAAATAAGATCATATAGTTGATATTAAAGAAAAAAACACAGACGTACCTGATCCAAAATTTGAAAAATTGCAGCAGTCTACTCACGGGTTGCTCCTCCTTTTGAACGGATTACTCTGATTTGATGAATCAAATACACATCTAACTGGGCAAGGAACGTGTCTTCCAGTGGAACAGCCATAAGCCTATGGAACTCTGCATTGATCTGAAATCAAAAAAAAAAAATGTCAACAACAGTCAAAACTGCACATGCAAAATTGTATATCAACTCAAATAAAGTATTGAGCCAGTAAAACTTGAACTTTAAATTCTCTTTTCAATACCTCATACTGTCTGAAAAGTGCAGGCCAAACAAACAAACAAAACAATAAATAAATAAATAAATAGCCTAGTATAAATTATTTGTATTTATACCAAAAATAAATACAAATTTCCAGACAAGCAAATATTTTATTCGGACAAGTGAATGACAGATTTGCTAAGCCCATGAAAAGCCACCTTTTACATTCACAATACATTTCACGTCATATAATCATTTTGAGCTTCAAAATTGTTTTACACTGTATGGACTAACAAAAGAGATATTTTTCTGAAAATCTAAAAGGCACATGCATTTGGAATGTCATATGGGTGAGTTAATGCAAATTTTAGTTGGAAAATTCTCAATGAGGATAAAATGCAGGTAAAAAAAATTAGACAACATTAGAAGTAATTTACTTAAACATATCTAACATTAGTAATTCATATGATCTATTGTCAATTATAGAAGAAATAAGAAATTCAATTTAAAAGAAATTACTTACCATGCAACATTATAGCAAAGTGTCCTCTTCAGTCTTAAAACATTAAAAAAGCTTCCGGTCCTAAGGGGAGAAAAATGTAGTATGTTAGTTAAGTGGTAGAAAATGTTTTGCTACAGGTCAAGTAATTAATTATTTGAAAATACTACTATTTCTACAAAACATTTTTTTTTTTTAAATACTTAAGAAAACCCTGACATTTTTTCCTCGGCTGAATCCGAAATCGCCCACTATATCCTCAAATAGGGCATTATTTGAGGGTACGGCTATTTGTAGTGGCGTCCGAAACCATAGTGGACGTTATTGATTGCACTCATTCAATCCATCATTGCACCGCAATAACGTGTACAGCCGATCTACACACAGTGGCTGTCCGAATTCAACCACTTGTTTTCATTCACTTCAAGTGTAGTCGTTCCCCATATTGAATGTTATTGAGTGCACTCGTACCGATGTATACTCACTGTCCAAATTCACTCACTCGTTATCATTCACTCCTTCAAGTGAACTGTATTAGTGGACTAAAGTAGGGAATAGTGAATGAGGGTTTAGGGGGCGACTTCGGATTCAGCCTATGAATAAATTAGAGCTAACGTTTCAAGACAAATAAAACAGACAAACATTTACTTTAAAAGCAAACTAATATTTAAACTGCAGGAATTCAAATTCGAGCACTTTGTCCCACTCCCCGAGCACTTCCCGCCCAAAAGCATGTGGTCGCGCTGTTAGGTGCTGTAACGCCAGCACGAGCGTCCCCTCTCTCTCCTCATCGACTGTCGCTTAATTGACTGTTAGGAGGCATTTTACTGTTTCTAAGATTGTCATCATGTTCTTTAACATTATTGTTTTATTACAGATCATAGACCCTCATATGCCACGGGTGGGGTGCCAGCACAATGGAGTCTCTATCCCAATGCCCCCACTGGACGTGCTACGGATCGGAGAACAGATGCAGTACAAGTCTGAAGAGAAACTTTACCTTGTTCTCTTCTTTGACAACAAACGTAGCTGGTGAGATTTTTTTAGGTTATTTATTAGTGTTTGCCAAGTCAAGAATCACTATTACTATTAAAATTAGAAATGAAAAAAAAAAGAATGAAAACTACTACTACTATAAAAAAAAAATGTTTTGCTGTTGTGACAAATGTCAGATACCAGTTAAATTTCATAATTCACAATTCATTTTAATAGCACAAATAATTTTGATACAACACCAAAAAACTACTTCTAACTAATGTAAAGTTCAAACATAATTAAAGACAAAAAAACAAAAACAAACAACATACCAACAAAGGTACGTTACTTAAAAAACAAAAAAAACAAAAACAAAAAAACATTACATTTTACTTATTTAGCTGAAAAGCCATTGAATGTGTCAAAACCAGGTGCCGGACTTCCTCTAAATGTGGTTTCAGTTACTTGATCTTTATCAGCCAACAATGTTTATATACATGGCTTTTAATTAAACTAAAAACACAAGCATTACATAAATATGCACAAAATGTGCAAATCTAGTTGTACTAAATGTATTTTTAGGAAAAGTTTTTTGTTGTTGTTACTATTAAGGGCCAGATTTGCTATGCAGGGCAAAGTAGCATGAGGGTGCAAATCCAATAAAGCGCTGATGGGAGTGGAAAGTCCTGCGCGTGATCTTGACACACAAATAAAAGAACACAGACACAGCAGGATAATTTTCATAATGGCCAAAACAATCTACCAGAAGCAAAGCAAATCAACGTCAGGCTTAAAACATGCTTTTTTGGGGGCGGTAAATAACAGCGCAAATACCAGTAAATTGACTAGCGCAAACCTTAATAAATCACTTTGTGTGATTCATTTAAAAACTCCTCCCATAAGTTTTGTGTGAAAGGGAAACTCCTACAAATGCATATGCTGTAAGGGCAGCTGCAAAAATAACCCTGTCCATGCCTTTTCAGCGTGTCAAGTAAATCCTGACAGAAGTTTTTTAAAGCAGAAAGAGGGTTTGAAGTTTAAGGGTTAAATCTTACCCTTAAACTTCAAATAATTTTAAAAAGACAGTAATAATGAGTTAACGGTATTTGCTTTTTGTACATTTGTAGAGAATTAGGCAAATAACTTAAAGGCACCTTCATATTAAAAAGGCAAGCGAAACAACTTGTATCTGGGGGAGTTTTATCTAATAGGCTTGTGTGCTGTTTTCCTTCTCCAGGCAGTGGCTTTCTAAATCCAAGATGGTTCCTCTCGGTATTGACAAAACCATCGACAAGATTAAAATGATGGAGGGACGCACCTCAGCCATCCGCAAAGCTGTTCAGACCGCCTTCAACCGCGCCATGAACCACCTGAGTCATGTCCAAGATGAACCTGTTAGTGACCTTAGTGACATTGACTAAGACTGGCAAATGCAGGGACATTTCAAAGCCTTAGTAACTGTCATTCCTGACTGGCACCTGCTGTGTGACTTCTGTGGTTTTTGCTACTCCATATCTTCCACTCCGGTCTCATTTCCACAGAAGTCAATTCTGTAAATAATGTAAATCACGTAACATTAACTTAAATCTGAAGATTTACAATAATGTGTATTGTACATAAATGTTGATAGTATTTATACATTTTAGTGAATTATACCCAGCATAATTACTCCGTGATGCTGTAACGAATGGACAAAATTAATAAATTGTGTGAAACTAAAGCAGAAAAAGTGTAATCAGGTTTGGAACATAATGTGAGAATGCTTGCTTTATGTTTCAATTATTGAAGTTTTTACACACAGGCTTTTATTTGACATTGTTTTTGTAATCTAAGAATGTTTTTACAACATTTTAACCTATTTTGATGTATTTATATAACTATATATATATAAAACTGTATTTGTCTGTTTTTCACATTAGAAAGTTCTGTTTTGAAACCACAAGTGCGTTATGCTAATATTCTAATGAAACCAAAAGAAACGCTGCCCAGACTTCTTTTGTTTGTGTTGAGTGAATGGTTTTGCTTTTAAAGTTTTGTATTTGTGTATGCGGGAACGGGAACTCCATAATGGCTGTAGGATGTTGTACTGGTGTTAATTTATTTGTGGGGGCGGGGTGGGGATAGGAAAGGAAATGTAGGATTTCATCTTTTTTTAAACATTTTTTTAAAAATTAATCTTACTTTTATAACGGTGCCCAAGTAGATATGACTGTTTACAGTGTCTTCATTTATTTATGTTTATTCTGGGTTGCGGTGGGTAGATCTTGGAATACTATAATTCTATTTACTGGGGAAAGAAAATGTAGGATTTCATCTTTTTTTTATTTTTATTAATCTTACTTTTATAATGGTGCCCTAGTAGATATGACTGTTTACAGTGTCTTCATTTATTTATGTTTATACTGGGTTGCAGTGGGTAGATTTTGGAATACTTTTTTTATACCACGTTTATTTGGTAATAGAACTGTTAATGACACTGTCTTTTTTATTTTTTTAATAAATTCATAAATAATCCACTTGAGTTCTGGGGTCTCATTTATAACCGTTGCTTACGCACAAAATAGGCCCTGAAAGAGGCGTACGCTACTTCTGACACAAGTTGTGATTTATAAAAAACAAACTTAACGGGAAAATGTCCGCACCTGCAAGCAAACTCTGACCCATGAGTACGAACTCTTACTCGAGTGAGAAAAGTAATGAAGTAAGAATTTAAAACTCTGATGAACTGAAATTACATAAAGTCATTACTCAGAATTTAAACAAAAATTATATGAAATTAGATAGACATGTGGAGGTGCTACTTTTGATCAGTTTTCCTGTGCCACGCTGTTTAACGACAGCAAGGATTAATTACAGGCTAATTCCAATATTTCCTCTTTAAACTGAACTGCAGATCTCATGTTATGACAAAATATTTTTAGCGAGAATGATGATCAGTGATGCACACTTATTTCTATATCACAGACACCGCAATAGGATTCGGTGGTCGAAAGGTAGGGTCCATTATCCGGTTTGAATAGGTCCAATAATAACAGCGTAGCCTACTGTACAACCACAGCTGCACGGACTCGAAGTGTAAAGACATCTTCAAAAAATTATGAAAAATACCACTGTATTTGAAGGATACAACTTGAAGAAAAAATTAAGATTTGCACGTTTCCTTTTTTTAAATACTTTGTCAGTGACGCTCTGAGTCAGATGATTGTATTTACGCTTCAATAAATAAGTAGGCCTATCTGTTTGAGTTAAAATAGCCTAAGATCCTATATGTTCACATTATTAGCAAAACTGCATGGATGTTTTTGAGTTGAAGGGTTTAAAATTAACGAAATATTTTGAATTAAAAAAACATTTGGCCCGTGGAAATGAATGAATAAACTTTATTTAAATAGGCTATATATATATCTGAGAACTATTTTATACAATTTTGTTTTTATGGATATTTTGATATAATTATTCTAAAACATAAAAAGGATATTGGATTGTCAGCAATGTACTGTGTAAGGCACAAATGGCATTTATAGTGTCTTGTATATTAATATTTTTAATGTCTTGTACCTTTGACAGTTGTAAACATGGTGTCACGTGGATGGTAATATAATTTTTTTTTTTTTACACAATGTACAATTGTGTGTGTTTGTGTGTACACAAATTAAAAAGTGAAAGATTTGGTGCAATGATAGTAATATGGTGCTGATGCTCCATTGCATTTCATTGCCAAGCAAAAATACTAAAAAGTACTATGTAGTTTCCTGTATTTTATGGACATGTTAGTACCATGGTATACTTGAAAGTATCTTATTCATGTACGATACTGAAATTCATGGAACATGAATCATTTTTGTAAGGGTACTTAAATGTAAATCTGTTACAAGTAGCCTACTACAGTTTAAGTGACAGTATTGCCTGTAATGTACTTTTTTGTGTAACTAAAATGAACATGAACTGCCATGTATAAGCAAAGCTGCTACTTTTTGTTATAATTACTAAAAAACTAATTATTGCACTTGCCAATGCCCCAAAGCCTATTTTGTCACTAGAGGACACTGTAACTCTATGAAAGAACACTTTCTACATCAGGGATCCTCAAATCTGGCCCACGAGATCCACTTTCCTGCAGAGTTAAGCTCTAACCCTAATCAAACACACCTGAACATGCTAATCAGTGTAATAATAATAATAATAATAATAATAATAATAATAATAATAATAATAATAGATTTTATTTGTATTGCACCTTACATTTGGAACATTGGGTGCTGCAGTTAAGATCATTTAAGAATGGTAAAATACTAAGATTTAATAGTTAAAAGTCATAAGTTCTCCTAAAAAGAAATGTATTTTTTTAAAAATCTCAATAGTTTGAGGTGCCCTCAGAAAGCCTGATCTTTTTAAATCCTTTAAAGAGATTTAAAAACAAACAAGATAAATAATTAATAGTATTTAGTTTTCAGCAATGTTCACAAAATTCAACAATCATTAAAACCTGAACAGAATATACATTTTCCTAACAAGATTAATTAATTAATTAACAACAATAATTGACTTGTAAAGATGAAAGTGATTGAATGATTGTATAATCAGATTTAATTCTAACCTGTGACTTTGATTATCAGGATATGTCTGATATTTTTGTTTTAGCTAGTAACATTTGACATTCAAATAGTCATTAAATAGTACCACATAAGCAATCATTTCCTGAATAAAATTTTTTTCTTGTGACTTATTTGTTTCTGGTTAAAGGGTGGTGTTGATATGGTTAACTTATGATACTTAGTATCAAGGCCCAGAACTGGATTAAAGACAAGGGTCACACATGGCCCGGCCCCGAATCTCAGCCAGTAATCACCCTTAACTGGCCCTGAACTGGGCCAAAACAGGCTTTATTATTGTTACATACATTTATTTACAGTAGGTGAATGAATGTTTGTATATGTTTATTAATTTTGTATTATTAATTTAGTATTTTGTCTTTTAGCTGCTGTGAAAAAAAATAAAATAAATTTGCCTGCACAACATGCCACCGATCAGGATATAGAATCAAATATCCAAAGATGGCGTCAGCTTGCTCCTGAAAGAGATGGAGGAAGGAGAGAGCGCTTGAGGAGAAAAGAGAGGCTGCAGAGCTGTACTTCATTTCCTGAGAGCAGCCCTAAAATGGTCCTAAAATAATCACTTTCTCCCTCACACATACAAACATTCTGATGTGTAAATTTGAAAGTAATTATTTTAATTAGCTCTGTTTGTTGAGAGTAAAATGACATGGTCCATCTTTATATTAGGTATAACTAATATCTTGCAAAAATGAGTATAAATGTACATAATGTGTTCTATGGTATTGCACAACACTTTTGCTGATATTGAGGTGGGATAAAGATAAAGTTAGGGACAGGTGTGGTTGGACGGGTAAGTTTAAAGGTAAAGTTAGGGACAGGTGTGGTGGTATGGGTAAGTTTAAGGGTAAAGTTAGGGACAGGTGTGGTGGGATGAGTAAATTTAAGGGTAGGGTTAGGTGTAAGGGAAAATGTAACTACATAAATTAATTAATGCAGGTAATTTTTTAAATGTAAGTAAAATGTAAAAACATGTACATAATAAGTGCATTGTATCAAATGATTAATTAAAATGTTAGTACATAGTAGTTAAGGCCATCCAATATAAAGTGGGTCCAAATACATTATATGTTTACAATTCAGTGCTAGATTCATTCATAGAACCATCTAGTTGTAATTATTTAACAATAATGCACAAGCCAAAAAAAGACAGTAGAGTTTTTCAAACACATTTTGAAAATTGAATTTTCTTTTGACTTATTTGTTCACATGGTTTTGGCTAAGATTAGGCTGGGTTATGGCTCAGTTTTGGTGTTTCTGGTTAAAGGGTGGTGTTGATATGGTTAACTTGTGGCTGAGAATTGGTACTAATAATAAAACCTGTATTGGCCCAGTTCAGGGCCAGTTAAGGGTGATTAACTGGTTGAGATTTGGGCCGGTTATGGCCCATTTGTGACCCTTGTCTTTAATCCAGTTCTGGGTCGCTTCAGGGGTGTCATTCTTTGCGGTACTTGGGCCGAAGGAAAAATTTTATGTGGCCCGGAGCTGGGCCAGAAAACATTTGCTATGTGGGTGGGTTAGAAGGGAGACCTTATATTCAATCCTGGCGGAAACAGGAAGCCAGTGAAGTGAATGAAAAATGGGTGTGATGTGATCGTATTTTCGAACTCTTATCAGGATCCTTGCAGCACTATTCTGAACATACTGCATTCTCTGCAAGCTTTTGTTAGGGATCCCGATGAAAAGTGCGTTACAGTAATCCAGTCTGGAGGAGACAAAGGCGTGGACCAGTTTTTCAACATCTGCTAAGGTTAGTGTTGGTTTTGCAGTATTTCTGAGATGGTAGAAAGATGTCTTGCAGAGGTTTTAGATATGGGCTTCGAAGCTGAGTTGTGGGTCAAATCTTACACCAAGATTGGTGACAGTTGTGTAGAGGGGAATGTCATGACCAGAGATACAGTCGTGGTCAAAATTGTTGGCACGCCTGATAAATATGATCAAATACGGCTGTACGAAATAAATCTGCATTGTTTATCCTTTTGATCTTTTATTTAAAAAAAATCACAAAAATCTAACATTTCATTGAAGTTAAAGAATTGAAAATGGGGGGTAAATCACATTATGTGTTGGCCACAAATGTTGGCACCCCTTAAAAATGTAATGAGTAAAATATGTTTGAAGTATATTCCCATCAATATTTAAATTTTTTAGCACACCAGGGTGACTATGAACATGAATTATCCAGCTATGACGTCTTGTTTCACAGAAGTATAAATATAAGGAAGCACAAAGGCCAAATTCCCTTAATCATTCATCACAATGAGTAAAACCACAGAATATAGTTCTGATGTGCAGCAAAAGATTGTTGAGCTTCAAAAAATAGAAAGTGGCTGTAGGAAAATAGCTAAAGCATTAAAAAAACCCATTTCCACCATCAGGGAAATAATGAAGAAGATCCAATCAGCTAAAGATGTTATGAATCTGACTGGAAGAGGATTTGTGTCTATATAATGCACGGTGAGGAGGAGAGTTTGAGTGGACAAAGACTCTCCAAGGATCACAGATGGAGAATCACAGATATTAGTTGAGTCTTGAAGTCAGACAGCCTAAAAAAAAAAAAAAATCCTCCTCGCTCATCCAGAAACAAACTCCAGCATATTCAGTGGTCAGACACAACTGGAACTTCAGACGGGACCTGGTTCTGTGGTCAGATGAACTATAAAAAGAGCTTTTTGGCAGCAAATCTACCAGAAGGGTTTTGTGCAAACAGGGATAAAAAGTACCCCATGCCCACGGCTAAAAATACAGCAGGAACTTTAATGTTGAGGGCCTATTTTTTTGCTGGAGGTCCTGGACATCTTGTTCAGACACATGGTATCATGGATTCTAGCAAATACCAGCAGATATAAAAATAAAAACCTGACGGCCTCTGCAAGAATTCTTATAATGGGCTGTGGTTGGCCTTTCTATCAGGACAAAGATCCAAAACAAACATCAAAATCAACAAACAAATGTGTCACTGAACACAAAATGAATCTTCTGTCATGGCAATCCCAGTCCCCTGACCTAAACCCTATAGAGAATGAGAGGCTGAACTGAAGAGAAGAAGCACCAACATGCAGCTGGGAATCTGAAGGATCTGGAGAGATTCAGTATGGAGGAATGGTCTCTGATCTCTTGTCAGGTTTCTCCAAACTCATCAGACATTATAGAAGAAGACTCAGAGCTTTTATCTTGGCAAAAGGAGGTTCTAAAAAGTATTTAATAAAAGGGTGCCAACAATTGTGGCCAACATGTTTTGGAGAAAAGCATTTATTTCATAATGTGATTTACCCCCCATTTTCAATTCTTTTACTTTAAAGAAAGGTTAGATTTTTGTGATATTTTTAATATAAGTTCAAAAGGATAAAAAAATGCACATAATTTTTTTACAGCCATATTTGATCATATTTACCAGGGGTGGCAATAATTTTGACCACGACTGTAGTTATACCAGTTATGGAGGAAGACTTGATGTGGTTTACCAACAAGAATTACCTCAGTTTTAGAGCTGTTTAACTGGAGAAAGTTATGCTTCATCCATACCCTTATATCCTCCAGACAGGCAGTGAGTGTTGAAGACGGAGATGATGTTGGTAAAATTGCAGAGGTGTGTGTTTCCGATTGCATGTACATTAGAAAAATCACAGGTAGGTGAGTTTGATCGGGTCGGAGCTAAACTCTGCAGCGCACTGGCCCTCCAGGGCAACATTTGAGAAACCCTGTTCTACATTTTCATTGAGACACACAGAGTGAAATTAGCCAGCTCCTGAATATTTTTTTTTATTTTTCTGAGGGTATTTGTGCATCACTTATCTTTATATCTACATGATTCCATTTTAAATCTTTTTTTTTTTTTTAATGTACAGAGTTTTTGCATACGGAGTTTTCCCTAAAGCACCAGATTTAGGGAAAATCTGCTCAGAAGAAACCAATAGTGAATTCAAACTATTAATGTTGTGTTGAAATTGACCTTGTTTAAAGTGTTTAGAAAGCTGTTGATTGTGCTGATAGACTGATGGTGGTGTATTGTATCTTCAATGCAAATAAGTTGCTGTCTGTTTGGATGACTAATTGCTTCGGGAGGTAAACAGCATGCTCGAGTGGACGGAGAGTGAGGTGAAGCGTGAATATCAATCTCTCACATCAGTGTCATCAAATGACTTTTACAGAGTTGAAGTGCCCTAATTAGCTGCTGGCCCCCAGTGGCCCTCCTCTGATGGCACAGGTCTCTGAGATGTACTAATGGATATCAGCAGGTGCGCTTTGGGTCTGAATAATGCATAATTCTGCACATGTGGGGTTGTCGCTTCCTTCGGTATGGAGATTATATTCTGTAGGTCTTCTGTGTCAAAAGCATAGAAGTGACTGCTTTTACTGACCATAAGGAATGTATGACCCGAGTCACCCAACAACATGTACACTATGATGTGGCAAATGCGCTAAAGTTAATGGAGTTGGCATAACATTTTTATTATTTCTTCTTAAAAAAAGATTCAAAATTCATGGTGCAACCAGCAAGCAAATACATGCAAAAAAAAAAAAAAAAACAGGAAAGTGGCCCTATTTTTATAGCACTTTATACAATACGGATGGTTTCAAAGCAGCTTACAGTGATCAACAGGAGAATAATTAATTCACGAGTTCACACTTACAAATAATTAAGATAGAATAAATGGTATGCGTATTTGGCATGCTCTCCGAGGAGAGGGCTCCCAGCTCGGTATTTGGCCCGAACCCAGAGTACTCCCCCCGTATCTCTGGTTAGGAATGTAACCAGGTGAGTGCGAGGAAGACGGGGTGGTGGAGGGATGCTGAAAACCTGTCAAGGAACATTGGTGAGTTGACTGGGTATATATGTGATCCTCCAGTTGAGCTGATTGATAGACATGTTGATTACTGATTGCTGACAGCTGGTTGGAATGACATCATGATTGGATAGATCATTTGAAAGTGCTTCTCCCAAACTTAGTTTTTTTATGAAACATCATTTCACAAGTTCACACTTACAAATAATTCAGCTGGAATAAATGGTATGCGTATTTGTCGTGCTGTCCGAGGAGAGCGCTCCGAGCTCGGTATTTGGCCCGAACCCAGAGTACTCCCCCAAAAATTGCAAACTAACATGGGACAGCAGTCAGTAAATGAGGAGGGGGCTAGTCACTGAATCGGAAGGTCTTTGTTCATTATTGTCTGAGGTTTTGATGGTCATGGTATCAGAAAGGTGAACCTCGTTGGTAGTCAACTGGGAATGGATGCACGGGGGCGAGAGGAGATAGCACTGCTGCGGCAGTGGCAACAAAATTCTTCCTTTCCCAACTTGATTTCAAAACTGTCTAATGATTCAGATGTATGGAGAATTGAGCTCCTGCCAGAGCAGAAGAGATGACACTTCTGTGGCAGTGAAACAAGCTTGGATGGCGTAACTGAGCTCCTGTGGGAGTGGAGTGGATGACACTGCTGGGGCAGTGGATACGAGCCGTTTTCAACATGCTTTCCAACTATCCAAGGAGGTGGTTGTACGGAGAATTGAGCTCCTGCAGGAGCGGAGTTCATGACACTGCTGCGGCAGTGGAGACGAACCATTTTCAACATGCTTTCCAAACTATCCAATGAGCCGGTTGTACGGAGAATTGGGCTCCAGTGGGAGTGGAGAAGATGACACTCTGTGGCTGTGAAACAAGCTTGGATGGCGTAACGGAGCTCCTGCGGGAGCGGAGTTGACGACACCGCTACGGCAGTGGAGATGAGCCATTTTTGACATGTTTTCCAAACGATCCAAAGAGCCGGTTGTACGGAGAATTGGGCTCCTGTGGGAGTGGAGAAGATTATGCTACTGTGGCAGTGAAACAGTTTGGATGGCGTAACAGAGCTTCTGCGGGAGCAGAGTTGGAGACACTGCTGCAGCAGTGGAGACAAGACATTTCAACTTGCTTTCCAAACTATCCAATAAACCAGTTGTATGGAAAATTGGGCTCCTGCGGGAATGTCGATGATGACATTGCTATGGCAGTGAAACGAGTTTGGAACTGAGTAACCGAGCTCTTGCGAGAGTGGAGTTGTTGACACGGCTGCAGCAGCCATTTTCAACTTGCTTTTCAAATATCCAGTGAGCCAGGTTGGACGTAGAACTGAACTCCTGCAAGAGTATGGAGATAACACTGCTGCGGCAGTACAGGCAAGTTGAAAGGAAATACGGAACTCCTGCGGGAGCTGAGGTGGTATTACTGCTGTGGCAGTGGAGGCCTTTGGGTGAAGAAACTAGGCTTCTGTTGGAGCGGAGGAGATTACACTGCTGCGGCAGTGAAAGCCAGCTGGATGGAGAAAACAGCTTCTGTTGGAGCGAAGGAGATAACAACTGCAGCGACAGTGAAAGATTGAGGTGGGCTCCTGCAGGAGTGACTGGGGAGATGCTGCAGCGGCAGTACAGGCAAGTTGAAAGGAAATACGGAACTCCTGCAGGAGCTGAGGTGGTATTACTGCTGTGGCAGTGGAGGCCTTTGGGTAAAGAAACTAGGCTTCTGTTGGAGCGGAGGAGATGACACTGTTTGCAGTAAAAGTCGGTTGGAGAAACTGGGCTTCTGTTGGAGTGAAGAAGATAACACTGCTTCAGCAGTGAAAGCCAGCTGGATGGAGAAAACAGCTTCTGTTGGATCGAAGGAGATAACACTGCAGCGACAGTGAAAGATTGAGGTGGGCTCCTGCAGGAGTGACTGGGGAGATGCTGCTGCAGCAGTGAATATATGATTGATTCCCTTGGTGATTTTGAATTGAAGCAGATGTGGTGATCCTGTAGGTTTTGGGTGTATGGAAACAGGCTGAAAGCTGAAACAAATTTAGCTGATGAGGGTCTGTTGGGCTTCTTTGATGTGAAAGTGATTGGAACGAATGTGGCTCTTGAAAGCCTCTGATGACCAGTGACCAAGTGTCTGGTGCTGGGAGAGGCCTTTTGTGCCTTTTTGGCAGCTGTGGTTGCTGCACCTATGCGGAACAAATGGCTAGAAAAGTTGTCTGCTGGAATGCCGGACTGAATCATTATGTACTTGAGCTGTTTTTCAAACCAGAAACGTGTGACAGGGCAGTTGGAATCGTCTGTGAAGAGTGGGTCAGAAGGGAGTTTAGTCTGCAAGCTTCTGAAATGTAGGTAGGCTAAAAGGGGTTGGTATGGCTGGATTGGTGATGGGAGGATTGAAAATGTAAATGAAATGCCTTTTTTCATTTGATCCGTCTAACTTTGTTTGATTTAGTAAGAGATTGTTTCGTCATCTAGCGCTGATAGGTCTGAAAGTGTAGGATGAAGGGTTGAAGGTGGACGTGATGGTGAGTTCTGAGCTGCTGAGAAAGCCAATATGAACATTGCATCCGGAGTGTGAGCAGTATTGGTGGATTGGTAGCCTCGGCGGAGGGTGGAGATACATTTGATGAGCATGTCTAGAGTTATTGGTTGTAAGGCGTCTGGGTGTGTGTGTGTTTTTTTTAGATGCCTTTGATGAGCATGGATGTTTGTGAATCAGTTATTTCTGGGGAGGGCAGACTAAAAACGAGTTTGTGAAAAAATTTAATTCCGCTTAGATAACCATTGATGGAGCTGACTTGGAGGTTCTTGATGCTGTTGAGATGAGATATGAAGTGATGGTAAGCAAAGAAATCAGGGACATTTAGATTATGGAAAGACTTGAAACACTTCCATGCAGTTTGAAGAATGGAATTGAGAGAGGCGTCAAGAAAGAGGCATCTGCCACCAACAGCCTGAATTTCTGTGAGTATCTGTGCTCTGCTGTTGCTGGTGATGGGGGGTGGGGGGAGGGTTCCAGGGCCGTTGTATTTGTCTGGATTGGGCGTCGATGTTGCAGAAAACAAAGTGAAAGGAGAACGAGTTCGGGGAAAAGTGTTAGGCGGAAAGAAAGCAGGAGCCGAGACAGCTTGCGGCGGCAACCTCACGTTTGGGTCGGCCCCTAAACAGGAAAGATGGGAAAGGAGGAAAGCTGGGGAGGACAAAAAGGCAGGCTGGGCCTGTGCCGCTAACAGAGGCAGCCTTGCACTACCCACTAAGCAAAGTTATGTCCAAAAGACGTCTTTTCAACGTCTTTGACCCTAGAGGCGAACGTTGAAAAGACGTCCACTGAGGAGCCAGAATTAAAGTTTTTATGACGTCTGTTTTGGACATGATCTGCACGTCTGATATAGACGTTCATGGAACCTCAAGGTTAAACAGTTCAAATGTGCTCATTGTGGACATATATTCCTTTTGTAATTGCAAATCAACTCACAGACAGTGTGTTTGTCCAAAATCATGAAAATAAAAGAAACTTAGCTCACACCTCTAGACACTTAAGGCAACTTAGCATCTGTAATTCACACATCTTTGGATCGTGAGAGAAACCAGACCTGAAGGAAAGACTCTCTGGCTCAGGACTCAATCCAGGATCTTCTTGCTGTGAGGAGCCAGTGTTTCCCACTCATACACTGGTGCTGCCCTTAATCACAGATATAAGAGACACTTTGACTATTTCTGTCAGACGTCTACAGAAGCTCTTACTGAGAGTTAACAGAGGTTTAGATGTTGATGATTTATGGGTCATTTGAAGTCACCATTGTGGTGGGAAGCGTTTGCTTTAGTTGGGCTCTTGGTCCCTGTAGTTCAAGTGTTAGCTTGTTAGCAGTTAGCTAAGTCATCACAAAGTGAGTATGTGATGTTGTGTTTTAAGTTTTGTGTTCTTGTTTGGTACAATAGTAATTTGTATATATCCACAATGCTGTGATACTGTGGTATTGGCACCAATAGTATTTAAAGGACCAGTTATCTGGAAGGATGACCAAAACAAAGTATGTGCACCCAACATTTTGAGCAAATATTTCACAAAGTCACACACCGACATCAAGGTTTGGCCTATGCTTCACAACAACGGTGACAATCAAATCAAAAAAGCTTGGGAATCAAGCATGAGTTTTGCACTATGAAGCCACCCATCATGCATTGCAGCATGAAACTTGTCACCGTTGTTGTGAATCAAAGGCCAAATGTTGACCCCGGTGTGTGACTTTGTGATATATTTGCTCAAAATGTTGGATAATTGATCAATTTAATGCTATTGGTGCCAATTCTGCAGTTTCACAAAGGTATAGTAACTATAAGCAGATTACAACTGTCCTAAACAAGAAAACAAAAATCAGATGCTCACTTTATGATGACTTAGATCATCAACGAGGAGCTGACAACACCTGATGTCACTTTATCTTTGCTTGCTCAGCCACAACTATTGTGTTTTACAGACACAGTTAAAGCAGCCAAAGAAAAGCTAACACAACTACAGGGACCAAGAGCCCAACTAAAGCAAACGCTTCCCACCACAATGGTGACTTCAAATGAACCATAAATCATCAACATCTAAACCTCTGTTAACTCTCAGTAAGAGCTTCTGTAGACGTCTGACAGAAATAGTCAAAGTGTCTCTTATATCTGTGATTAAGGGCAGCACCAGTGTATGAGTGGGAAACACTGGCTCCTCACAGCAAGAAGATCCTGGATTGAGTCCTGAGCCAGAGAGTCTTTCCTTCAGGTCTGGTTTCTCTCACGATCCAAAGATGTGTGAATTACAGATGCTAAGTTGCCTAAAGTGTCTAAAGGTGTGAGCTAAGTTTCTTTTATTTTCATGATTTTGGACAAACACACACTGTGAGTTGATTTGCAATTACAAAAGGAATATATGTCCACAATGAGCACATTTGAACTGTTTAACCTTGGGGTTCCATGAACGTCTATATCAGACGTGCAGATCATGTCCAAAACAGACGTCATAAAAACTTTCATTCTGGCTCCTCAGTGGACGTCTTTTCAACGTTCGCCTCTAGGGTCAAAGACGTTGAAAAGACGTCTTTTGGACATAACTTTGCTTAGTGGGAGAGTTTATGGTGGGGCTGCAGGCCAAGGGAAAGGGTTAGAGAAAGTGGCAGGAAAAAACTGTGATAGTGGAGCCTGCACTGCTGGCAGAGGCACTCACACTGAACAGGCGGCCTGTGTCAATGAAAGCTTGCATTGTGACGTGGGGCTCAGCGCTGGGCCTGATGGCGGCGGCGGCAGCAGTGGAATCTAGGGCGCGGCCTAGACTAGCTGAAGGCCTGCTACTGAGGCCTGATGCTCGTGGAAGAACCGTTTCTGCGAGGGAGGAAGGGGTTTTATGGAAGTGAAGGTGCGGGGCCTTGTGATTATCTGCCCTGTTTGCAGCTTTTGAGATGGAAACCTGCTAAGAGTGACATGTACAGGTTGTACAGTTATCCTTTATTCATCCTCCTAGAAAAATGAACGTCAGCGCTGATTAGTGCTTGTCTTAACCCCAACACTGTCCATTTTCCTAGTGCAGGAATCATTGGGTGTACTGAGATGTAGGAGGATGCTGGAGATGGTGGTGGATGTTTTGATGGTGGAGGCGAGGGCAAGCCTAGGTTCGGTTGCGGTGTCCTATTGAGCCTGGGTTCTCCTTGCATCGGTGGGATGCTGTAGAGCAGTGGTTTTCAAACCTGTCCTGGAGGACCACCAGCCCTGCACATTTGTATGTCTCCCTATATCAGACACACCCATTTCATGGCATGCAGTCTCTAGTAATGAGCTGATGAGTTGAAGCAGGTGTGATAGATGAGGGAGACACACAAAATGTGCAGGGCTGGTGGTCCTCCAGGACAGGTTTGAAAACCACTGCTGTAGAGGATCCTGGGCAATGAGGGAATCTTCATCTGACGGGAAAAGTTCATTATCAGATATTGTAACAGATGGGTAGGACTAAATGCTGATTTTACTTCAGCTCCTGCTTGAGCAGTGGAGAAAAGGTTAGCCAGAGAAACTGAGCTCTTGTGGGTGAAGAAGGAACAGCACTGCTGTGGCAGTGGAGAAAATTAGCCAGAGAAACTGAGCTCCTGTGGGAACAGAGTGAACAGCACTGCTGTGGCAGTGGAGAAAATTAACCAGAGAAACTTAGCTCCTGTGGGAGCAGAGGAAACAGCAATAATGCGGCAGTGGAGAAAAAAGGTTAGACGGACAAAATGGAGAGACATGTTTGTGTAACCAAATGGGACTCTTATTTGAAAGAGACCCATTTGAGTCCCACTCTTATTGCATTTGTATACAACATTACAATATAATCACAGTAAGAAAACATTGTCATGGTTCATAAGAAGTCACTTGGAAATAAATGTGCACTAATCATTGATTGCGAAATGCTCTGAAACTTAAATATTCTGAACACACCACAGCGCCACATTCAAAATTTGAAACATGAAGCACTCATAATGAAATAAATAGCCTAAGTTTAATAATCACAATTAGCAGTTGTGATATGTTTTCCATCCCCATATATATATATTCTTGCACTGCACAGACATACATGCGATGTTCACAGCATGCGCTCCATCTACGGACTGCACAGTGACCACTCATCAGCGAGTGGGTGCGATTGCGTTCCGCCTCAAAGTAGCAGTACCTAATTCCACTTGTTACAACGCGCATGCGGTTGCCGTGGTGATGAACAATAAATATACTTGCTCGCAAAGCAAATGAATGTATCATGAGGCTAAATAACTTAAATGATGACAATACAACAGCGCATATTAGCCTACAAACGATGGGCCACTGATTGGAACCAGCTGATTATCACTGTCTTGATTAAATAATACTTCTCTCAACTTGATGCTCAAAGCATGACAAGTTGTTCACACAAGGCTTGACAAAGTATGACCATTTTACTGGCACTTGCGACCAAAAAATAAATAAATAAAAAAAACTGCACAATGAATGTTGGAACACCAGTTGTACAACATACATTGTATAACAACCATTAAAATTATTATTTTTAAGCCATCTTATATTTTTATAAATTATATATATATATATCATATATATAAAGAGAGAGGGAGAGATGGTTATTAATATAAACAATTTACAGGTGAATATGTACAGTGAATAAAACTACAGATGGCAATTACTATAAACAATTTTACAGATAGAGGTATACAATGATATGTTAGGCTAAGATGAGGAATATAGCAGTGGATTAAGGTAGTGCAATAAAGTATGGTCAGAAGCTATCCGAAAAGTGTAAAAGTGCAATGGAAAGTGATTGCATATTACAGTTAAAAAGTACGGTGCAAAATGAAAATGTAAACAGTTAGTACTGTGAATAACAGTCGTCTGTGCAAATTAGCATAATCCAGTTAGTTATTGTAGTGCAAGATGCATAAGTAAACTGTTGTGACTGTAATAAACAGTCGGTAGTGCAAATAACAAGTGAAGGCAGATGTGAGGGGAGAGGAAGTTAGTAGTATAAGAGAGTGGATCAACGAGGGTTAGAGTTCAGTAAAGAGACAGCTCTGGGGAAAAAACTGTTCTTTAGTCTGCTGGTCCTGGTCCGAGGCACTGAAACGCCTGCCGGAGGGCAGGAGAAAACAGTCTGTGGGCTGGGTGAGAGGAGTCCTTAAGGATGCTGCGAGCTCGATGGAGACAACGTTTCCTCTGGATGTTCTCGATGGCAGGTAGTGGAGTTCCTGTGATGCGCTGGGCAGTTTTCACCACCCGCTGTAGTGCCTTGCGCTCCGCAACAGAGCAGCTCCCAAACCATACTGCGACACAGTTGGTCAGGATGCTTTCTATCGCGCAGCGATAGAAGTTCACCAGGATAGCCGAGGAGAGCTGATTCTTCCTCAGTGTCCTCAGGAAGAAGAGGCGCTGGTGAGCCTTCCTGACCAGGCTGGAGGTGTTGGTTGTCCACGACATGTCCGCCGAGATGTGGATCCCCAGGAACTTGAAACTGGAGACGCGCTCAACAGCCATTCCGTTGATGTGGATGGAGTCGTGTGGGCCTCTTGACTCCTTCCTGAAGTCCACGATGAGCTCCTTCGTTTTGGTGGTGTTGAGGAGCAGGTTATTTTCAGTGCACCATGTGGCCAGGTGCTGGATCTCCTCCCTATAGGGAGCTCAATCAGTTGAGCTGATTGGCAGACATGTTGATTACTGATTGCTGACAGCAGGTTGGAATGACATCATGATTGGATAGATCATTTGAAAGTGCTTCTCCCGAACTTAGTTTTTTAATGAAACATAATTTAATGATGCAGATTTCAATTCTGCTGTAAAGCAGCTCTTAAAAAAGAAAATAGTGTCATTGTTCAGCTGGAGTCAGTTCAGTTTGGATTTAGTTCAATTGTAAAGATCATCAATTATTAAATAATTTCAGATCGGCTAGCAGCTCTGCAGATAACAGTGATGTCGAACCGGTCTCTCCTGCGTGGGAGGCGGGCACGTTAACAAGGATGGTAAAGACATCACCCATTAACATCTGTTGATAGCGCACCTCTTGAGGTCACTGGCAAGTGAATTTACATAGAAAACAATGTGAATAAACCTAGATTCAAAGACACAAAATGATCTCTGCATGACCTGTCATTTCATTTGTATCTAAAAATGAGGTGACCTGAACACTATGGAGCGCTAACACCCTCGTGCAACACTCTAATTCATACTCGAAGCCAGAGGGCGCTCTCTCACAGAAAGTCCCAAACGGATTCGTAGAAGTAATACTGTCACGTTCGATATCATTCAATGCTGTAGCAGCAGCTAAATAAAAATAATCGTTATGACTGATGAAACGAGACGACAAACACATGATAGTTACATTATATGCTTTATGTGTGTTTTTCAATCCATCTCAAAGTATATTGACAATAAAGTATATGAATAATGCAGTGCGAACTGACAGTATTTTTTTTGTTTAGTATCTTCTGCTCACCAAGGCTGCATCTACAAACCCTATTCTAAAAAAGCTGGGACACTGTACAAATTGTGAATAAAAAAGAAATGCAATAATTTACAAAACTCATAAACTTATATTTTAATCACAATAGAATATAGATCACATATCAAATGTTGAAAGTAAGAAATGCAATACCAAATATTGGTTCATTTTGGATTTCATGAGAGCTACACATTCCAAAAAAGTTGGGACAGGTAGCAATAAGAGGCCTGAAAAGTTAAATGTACATGTAAGGAACAGCTGGAGGACCAATTTGAAACTTATTAGGTCAATTGGCAACATGATTGGGTATAAAAAGAGCCTCTCAGAGTGGCAGTGTCTCTCAGAAGTCAAGATGGGCAGAGGATCACCAATTCACCCTTCGCAGTACATTTGATTGACAGGTGATCTGACCAATCAAATCGCCAAATTCGCTGTTTTGTCCGACAAAGCAGTCAGGAGAGTTTGTCCGTAGATTAACGTTGGTGGACTTGAACTTGAACAACGTTGCTAACTGATGTCTTTCCGCAGTTGAAACAACATTTCTTAATTTCAACATGAAATGTTGAAACAACATTTCAACATTTCTCTATGAGCTCCTGCTTCCTGCTTAGCTACTATTGGACATTCCTGCTTACTGCTCCTCGCTTTGCTCTATCGCTTTTTATATTTGATCTCCTAATTTTAACTAAAGCAAAACAGCACAGTGTTCAAACGATAAAGCTTGACATCAACGCTAAAACTAGAAACTCTTGGTGGCTGGAAAACTACAAAAAAGGGGAATTATAAAGGATAAGAAAGAAAATGCCTCCTCTTTCTGAAAAATCTATATGCTGCACAAACTGCCACAGACAAGCTCTAACTGATAGACACACTAATCGATGGCACAGACAGGGAGCAAGACCGAAAGGCACTCGAGACAACAGATTGTCAAGATTATCAACAATTGCCGCAGTAGCATCCTCTTGCGAACAGATTTGAAGTATTATTGAATATGAGTGAGGAATGCCCAAATGTGTTGAATGTGGGTTTAAAATCTCCAAATGTGATCGGACACAGATCAAATCAGCCTGCAGCTAAAACAAATGCTAACTGGCGCTCAAGGTCGAGCAGACAGCGGCACTCAGCTCAGAGCACAGCCGAGCTCAGGACTCTGATAGTGGGTGACTCCACAGTCAGAAACTTTAGCAGCAGGGATACAACTACGTGCTGCCTTCCACAAGCAACAGTTTCTGACGTAAACAGGGAACTTAAGAACATTCTGATGAAACATAAGACTGCAAATCGACTAATCATTCATGTGGGAAAGAACAATATTCAGAGAGAGCAGTCAGAACTCCTTAAGAGGGATTTCAATTAACTTTTTGAAACACTTAGAAGACTGAAAATTCAGTCCTTCATCAGTGGACCACTTCAAGCAAGAGGAACAAATAGGTTCTCATGGTTACTTGGCCTTAATACATGGCTGCAAAAATCCTGCAACATAAAGGGACTGAACTTCATTGAAAACTTCATTGAACTTCTGGAGTCAGAGACAACTGTTTACATCAAATGGCCTTCACCCAAACAAACTTGGTGAAAGAGTACTAAAGGACAATGTCTATTTCTCCCTCCATCATCCTTCATCAGTGTGTGTCAATCCACTTAACCTAAATGGCACACACACACCTGAACAGAGTATGAATGACCACAGGACTTCATTTCAGCATCTGAATGGACATGCAGCTGACACATCCCACAAGGACAATGATAACTCCACGCAGCCACAACAACCACTGCTCACGGACACACTCCCAGCTGAGCCCTGCCCACAGAGCTCATCACAGACAGACTGTGACGGATTAGAACTGCTCCAAGATTCAACACCCAAGGATGACTTTATGGAAAAAAGCCAGGAAAGCCAGGACAACTTATCACAGCCTCCAGTAACACCAGAGCAACAGTCCCCTTAACCAGAAAATTCCTCTCTCCAGCTTCCCCGCTTCTGAGCTTCTCAGAGAGAATGAGGATCTTGTTTATGCTGGAATCAGACTATCACACTCTATTGCTGTGAGTCCCCAAATATCAACCAAAAAGCTGCGACAACCAAAGCCTGTGGGCCCAACTCGCCCTCCGCCTCCTCCTGTGAGATTTCTTCGGTCACAACGACAGGGCCCACACCCTCCTCCATCTGTAGGTGAACCTAAAACAACTGATACCAGCTCTCAGTGATGTGTGTTGGGTCCCCGCCATGATAACAGTAACTTTATCAAATGTTTACAGAACGAGCGGGAACCCAGTGTGCCTGTCTCTTTCTCTCTTTCTGTTCTGTTACGTGATAAAATCTAAGGCCTTTTCAGGCTGCATGGCAAACTAATCTAATCTGCTGCCTATTACACATCAAACTAATACTACCGTGGGGACAATAAGTAAGACTGTAAAGTTAGCACTTTTAAACTTCCGCTCACTTAAAAACAAATCCCTTCTAGTCAATGACTTAATAACTTCAAACAACCTCGATTTTTGCTTCTAAATGAAACGTGACTTGAAGACAGCTGCAGTGCAACAGTACTCAATGAAACAGCCCCTCCTAACTTTACTTTTATGAGTGTGTGCAGAGCGTTTAGGAGGGGTGGGGGTGTTGCTGCTCTATTTAAGGAAGTCTATCAATGTAAGCAAGTGTCATTTGTTGATTGTCCGTCCTTCGAATATTTGGGTAGTGTGTTAAAAGTCGCTCCACACATCCTGCTTTATCATTATTTACAGGCCTCCAAAATACTCTCCAGCCTTTACTGAGGACTTTACAGAGCTGTTATCCGCAATCTCCTCAGAGTTTGACTGTTTTGTATTTTCTTTGATATATCAATCTCTCCTGCCATTTAAGCTAGATCTGTCCCTGTCAAAAAGAGAAGCTTAAATGCGAACACTAGTGTGCTGTTTATGAAGGCTATATCTCTGACACCAAGCATATCCGCAGACTCTGTTGATTCTCTCCTCAACTCAAAAGTTAAGAGTGTAATTGATGATATTGCTCCTGAGAAAGTCAGAAAAAAGAGTGGCAGACAGAAAGCACCTTGGAGAAACTCAAAAGCAGTGCAAATAATGAAAAGACAATGCAGGAAAGCTGAACGCATGTGGCGGAAGACAAAACTTATAGTCCATTACAACCTTTATAAAGACAGCCTTCATGATTTCAATGTGGAACTAGGCAAAGCTAGACAGACCTTCTTTTCAAATATTATAAACAGAAACATAAACAACACGCGCACTCTTTTTGCTACTGTAGGTTGGCAGTTTGTTCCTCAAAGAGTCGTTCTAAGACGCAGTGGAAGTTCCCTCGAAAGGGAACGTCTCAGGTTATGACTATAACCCATGTTCCCTGAGAAGGGAACGAGACACTGCGTTGCCTTGCCACGCCTTTAGCACAATGCTGTACTCACCCTCCATTTTGCCTAAGCCGCTGAAGATTTTTGGAAACTGCTTCTCCACTCTTTCTTTTGAGGATAAGCTGACATCATCCAGCCTGGCTACTAACTGAAGTGCAGCAACTGCTGGTCGGCCTAGCAATGGCATATAGGGGAGAGGGAATTTATTCCCATTATTAATGTGTGGCGCATTAGTGGATAATGAGACGATAATGAGACACTCGCCAACGACTGACATACCTCTCTTTTCAAACAGATTACATTAACACAGAATATTTGTTTTCGATTTGATTTGCATTATTTAAAACCTGGAATTTCAAGGTTTCTTTAGACATGTCTCATGTTTGTGTGATAAGTTTTCACTAAGTTAGAGATCCTTTTCTGAAGAGAACCATATTAGGCGTCTTTGACAGAGAGGCTGCAGATTGCGCATCATGTTTGTTTTCTTTATTTTGCAAAAAGCACAACAATTTGTTTTTATTGTGACTCTACACAAAATAATAGAAATTTAACAGATTATAATGATGTATAACACTTGCCTGAATGATAAAAATCGACAGAGTTATTTGAGTTCATTTGGCACTGATAAGAAAAAACACGAGGTATCGCTGGTGCGACGGCCATATACTTCGAAATGTTGCAAAGCAAGAAGTAATGCTTGGGCCTGCTTCTCAATAGTACTGTACGATCTTTGGGCCTTTAAAAACTTCTTAGAAAAGTAACATATCGCGTGGTCAGCATCCTGTGCACTTTCCTGTACCAACACAGCTCCACAGCCTAGTGCACTTGCGTGCATTTCAAGCTTGAATGGACGAGAAAAATCAGGTGCAGAGAGGACCATTTGTCTGGCATAACAAATGCAGAGACATCGGAGGCATGAGCAGTAAGTGGCACTTGCCAATACCCTTTTAGCAAGTCCAGCTTGGTGACATTAGACGCCACACCCACACGATCTATGCAATCCTCCATCCTGGGTGGAGGAAAAGAGTCAGGTTTAGTAACACTATTAAGTTTCCGATAATCTGTGCAGAATCTAAACTGGCCATCTGTTTGGCAAAAGAAGACAGGGCGAGCTCCACACACTTGAGCTAAGCACAGACAGACTGTTTCGCAACAGATAATCTACCGCTTTCCTGATTTCCTCTCTCTTTTTTTCTGGATTGACCCAATATGGATGCTGTTTTTAGGGGATGCCTCGGCAAATTCAATATCATGGAACAACACATTTGTTTGAGTGAGTGTGTCAGAAAAAAAGTGTGAAAACTGTCTCAATAGCGGAACAATATCTCTCCGATGAGAATCACCAAGGTAAGATAGATGCTCATGAATACCTTTCAATACTTCTAAATTGGAAAGTCTAGTTGGCATGGCCTCTTCTTCCCGATCAACCCAGCCATCACAATCAATTTCAACCGCAGACAACACTAACGCAACGGGGACTGAATCGATCTGAGAGTCATTGGATTTTTGTACGTAAGGCTTGAGCATGTTTTCTGACAGCTGGCTGGGATGACATCATGACTGGGTAGATCATTTGAAAGTGTTCCTCCCGAACTTAGTTTTTTTTTAAAAACATAATTTCACAAGTTCACACTTACAAATAAGTCAAGTAGAATAGATGGTATGCGTATTTGGCGTGCTGTCCGAGGAGAGAGCTCCAAGTTCTGTATTTGGCCCGAACCCAGAGTATTCCCCCAAAAAAGGCAACGTCAGCCTGGTCATCTGCTTGGCCTGCACAACCCTGGTCATCTGCCGAGCCTGCTCCGGCCTGGCCTCCTGCTCTGAGATATAGAGAAATTTTATGATTAGTGTTGTCTGATAAAACTCCAAAAATGTTTTCGTTCTGTCTTATTGCAGCAGCGAGAGGTTCTATAAATAAGGCGAAAACTAATGGTGACAATGGGCATCCTTGACGAGTGCCTCGCTGAAGTTGGAACGGCGATAATATTATGCCATTTGTTAAAACAGATGCAAGTGGAGTATTATAAATTGTTTTAATCCAGTGAATAAAGCAGTCTCCGAACCCACATTTCTTAAGTGTCATACGTAGAAAATACCAATTAACTTTATCAAATGCTTTTTCCGCATCTAGTGATATTATTATGGTCTTTTTAAAATTTTTATTACATAGTTCCATAATGTTGAATAATCTTCTGGTATTGTTTGATGAGTGACGTTCTTTAATGAAACCTGTTTTGTCTGGATGGATGAGAGATGAAATTACTGATTCAAGTCGTGTTGCCAAAGCTTTACTAATAATTTTTAAGTCAGTATTTAATAGAGATAGTGGCCGATAACTAGTGCATGATGTTGGGTCTTTGTTTGGTTTAAGCAGGACTGAAATTAGTGCTGAATTCATATGAGGTGGGATAAAATAAGTGTTCTTAATTTCTGCCGTCATTCGTAAGAATAGTGGTGATATAGTTGACCAGAAATGTTTGTTATATTCTGGCAGGTATCCATCTAAACCAGTGGCTTTATTGTTTGATAGAGATTCAAGAGCTTGTTTATTTTCAGTTTCTGAAATAGATTCCTCTAATGCTTCTCTTTGTGTTATGATCAGACTGGGTAGATGTAAGTTGTGGAGGAATGATTTAGTGTCATTAATTTTTGGTTCTTTAGCATTACTGTATAGATGTTTATAAAATGTGTGAAAAGTATCGTTGATGTCTTGTAGGGTGTGGAGTGGATTTTTGTGTGCAGTGGATTTTCCTTTTCTAGATTTTCCAGTCTTTTCTCTATTACGTTTGAGTAAATTAGCCAGATATTTTCCCGATTTCTCATTATGTTCAAAGTGTGTATATCTTAGGCATTGTTTTTGGAACTCTATCCTTTTATTTGTGATGTCTTCGTTTTCACCTTTTGTTGTATTTATTTCCTCTAGAATCTGTTCATTAGGGCTATGAGAATAAATATTGTGTAATGTATGCATTTTTTTTCCAACTCTTTTTCCAGACTTTGTTCCTGTTTGTATTTATATGCGGAGTAAGATATGATTTTTCGGTAACTTTATAATAACTACACGCTATGAAGCATTAGTTAAGCATTAGTAAATAGTCAATTCATCATTTATAAAGCATTAGTAGACATTAGTAAGCGTTTTATAACTGCAGTTGTAAATGCTTTGTTCTTGATTTATAAGCATATCTATAATGCGTTTAAAAATTGTAATAAGTGTGTTAATAAATGCTTTATAAATTCCTATTGTAGTTTATGATTAATTCAGGTAGTTATAAAACATTTAGTAGTTGTCAATTAACTATTATTGTGAGCTCATTTAAAGTGAGGGCTATGTATGCATTTACAAAGGAGATTTAAAGGCTCATTTCTCTTCTAAACAGAAAAAGGAAATGAACAATGCAGAGGGTTAGAACATAGATATATTTATTTCAGGAGGTAAAAAAAAAAACTGTGCAACTGTACACTTGATATAAAATGAAAAAACAACAACAAACATCTGCAGTATCAAAAATAAAATAACAAGGAACTAAATAAGCAACAAGGTTAACAAAAAATAACAAAATAAGCAATAAAGTAAATATAATTAATAAAATAAGCAACAACAATAATATACGTAAATAAATTAAGCAGCAAAATTAAAAAAAGCAATAGAATGAAGAAAATAAGCAATATTTTGGTGTGGTAAGGCTTTCTTGTGTCTGTTAGTGTCGCAAAATCCATTTCAAACTGAAGACTTACAGTTAGCTGAGATAGGAAAGCAAAGAATATTACAGAGAAAATTTGTTGTATTTTATTTATTTGTTTTATCCTGTAATCAGCTATGTTTTCATTTGACAAAATAAAGACATTTTTTATTTTCTGTCACTGCAGATGTTTTTTTTTTTTCCATTTTATATCAAGTGTACAGTTGCACAGTTTTTTTTAATAGTCATATTGTAACAAGTGTTGAGAGATGGCAAGAATTTATATAACGTACATTTCATAAATTGTTTGATTATCTGTTGAGTATATTTGTTTTTCTATCTCAGCTAAATGTAAGTCTTCATGCACACACACACACACACACACACACACACACACACACACACACACACACACACACACACACACACACACACACACACACACACACACACACACACACACACACACACACACACACACACACACACACACACATGTTGTGTTTCCATGTTTTATGGGGACATTCCATAGGCGTAATGCATTTTATACTGTACAAACCGTATTTTCTATCCCCCTACACTGCCCCTGCCCCTAAACCTACCCATCACAGGAGACATGCTGCATTTTACTTTTTCAAAAACATCCAAAAAATGTCCCCACAAGGACAAAAATTTGGATATTGCCATCTTTGTGGGGACATTTTGTCCCCATACCGTAGGGATTACCAGTCCACACACACACACACACACACACACACACACACACGAGAACTGGCACCCCGACTGAGCCTGGTTTCTCCCAAGCTTTATTTTTCTCCATTAGGTCTCATGATGGGGTTTTGGTTTCCTTGCCACTGTCGCCTCTGGCTTGGCTTGCTCAGTTGGAGAAAAGCAATTTTTCGAATAAATTTCAAAATAAATCTAATTATTAAACTAAATTAACCATATAGACCAAATTACTTATCTAATTACTGATCTAAAGCCCACATTGTTACTGTATGATAATCGAAATATATTCTGTTGCATTATTTTTCTGTTTAACACTGTGAAGCTGCTTTGAAACAATCTGCATTGTTAAAAGCGCTATATAGAGAACTTTAACTTCAAGTTGACTTGACTTGACTAGAGAGAGAGAGAGAGAGAGAGAGAGAGAGAGAGAGAGAGAGAGTGTGAGAGAGAGAGAGATAGAGAGACATTTTAACAAATTTAATGTCAAAAACTACATTTTCACAATAACAATCCTTAACATATTGTTATTGCAGTCATGATTACGATCCAGAACTTTTATCCATTATAATCAAATGCTCTTTGACTGGAATAAAAAGGAAAGGATAGTTTATTCCTGGATTGCTCATCAGTCTTGTGCATCTGAGACTTCTACTCAATTTTAGGACTGAAGAAAATTATTCAAAACCAAAGCCGAAGCGATTCTCCTTGGGATATGCAGTAATAATAGCTAATTTATGCACCCTCATGGATGCAATTATTTCTTTCTGCTGAATTTGTGACTGTGGCACAAAACCAGTCACAAGTTGAAACATGACACGCAAATATCCTGTTTATGAGCACATGAATTATCACCAGTTTATTGAGATTAGTGACCCTGGCTGACACCTGTATCCTGGTTTCTTTTTCTTTCCATAATCCGCTTGCACCAGGATTGTTGAAGATTTTGCGGATTTTATCGTGTTTTAGATTAGTTTTAGCTTAAAGTCAACATGAAATTAATGCAAGCAAATTTTCTTTTTGTTCTTAATGAACATTCAGATTCCTAGTGAACATTATTATAAAGAAGAGACTTAAAATGACTGATGTGCAAGTTCTACGGTTAAGTAGAGATGTTTAGATAGGGGTTTGACATTTGAGTGATCAATTATCAGTATTTAACCTGACAAAAAGATATTTATTCAGTGTTGTCCACATTATATTTCACCTGCAGCAGCATTGAGAACTTTTGTAATGATACGTTTGACAATTAACTTTTAAATGCATCATTATATTTAAACTGCAAACACACGAGAGAGTCTCTGCATTAAAGACCCACACATGGCAAATCAACATGCTACTACATTTCTCTCCCATATGGTAGGAAATTTAACTAAATGTGGAGGATTTGAACTTTGACAATGACAGGGCAGTTTAAACAGTAACAGGATGCATGTAATTAAGCGACAGAATCCGTTAAATTTGACGAAGTAGTATGTCCCAAAGCTTGCATACTTTTCTGCTACACACTCAAAAGTATGTACTTTTTCTTCACAAAAAGAGTACATACAGTATTGTTCAAAATAATAGCAGTACAATGTGACTAACCAGAATAATCAAGGTTTTTAGTATATTTTTTTATTGCTACGTGGCAAACAAGTTACCAGTAGGTTCAGTAGATTCTCAGAAAACAAATGAGACCCAGCATTCATGATATGCACGCTCTTAAGGCTGTGCTATTGGGCAATTAGTTGAATTAGTTGAAAGGGGTGTGTTCAAAAAAATAGCAGTGTGGCATTCAATCACTGAGGTCATCAATTTTGTGAAGAAACAGGTGTGAATCAGGTGGCGCCTATTTAAGGATGAAGCCAACACTTGTTGAACATGCATTTGAAAGCTGAGGAAAATTGGTCGTTCAAGACATTGTTCAGAAGAACAGCGTACTTTGACTCTGTTTGTTTTGTTTTGCAATCCCCTACCGATCATTTAAAAATTAGCCCATATTTAAATGTTTCACAGTGCAGTAATAACTGATTTGTGTTGCTTTTCATAATTGTTTACATGGACAATACTGTCAATACTGGGTTTACATACTGACAATACTGGGTTTACATACTGTCTAACCCTCGATGGCTGCTCTGTCAAGTCCTCGTCGTCAGTTAGGAACCTGGGTGTGCTCTTTGATACCAATGTTTCTAGCATCTGTAAAACTGCATTCTACCATCTTAAAAATATATCTAAATTACGGCACATGCTCTCAATGCAAAATACTGAACAGTTAATACATGCATTCATGAGCTCAAGGCTAGATTATTGTAATGCTCTACTGGGTGGTTGCCCTGCTCGCTTAATAAACAAACTCCAGCTGGTCCAAAACGCAGCAGCTCGAGTTCTTACTAGAACCAGGAAGTATGAACACATTTTCCCCGGTTCTGTCAACACTGCAATGGCTCCCTATTAAACAACGCATACATTTTAAAATCTTGCTTATTACTTACAAAGCACTAAATGGTTTAGCTCCCCAGTATTTGAGTGAGCTCCTAACACATTATAATCCATCACGTCTACTGCAGTCTCTAAACTCTGACCAGCTGATAATACCTAGAATATCAAAATCAACTGCAGGTGGTCGATCCATTTCCTATTTAGCACCTAAACTCTGGAACAGTCTTCCTAGCATTGTTCGGGAAGCAGACACACTCTGTCAGTTTAAATCTAGACTAAAAACACATCTCTTTTATATGGCATACACATAAAACACTTTTTCAATTAAATGATTATTAGGCTGCATTATCTAGGTCAGCCGGAACCAGGAACACTTCCCATAACACCTGATTTACTCGTTACATCATCAGAAGAATGGCATCTACGCTAATGTTAGTGTCTCTGTTTTATCCCGAGGTCTACTGCAGTCAGCCGGATCCAGGCTGTATCCAGATCAGACGGTGGACCTGCACCCAGATGTGACCAACACATGACCCTGAAGTGTCTGCAGAGACTGTGTCATTTAGACTCCCCCTTAAGCTGCCTCATCGAGACGGCATCCTCAATAAACCTGTCGCCGGCGTGATGACTTCGATTGTTTGAATAGTCCTAGTTAATAATTCTTTAAATCGATGTGTCATCCTCAAAACATGCCGTCTCCAGCGTGTTGCCGCCGATCTTTTGAATATTACACTTTAGTAACTGTTTAATCAATACGGCATCCTCAATAAACCCATCTCCGGCGTGTTGCCTCAGATCTTTCGAATATTCAGATCTATTATGTCCTCTGACCTTTAAAATTGCCAGAATAATAATAATAATAATAATAATAATAATAATAATAATAATACGCTGTTTGTTAATTGGCCAGAGGAGAACTGGCACCCCGACTGAGCCTGGTTTCTCCCAAGGTTTATTTTTCTCCATTAGGTCTCCTGATGGGGTTTTGGTTTCCTTGCCACTGTCGCCTCTGGCTTGGCTTGCTCAGTTGGGGAAAAACAATTTTTCAAATACATTTCAAAATAAATCTAATTAGTAAACTAAATTAACCATATAGACCAAATTACTGATCTAAAGCCCACATTGTTACTGTATGATAATCAAAATATATTCTGTTGCATTATTTTTCTGTTTAACACTGTGAAGCTGCTTTGAAACAATCTGCATTGTTAAAAGCGCTATATAAATAAAGTTGACTTGACAAAATTATAAAATAATACATCACATGTCCCAATAACAGTTTCACCAACATCTACACGGGATGGCCTGGAAGTGTCCATAATGCCAGGGTTCTTAGGAATTCCTGTGTCTTTGCAATATCAAAGAGAAGGGAGCTTTTTCCACCAGTAAGTTGTTCTATCACTGTCATACACAAACACACACACACACACACACACACACACACACACACACACACACACACACACACACACACACACACACACACACACACACACACACACACACACACACACACACACACACACACACACACACACACACACACACACACACATGTTGTGTTTCCATGTTTTATGGGGACATTCCATAGGCGTAATGCATTTTATACTGTACAAACCATATTTTCTATCCCCCTACACTGCCCCTGCCCCTAAACCTACCCATCACAGGAGACATGCTGCATTTTTACTTTTTCAAAAACATCACTTAGTGTGATTTATAAGATGTTTTCCTCATGGGGACCAAAAAATGTCCCCAAAAGGACAAAAATTTGGATATTGCCATCTTTGTGGGGACATTTTGTCCCCATACCGTAGGGATTACCAGTCCACACACACACACACACACACACACACACACACACACACACACACACACACACACACACACACACACACACACACACCCTATTTGGAAACCGTACCATCTTAGTATAAAGGAGATTAAAATGTTTAGAGAAACATATTAGAACAAATAATACATTCAACTTCTCTTATTTTCCATTGCCAAAGGACACAGTGGAGATCAACGGTGTCCAAAATACAGATCATGCTGCTTGGTGACCTGGCATACCCCATGCGAAGCTGGCTTTTTAAAGGGTACACTGACACAGGGAACCTGACAGAGCAGCAAAGGTACTTTAATGGGCGACACAGCAAAGCCAGGGTGACGGTGGAATGTGCATTTGTCCAATTGAAGGGGCGGTGGAGATGCCTGGGGAAACGGCTGGATGTGGACATCTCCACTGTCCCTACCATCATAAGTGCATGCTGCAAAAGAAACTTTAATTGACAATGTTTAAACATAACATTGTCGAAGTGTGGAGTAACAAAAAAAAAGTTTTCAACACTAATGATGAAATGGTCATTTTTGTTCTGAAAAAATAAAAAAATAAAAATGAAATGCATTCCTGTAAAATTAGTTGTGCAGGTGTATGTAAACAAATAATCCATATAAAAATTGTCATCACATTTTCCACACAATTTTTCTCAGCTAAAAGTAAGAACCTGCTAACTTCCATGTTCTACTTTGAATAATTACTCTGACAATATTCATGTTCAAAATAAAAGTGATTCTGCTATAGTGGAAGTCTCTGTCAGTTTAGTAACACTACATAACGTTCGAACTGTAACCTGAAATCAAACTGTCAAATATAATCTGGACTGTAATTAACCTTTATAATGATGGATACAGTTTGCATAGATTGACCAACAATACTGAAAGCATTTTATTCTTTGCTTCCGCTTGTTTCTTCTCGTTTTAACTTGTTGTTCAACAAGTTCACCGCATGCCCTGCAGCTCTGACCCGTGCTGTCATCCATCTGCCTGCATGGACGGACCGCTGCATTCAGAGCTACCAAGAGCTCTTCCAGAAACTCCATTCAACTCCGTTGTGAACCTCGCCGACAGAACGTCCTCAAGGAAACGGAATCCAAGGAATCCAGCCTTTGCTACCCGAGACGCAGAGAAAGCCTATCGCATAGCAACGCTGACGCTTGATTCCAGAGACCAGGAAACGGCACATGAGGCTACATAAGGTGAAGCCACTCATCCATCCAACGAACCCAACGATGTCCCTCGAAAGCAGCATCATCTGCCTGCCAACCAAACAGCACTGCAGCAACCTCATCCAGAGAAAGAACGGATCCCAGGAGCAAGCAAACGCAAGTACAACACTTCGTCTTGGTTGAGCTGGTGAAACTTTGTCTAGCAGACAAACTACGTTTAAGTTGCTAAAGTGTTGATTCTCTCAGGTGGAGGCCGTGAGAAGTGTCTACCAATACCACATCTCTCTGTACCGTATGAGTGTATACTCGTGTGTGTGTCAGTAGGTTAGTTTATGTGTATTAGAATAGATCAGTGGTTTTCAAACCTATCCTGGAGGCACCCCAGCCCTGCACATTTTGTGTCTCCCTCATTTAGCACACCTGATTCAGCTCATCAGCAGAGACTGCAAGAACTAAATTGGGTGTGTCTAATAAGGGAGACATACAAAATGTGCAGGGCTGGGGTGCCTCCAGGACAGTTTTGAAAACCACTGGAATAGATAACTAAATCTTGTTTTCAGTTTTCATCTAGACAAGTCTCTTGTGCTTTGTTGTTCATACGTTACTGCCTCAAACTTACGATTTTTGTTACCTAAGCTCACAGACAGTGAACATAAAGTTAATGATATTATTTCCGTTGGCCACGGGGAGTATCACTAGTCAAAATTGATAAATACTGTAATTTTAACATATCGGCAGTCGAATAGTTGATAACGTGGTAAATATAAATTTTTTATCATTTTTATGTAATATGGTTCTTTTCACTGTAATTCAATACCCCTTTGAGTTTTGATCCGAATCAATTCCTTACACCACGTTCTTCTGTATCCCTGTTCTTCCATTTTGTGTGCTATTTTTTCAAAAACAGAGCGGTTACGGTACGATCCTTGTAGTTTAGCTTGAATTTAAGTATCTCCCCATTTACTAATTAGGTCTAACACCTCACTCTCCCTCAAATCCGCCTTGGCTGTTCACACTGCGGTCTCACTCAAGATTTGAGTGTTCACACTGAAGAAGTATGACCTGGTCACTTGACCCCCCCAAAAAATCTGATTTGGCCACTTTTGCCAGCAGTGTGAACGGGGTCCTAGATGCCCCGATAGCTTATCTGTTGAAGAAAATAATACTCTCTGTGAGTATCAGCACAAATTGGACAAACTTTATAAATTAAAAGCTGAAGGTGCTTTTGTAAGGTCCAGATTACGCTGGCTCGAAGAAGGAGAACAACATTCAGCTTTTTTAGATTACAAAAGTCTCTGACTAAAAACAACATTTATCAGCTTGTAGGATTGGAAATAATCAAAGATATTTGTTATTTGAGATTGAACAAAGACATTTGCTGTAGTGTTTTCACACCCACTCTCTTATCAGAAGATCCATTTGGAATTCCTTAAGACAAAGAGATTCTGGAGGCCTGCAGGCCAAATGTGTGTCACACCTGTATACAGTGGGGGAGGTTTGATCTGATTGGTCAGTTTGAATGTCTCACATTTGGGTTTCAGTCACATGGTCAAGAAAAGGATAAAAGAAGATTGTAATTGTTGCTCTGTCTCTTTTCATTCTCTGGCTTTCTATGCTTAGGGCCAGCTCTTTGGCTCTCTCTATCTATATCTCTCTATCTCTCTCTCTCTCTCTCTCTCTCTGAGTGAATGCTGGGAGTGAGTGGGCGGAGTTGGCGTAGGGGTGAGTGAGTTTTCAACGGAGTGTGTGAGTTTTCTCTAACTTTTCTATCGTTTTGCTTTGTTTATGGGTTATTGTTGTTTTTTTGTTGTTGTTTTTTGTTTGGTTTGGTGTATAAAGGGTTTGGTGAGAACAGCAGTTTAGTACGCTGCCACCTGCTTTTGGCTGGTTGGCATGGCGGTACCGGCGTCGTCAGCTTTTGATAAGTTGAGTAGACGGCATGGGATTAAAGTACTCGCTGAGACGCATTGCTTAGTGGAGCAGTGTACGTTAGCGGTGGCAGATGTGGTGGGATGTGAGAGTATAGTATCTGCGTCTCGAATGAACAGCGCTGTTGTTTTGTTTTTAGACAGCATTGATAAGGTGAACTTGGTGGTAGCACATGGCATTGTGATCAATGATATGTTTTACCCGGTGATGCCGCTTGTGAAGCCGGCAAAGAGAATAACACTTTCAAATGTGCCGCCATTCATTAAAGATGAAACTTTGGAAAGAGAGCTGTCGAGACATGGGAAGATTATGTCAAAGATTAAAAAAGTCCCGATGCGGTGCAACTCTTTGCAGCATGTGGTATCTTTTAGACGACATGTGTAAATAATGAAAATGAAGAACTGAATCTTGTTTTGAAATTCAAAGTTGATAACTTTGATTATGTGATTTATGCGACCTCAAGTATGATGAAATGTTTTGGTTGTGGGAAGGAAGGTCACACTATCAGAGCCTGCCCAGATAAAGAGATGCAGAGTGCGGCTCAGGATGTGGCGGGTGAAGGGACGAGCGCTGATGGCGATAGAGCGAGCATTCCCGGACCCGCGGTGGAGAGCCGAGGTACTGAAGTTGCGGAGAGGATGGATGTTAATATGGATGTTGCGGTCGTAAATATTGTCTCAAATGGTGAAGGAAAAAATGAACCAGTACAGGAAGATAATGTCCCTGCAGTTATGGATGAAACAGGTGGTGATGATTTAGATGTGGTGGAGGATGAATCCATTTTTAAAACTCCCGCATTGAAAAGAAAGACAAGCAAAAAAGGGAAGGGAAAAAAAGCAAAGAAAACAATGGATCACAAAGGTAGAAATGTTAAGGAGGGTGTGGTAGATTCAGATAGTTGTCTTGATGATTCTGCTCCTGGAAGTGAGAGTGAGTCTTCGGACTCTTCTGTTGCAGTAAGAAGATCCGGAAGAACTGCTTATACTGTGGAGAAAACAAAGTCATTTCTTCAGAATACTAAGGGAATGAAAGGGGTGAAAGTTGAAGGATTTTCCCCAGACAGGCAGAGGTTCTTAGACTCAGCGAAAATACTGATGAAGGATACAGGGGAGGGTGGATTAACAGAGCAAGAAATTTTCAGATTAAAGAAAATACTGCATAAAATAAAATTAAATATGCTTAATGAAGAATTTGAGATGGCTTGAAATCCTTTTCTGCTTTTTCTTTCTGGTTTTTGTGTGTTGTCCTGTACAGACAATTTTTTTCCATTATTATGAGCAGAATTAAAATATGTACTTTGAATGTGAATGGAGCAAGGGACGTTCATAAAAGGGCGACTCTTTTTCAATTAATAAAACAAAAGAAAATTGACGTTATGTTGATACAAGAAACCCATAGTGACTGTGCTAATAAATTGAATGGAAGAAGGAATGGGAAGGGGAAGTTATATTGAGCCATAAAACTGCAATTAGTGGAGGAGTGGCTGTTCTCTTTCAGAAGAATTTTATGCCAATATCCTATACAGTTGAAAATGTGGTGGATGGGCATTTAATGATTGTTAAGGCACAGTTTGAGAAATTAAATTTAGTTTTTATTAATGTTTACGCTCCTACTCTGGGGGTAAATAGAGTGGTCCTTTTAAATGAAATTGATTCGATATTGTCAAATCGTCAGACTGAAGATTACATGTTTATGGGAGGAGATTTTAACTGTACCGAAAATTATCATCTAGATCGAAATCATTCAGAGCCACACATGCCATCACAGAGAGCAATGATAAAGCTTTGTAATGCACATGACCTCTGTATTTTTGTTTTTCGTTTGAAAGCCACGTTTCTAGCATCTGTAAAACTGCATTCTACCATCTTAAAAATATATCTAAATTACGTCACATGCTTTCAATGCAAAATGCTGAACAATTAGTACATGCGTTCATGAGCTCAAGGCTAGATTATTGTAATGCTCTACTGGGTGGTTGCCCTGCTCGCCTAATAAATAAACTCCAGCTGGTCCAAAACGCAGCAGCTCGAGTTCTTACTAGAACCAGGAAGTACGATCATATTAGTCCAGTTCTGTCAACACTGCACTGGCTCCTATTAAACATCGCATACATTTTAAAATCTTGCTTATTACTTATAAAGCAATAAATGGTTTAGCTCCCCAGTACTTAAGCGAGCTCTTAACGCATTATACTCCATCACGTCAATTGCGGTCTCTAAACTCTGGCCAGTTGAAAATACCTAGAATATCTAAATCAACTGCAGGCGGTCGATCCTTTTCCTATTTAGCACCTAAACTCTGGAACAGTCTTCCTAGCATTGTTCGGGAAGCAGACACACTCTGTCAGTTTAAATCTAGACTAAAAACACATCTCTTTACTATGGCATACACATAGAACATTTTTAACTTTCTTATTCAAATCAAATGACTGATTGTTAGGCTGCATTAACTAGGTCAGCGGAACCGGGAACACTTCCCATAACACCTGATGTACTCGTTACATCATAAAAAGAGTGGCATCCACACTAATGTTAGTCTCTCTGTTTATCCCGAGGTTTACTGCAGTCGCCGGATCCAGGCCGTGTCCGGATCGGATGGTGGACCTGCATCTGGACATGACCAGCTCATCCTGGAGTGTCTGCTGAGACCGTGTCCATTAGTGTCTCCTCTGAATTTGCCTCACCGAACGTCATCCTCAATTAACCCGTCCAGCCCAATAACTCCGATCTTTCAAGTATTCATATTCTTGTGTAATCTACGCCATCCTAAATGAACCCGCCTCGGCGTCATACCCAAAATTTCGAATATTCCTATCTAATATGATTTATGACCTGCAAGGTTGCCAGAGTAATAATTATACACTGTTAATAATAGGCCAGAGGAGAACTGGCACCCGACTGAGTCTGGTTTCTCCCAAGGTTTATTTTTCTCCATCATGCCCTGATGGAGTTTTGGTTCCTGCCACTGTCGCCTTTGGCTTGGCTTGCTCAGTTGGGGACACTCAAATTATGATCCAAGTTACTCAACTAAATATACAAATAGAATTTATTAATTTGGTCATATATAATTCTATAAACTATCCAAATTAAACTAGCCAAATCAAATTTTGTTGCAATGTTGTCCTGTTTAACACTGTGAAGCTGCTTTGAAACAATCGTCATTGTAAAAGCGCTATATAAATAAATTTGATTGATTGATTGATTGATTGATTGATTTGGAGAGTTTTTAATGGGAATGAGAGAAGATATACTTGGGCACAGACGAGAGAAAAATATGTTTCAATGGCCAGGCTTGACAGATTTTATTGTTTTAACCATCAATTGAATATTGTTAGAAGTTGTCATATAAATCCAGTTGGTTTTTCTGACCATTCTATTGTTATGTTTACTGGTTATATATGGGATTAATATCCTGCCATGATTCAAAACTGAAAATAAAGTTCTGAAAGGTTGAAACTACGTGTTCGAAAACTCAAAATCTTACAAAAAGAAGTTTTGCAAGATCGAAAAATAAGATTTGCAAGCTTGCAAAATGTAAAAAAATAAAAATCTCTGCAAACATTGTTGTTGTTTTTTAGATTTCCTTCTTCAGAACTGCAACATTTTTTTACGATGTCGGGCAAACAATTTTTCAGAGTTTCGAATTTGTCACTGTTCTCCCAGTGTATAGTTTGTTTTCCAGATTTGAAACCTTGTAAATGATGATCTGAAAACTGGTGTGCGAATGTGTGAAAAAAAAGTTTTGAAACTCTGAAAACTGAGTTTGCAGGCTTGCAAAGTGGTAAAAAAAATTAAATCTCTGCAAACAGAATTTTGTTTTTGAGATTTCCTTCTTCAGAAGTGCAACACTCTTTTTATGGTGTTGTGCAATCATTTTTCAGAGTTTTGAATTTGTCACTGTTCTCCCAGTGTATTTTTTGTTTTCCAGATTTGAAACCTTGTAAATGCTGATCTGAAAACTGGTGTGTGAATGTGTGAAATAAAGTTTTGAAACTCTGAAAACTGGGGTTCGAAAGGGTGAAACTTATTACATTACATTACATTTGCTATCCTATTGCAGTCTATTTTTTCAGAGCTGACTTTACAACACCAACTGCGGAGATACGGCCATACAGTTCTGAGCTTGCGACTCACGTCATTTGTGGCAGCGTTGTCACGCAGCTCTGCTCTGAATCTCTGAAACTCAGACTGAGCGAAAATGAAACCATAACCTTAACTTAAAAAAGCCTTAAAACTTAAAAATAAATAAATGAATAAGTAAATAAATGAATAAATATACAAATATGTAAATAAGCAGATACATAGATAAATAAATGTTATAAAATTTAGTATTTTTCCCTTTTATACATTTTATAAAAATATTTTTAACTTGTATTTATTTGTTAATTAATTATTTTTATATTTATGCATTCATTTATTTTTACATTTATTTATTGATTCATTCATTCATTTTTACTTTTCCGTCTGCAACATGGAAATGAGGAGGCGGTCCTTGAGTAGCTTCAGCGCATCATTGGTTGAAAGCTCATAATCAGACCAAAGTTGGCGTCCGGATAGTTCTTACACAGTGTCAGACACCAAACAACAATGTTTCCAGCAGTTTGACCCATTGAGAGATAAGTTTCAATGGTACTTATGTACGATGGATGTCACATCCCACCTTAGTGCCATCTGACTCTATGATTTTGAATGTTCTGGGGAATATTTTGCAGAGTGCCTTACAATTCAGTCTGTACTTCCACATTCATATCAGCATATAGCCCCTAAAACATCGATTAGTAGATCTAATATAAACAACAGTCATTTGATGCGTTGTTTTCGCTTCATTCGCTAAATTGCGCAACTCTCTAACGTTAGCTATTTGTGAAACGTCCGCCATAGTGTACATGCAAAAGCTACAACCTGTCAAGTTCAAAATCTGTGCGAGTCAGATGGCACTACAGTTGTAGTGACGTCTATCGTACCTACTTCCGATAAGTACCCTGAAACTTATCTCTCAAGGGTCAAACTGCTGGAAACACTGATATGTTGTTTGGTGTCTGTGAAAGAACCATCTGGCCGCAATGTGCTTTGAAACTCTCCTCTATCGCTTTATCAATGCTTGAGCTCTCAACCAATGATGCGCTGAAGCTACTCAAGGACCGCCCTCCTCATTTCCATGTTGCAAACGGAAAAGTAAAAATGAATCAATAAATAAATGTAAAAATAAATGAATGCATAAATATAAAAATAATTAATTAACAAATAAATACAAGTTAAAAATATTTTTATAAAATGTATAAAAGGAAAAATACAATTTTATAACATTTATTTATCTATGTATCTGCTCATTTACATATTTGTATATTTATTCATTTATTTACTTATTCATTTATTTATTTTTAATTTATGCAGGTTTGGTCCTCCATAGGTTTTGTCCACCATAGCAGTCGGTCAATCTCACCTCTCAGTAAATATGACTTGATTGGACTGTACGTCAGCAGACAGCAAAGCATTGGCCAAGAGCATTAAGGCCCTCCTCCAGGCTTTTTTAAGTTAAGGTTGCGCTTCATTTTCGCTCAGTCTGAGTTTCAGAGATTCAGAGCAGAGCTGCGTGACAACGCTGCCACAAATGACGTGAGTCGCAAGCTCAGAACTGTATGGCCGTATCTCCGCAAAGTTGGTGTTGTAAACTCAGCTCTGAAAAAATAGACTGCAATAGAATAGCAAATGTAATGTAATGTAATAAGTTTCACCCTTTCAACCCCAGTTTTCAGAGTTTCAAAACTTTATTTCACACATTCACACACCAGTTTTCAGATCAGCATTTACAAGGTTTCAAATCTTGAAAACAAAAATACACTGGGAGAACAGTGACAAATTCAAAACTCTGAAAAAATGATTGCACAACACCATAAAAAAGAGTGTTGCACTTCTGAAGAAGGAAATCTCAAAAACAAAATTCTGTTTGCAGGATTTAATTTTTTTACCACTTTGCAAGCCTGCAAACTCAGTTTTCAGAGTTTCAAAACTTTTTCACACATTCGCACACCAGTTTTCAGATCATCATTTACAAGGTTTCAAACGTGGAAAACAAACTATACACTGGGAGAACAGTGACAAATTGAAACTCTGAAAATTGTTTGCCCGACATCGTAAAAAAATGTTGCAGTTCTGAAGAAGGAAATCTAAAAACAACAACAATGTTTGCAGAGATTTTTATTTTTTACATTTTGCAAGATTGCAAATCTTATTTTTCGATCTTGCAAAACTTCTTTTGTAAGATTTTGAGTTTTCGAACACGTAGTTTCAACCTTTCAGAACTTTATTTTCAGTTTTGAATCATGGCAGGATATTAATCCCATAGTTATATAGCTAAGATAAAATCTAAAAGTGCGTATTGGCATTTTAATGTTTCTCTTCTTGAAGATACATTTTTTAAAGATGTTTTTTGTGAGTTTTGGAAAATTTATAAGATTAAGAAAAACGGTTCCCTTTCAGTCGGTCACGTTCGACGTACGCCGGACGCCACAGACGAATTGGGATCACTTCAGGGAGCCCCTATCAGCTTCGAGATCTAGAGAACAGGCCAATGGGCCATTGGCGTGCGAGATTTGCACAAACAGGACGCGAGAGCAGCGCACTATTGTCATTCACTTCGGAGCCGAACGGCGTTGATGAAGCAAGACTGCTTTTCTAAAAGAGAGCCTATCTACAGAGAGAGATACTCTAGAGATCTAAAGGAACGCCTTGTGTTGGCGAAAAGGCACAGTCAGCGCGACCGCGTGCTCACCGCTGCATCTGCATAACAAACTGCTGTTCTCACAGCAACTGTCGGTTCGGTGAGGGCGTTTGTCTCAGTGAGTGCAGACACAGGACTGCACTTATCTCCTGTGTGCTGCCGCGGTCTTCCCCTGGGTGCTTCAGAACTGTTGCAAGAGCGTTTCCTCACAAAAGAGCAACACGGGTGTGACACTGCGTCTTTTTCAAGACGTCATTCCATCCGTGCGTTTCTGGATGCGGTCGCTTTCCTGTCCTGACGGCCACGATCCCTCTTGCATAAACATGTGAGACTGTGTTCGTGGGTGATCCATGTTCTCTCAGGGGAACGGGATCACGCCGACGCTGTTCGCCCCACCTTCCTTGTGAGGGGTTGAGTGTTCAGCACGGCGTGTGCCGCCTAGCTGCCGGGTAACAGCGCTGGTTGTCACGGCAACCCAGCGCGTGTCGCCGGCTGCTTCAGATGCGCCGGTCGAGACTATGAAACCTCAAATGGGGTTGAGTCCCTTCGCTTATACCCCGATCTAGTTTCTTTTCTGGTGCACCAGAAAGGAGGCTACTTTGGCTGATAAGTCTGGGTGACCTGAGGATTACAGTGAGGCTTCCCCGCCGAGTACATCTCTGTGGGCCCCCCACTCCTCTAGCGCATCGCAAGCATGTTGAGACTGTGTTTGTGGGTGGTTTGTGCTCTCGTCGGCGCGTTGTTCATCTTGCCTCTTTCATAAGGGCTTGAGTGTTCAGCGCGCCGTGTGCTGTTTCACGGCCACACTCACTATCGCACATGCCTGCTGGTAGCTTACAGATGGAATTGCTGGTCCCTTAAAAAAGAAAAAAAAGGGGGACCTAGCGTTTCATTTGGGGCTCTAGCAGAGGACTGAATCATGCTCATGCTGAATTAGATTCATACGTGACGGCCATGCTTTCCCGGGTGGCATAGGGCAACGCGTAAATCGCCTTGCCCGCCCCTTGCCTTCCCGGATGTGCATTGGAAGGCTTTGGCATTGTGGAACTATTTGGTGCCAAAATATGGAGCACCAAAAGGGCCATAATCTATATAGTTTTCCTGTCTCTCACTACTCTCATCGGTCCGACGGTAGTTCTGAGCCAAGGTTGAGCTGCGCACAGCGCTGGCCCTTGGCCAGATGTCCATCCTGGCCCAGAAACGCCATTGAAGTCGGCGCCAGAAGCAGATGGAGGCGATCAAACACATCCTGCCCGGCGGTCTGCTGCTGCCTCCACCCTGCCACCGCCGCAGCACCTCCACCTGCTCGCCGCCGAGGACGCCTACCCACCGCCTCCCGCCTCGCCCCAGCCCAGCAGCAGCCTCCACCAGGGCGCCGGCGTGGAGCCGGCCGCGTAAGAACGCCCAGCCCGCTCAGGCCGCTGCAAGCCAGGAGGTAAGCGCCACGGTAGGAGACCCTGAGACGGGCCACCCAGAGGTGGAGGAGACTGCTCTTTGGGAGATGGCTGCAGCACCACTCCCTCCCCCGGAGGAGGGCCGGGGGAGCTCGACACATTTAACATCTGTTCCGCCGCTGGCCCTAGTGCCAGCGTAACCCCAATTGTCAATAACAGAGCGGTTTCCTACATCTCTGGGTGCCAAGAGAGCGCTTGGCGGTGTCCGACGCTTTCATGCCTTGGCACCCTCAAGCGCCTCCAGTCGCCAGCGGGGGTGCTGGGGACGCACAGGCTGCCTCCCACATTTCTGCACCCCCAGCGGACGCAGACCCCACAACAGGCCGCTCTCATGTCGCCTGTGTCGGCTCCTTGCGTGCTGCTTAGCTGCCCCGCTGTGGGTACGCGTCTGTGGTGCCGTTGACCCCCTTGTACGGTCGCTGGGGCCTGGCTAGCGCTCCCCAGCCCGTCTCGCTGGCTCATCCGCACCATCAGACTCGGCTACGCGATTCAGTTCGCCCGGCGCCCCCAAGTTCAGGGTGTTCACTTCACGAAAAGGAGGAGAATGCCTCTGTGCTCCAGGGAGATCGCGTCCTACTGGCGAAGGACGCGATAGAGCCGGTCCTCCAGCCGATATGAAGTCTGGGTTCTACAGCCCGTACTTCATTGTACCCAAGAAAGGCGGCGGGTTACGGCCGATCTTGGATCTGCGGTCCCTTCACAGGCTGCCGTTCGGATGCTGACGCAGAAACGCATCTTCAGGTGCATCCGTCCCCAAGATTGGGTTGCAGCGATCGACCTGAAGGACGCGTACTTTCATGCCTTGATTCTCCCTCGACACAGACCGTTCCTACGCTTTGCATTCGACAGACGAACATATCAGTACAAGGTCCTACCCTTCGGGCTGGCCCTGTCGCCCGCGTCTTTACGAAGGTCGCGGAGGCGCCATTGCTCCCATGAGAGAGCATGGTGTTCGTGATCCTCAACTACCTCGACGACTGGTTGATTCTTGCCCAGTCGCGAGAACAGCTGTGCGAATACAGGGACATGGTGCTCAGTCACCTCAACCAGTTGGGACTTCGGGTCAACTGGGAAAAGAGCAAACTCTGCCCGACGCAGAGGATCTCTTTCTCGGGATGGAGATAGATTCGGTCGCTCTGACAGCGCGCTCACGGAGGAGCGTCCAGTCAGTGTTGAACTGCCTGAATTCGTTCAGGGGCAGAACAGCGGTTCCACTGAAACATTTTTAGAGGCTCCTGGGGCATATGGCATCCACAGCCGCAGTAACGCCGTTGGGATTGCTTCATATGAGACCGCTTCAACGCTGGCTACATGACCGAGTCCCGAGATGGGCGTGGCACAGTGGGTCCCTCCGCGTCTCAGTGACGTCGAGATGCCGCCAAACCTTCAGCCCGTGGTCGGACCCTTCCTTTCTACGGGCAGGAGTGCCTCTAGAACAAGTGTCCAGGCATGCTGTTGTCTCCACGGATGCCTCTGCCACCGGCTGGGCTGCCACGTACAATGGGCTTGCAGTTCGGGTCTGTGGATGGGGCCTCAACTGCAATGGCATATCAATTGCCTGGAGTTGTTAGCAGTACGTCTTGCACTCAGCCACTTAAAAACGCCGCTCAGAGGCAAGCACGTTCTGGTCCGTACGGACAGCACTGTGGCCGTTGCGTACATCAACAAACAGGTTGGTCTACGCTCCCGTCGCATGTCACAACTCGCCCGCCATCTCCTGTTATGGAGTCAGAAGCATCTGAGGTCGCTTCGGGCCATTCACATTCCGGGCCTGCTCAATCGCGGCGACCGACGAGCTCTCACGACAGCCAGTGCTTCCTGGAGAATGGAGACTCCATCCCCAGGTGGTCCAGCTGATTTGGAGGCGGTTCGGGACCGCACAGGTAGACCTGTTTGCCGCCCCGGACACGACTCACTGCCAGTTGTTTTATTCCCTGACCAAGGGGACCTCGCACGGATGCGCTGGCACACAGCTGGCCCCGGGCCTACGCAAGTATGCGTTTCCCCAGTGAGCCTTCTTGCACAGACGCTGTGCAAGGTCAGGGAGGACGAGGAGCAGGTCCTGTTGGTCGCTCCGTACTGGCCCAACAGGACGTGGTTCCCGGAACTAGTGCTCCTCGCGACAGCACCTCCTTGGCCCATTCCTCTGAGGAAGGACCTCCTGACTCAGACGGGCACCCTCTGGCACCCGCGTCCGGACCTCTGGAAACTCCATGTCTGGTCCCTGGACGGACGCGGAGGTTCTAGGTGGTCTACCACAGGCTGTGGTGGACACCATCATTTCCGCTAGAGCACTCTCTACGAGGCAGCTCTATGCATTGAAGTGGAACCTGTTCGCCGGTTGGTGCGCTTCTCGAGAAGACCCCAAGATGCTCGATCAGTTCGGTGCTTTCCTTCCTACAAGACGGGTTGGAGAGAAGGCTGTCTCCCTCCACCCTCAAGGTCTATGTCGCCGCTATCGCTGCGAATCATGAGTTGGTAGGTGGTAAATCTTTGGGGAAGCACGATCTGATCGCCAGGTTCCTGAGGGGGCGAGGAGACTATCCGCCTCGCCCTCCCTCTTTACCCTCTTGGGACTTGACTCTGTGGTTAACCGCACTGCAGAGGCCACCCTTTGAGCCCTTGCAGTCAGCCGAGTTAAAAGTTCTGTCCCTTAAGACAGTACTCCTGGTTGCATTGGCCACCATTAAGAGGGTAGGGGACCTGCAGGCATTTTCGGTCGCATTTAATCGTGCCTGGAATTTGGGCCTGGTAACTCTCACGTAATCCTGAGACCTAGGCCCGGATATGTGCCCAAGGTTCCCACCACCCCCTTCCGGGATCAGGTGGTGAACCTGCAAGCGCTGCCTTCAAGGAGGCAGACCCAGCCCTAGCTTTTCTCTGTCCCGTCCGCGCTTATGGATATACGTGGACAGAACGCAAAGCTTCAGGACCTCAGAGCAGCTCTTCGTCTGTTATGGAGGCCAGCAGAAGGGAAAGGCTGTCTCCAAGCAGAGGATGGCCCACTGGATAGTGGATGCCATCGTCTCGGCGTATGGAACCCTGCCCGCTCGGGTTAAGAGCCCACTCCACTAGGGGTGTAGCTTCTTCCTGGGCGCTGGCTCGTGGCGCCGCTGACGGATATTGTAGAGCTGCGGGCTGGGCGACACCTAACACGCTCGCTAGGATCTATAGCTTACGCCAGAGAGCCGGTATCTTCCTGTGTGCTCACTTCCCATAGTCAGTAACACCAAAGTGCCCGTTCTAGTGTCGGCTTGCTGCGCCATTCCCTTCCCGAACGGATACGTGCGGTCTTATGCTCCAGGTAGTTCCCCAAGCATGGCGAACCCTGGGAGTCCTCCGCAACCCGCGGCTGTCGGACGTGGCGGAGCGTCCGACGCCAGGTCTGACACTGAGGCATCGTGAATCTGGTGTCAGGCTGGGTCCATATGTTGTGACCCCTACGGTGGTCCCATATGTGCATTCCCCACGGTACAGCTCCCTACGGTGAGCTTGTGTCTTTCCCTCGGCAGACTTCCTGCCGTCTCAGCATGGTGTTGTCCCCCGCCGACATAGGCTGGGGCCACCCCTGGGACTCCCAAATGTTGTACTGCCAAGTCAGTCCATATGTGCATTTCCACATGGTAAGAACAGGATGTGGCTTCCGCAGCTTGCCCCCTGGGCACGCTTTCCCAGCGTTATCCAATAGTCTGCTGAGTGGGTCTCGCGGAACAGCAGTATGACTCTCCCTGCGTGAATTCCCCGCCCGTACAGACGGGGTCTGAGGGGCTCTTGTTGGGCGCTGGAAGTGGTAGTAACTGTGGCGTTTTCCAAAGGGATCCCAATCCGACGTACGTCGGACGTCACCGACGAATTGGGATCACTTCAAGGAGCCCCTATCAGCTTCGAGATCTAGAGAACAGGCCAATGGGCCATTGGCGTGCGAGATTTGCATCTCGCGCTCCGCCCCGCACTGCGGGTACAAACAGGACGCGAGAGCAGCGCACTATTGTTTTTCACTGAGGAGCCGAACTAGTGACTCGGCCCGTAGTGATGGTACAGCAACTGTGGCGACGGGACGTACGTCTCCGTTCCCTCCTTCAGGGAACGAGGGTTACCAAACGTAACCGAGACGTTCCCTTTCAGTCGGTCAAGTTCGACGTACGTCGGACGCCACCGATTTAATTGGGATCCCTTTGGAAAACGCCACAGTTACTACCACTTCCAGCGCCCAGCAAGAGCCCCTCAGACCCCGTCTGTACGGGCGGGGAATTCACGCAGGGAGAGTCATACTGCTGTCATACTCCTTCAGGGAACGAGGGTTACCATACGTAACCGAGACGTTTTACCTCACTTCAGCAATGGTGGGACTGTGGGAAAATTAAAATACAGCAACTGTGCCAACAATACACATTCAATGTGTCCCGGGATATTGAAAGATCTTTGGAAGAATTAGAGAATGAAATTGTGAAAATACAGAGTTTAGTAGATTCTACCAGGAATCAAAGATGGTGTGATGCTCTTAAATCCAAGAGAAAAGTAATGAATGATCTGTTGGGTATTCAAGCACAAGGAGCGTTGATTCGTTCAAGCTTTCAAAGTGTAGTTCAAATGGATTCCCCTACTAAGTATTTTTTTTGTTTGGAAAAAAAGAATGGCCAATTTAGGTATATTCATACTCTACTTTCTGAGGATGGAAAATAACTCACAGAATTGAGTGAGATTAGAAGAAGAGCTAGGCTGTTCTATATGGATTTGTATACAAGTGAGTATAAGGAAGTTGATGAAATGAATAAAGTCTTCCTTGAAGATCTGCCTAAACTTTCAGAAGGTGCCAACGCTAATTTAAAGAACCCTCTATCTAAAGAAGAACTTTATGCAGCTCTAAAGAGTATGGAAAATGGCAAAACACCTGGGATTGATGGTCTCCCTGTAGATTTTTACAGGAAATATTGGGATGTTTTGGGAGACGATTTCTTAGAAATGTTTAATAATAGCCTAGTTGAAGGTCACCTGCCGATGAGCTGCAGGAGGGCAGTTCTCACCCTCCTGCCAAAAAAAGGTGATCTAAGAGAGATCAAAAATTGGTGGCCTGTTTCATTATTATGTGCTGATTTTAAGATTATTTCGAAGACTCTGGCGAATAGAGTTAGAGAAGTAATTGGGGATATTATCCATGTTGATCAGACATCTTGTATACCTAACAGATCTATATTTGACAATGTTTATTTGATTAAGAACATTTTGGATGTTTCTAGTCTTTTGAACATAGATACAGGATTGATCTCTCTAGATCAGGAAAAAGCATTTGACAGGGTGGAGCATCCTTATCTTTGGAATATGTTGGAAGGATTTGGTTTTGATAAAAGTTTTATTGATATGATTAAAGTGCTTTACCGGGACATTGAAAGTGTGTTAAAGGTTAATGGTGGTTTGAGTGGACCTTTTAAGATTTTACGTGGAATTAGACAGGGGTGTGCTTTGTCAGGCAAGTTATATGCTATGTCAATTGAACCCCTATTAGTAAGAATTAGAAATGTAATTGAGGGGTTGGAATTGCCTTTTTCTGGAATGTCTCTTAAATTATGTGCTTATGCAGATGATATTGTTATTTTAATAAAGGGTCAAACAGATTTAGATGTTTTACAGTCGATTATCAACCCACTAAGCAAAGTTATGTCCAAAAGACGTCTTTTCAACGTCTTTGACCCTAGAGGCGAACGTTGAAAAGACGTCCACTGAGGAGCCAGAATTAAAGTTTTTATGACGTCTGTTTTGGACATGATCTGCACGTCTGATATAGACGTTCATTGAACCTCAAGGTTAAACAGTTCAAATGTGCTCATTGTGGACATATATTCCTTTTGTAATTGCAAATCAACTCACAGACAGTGTGTTTTTGTCCAAAATCTTGAAAATAAAAGAAACTTAGCTCACACCTTTAGACACTTTAGGCAACTTAGCATCTGTAATTCACACATCTTTGGATCATGAGAGAAACCAGACCTGAAGGAAAGACTCTCTGGCTCAGGACTCAATCCAGGATCTTCTTGCTGTGAGGAGTCAGTGTTTCCCACTCATACACTGGTGCTGCCCTTAATCACAGATATAAGAGACACTTTGACTATTTCTGTCAGACGTCTACAGCAGCTCTTACTGAGAGTTAACAGAGGTTTAGATGTTGATGATTTATGGTTCATTTGAAGTCACCATTGTGGTGGGAAGCGTTTGCTTTAGTTGGGCTCTTGGTCCCTGTAGTTGTGCTAGCTTTTCTTTGGCTGCTGTAATTGTGAAACACAATAGTTGTGGCTGAGCAAGCAAAGATAAAGTGACATCAGGTGTTGTCAGCTCCTTGTTTATGATCACTAAATCATCACAAAGTTAATTCTGGCTCCTCAGTGGACGTCTTTTCAACGTCATCTAGGACAAAGACGTTGAAAAGACGTCTTTTGGACATAACATTGCTTAGTGGGAAAGATTTTAGTTTGATTTCATCTGCGAAAGTAAACTGGACAAAAAGTGAGGCAATTGCATTTGGAACTTGGGAAAAAGGTTTACCCACTTTACCTGCTGGGTTATCATGGAATAAAAAAGGTTTTAAATATCTTGGTGTTTATTTAGGTAATAATGAAATGTTACAAAAGAACTGGGAAGGTTCATTGGAAAAACTTCAAGGTCGACTTGATAAGTGGAGGTGGCTCATTCCAAAATTATCTTACAGAGGAAGAACTTTAATAATAAATAACCTAGTAGCTTCTGCTTTGTGGCATCGTCTGGCGTGTGTAGATCCACCTGCTGTTTTTTTTGGAAAATTACAGTCCATTCTTGTTAACTTCTTCTGGGACAAATTGCACTGGATTCCACAAGCTGTGCTGTTCCTTCAAAAGGAAGAAGGAGGACAAGGACTAGTTCACCTGGCAAGCAGAGGTGCAACGTTTCGTATTCAATATATCCAAAGATATTTAACTGGACCAAAAAACCTTGTCTGGAGAGAGGTAACAAGCGCCATTTTAAAGCAGGCGGGAGGACTAGGACTGGATTCTACATTGTTTTTGATGGACTGCAACAAAGTACCAGTTAATGGACCTCCTTTTTATAAAGGACTTTTTAAAGTCTGGAGTTTTTGTACAAAGCAGAGGTTGCAATCAAATGTTTCACTATGTTGGTTATTGGAAGAGCCTTTATTAGGTGGTGCTCGTTTTGATGTGTCGTGAGTCCATACCTGGATTAAGTTACATGTTGAGGGCTAAATAAATCATAAAGTTAAGACAAATTGTTGATATCAGTGGAGTTGATTTCAACAATGTTAAAGAGTTGGCCTCACATGTAGGTATAGTGTCTCTTCGAAAGGTCAATACATTTGTGGATCTGATTAAACAGAGATTGACCGTTGAGGAAAGAGATTTTCTTAAAGACTATTGGAGCGGACGAAGTACTCCTATAGAGATGGACTCATATCCTGATATGTATATCACACCTGACTTTCAAGGATCTTCTGGACCTTTGTTATTGTTGAATGGATTAAGAGATTTAACTTTATATGAAACGAAAGGAAAACAATTTTATAAATGTTTTGTTAAGGTTTTAAATAAAAAGGTGTTACATGAAAGAGTTGAAGAAGATTGTAAACCAAATTGGAGAACGTTATACAAACCACCATCAACAAAAAAGCAGGAGATATTCAGTGGAAGGTTTTACATGGCACAGTTGCTGTCAATGCCTTTGTTTCTGTCATCAATCACAGTGTGCAGAGTGGGTGTCCTTTTTGTGATATGAGAGAAACTGTTTTTCATTGTTTTATGGATTGTGATAGATTGGTTGATTTATTTAGTGTACTTACAGTTTTGTTTTTTAAATTTGGAGAAATGTTTACATTCAAGAGTTTCATTTTTGGACCAAAATATTACTTTTCGATTAGAAAGAAAAGTCAGATTTTAATTTTTTTGGTAGGTCAAGCTAAATTGGCCATTTATGTTAGCAGAAAGAACAAAATTGATGGTAAAACAGGACAAGAAGCACTTTTAATGTTTAAAGAGTTTGTAAAGGCCAGAATTTTGGTTGATTATAAATTCTATAAAGCTATGAATAATGGTGAGTTTTTTCTGGACCAGTGGTGTCATAATGAGGCTCTTTGTTCATTATCTGAAGACAAATTAATCTTTACGCCAATATTGGGATGATCTTTGTATTTTAGTGTAATTGTGTTTTTTGTGTATAGAATACTGTGGTCATGTGAATGTTATTTTGGTATTGTTTTATGGAGATATGTAATTGTATGGATGATTGAGTAAACAAATACAGTTCTGTTGAAAAATCAAAAAAAAAAAAAATCTATATATATATATCTCTCTCTCTCTCTCTCTCTCTCTGTTAACATTCATGCTGGGTACGATTAATGGTTAAAACTTTCTGTCATCTCATACATCTATTTTGTAACTATTTTAAGTGTAACCATAACCAGATGTTGTCATTAAATTCTTACAATTACAAATGATGTGCTAACTAGTTTTGATTTGGTATTGACTCTGAAGTGTTACCTATTGCAATACAATATAGTCACATATAGCAACGCTCTCCCACATATTTAGCTATTGTAACTGCGCTTATTTCCGTCGTTGGTATAAGTAGCAGTGGGTGGTTATAGACAAGAAATATACAGTTTTCTACCATCATGCTGATAAAGTTTCTTAAGTCTTTCGTCAACCCTGCAGCCTGAACCACTGTAGGCGACCCACTCTTACAGATGGTGCCGAAACCTGGGATCCCTTGCAGTGAATTTTCTGAAATTCATCAGAATAAGGACTTTTTTCACAGTTGATCTTGTTAATGGATTAAAGCTGACCTTCTGACCAAGGAATGTGTAAGTCTGTTTTTTTTTGTGGATGAATTGCATAAAACAGAACTTAGAAAGTTTTAAACAGCTGTAGCAATATCGACTATGAGTCTGATATCTCGGGGAATAATTAACTCAAAGGGATTTAATATTCATGAGTTTATGAATATAATTTGCTAGTCGTTCATTACGTTTATTAAAATTTTCCGATAAGGGAAATGTTTAATTAAATACAAGTAACCTTTAAGGAATTGCTTGAAGTTATCTTACTAAGTTTGTCCTGCAAATTAGTTATAGACTTTCAAATCAATTCTCAATAAGGGATTACTGCTTTACGAGAGCATAAGAAGCATTAACTTTACTGATCAGGACAAATTAATATTTCGTATGTTCGTACAGTTATGTTACTAAAATCGTAGCGCTAATCAGCATTAGGTAACGTTCAAGATTCGTAAGTTTCATTGACTTCGTGTATGTGGAAAAATAACAGCTTCAATTCAGAAATATATTTTGGAAGTTTAATAACACAGACTAAAGATAACACTACAATAAACACAGAAAGTACATACTAAATATGCATCAAGAGAGTAGAATATAGATAGGACATGAAACTAAAATTGTATCTAAACGAAAAGGATAAAAGAAGACAAAATAGAGAGAGAGAGAGAGAGAGAGAGAGAGAGAGAGAGAGAGAGAGAGAGAGAGAGGAGAACAGCGTCACTTCAGTTCGTTACCAGAGCCCTCAAAGAGTTAATCTCCCCAAAACGGAGGTAACACGACTTTTCAACAGCAGCTTGGATTGTAGAAATAAGAATACTTGCTTTGGTTTCTCGTAGTGTATTCTGAGTTCAAATGTCCCGCGCCCGTGGTTCCTTTGAAGTCGGCTGGTATTGGCTCTCGGTTTGCGAAGAAGTTTAGCTGGGTGCGGCCGGCTCTTGTTGGATGTTTCTGGAAGTTGCTGTTTCCTCCTCTCTGAAGAAGGCTGGGAAGAGGGTGGCGGATTGCAAAGCAAAGGCGGATTGCAAAGCAAAAGCGTTGGAATGTGGGTTGCATGGGCACTTAATGTTAAGAGAGTGACGCCCATTACCTGGATCTTCCAATCGATCTGGTCTGCTGCGCGAAACTAAGTTCTTTGTTCGGCTGAGTTCCCCTGGCTACTATCTGGGGCAGACAGATTCATGCATTTTTCTTTACAAAGCTGGCATCTTTGTAATAATGCATGTCCTTTAAATTATTTTATCAGATTCGCGATGGAGTTCTCTCGGTTGTAGAGACACCATGAACCATTGGTCTGCGGGTGGGACACACACAAGTCCAGGTTTTCCACTGTCCATTGTCCTAAACAGCTGAGTTAACACTCATATAACCCTCCTAATTATTACAGACATATATACAAACATTCAGACAGAAAAGTATACATTTAGTACGTTTTAGGGGCTTTTAACCATCTCTTTCCATGAGCTGGGTGAACATTTCATTTGTGCCTCTCTATGTGTGTGTGTGAGGTGTGAAAGTTCGCGATAGGGCTATTTGGGCAATAAAGTTCTCTCCCTGGAGATCAAAGAATGCTCTTCCAGACATTTTGGCATCGTTCATACCATCAATCGCCTTATTGTGATCTGATAACACGCTTCACGAGAGGTGCGAGCCATCTGGCCGCCTGCCAGAGGAACAGACGTCATTGTGGCTACACAGCTTCAATAGTCCCATTACTGTACAGTCAGAGAATATTCAGAATATCACCTCGGGATGGAAGGGAAAATATCTAATAACAGTGATGTATTGTTTGCTTTATGGAGCGAAAAAGTTGAGCCTACCTTATCCAAACTCAAGAAAGAGTATATTGGAATTAAAAGTTCAGATGATGAAATGCTTAAATGGTGGGACATAATTGGCAAACACCAAAAGAAATCAAAACATGGTGAAATAATTGAGGCTTTAAACTTCATAAGTTTTAAAAGGCTACATAATGTGACACCATTTCTATTATCAAGTCTAGATGCTAAATGTAAAGAATTGCATTCTAAAAATGCAGAAGCAGAAAGTCTGAGGCAAAGATTCAAGATCTTCAAACACAGCTAGATAAATTACTAGCTGAGCAGTTAGCCCTGACTGAGAAGTGTAAAAATCACAAGGAGACCATTGCAGATCTCAAGGCTAAGCTAAATGCTACAAAGTTCATGTCTCCCAAAACGCTAAACAGCGATGGGACTAAAAAGCATGTTCACTTCTTAGATAAGGTGACTTGCTCTAATGAATCTGAAACGTTTAGTTCAGAAAATGCATGTGCAAAACAAGAAAGTGTGCCTATTTCAGTTCTTAAGGTGATGCAATCAATCAATCAACTTTATTTATATAGCGCTTTTACAATGACGATTGTTTCAAAGCAGCTTCACAGTGTTAAACAGGACAACATTGCAACAAAATTTGATTTGCCTAGTTTAATTTGGATAGTTTATAGAATTATATATGACCAAATTAATAAATTCTATTTGTATATTTAGTTGAGTAACTTGGATCATAATTTGAGTGTCCCCAACTGAGCAAGCCAAGCCAAAGGCGACAGTGGCAAGGAACCAAAACTCCATCAGGGCATGATGGAGAAAAATAAACCTTGGGAGAAACCAGACTCAGTCGGGGTGCCAGTTCTCCTCTGGCCTATTATTAACAGTGTATAATTATTACTCTGGCAACCTTGCAGGTCATAAATCATATTAGATAGGAATATTCGAAATTTTGGGTATCACGCACGAGACGGGTTCATTTAGGATGGCGCGTCGATTACACAAGAATATGAATACTTGAAAGATCGGAGTTATTGCGCCGAGACGGGTTAATTGAGGATGACGTGCCGGTGAGGCAAATTCAGAGGAGACACTAATGGACACGGTCTCAGCAGACACTCCAGGATGAGCTGGTCATGTCCAGATGCAGGTCCACCATCCGATCCGACACGGCCTGGATCCGCCGACTGCAGTAAACCTCGGGATAAACAGAGAGACTAACATTAGTGTGGATGCCACTTTTTATGATGTAACGAGTACATCAGGTGTTATGGGAAGTGTTCCCGGTTCCGGCTGACCTAGTTAATGCAGCCTAACAATCAGTCATTTGATTTGAATAAAGAAAGTTAAAAATGTTCTATGTGTATGCCATAGTAAAGAGATGCGTTTTTAGTCTAGATTTAAACTGACAGAGTGTGTCTGCTTCCCGAACAATGCTAGGAAGACTGTTCCAGAGTTTAGGTGCTAAATAGGAAAAGGGTCGACCGCCTGCAGTTGATTTAGATATTCTAGGTATTTTCAACTGGCCAGAGTTTAGAGACCGCAATAGACGTGATGGAGTATAATGCGTTAAGAGCTCGCTAAGTACTGGGGAGCTAAACCATTTATTGCTTTATAAGTAATAAGCAAGATTTTAAAATGTATGCAATGTTTAATAGGAGCCAGTGCAGTGTTGACAGAACTGGACTAATATGATCGTACTTCCTGGTTCTAGTAAGAACTCGAGCTGCTGCGTTTTGGACCAGCTGGAGTTTATTTATTAGGCGAGCAGGGCAACCACCCAGTAGAGCATTACAATAATCTAGCCTTGAGCTCATGAACGCATGTACTAATTGTTCAGCATTTTGCATTGAAAGCATGTGACGTAATTTAGATATATTTTTAAGATGGTAGAATGCAGTTTTACAGATGCTAGAAACGTGGCTTTCAAACGAAAGATTGGTATCAAAGAGCACACCCAGGTTCCTAACTGATGACGCAGGGCTTGACAGAGCAGTCATCGAGGGTTAGACAGTATTCTAGGTTACTACTTGTGGAGCTTTTTTGTCCAATGATTAAAAATTCATTTTTTCTGAATTAAGTTGCAGGAAATTACTGATCATCCAAATTTTTATATCATCTATACATTCCATTAATCTTGTCAATTGGTTAGTTTCGTCAGGGTGTGAAGAAATATAGAGCTGAGTATCATCAGCATAACAATGAAAACTAACGCCATGCTTCCTAATGATATCTCCCAGTGGTAGCATATACAGGGTGAAAAGCAACGGTCTTAACACTGAGCCTTGCGGTACTCCATACTGAACTTGTGATCGTGTGACATCTCTTCATTTACTGCTACAAACTGTTAACGGTCAGATAAGTAAGATTTAAACCATGCCAATGCAGTTCCACCAATGCCAACATAATTTTCGAGTCTATTCAAAAGAATATTGTGATCGATAGTATCGAATGCAGCGCTAAGATCGAGTAAAACTAATAGAGAGATACAACCACGATCAGATGATAAGAGTAAATCATTTGTAACTCTAATTAGAGCAGTCTCAGTACTATGATACGGTCTAAATCCTGACTGGAAATCCTCACATATACCATTTCTTTCTAAAAAGGAACATAATTGTGAAGACACAGCCTTTTCTAATATTTTTGATAGAAACGGTAGATTCGAGATTGGTCTGTAATTGACTAATTCTTTAGGATCAAGTTGCGTTTTTAATAAGTGGTTTAATTACAGCCAACTTAAAAGTTTTTGGTACATATCCTAATGTCAAGGATGAATTAATAATATTAAGCAGAGGATCTATGACCTCTGGAAGCATCTCTTTAATAGCCTAGTCGGTATAGGGTCAAGCATACATGTTGTTGATTTTGATGATTTAACAAGTTTAGCCAATTCTTCTCCTCCTATAGCAGTGAATGAGTGTAATTTTTCCTCAGTGACACTACAATGTTCCGTCTGAAGTGATACTGTAGTAGACGGCTGCATGGTTATAATTTTATTCCTAATGTTATCAATCTTACTAGTAAAGAAGTTCATAAAGTCATTACTGCTGTGTTGTTTACAAACGTCAGAAGTTGAAGCTTTATCCTTTGTTAATTTAGCCACTGTATCGAATAAATACCTAGGGTTGTGTTTGTTTTCTTCTAAAAGAGTTGAGAAATAAGCAGATCTAGCAGTTTTTATGGCCTTTCTGAATGCAATCATGCTCTCTTTCCACAAATTGCGAAAAACCTCCAGTTTTGTTTTCTTCCCGCTGCGCTCCATTTTTCTGGCTGCTGTTTTAAGGGCCCGAGTGTGCAACGGCGTTGGATTATTTGCTTTAATCTTCTTTAAGCGCCGAGGAGCAACTATATCTAAAGTGCTAGTAAAGAGAGAGTCAGTAGTTTCTGTTGCAACATCAAGTTCCTCTTGGCTATCTGTAATGCTGAGGAGATGGAACTGATGAGGAAGATTATGTACAAAGCAATCTTTAGTCGCCGCGGTTATAGTCCTGCCATATTTGAAGCGAGGGGATGCTTTGCAGTCTTAGCTAAATGAAGTATACATGATATTAGGTAATGATCTGAGATGTCATCGCTCTGCTGCAGAATTTTAATGGTATCAACATTAAGTCCATGTGACAGTATTAGATCTAAAGTATGATTAAGGCGATGAGTGGGTCCCGATACGTGTTGTCTAACTCCAATAGAGTTTAGAATGTCTTTAAATGCCAATCCCAATGCGTCTTTTTCATTGTCAACATGGATATTAAAATCACCAACAATTAGTACTTTATCTGCAGCCAGTACTAACTCTGATAGAAAACCAGCAAATTCTTTGATAAAGTCTGTATTGTGCCCTGGTGGCCTGTATACAGTAGCCAACACAAATGTCAAACGGGATTTATCATTTACACTACACAACGTTACATAAAGCACCAAAACTTCAAAGGAATTATATTTGAAACTAGACTTCTGAGTAATACTGAAGATATCATTATAAATTACAGCAACACCTCCCCCTTTTCCTTTCAGACATGGCTCGTGTTTATAACAATAATCTTGGGGAGTGGACTCATTTAAAGTAATGTAGTTGTCAGGTTTTAGCCAGGTTTCTGTAAAACACAGCACACCTAGGTTATGATCTATAATCATATCATTAACAATAAGCGTTTTTGGCGAAAGGGATTGAATATTCAGCAACCCGAGATTTATCAATTGTTCATCCGTATTATATCTGTTGTTTATTTGTTGGACATCAATAAAATTTTTACTGTTGAATGGTTTTGATGGTTTTTGTATTTACTGATTCGGGAACAGACACAGTCTCTATGTGATAATATCTAGGTGAAAGCGTCTCTATGTGCTGGGATTTAGCTGACTCTGGTGACGTGAGACAGCTAGCAGACGGTTGGTTTAGCCAGTTTGTCTGCTTCCTGACCTGGGCCCCAGTGAGTCAAGGTTTAGCTCTAAGACTATGTGCCAAATTACTAGAGAGAAGAGCAGCACCAGCCCAGGAAGGATGAAATCCGTCTATCTTCAACAGGTCGGGTCTGCCCCAAAAACTTTTCCAATTGTCTATGAACCCTATGTTATTTTGCGGACACCACTTAGACAACCAGCCATTGAGTGATGATAATCTGCTAACTATTTCATCACTCCTTTTAACAGGGAGGGGGTAGAAGGCATCTGACATATGCAGCCATATCATTAGACCTCGATAAAGTAATGTGTAAAAAGATTGATCAACTACTTCGTAATTTTGTATGGAAAAACAAGACGTGTTAAACAAAAAAATCAGTTTTGGCCAACAGTTTCAGTAATGGTGGTCTTAATTTGGTTGATTTTACAATGTTAAATAATACTTTTAAAATCAACTGGTTAAGGAATTACTTGAAAAATCCATTCAGTATCAGGAATATTATACCGGAATATGTCTTTTCTCAGGTGGGAGGTTTGAATTTTCTGTTGATGTGTAACTTCAGCATTGAGAAGATTCCTGTTGCTCTCTCTAATTTCCACAAACAAGCTCTATTAGCATGGTCTATGATCTTCAAACACAATTTCTCTCCAACCAATTACTTCATTTGGAATAATATGAATATTTGTTATAAACATAAGTCCTTATTATTTTTTTATTATTTTTTGAAAATTGGTTTAGGAATGGGATCAATCGGTTTAGCCAGTTATTTGATCAGGATGGTTTCTTATTTACTTATCAAGAATTTCTTTTTCACTATAATATTCATGTTACTCCAAAACAGTTTGTCACTGTATTTGGTGCTATCCCTAATGGTGTCATTGTGCTATTTAAGGGCCATAATAGTTTTTCGACAAGCTCTGAATTGCCTCTTCCATACCCAACTGACACGTATGTAGGCAGGATATGTTTTAAACCTACATTAAAAAATAATAGAGATATTAGTTCTTTTTCTCAGTAATTATATTTCCATGGAACACATTAGTGGAAAATATTTAATGGAAGAAGGTTTGGACTCTCCCTAACAAGTACCTAAGGTCAAAGAGATTTCTTTTAAGCTTATTCACCGATATTACCCTGTCAAAACGTTCATGGTGTCAAGGCTTAAATTAAGTATAGATGCAAATTGTACTTTTTGTGATTCACAACCAGAGACTATATTACATCTTTTTTTGGCACTGTGATCATACAAGAAAACTTTGGCAAGATATATGCCAGTTTATTGTAAACTATATATATATGAAGACTTAGAGATTAATTTCAAGGATGTGTTGTTTGGATTTTTCATTTTTGAGAAGCGATGTGAAAATGTTTTTTTTCTTTGCAACTTAATTATTTTGCTTGCAAAATAATTCATCCACAAATGTTAAACTATGAAATTCACCCCCAACGTTTCTAATTTACAAGAAGATGTTAAGATCTACACTCACCTTAAGGATTATTAGGAACACCATACTAATACTGTGTTTGACCCCTTTTCGCCTTCAGAACTGCCCTAATTATACAAGGCATTGATTCAACAAGGTGCTGAAAGCATTCTTTAGAAATGTTGGCCCATATTGATAGGATAGCATCTTGCAGTTGATGGAGATTTGTGGGATGCACATCCAGGGCATGAAGCTCCCGTTCCACCACAACCCAAAGATGCTTTATTGTCTTGAGATTTGGTGACTGTGGGCGCCATTTTAGTACAGTGAACTCATTGTCATGTTCAAGAAACCAATTTGAAATGATTCGAGCTTTGTGACATGGTGCATTATCCTGCTGGAAGTAGCCATCAGAGAATGGGTACATGGTGGTCATAAAGGGATGGACGTGGTCAGAAACAATGCTCAGGTAGGCTGTGGCATTTAAACGATGCTCAATTGGCACTAAGGGGCCTAAAGTGTGCCAAGAAAACATTCCCCACATCAATACACCACCACCAGCAGCATGCACAGTTGTAACAAGGCATGATGGATCCATGTTCTCATTCTGTTTACGCCAAATTCTGACTCTACCTGAATGTCTGAATGTCTCAACAGAAATCGAGACTCATCAGACCAGGCAACAATTTTCCAGTCTTCAACTGTCCAATTTTGGTGAGCTTGTGCAAATTGTAGCCTCTTTTTCCTATTTTTAGTGGAGATGAGTGGTACCCGGTGGGGACTTCTGCTGTTGAAGCCCATCCTCCTCAAGGTTGTGCACGTTGTGGCTTCACAAATGCTTTGCTGCATACCTCGGTTGTAACGAGTGGTTATTTCAGTCAAAGTTGCTCTTCTATCAGCTTGAATCAGTCGGCCCATTCTCCTCTGACCTCTAGCATCAACAAGGCATTTTTGCCCACAGGACTGCTGCCATACTGGATGTTTTTCCCTTTTCACACCATTCTTTGTAAACCCTAGAAATGGTTGTGAGTGGAAATCCCAGTAACTGAGAAGATTGTAAAATACTCAGACCGGCCCGTCTGGCACCAACAACCATGCCACGCTCAAAATTGCTTAAATCACCTTTCTTTCCCATTCTGACATTCTGTCGGATTGCTGTAGCCACCCCAGTCAATTTGCGTTTATAGGGGCGTCAAATGACCGGGTGCCACAGTTTACCGGAGTTGTAGAGTTCTTTGTTTTGCCGGCAAGCCCAGGGATCGATGGAATGATGATAGTACACAGTAGCAGAGCGTTTGTTCCCAACAATTTATTCCGGCAGCTGCCCGCACACGTGTACAAACAGAAAATTCAAAATGAAAAAATAAATCAACAAAAATACTGAAATCATACAATACAAACAGAAATAAAAATGCTTGGAGCAGCAAATCAGACATTAGGCCTTGCTTCTGTACCAGCAGCCTCTCATGCTACCGCCCCAGGCTATCCTTAGCCCCCCACCTCCCATGCCAAACACGCTAGCTTGTACCAGCCCAGTTCCCGCCAAACACTCATGGAACATACCACCTCCCGGGGTAGACTTAACTCCTCCCCCCTAACCCACGAATACTGGTCTTGCCCGACAGTGCTATCCAAAACATGAAGCATAAATCACACGCATATTATCATGCATCAACTGTAAACAATACAACATGAAAACCAATTCAGAACCTCTGTTCAATTATTGTACTCAATACCCTTTAAATGCTAGGTATTATCTCCTTACCCATTTCAAATCCTCATCATGAAACACAACCAGTCAAAACACTTGATAACACTGTGAACTAATGTTCACGAGGTGATGACTTCCACGTTCATCATCACACATGGTGGCAGCGGTGGGATTTCAATTTGACTGTAGTGGGGGTGAAGATTGGAAACACAGTGTTTAAAGCATTGCTGGATTCAGGCTCAAGTCAGACTTTAGTGAGATCAGAATGTTTGGGTAAGTCAAATATGTTGAAACGTGATAAGCTGAGAGTCTGTTGTATTCATGGTGACGAAAAAGAGTATCCCAAAACTGAGATAGTGATTGAAATTGCAGGCCAGGCTTACAGGTTGGTTGTTGGGGTAGTGGACAATTCACCTTATCCAGTGATATTGGGCAGAGATGTACCTGTGTTGGTGGATTTGTTGCAGAGTGACAAAAATGTAGCTGAGGCTATGGTCGTGACAAGAGCACAAGCTAATCAAGAAGAGGCCAGTAGACGGATTTTGCAGGAGTTACCTTTTAATGCGGTCCCTAAGGTCAGAAAATCTAAGAGGGAGAAACGTCATGATAAAGTGGTGGGAACTGGGCTGGTACAAGCTAGCGTGTTTGGCATGGGAGGTGAGGGGGCTAAGGATAGCCTGTGGCGGTAGCATGAGAGGCTGCTGGTACAGAAGCAAGGGCTAATGTCTGATTTGCTGCTCCAAGCATTTTTATTTCTGTTTGTATTGTATGATTTCAGTATTCTGGCAAGCCCAGGGATCGATGGAATGAGGATTGTACACAGTAGCAGAGCGTTTGTTCCCAACAATTTATTCCGGCAGCTGCCCGCACACGTGTACAAACAGAAAATTCAAAATGAAAAAATAAATCAACAAAAATACTGAAATCATACAATACAAACAGAAATAAAAATGCTTGGAGCAGCAACTCAGACATAAGGCCTTGCTTCTGTACCAGCAGCCTCTCATGCTACCGCCACAGGCTATCCTTAGCCCCACTCACATCTCATGCCAAACACGCTAGCTTGTACCAGCCCAGTTCCCGCCAAACACTCATGGAACATACCACCTCCCGGGGTAGACTTAACTCCTCCCCCTAACCCTAACCCTAACCCTAACCCTAACCCTAACCCAATTTTGCACTATGTGTGGACCTGTGTAAAATACGGGACAATTTAAATTAGGGTAGGTTTTGCCAGTCTAACATTTTGAACAAAAAGCTGAGAAAATCACGTTTTTGTCAAAGACCCAGATCAGATTCAGAGCGATGATCAAACGCAAATTGAGTGGATCGAGTCCATCAACACCCCTACTGCTGGCACAGTCCTATAGCTCGTTCTGGGTTGACATTTCACGTCATGACATTTGACATGATCACTTGTTTTTTTCGTGTCTTCTTCACCTGTGTTTTGATCAGGAGATTCTGTACTCATTCAGAAGATGTGTAATAGCGTTCCCTAGCGTAGAACAGTGAAAATCCAGAAAATTCTGTGTTTGGCGGGAAAAGAGTCAAGAAGACTGAAGAATGCATCTTGAAAGGTGGATGTTTTGAAAAGTGCTGAGGCAAAGTAAATAAATAAATAAAATCAATGGAGCCTTTAGCCCCGCTGTACTTGTACCCTATGATAGGTGTCCTCACGAACAAGTCACCCTTCTCTTTAATTACTTGAAGCTTATAATATGTTTAACAAAGTTCAGGTGGTTACGACTTAATGATGATGTTGTGTCAACTAGATCTGTATTCTTTGCCCCCTTCATTTTCATTATATGAAAATATCTATCTATCAGACAACAAATGTGGTAAGAGAGTCAAAGAGTCATTTGACACCTTTAGCCACTGCTCCCAAGAGAGCTGTAATGTGAGGGTGTAAGATAGGAAATTGAGAAGCAAAAGTCTTCTGATCATGCTTTGGGAGCTTGGCTTGTCACCTGCATTCCACTATGCCATATTTGTGACAGTTGATGGATTCAGGGAGATATTAGGAAAGGGTAATCTTAAACCCACAGCCCCTTTACCCAACCTCCCAAAGCTTGTCTCGGAAAATGTGACAAGGCAACACAATCTCATGACAATGCGTATAAATAGTATGAGTGTGCAATCTCGTAGAATGTATACGCCAAAACTCATTTTGGCGTGCATATGATACGCACTTTATGGCGTGTATATGACACGCTTTTGGGTAGGGTGAGGGTGGGGGTGTGGGGGGTTCGTACATATAATACGCCATTAAGTGCGTATCATATGCACTCTAAAAACGGTGTACCATATGCACGCCAAAATGAGTTTTGGCGTATACATTCTACGAGATTGCACACTCGTACTATTTATATGCATTTTTGTGAGATCGGGCTCGACCAGGTGCTGTCTCCATGTAAGGTATGTTTTTATGGCCTGAAATGGTATACTTATTTTGAAACTGCTGTGAAATTTGTAAGAGATTGTAAAACAGTGATCTCAAAATCAGCTCCTTGAGGTCCACTGTCCTGCAGAGTTTAGCTCCCATCACCTCCAACCTGCCTGGAGGTTTCTAGTAAGCCTGAAGACCTTGATTAGCTGGATCAGGTGTTTAATTAGGGTTGGAGCTCAAGTCTGCAGGGCGTTTGAGACCACTGATGAAAGTCCCCATGACATTTTTTTTTTTTTGCCTTTAAGTATGAAAATGTTAGCTTTAAGGAGGTTATCTACAGTATATAAGGTTCTCAACAAGGACACAATTTGCATTTAGAAAATGTATGCATTCAAAATGTATCCTATCATTTCCGCCAGTAGCCTGCAGATCAATGATTCTGATGTCATTATTCTGCACCTTAGCTTCTCTGCAGTTTTTGTGTCCAAACAAATGCGCTGGAAGCTGCAGCTGAAAGTCTTTTGTTCACACTATTTTCTATAAGGTGAAAATTGCTCCCGCCTAACTATCCTGCCCCCCGCTCAAAATGATTGTGAAAAGTGATTTTAATGATGAAAAAGAATAATAGACTGAAGATTAAAATGTTATTGTTTAATATTATTTTTATTTAGTATTTTTATATTTTATTATTTTTCATAATTATTTGTATAATGTTCAGTGTAAAGTCAGGCTGTGTCTGTACATGTGTTACAGCTGCAGCTGAATCTTAAACCCACACCTTAAACCAACCTTGAGACCTGGATGAGCTATATTTGGTTGGAGCGTGCATACATGCAGCACATGTTCTCACTGATGCATACAGTAGCATGCATTTGTTCCATGATATGTTGTTAACTGAATCTTTATAAGGAAAGTGGATTGTGCAACATATGTAAGCATGAAATATACGCTCTATTTTAAACATATGACACAAGTTTCTCTTCCTTCTAAGGAAGTTTCTTTCTAGTGAGATCCTCTGTTAATAGTATATAACATCCAAATTGAGTGTACTGCCTCAGATGAGAGACGGGATGACGGGAGACCGAGACGGGAGACAAAGAAGGGAGGATGGAGAATGGAGAGGGTAGAGAAACGGAGGTATCTGGTCCTGTGATTCAATCATAACGGGGACAAAGCTGAATTTTCAGATCAACATAGACTATTTAAATTTTTTTTTTTAAATCACTAAATTGCTAAGTGCATAGGCTTTCTAGCATTAACATTAGGCTACTATATAAACAGTCTGTTTCACAAAGTTACATTTTGATTGGCACATTTGACACACAAATGAAGAATGCAGCTCTGCTGAGTAAAGGTTTAGAGGGCTAGAAAATGTAAAATGTCTTTAAAATTCAATCAGTGTATCTTTTTACCCAGTTAACGTTCTATATTAGGCTATATTTGTTTTACTACTTGAAGCCCCATACAGGTTTAGTAAATACTGTATAAATACCCAATACCATGATTTATAAAGTGTTTTATATGCATAAATACAAATGTTCCAGGAAACACTTTCTTCACCTTTAAACTCAGCATAATCTGTGTACCATGTCAGCAATTACTGAAGTAAACTGGCAGCATTTATTTTCATTGGTCATCTCAATATGTGGAGGTGACCACAGAAGGGATCTGATCTTGTTGCAAACCTTCTGGTGTGCTAAAGGACCCAGGTCTCATTTGACACCTCTCCTCTCTGAGGAATGATAGGTTGATGTTAGCTCACGAGTTATCACTGTATTCCAATACTATGCCTCTCTGATTGGTTTGTGCCGGTTAAACTTCTCTGTGGAATAACATTTTCTGGGCCTTTCTTCTTACACAAGGGATGACTGTTTGGTAATCCAATTATCTTTACAACTGTGCAAACACTTCTGTCATGCAATCATATCACGGTACATTAACACAGAATGTTTTATGCACATACATTCCAAAAAGTAATTTGTTTTTTGTTGGATACAGTATAAGATAAATGTAGGAAGATTCTATCAATATTAACATTAGTAGCAAAAAAAAATTAATACAGGAAATACATAATTTATATTCATGCTAAATTTGGAAGTTTGAATTGAACTAGGTCTAACAGATTTAAACCTTTCTTAGTGATTTTTTGTTGTTGAAAAATGACTTTTTTCATAGTGGTCATAAAAAGAGCTGCCACACAATAAGGCATATGTGGTTTTATGATACCCAATCACATCTTTTGTTCACATCAATCAAGATCTCAGTAGTCTAATATGCCATATACAGACAAGAGAACATTTAAAGTTGTACTAGGATCCCTATTAAATCAAATCATTATAACCAATCAATTAAGATGAGATCTAATCCAAAATCTTAAGCTTACCTATATTTTCTAAGGAAACCCAACTTAAACGGTGAAATCTACACAAAACGTACGTCGGAACTGACCGACGAATTGGGATCTATTTTCAGAGACCAATCTACTTAGAGTGTTTCCATGCTCCGCCCACAATGTGGGTATAAATGCGGAAGTGGAACACTGCATACTCACTTTTCTGCTGAGGAGCCAAACTAGTGGATGGTCCTTCAGCGGAAGCACAACACCTGGTTACGGGAATCAGTATAAAACATCCAATCACACTTGAGCTCCGGATCAGACTCAGGCAAGGTTACCACACCCGAAGGGGCAACGCAGCCAGGTCCTCATCTCCGGAATCCATTAGCTCGTCAAGTCAACTTTATTTATATAGCGCTTTTAACAATGCAGATTGTTTCAAAGCAGCTTCACAGTGTTAGACAGAATAATAATGCAACAGAATATATTTTGATAATCATACAGTAACAATGTGGGCTTTAGATCAGTAATTAGATCAGTAATTTGGTCTATATGGTTAATTTAGTTTAATAATTAGATTTATTTTGAAATATATTTGAAAAATAGTTTTTTCCCCAACTGAGAAAGCCAAGCCAGAGGCGACAGTGGCAAGGAAACCAAAACCCCATCAGGAGACCTAATGGAGAAAAATAATCCTGGGGAGAAACCAGGCTCAGCCGGGGTGCCAGTTCTCCTCGGGCCAATTAACAAACAGCGTATTATTATTATTAAAATTATTATTTTAAAGGTCAGAGGTCATAATCGATCTGAATTTATTGAGGATGATGTATCGATTAAATAATTATTAAAAATAAATAATTTGAAATATCGGAGTCATTACGGGCGGAGACAGGTTTTTATTGAGGATGCCGTATTGATTAAATAATTACTAAAGTGTAATATTCGAAAGATCAGAGTCATCACGCCGGAGACTGGTTTATTGAGGATCCCGTCTCGATGAGGCAGCTTAAGGGGGAGTCTAAATGACACGGTCTCTGCAGACACTTCAGGGTCATGTAGTCATGTGTCACATCTGGGTGCAGGTCCACCGTCTTATCTGGATACAGCCTGGATCCGGCTGACTGCAGTAGACCTCGGGATAAAACAGAGACACTAACATTAGCGTAGATGCCATTCTTCTGATGATGTAACAAGTACATCAGGTGTTATGGGAAGTGTTGGCCCCACTTTATATTAGGTGGCGTTAACTACTATGTACTTACATAAAAATAAGTACAATGTACTTACTGTGTTCATATTGTGTTGCAAAACACCTTTGCTGATATTGAGATGGGATACGGGTAGGGTTAGGGACAGGTGTGGTGGGATGGGTCAGTTTAAGGGTAGGGTTAGGTGTAAGGGAAGTGTCAACTGTGTAATTACAAATGTAACTACAGAAATTAGTTACAGATGTAATTACATGCAGGTATTTTTTAAAATGTAAGTACAATGTAAAAACATGTATGTACACAACAAGTGCAATGTATCAAATTATTAATTAAAATGTTAGTACATAGTAATTAAGGACACCTAATATAAAGTGGGTCCGAAGTGTTCCCGGTTCCGGCTGACCTAGATAATGCAGCCTAATAATCATTTAATTGAAAAAAGTGTTTTATGTGTATGCCATAGAAAAGAGATGTGTTTTTAGTCTAGATTTAAACTGACAGAGTGTGTCTGCTTCCTAACAATGCTAGGAAAACTGTTCCAGAGTTTAGGTGCTAAATAGGAAAAGGATCGACCACCTGCAGTTGATTTTGATATTCTAGGTATTATCAGCAGGTCAGAGTTTAGAGACCGCAGTAGACGTGATGTAGTATAATGTGTTAAGAGCTCACTCAAGTACTGGGGAGCTAAACAATTTAGTGCTTTGTAAGTAATAAGCAAGATTTTAAAATGTATGCGATATTTAATAGGGAGCCAGTGCAGTGTTGACAGAACCGGGCTAATGTGTTCATACTTCCTGGTTCTAGTAAGAACTCGAGCTGCTGCGTTTTGGACCAGCTGGAGTTTGTTTATTAAACGAGCAAGGCAACCACCCAGTAGAGCATTACAATAATCTAGCCTTGAGCTCATGAACGCATGTATTAACTGTTCAGCATTTTGCATTGAGAGCATGTGCCGTAATTTAGATATATTTTTAAGATGGTAGAATGCAGTTTTACAGATGCTAGAAACATGGCTTTCAAACGAAAGATTGGTATCAAAGAGCACACCCAGGTTCCTAACTGACGACGAGGACTTGACAGAGCAGCCATCGAGGGTTAGACAGTATTCTAGGTTACGACTTGTGGAGCTTTTTTGTCCAATGATTAAAAATTCATTTTTTTTTCGGAATTAAGTTGCAGGAAATGACTGATCATCCAATTTTTTATATCATCTATACATTCCGTTAATCTTGTGAATTGGTTAGTTTCTTCAGGGTGTGAAGAAATATAGAGCTGAGTATCATCAGCATAACAATGAAATCTAACACCATGCTTCCTAATAATATCTCCCAGTGGTAGCAAGTACAGGGTGAAGAGCAATGGCCCTAGCACTTCAACTTGTGATCGGTGTGACATCTCTTAATTTACTGCTACAAATTGATAACGATCAGATAGGTATGATTTAAACCCCAAAGACAATATCTCGTCCCCCGATGCAGCAACCGAAACCATGTCCTCAACTGGAGCCCCAATGGTGACGGCCGGCCCCCTGTGGGAAGGACCAGGATGCTCCTTTGGTAGCATAACCAGTGCAGCGGAGGGGAGAGGATCCCGAGGGGCTTGGTGTTCCGTCAGGTTGTCCTCACAGTAACCCTCAGGTCCCCGCCAAAGGCATTAGCCAAAATAGCAGCCCTCTGCTTGGGAGCAGGAGGACGGTTAGATAGGTGGAATGCGTAACGGGGCTGCTCCCCATTTGAGGTATCGAGCCTGGACCTGGAATGGGAACATGGGTCATTCACGAACGCTGCCTCAGCGTGCTGAACGCCCAAACACGTGAGACAGAGATTGTGACCATCAGCTGGTGACAGGAAACAACTGCATCCAGAAACACACGGTTTGAATGATATCTTGGTAAAGATGCAGGGTCAAACCGTGTAGCTCTTTTAGAAGGAAGAAATGCTCTTTCTGTGCCGAGGCACACAGGGGAGATGGCCGCTGCCCACAGTGATTCAATGTGTGCAAGCTCACTTTGAGCACTCACGATACAGCGCCCAGCGAGCTGTCCGCCTTTTCTCTGACTCACGGCCGCCGCCGCTGTAAAGTGCCGTATCACCAGCCGAAAGTGCTCCTTCAGTACTCGTTCTGTAGAACACACTCTTCGCAGGAACACTGACAATGTAGACAATGTTTGGCTCCAAAGTAGAAAGCGAGTATGCAGTGTTCCACTTCCGCATTTATACCCGCGCAACGGATGGAGCGTGGACCGCATGCCAATGTCGATTGGCTCGTTTAGAAACACTCAAAGCAGATTGGTCTCTGAAAATAGATCCCAATTCGTCAGTCAGTTCCGACCTACGTCAAACGTGACCTACTGAAAGGGAACTACCAAACTCATATAATGCACATGCAAATTTTTTTATTTATTTATTTAAATTAAAATTAAATGTAGTCTAGTTGAATTGCTATACAAATATATATATATACATTTAAGAATCCTGAAATGTATTTAAATTCAAATAACTGCAATAACAAAACACAAGCAGAAATGACAGGTGGGCAATATGCATTTAATGCAGGTAAATATAAAAGGACTATGTCAAAGCCATTAGAAAATGCCACATTTGTACCACAATAGCCACGTCCATGAGATCAGTCAGTGCCGGCCCTAGCCTCTTTGGCGCCCTAGGCAAGATTTTTTTTGGCGCCCCCTTATATTGCGATTTATATCACCAGGTATTTAGACAAAATAATAAAAAAATAAATAACACTTGTATAGCACTTTTCTAGATACCCAAAGTCGCTTTATGAGAAAACATGAGCCTAAATTCTTTTGCCATTGACGTTTTCATTTATTTAAAAAAAAAAGGGTTTCAAATTCACATGTTTAAATAGTGTGAAAGAAAGTGCAACATTTCTGGCAAAATGGATTAGAAATGCATGCAAAACTCTGTAAAGCATATATGTAAATATTAGAACAACATAGTCCAGTGTCCACAGATTTGATGTAACACAAGAACAGAAAATAATTATTGTAATAATTAATATGCAAATAATTGAATGTTAACCCTCTATGGTACGGTAATCAACCAAACAAAATGAGTCACCTTCACTGGTAAGTAAAGAAGTATTTTCAAGAACTTTACATTATATATCATCAAATGTTTTAGAGTAAATAACAAAAAACTGTGTGTTGCCTCAAGGCAACATTGTACCTTAATGGAATCGCATAAGGCCATACCAGACACACTGGGTTGGATACAAATGTAGTATATTTGTAAGGAAAATTGTTAGAATTATCAAAATATATTTGCATTTTTGCATGATTTTGTAATGCATGTATAAGATTAGTAATTCACATACTATAACTGCACATATTATGATCTGCACATTTTCTATAGCACTTTAAAAAAAGTATAAAACACAACCAATGAGGGTGAGGGTGAGGATGAGGTGTCATGTGATGAGGAAGATGAGGGTCATAGTGACAGGGAGAGAGAGTGAGGTTGAGATTGAAGATGGAGATGAGGATGAAGATGGATATGATAACTTGATTTGATAACTTGATAATAACTTGATATGATGGTTTGGTAATACTTGTGTTCCGCAATGGTACAATGTTGCCTGAGAGCAACAGCTGAATTTGAAATGTTACTTTTTATTAAATATCACATTTTTTATACATTATAAACTGGATAAATGTGTTTGTTCAGGTGTCTGGTTAAAGAAATGCATGTTTGTCAATAAATATATTTCTTTTTTCTACTTGCAAATTTCAAATGTTTAATTTTTTCCGTTGTGGTACAATGTTGCCTTGAGGCAACAAACTTAAAAAAAATTAAATAAATAAAAAGAATTATGAAAATGTTTATTGTTATAGTGTCTAATTTTCAGCAAGGAAAACATCACATTTTTTTACTCATTGAAATCATATTGTGGACCACGGAGGGTTAAATAAATGAATAGATAATACACATTAAAAAATATTATAAGAAGTACAAAGAGATATTTGAAATAATTCAACATAAATATTACCTGTCTACGCCTCTAGACTTACTGCTCATTTTAACATTCTATAATCAAAGATATCACTAGTAGGTTTCCACCTAGAAATATCCATCTTGTAGTCTTAGATGATGATTCTGAACAAATAAATGATTCTACTATTATGCCAAGGTGATAAATCATCTCTTGCCTGCTTAATATTGTCTACTATTATTAGGCCTTTGCTAACTGCGTTTAATGTGCATCTCTAACTAATTACAGAGACATTTCAAACCAATTGGCATAGCATAAAAAACGACAATGTTGTTGGCCTTAAAAAATGCTGCTTTTCAAGCCATGGTAATGCATGTTTTTGCATCTGTTTAACGCGCACAATTAATTAATTCAGTGATTTCTTCATACAGTCTTACCTCTGGCTTTTTCGCGTTTTTCCTCCTCTTCTTTTTTTTTTTCTTTTCTTCCTTGCGCACCAGATAATTTATGAGGCCGTTTTGACATGTCGCCACTTCGCCCCTTGCTGAGCCATTACAGAAAGTAAACAAATCAGCACACGGGGCTTGGGTGGGTCTCACCTCACTCCGGCCATCCTTCAGGTGTCAATCAATTGTGGCCGGGTGCAGTAATGCCCTTATTTTGGATTTTTAAATAACACAAATTATTAATACTAATTCGAAGTTTAGTTTGCTAAAGACATTTATTATTTTTTTATTATCCCTTGGCCTCTTTGGCGCCCCCTAGCGAGATTGCGCCCTTAGCATTTGCCTGTTCTGCCTATATAACGGGCCGGCTCTGAGATCAGTTGAAATGTATTAAATTGCATGTCAAAGATCATTATCAAATGGGTGTGAAGTTATCATTTGTAGCTCAAAATTTTCAGAGGTGTTCATCTTAGGGTCCTTTTTAATAATTTTTTTATTTATTTTAATGTGTGGCCTTATAACCTTTAAGCTAGGGTAGGCAATTTTGGAGAGGCTAGCATTAGCAAGCTAACTTTGAAAGTGTAAGACCCACCCTCCCTTCAGAGCACTCTCCTAACCCATGTCTTATCTAAAACACGTACATTCAGACCAGAATCTGCAAAGCATCAAGTGACGCGAGACGTTGTTAAATTGCATTAAATGTCTCTGGCTCGCTCCATGTTGCTTCTAGCATGAGACACACATGAAGCTGATGAATGACGTAGGTTCTGCTGTGACGAAAAAAAACAAAAATAAAAGATCAGCCAGTGGATCTGTACATTTGTCCTATCCCGATCCAGCTAATTTGTCAGTTTCGTGGCCGATATCCGATCCTAATATCGGATCGGTGCACCCCTTCTAATTATTTAAAACTATGTTGTCTGTGCACTACAAATGAACAGGTTAAAATACCACCTAGTATTTATAAGCTATTTTCCTCATGGGGACCAAAACATTTCCCCACAAGGACAAAGATTTCAGATATTGCCATCTTTGGATACACGCATTCATGGACAGCACACACACACATGTTGTGTTTTCATGCATTGTGGGGACTCTCCATAGGCGTAATGGATTTTATACTGTACAAACTTACACACACACACACACACACACACACACAAAGCCACCAACCCCCATTCTCTCGCCCTTTCTATCCCTCCTCTCTCATTTTTAAAAACTTCTTTACTCTTCTGGTTTTTCTGTACCATCTGTCGATTTATCTTAACTGTGTGGATGGCAGTGTGCTGACACTCTGGAGAGATGGGAAATGCTCAACTAAACATGTGCCAGCTATCAATTCCCCCCACCGCTGCTGGCCTTCAGCATCAAAACCTTCATCTAGCCACTCCTCTCTTTTCAGCGCCACTATATGAGCTTATATTATCTTTTATCTCAATAACCACCATCATAAAAAATACTATAGTATATTATAGTAAAATTACTCTAGTAAATACTATAGTGTTTTTGAACCGTACTATAGTAAATATACTACAATTGTATTAAATACTATAATATTTTCATTATATATATCATTTCTAGGCTTGACTACTGCAATGCGCTTCTGGCTGGTCTTCCATCGTGTGCAATCAAAACTCTTCAATTGATTCAGAATGCTGCAGCACGTCTTGTATTCAATGAGCCCAAAAGGGCCCATGTCACACCTCTCTTCATCTCTCTGCACTGGCTGCCACTTGATGCCCACATCAAGTTCAAGGCCTTGACACTCGCTTATGGATCCACCACAGGCTCGGCACCAGCATATTTCGACTCGCTCCTACGAGTCTACACCCCTACCAGAAGCCTTTGCTCAGGTAAGGAGCGTAGGCTTATGGTACCATCACAGAGAGGCATGAAATCCCTCTCCAGAACTTTTTCATTCACCGTTCCTGGCTGGTGGAACAATCTTCCTACCTCCATCCGGATGGCAGAATCACTGTCATCATTCAAAAGACAGCTAAAAACTCATCTCTTCCGTGAACACTTATCATAAAAAAAAAATAAAATAAAAAAAACTCTTCTCTTTTATTCCCTCCCTATTCTAGCCTAAGGTTACTCTATGTAATGTCCAAAACTTGGTATTTAAGGCACTTTTTGCGTTTTGCGCCTATTCATGACCGATCGCTTCCTGTACTCCTATGTTGTAAGTCGCTTTGGATAAAAGCGTCTGCTAAATGCCTAAATGTAAATGTTTAATATACTACAATTTACTGTAGTATCTTTACCATAGTATGGTTCAAAAACACTATAGTATTTACTAGAGTATTTTTACTGTAATTTTACTATAATACACTATAGTATTTTTGGACCCACTTTATATTAGGTGTCCTAAATTACTATGTACTAGCATTTTAATTAATAATTTTATGTTTTTACATTGTACTTACATTTTGAAAAAATACTTGCATGTAATTACATCTGTAATTCATTTCTGTAGTTACATTTGTAATTACACAGTTTAAACTTCCCTTACACCTAACCCTACCCTTAAACTTACACAGCAATATCCCCAGAGTTAAATTAACTCTACTCAGAGAACATATGGTCCCTCTCTACATAGAGTTAAAATAACTCTGAATCAGTGTTAAATTTAATGAGATAGTTAAGTGATTAATTAAGTGATGATTTAGCATTAATGATGAACACCTGCTGTTAACAAGCAGAATCACTGCAGGACAGAAAAACACAAGAACTACAGCTGACTTCTGCACCAGCCTTAGATGAAATCAACTGAAGATAAAATAAGACATTAAATCTCTGAAGATCTCAGCAGAGGAGGATTAAACAACTCCACAAACAGCATTACCAGCTTCACACATTACTAACCAGATTGACTTTATTTCTGTCAGACATATACAGAAGCTCTTATTGAGAATCAACAGAGGTTTAGCTCTTGATTATTTATTGAAAATAATAGGTAAGTTTGTAGTCACCATTATGGTGATCAGTGTTTGCTTTAGTTGGGCTCTTGACCCTTGACTTATTAACATAATTGTTTCTCTGGCTGCTGTATGACGAGAACAGCAAGATAACATTGGTGATGACAACTGATGTTGACTTGTTGTTGATAATACAGTTGTTATCATCATGTAGTGGCTTTGATTACTGTAGCCTTGTGACTCTACAGAATATTCAGCAGTGTTTTAATCAAATAAATCTAAGGGTCTTTAAAATGTGTACATTTGTTTTGTTCTCTGGAATACTAACACATCACACATTAAACACTTATAACTCCTGTGAGCTATTCTCACACACACACATCAAGAATCAGCCTATGAATCTCAACAATGGTGACATGTTTCATGCTGCAATGTATTCTGGGTGCATCATGCAAAACTCATCCATGGCTCCCAGAATGCATTGTGGCATGAAGCATGTCACCATTATTGAGATTCATAGGCTGATTCTTGATGTATGTGTGTGAGACAAGCTTGTAGGCAGTCAAAGTGCTTAGTGTACAATCTGTTTTAAAAATTATTCAGCTTTTTTGACTAAAACCATGATGGGTATTTTCTAGAATCACAATGAAACAAAGTTAATAGTATTGTGCTCATATTAAACTCGGTGAATTAAGCCACTGTTCAATGATCATTTTGTTATCATCAAGCAGCTGACAACATCTGATTGTGTTTTCTTTAGCTTTTCTTGCCATAGCAAACTCATTTACAGCAGCCAGAGAAACACTTACATTAAAAAGTCGTCAAACTGCCCAACTAAAGAAAACACTGATCAACTTTATGGTGACATAAAAAAGGATTTTCAACACAAAATCAACAACAACAAAATACCTCTGTTAATTCTCAATTAGAGCTTCTGTAGATGTGTAACAGAAATAAAGTCAATCTGGTTAGTAATGTATGAAGCTGGTAATGGTGTTTGTGGAGTTGTTTAATCCTCCTCTACTGAGATCTTCAGAGATGTAATGTCTTCTTTTATCTTCAGTTGATTTCATCTAAGGCTGTGGCTGAAGTCAGTTGTAGTTACTGTGTTTCTCTGTCCTTCAGTGATTCTGCTTCTTAACATCAGGTGTTCATCATTAATGCTAAATCATCACTTAATTAATCACTTAATTATCTCATTAACATTAACACTGATTCAGAGTTATTTTAACTCTATGTAGAGAGGGACCATATGTTCTCTGAGTAGAGTTCATTTAACTCTGGGAATTTTGCTGTGTACCCATCCCACCACACCTGTCCCTAACTTTACCCGTATCCCACCTCAATATCAGCAAAGGTGTTTTGCAATACAATATGAACACAATAAGTACTTTGTACTTATTTTTTGATGTAAGTACACAGTAGTTATAATATAAAGTGGGGCCGTATTTTTTCATGTGGGTGGTTTTTCATTAACACTTTTTACACAATTCTTTACTAAGAGTATACACAGCTAAAACTACAATTTTAAATCTGTATTTATACCTTAAAGGGTTACTTAAGTGATTAGCATTAAGCTTTGTATCAGTAGAAACTCGGGAGTATATTCAAATTATCGTACTTTCTCCCTCATATGACCCTGAGACGAGAGAATTATGTATTTTATTTCTGGAAAAATTCCTCCGATGACGCAAATATCGTAATTTTGCGTCATCGGAGGAGCTTTTGGCCAGAGGCTAAAGACTACAACCAGCAGGAGGCATTATTTCCACATGTTTTCAACATCGCACTCACAGCGCCCGGCTCGGGGAGCTGCGGAGATTCATGTAAATGGAGTGGTGGAGAGCAAAGTGAGTGTTTTAACTTTTCAAATGAGCTTCCTATGAAAGTTAAGCTTCCAAAGACATGAACTGAAAATGCGCCAGACTGATCACGCGCTGTGAATGCAGCCGCGAATCCCGCGATTACCTCAGCTCATGTGATGAATGTAAACCGACTCCTGCTGCGTTTGTGCCGTGACGGCCGTGACACTCAGGCTCACTCACATTATGTTGAACAGACAAGTTCAGTTTTTAATTGTAGTGTCTCTAACTGATCTGATTTTATGAAAATGAACGCAGTGGGCAAGTGATCCAGTAAACCAGTAGCCATGCCTAGAGTAGGGCAGCGAAGCAGTGCATTCTGGGAATTGTTGTCTTTCATCCTCATGAGACAAAAATAAATTTTCTGTGTTTTCTCAGTCTAGAAGGCACCAAATTAAAAAAATAATTTCACATTTCTACTACATTAATGACCCAGTTTAAGTACAGATTCATCTTCCCAGCGCTGAAGTACCCCTTTAAATATGTGTAAGTGCAACGGTTTGATGTACAGAAATATAATTAAATAGTTTCTTTACAATTTGATGCTAGTTAAAACATTTTTTAATCTGTATTGGAAAATAAATTAAATCATCTCTCAGTATGTTCACTAGGAATGAGTGAAATATCCTGTTGCTTTTCCAAATGAACATTTCTTTTATATTTCAAAAGTTTTACATTAAAGGTTGAGTGTGTAGTATTTATGAGGATATATTGACAGAAATGCAATATAATATAAATAACTGTTTTCAGTGGAGTATAAAGACCATACATAATGGACATGCAATTATATTATATTACCTTAGAATGAGACATTTCTGTCTCCATAAACTCCATACATTTTTCCTGAAATCCCCATTTTGCTCCGTCATGTTTCTACAGTAGCCATAAACAGACAAACTTCTCTACAGAGTGCTAGTCACTCTCTGCTCTCTCCTACAATGACATTTTTGTCCTGTGTCAGACCCCATAGCTTCTCTGTGCTTCGAAATGGAGGGGTGCAATTAACAACCTCTTCGCTAGATGCCGCTAAAAATCACACACTGCACCTTTAAGTAAAAGATGAATGTTAAGAATATGCTTGACTACAAAGATTATTGTGTCACTTTCACATTTGTAATCAAATTTTTATTTTTTATTTTTTTTACAATTGATCCAAGAGCAGCATGTCTAAGTGGAGCATTACTCTGTGACTACTGAAGCACATTTTCTCTCTCTCTCTGACAGTCAACATCACAATGATCTCATCAGCTCACATGCTAGGGGACACAGGTGTGTGTTCATTATGTAATGACATGACAGCAGCTCATGCATTTGAACAGTGGACACAGACCACAGAAGTGCATTCTGTCAAGCAGCCACATTTAAAAAAAATAAAAATTTCCCAATACAAAAATTTAAACATTTGTTAAACATGGTAAATTGACCTGAGAAGTCAAATGTAAGATTTATAGACTTTTCAGAGAATATACCTTGAACTAGATTCTTATCCTTTGGGAAACCCTCATTCCTCTTGTTTAAAACACTAAGGGCCAGATTTACTAACAGCAGTTAAAAAACTACTCTCAGGGTTTACTAAACTAAATTAGCACTGAAAAGGCGTGTACACAGTTATTTTTGCGGCTGACCTCATTGCATATGCATTTGTAGGAGTTTCCCTTTTCACACACAAAATTTATGGGAGGAGAGTATTTAAATGCAAGGTGATTTACTAAGGTTTGCTCTAGTCAATTTACTGGTATTTGCACCAGTATTTACCGCCCCAAAAAAGCATGTCTTAAACCAGACACTAATTTGCGTTGCTCTTGGTAGATTGCGTTGGTCATTATGGAAATTATCCGGCTGCATCTGTGTTCTTTAAATTGTGCGCTGTTAGTAAATTACCTGCAGAACTCTCCACTCCCATCTGCGCTTTTTTGGAATTGCTCTCTCGTGATAATTTGCCCTGTTCAGTAAATCTTGCCCTAATTGTTAATTAAAACAGCATTACAATTCATAAGATGACCTTGCTTACAGTTGCCATTCTTATAATTGTTTTGATGGGGCTTTTGTTTTTTGCCTAGAGGTAGTCTTGGGGGCATAGGTGAGTTTGTTGCATTTGACATTTTCCACAGGGCTTTTTCAGGCCCACTGAACTGACGGGGAATGACATTTAATTACTGGTGAGCAGTCACGCAGTTCAGCTAATTACAATCCCCGGAGTTTAGTCATCATACCTAATTAACTTTTACTTTCATGAAAGCTTAATGGAACGGGACGATGGTGTTCCTGCATGCTACACTTTACAAATATTGACGATGAGTTTTGGAAATTAATTCCAAAAAGAACTTCTGAATTCCTGTGTACTTTATGTGGAGATCATCATCATTCGCAAGATCAGACTATTTGTAAGGTTTTGTACGAGAGCACCAAACTTTGAATTCTCTGTTCAACCACTGTGCTCTCATCAGACACAATGTTGCCCCCCTCTGATTGGGTCATGATGATAATGAGCAAGAGAACGCCACATGCTGAATTTCTACCCCTCACTATGGTAACAGAGCGCAGACCACCGGTTTCAAGCTGCTGGTCACCAGAGTGTCATCTATCTCTCGGCAGGTGAAGGCATCACTCTGGTTTTGCTCACAACCATGGGGAAGTACAAGGTCATTGTTTGAATTTGTTGACTCAGTTGACTAAGTGGTACCCAGAACTTAAATGTACTTATGAAAAATAAATGCCTTTAAGGCCCTGTTTACACCTGGCATTAAGATGGAGAACACTAAATATAGGTGTAAACAGGGTCTAAAATGTTTTGAGCTTGTCCACTTTCGACCACTTCCAGGGATAGTCAAAAATGCATTCTTTTCTATGGCATTCACACAGGGCCGTTGCTATGGAATTCTGGGCCCCCTGAAAAAATTTCTTACAAAATAATTAAACAGACAATATATATATATATATATATATATATATATATATATATATATATATATATATATATATATATATGCAGATAAAAGTTATTCATATTACTTAATTTATATACAAAGTTATAAATAAATATTATATAAAAAATGGCATTAAGTGATTAATAACTTTGTTTACAGTCATCAAGCAATTATGCAAGATAACAAAACACAAAAAATTGATGAAATTATAAAATTAACTTTTTAAAAATAGGCATAACAGCAATATAATAGGCCTATGAAATGTATTTCCAGTCGGTCTGGTGTCTAACAGTTGAGATAAATATTTAGAAATGAAAAAGGATGCAGTAAAATGTAAAATAAAACCACTGAAGTTTCTCACTGTCTCTCACTTTCTCACTGTCAAGATAATGTGCTATTTTATTAAATAAAGCAAATAAATGTATCCGTCAATAGCAGGGAGTTGTAGGCCTATTCGAGTTGTTGACATTAGGCAGCCAGCAAGTCTGTAATCCTTGTGACACTCATCATACTCATATTTTTATACCTATTATACAAACCAACAAACTACAATAGCGCAAAAAGACGGGGACTTTGAACGCGTAACTGTCGTGTGGTGCGCACCGCGCAGGTATACAGAGATGTTGACTGTCCTATTCCCGCGAAAGTAAATCAGGCAGCGAAAAGAACATGGCACATCCCATCACATTAACTCTCAACAGTGCACTAAAATAACGTTAATGTTAAAGAACGTTTTGATAGACTGGAGCAATTTGCCTTTTCATGACATTACTGGTACCCAGATTTTTCCCCAGACATTTTCAGTCAGTTGCACTTCCACTGTAACATTACTTCTAACTTAAACTACTGTTCTCGGAGCAGCCTCAACTATGATTGGTTCTGATTACTATCTGGGGTGGAACTTTCTGGGTCTCTGCAGTGTGTTTGATGCTGATTGAGCTGAAATATTTATTATAACCATTGGCGGACTAAACAATTTTTTAGGGAGGGGATAGGGAGGAGATTTGGAAAACTTCTTTAACTAAAATTGCATTTTTTTGTTGTTGTCATTGTCATTGAACTATCAGGCATACAAATGTATATATTATAATGATTAATAAGAGTAGGGTAATATAAAACATAACTACTGGATTTACTGGGCCCCTGGTCATTGGGGTCCCCTATAATCATCACCACCTTTCACCCCACTAGCGATGGCCCTGCATGCACATAAAACACTTTAAATTAAATGATTATAAGGCTCCATCAACTAGGTCAGCCAGAACCGGGAACACTTCCCATAACACCTGATGTACTCATTACATCATCAGAAGAATGGCATCTACGCTAATGATAGTCTCTCAGTTTTATCCCGAGGTCTACTGCAGTCAGCCGGATCCAGGCTGTTTCCAGATCAGATGGTGGACCTGCGCCCAGACATGACCAACGTATGACCCTGAAGTGTCTGCAGAGACTGTGTCAATTAGACTCCCCCTGAAATTGCCTAATCGACACGGCATCCTTAATAAACCCATCTCCGGCGTGATGACTCCGATATTTCAATTATTTATATTTAATAATTATTTAATCGACACATCATCCTCAATAAACCCCCGTCTCTGCCATGTTGCCTCCGATCTTTCGAATATTCCGATCTATTATGACCTCTGAACTGTAAAGTTGGCATAATAATAATTATATGCTGTTTGTGAATTGGCCAGAGGTTTGGTTTCTCCCAAGGTTCATTTTTCTCCATTAGGTCACCTGATGGGGTTTTGGTTTCCTTGCCACTGTCACCTCTGGCTTGGCTTGTTCAGTTGGGGACACTACATTTTTCAACTAAATATCCAAATAAATCTTATTATTAAACTAAATGAACCATATAAACTAAATTACTGATCTAATTACTGATCTAAAGTCCATATTGTCACTGTATGATAATTGAAATATATTCTGTTGCATTATTTTCCTGTTTAACACTGTGAAGCTGCTTTGAAACAATCTGCATTGTTAAAAGCGCTATATAAATAAAGTTGACTTGACTATTTTTATTAATGCGCGATTAACACAGCGCGCATTTTATGTTTGATCCATGTCAAATCGACAGCATCCATGGACGTAAAGCAGCAAACAGAACTGGGGAAAGAAAATGACTAACATTAGCATTACTTGATATTTTGAAACAAGTGACGTTATAGCCTACATAAGCTACCATTTTTGTTTAACTTTTATTAACGTCACCAGAGTCAGCTAAATCCCAGCACATAGAGACGCTTTCACCTAGATATTATCACATAGAGACTGTGTCTGTTCCCCGAATCAGTAAATACAAAAAACCATCAAAACCATTCAACAGTAAAAATTTAATTGATGTCCAACAAATAAACAACAGATATAATACGGATGAACAATTGATAAATCTCGGGTTGCTGAATATTCGATCCCTTTCGCCAAAAACGCTTATTGTTAATGATATGATTATAGATCATAACCTAGATGTGCTGTGTTTGACAGAAACCTGGCTAAAACCTGACGACTACATTACTTTAAATGAGTCCACTCCCCAAGATTATTGTTATAAACACGAGCCGCGTCTGAAAGGAAAAGGGGAGGTGTTGCTGTAATTTATAATGATATCTTCAGTATTACTCAGAAGTCTAGTTTCAAATATAATTCCTTTGAAGTTTTGGTGCTTTATGTAACGTTATGTAGTGTAAATGATAAATCCCGTTTGACATTTGTGTTGGCTACTGTATACAGGCCACCAGGGCACAATACAGACTTTATCAAAGAATTTGCTGGTTTTCTATCAGAGTTAGTACTGGCTGCAGATAAAGTACTAATTGTTGGTGATTTTAATATCCATGTTGACAATGAAAAGACGCATTGGAATTGGCATTTAAAGACATTCTAAACTCTATTGGAGTTAGACAACACGATCGGGACCCACTCATCGCCTTAATCATACTTTAGATCTAATACTGTCACATGGACTAAATGTTGATACAATTAAAATTCTGCAGCAGAGCGATGACATCTCAGATCATTACCTAATATCATGTATACTTAATTTAGCTAAGGCTGCAAAGCCATCCCCTCGCTTCAATTATGGCAGGACTATAACCGCTGTGACTAAAGATTGCTTTGTACATAATCTTCCTCATCAGTTCCATCTCCTCAGAATTACAGATAGCCAAGAGGAACTTGATGTTGCAACAGAAACTACTGACTCTCTCTTTACTAGCACTTTAGACATAGTTGCTCCTCAGCGCTAAAGAAGATTAAAGCAAATAATCCAACGCGTGGTACAACGAGCACACTCGGCCCTTAAAACAACAGCCAGAAAAATGGAGCGCACCTGGAAGAAAACAAAACTGGAGGTTTTTCGCAATTTGTGGAAAGAGAGCATGATTGCATACAGAAAGGCCATAAAACTGCTAGATCTGCTTATTTCTCAACTCTTTTAGAAGAAAACAAACACAACCCTAGGTATTAATTCGATACAGTGGCTAAATTAACAAAGGATAAAGCTTCAACTTCTGACGTTTGTAAACAACACAGCAGTAATGACTTTATGAACTTCTTTACTAGTAAGATTGATAACATTAGGAATAAAATTATAACCATGCAGCTACTACAGTATCACTTCAGACAGAACATTGTAGTGTCACTGAGGAAAAATTACACTCATTCACTGCTATAGGAGGAGAAGAATTGGCTAAACTTGTTAAATCATCAAAATCAACAACATGTATGCTTGACCCTATACCGACTAGGCTATTAAAAGAGATGCTTCCAGAGGTCATAGATCCTCTGCTTAATATTATTAATTCATCCTTGACATTAGGATATGTACCAAAAACTTTTAAGTTGGCTGTAATTAAACCACTTATTAAAAACCGCAACTTGATCCTAAAGAATTAGTCAATTACAGACCATCTCGAATCACTGCTTCTATCAAAATATTAGAAAGGCAGTGTCTTCACAATTATGTTCCTTTTAGAAAGAAATGGTATATGTGAGGATTTCCAGTCAGGATTTAGACCGTATCATAGTACTGAGACTGCTCTAATTAGAGTTACAAATGATTTACTCTTATCATCTGATCGTGGTTGTATCTCTCTATTAGTGTTACTCGATCTTAGCGCTGTATTCGATACTATCGATCACAATATTCTTTTGAATAGACTCGAAAATAATGTTGGCATAAGTGGATAATTCATGAGCTCAAGGCTAGATTATTGTAATGCTCTACTGGGTGGTTGCCCTGCTCGCCTAATAAATAAACTCCGGCTGGTCCAAAACGCAGCAGCTCGAGTTCTTACTAGAACCAGGAAGTACGATCATATTAGTCCAGTTCTGTCAACACTGCACTGGCTCCCTATTAAACATTGCATACATTTTAAATCTTGCTTATTACTTATAAAGCAATAAATGGTTTAGCTCCCCAGTACTTAAGCGAGCTCTTAACACATTATACTCCATCGAGTCTATTGCGGTCTCTAAACTCTGGCCAGTTGAAAATACCTAGAATATCTAAATCAACTGCAGGTGGTCGATCCTTTTCCTATTTAGCACCTAAACTCTGGAACAGTCTTCCTAGCATTGTTCGGGAAGCAGACACACTCTGTCAGTTTAAATCTAGACTAAAAACGCATCTCTATACTATGGCATACATGTCACGGGGTGACAAACGAACCTAACGGGACTAAGATCCTGGTGAATACAGTGTTCAGGATTTTCCAGTGAACCTCCGGTCTATGCCCTGTGAATCTGTTGCCATGGCAGCGGGGCTGATTGCCTGAGTGACAGCAGGTGTAAGGCAATTATAGAAAACGCTGTGAGAGGGACACCTATGGAAATGAGGCTTTAAAAACAGAGAGAAAACAGACTGTGTGTGGCTCTCCTCCGGAATGATGTTGTGCTTGCCAGCGGGTTGCTCTTTTTATTGAGGCTGGGCTGTGGAGTGGGGAAGATTGGAGCTGTGGAAGAGGAAGGAAGGCGTGAAGTATTTGGCGAAGACTTGAGGAATATCGTCTGTAGTGAGAAAGACGCAAGTGATGAGTATTTGATCCGTTGTTTATATGCACTAACACTGAAGTGGTGTGGAGAGTTTGGAAAACGTTTGGCACGAGTGAACTATAACACCGAGTGAATTAATGATCTGTCTCCAACTTCTGTCCTCTCCTTGCTGAATGTGGTGATCGCTGCATCGTTCTTCTGCTTCTCCGGAACAAAGTCAAGCCCTGATCGAGGACGAGATTCGATCTGGTGGGAGGGAAAGACCGGTGGGTGAGTGCTGGCCCGAATGCACGGTGTGCGAGTGGAATTGCAATGTCTGAAGTGAGATTTACACGTTTTGTGCTGTGAAGTGAAAGTTGTGTGTGGAGAAGCAATAGAAGTCTGCCGTGCACTCTCCTCCTACAGTCTGCCTCCCGCTACCGCTACCGCTGGCGAAGGGCTTTGATAAAGTACCGCCCAAACTTCTTGCTTGAAAAGACCCGGCCTTGTTAATGCTGAGTGCTTTATATATCATGTACTGTTGAAACTGTGCTGTGTCTATCCCAGTGTTCAGCCGAAGTGAGCGTCCCGCTTAAAGTGTCCTCCCCGCCTGGTGGTCCCCACACGCCCTATTGGAAGCCTTGCCCTGTTCAGAAGAAGAAAAGGTATATCAGTTGCAAGCTTCATGTACTGTTGAACCGCTGAAACTGTGCTGTGTCTATCCCAGTGTTCAGCCGACGTGAGCGTCCGGCAAAGTGTCCTCCCGCCTGGTGGTCCCCACACGCCCTATTGGAAGCCTTTGCCCTGTTCAGAGGAAGAAAAGGTATATCAGTTGCAAGCTTCATGTACTGTTGAGCCGCTGAAACTGTGCTGTGTCTATCCCAGTGTTCAGCCGACGTGAGCGTCCGCAAAGTGTCCTCCCGCCTGGTGGTCCCCACACGCCCTACTGGAAGCCTTTGCCCTGTTCAGAAGAAGAAAAGGTATATCAGTTAAAAGCTTCACATACTGATGAACCGTTGAGACCTTACTGTACTGTTCCAGTGCTCAGCTGAAGTGGAGCGTCTGTCCAAAGTGTCATCCCGCCTGATGGTCTCCATACGCCCTTATTGGAAGCCTTGACCCTGCTCGAAAGGAGAGAAGGTATATCAGTTGAAAAGCTTCACATACTGTTGAACCGCCGAAACTGTGCTGTGTCTGTCCCAGTGTTCCGCTGACGTGAGCGCCCGCTCAAAGCGCCCCCGCCTGAGGTCCCCACACGCCCTATTTGGAAGCCTTTACCTTGCTCAGAAGAAGAAGAGAGTGGCTTGCTTGCCCCCACCTCCGAGTACCTTCCTCCGGAGTAACCCCAGTGACTCGCTTTGCCCCCGCATCTGCATACTTACCTGGTTCCAGCCTGAATGGGGTTCGAATGACCAAGGCCTCCCCTCTTGAGTCCCGTGAGGAGTACTTATCCAGTGACCTACCTGGACGGCGCGAGATTCCCCTGATTCCCCTCCTGCAAGGTTGCCAGAGTAATAATTATACACTGTTAATAATAGGCCAGAGGAGAACTGGCACCCGACTGAGTCTGGTTTCTCCCAAGGTTTATTTTTCTCCATCATGCCCTGATGGAGTTTTGGTTCCTTGCCACTGTCGCCTTTGGCCTGGCTTGCTCCGTTGGGGACACTCAAATTATGATCCAAGTTACTCAACTAAATATACAAATAGAATTTATTAATTTGGTCATATATAATTCTATAAACTATCCAAATTAAACTGGCCAAATCAAATTTTGTTGCAATGTTGTCCTGTTTAACACTGTAAAGCTGCTTTGAAACAATCGTCATTGTAAAAGCGCTATATAAATAAAGTTGATTGATTGATTGATTAGACTCCAGGTCGAATAAAAGAAAAGGACGTTTACACTAAGCACATTTGCTGCAGTCCAAGTCCGAGTGCGATGCGCGAATACATTGCAAGTTCACTCTCACTCATATCTGAGGTAAATCATTAACGCCATCACCACTTACAGTAAGTGTTTTATTGAACTATACATTGCAATCGGCTAAAGCAAATGCACAGGTTTCTTTTCTGAACAAGAGCACTCCAGAGTCCGTGTTTCTCACGCGGTTCACGAATCGCGGCACAGTTCGAGTGCAACCGAACCTTGTAACGCATTGTGTCCGGATGAAAAAATAGGGACAGCTCACTTAAAGGTGCACTATGCAACTTTTCCATCCGCTAGAGGGCACCTATTCAAAACAAAGGCGTAGCTTGATGACGTTAAGTTTGAGCGCAGCATCTTGGGACATGTGGTCTTCAGAAAAGAATCAGAATAGGACTCTGGCAGAAATCATGTTGATGAATGCGGTTATTAATGTTACTGTAGTATGAAGCAGAGCAAGCGAGTGCTGAGAGAGCTGAGCAAGGCCACTGGAGAGATTGTTACGCAAAACACATGGCTCGCAAGCAGCGGGACTTTTATTATGACGGGACACAGTCGCTGGCGCAATCTCCGCTTTTCCAGTCATGAGTATGAGGTAACGCAGCTCTGTTTATCATATTAGATACATTTAAGTGTGTTTAAAATGATGCTATGACGTTACTCTGTGCGTTCGCTCAGCGACTGCTGTGACATTTGTTCACACTCCAGTGAGAGTAATCCGCTTCTGCAGAATAAAACAAAACGAAATCGAGGGTAATGCAGATATGAGGCAATTGACAGGCGACTCCTTCACACACTATGCTCAGACGTCCCTGTTCATTGGTACAAATAGTGATTTACAAATAGTTGGAAACATTTGCGATATTGTAAGAACTCAACTGAACAAAATATATAACACTGGCCTAGTGGTTTTTTGATATTTTACTGAAAATCCTGCATAGTGCACCTTTAACTGGAGTAAATGCAAACACGGAGGCGATTGACATTAAACAGCTCGCACTTTATTACCCGCGAAACTCTCACAAGAGTGTGTGTCAAACCCCATTCCGTCCAAAGCGTTCCTAAATAAAACAAAATAACTAAATGTGAGCAACAGAAAATAATCCTTACACATGGGAGTGCTCGAGGCGCAGTTTGCACAGACAAAATGCTTGCAGTTCAACAGGTCCAGGTCCACAGGACAACTTTCATATTAACAATTTTACATACAAACTGCCCTGTTCTTAACTAGACTGCCAGTGTAAAAACACCCTTTACTTCTAATTTTATATTCTGAATTTTTAAAGGTCCCATTCTTTGCGTGTTTTCGAAGCTTTGATTGTGTTAACAGTGTGCAATATAACATGTGTTCATGTTTCGTGTGTAAAAAAACAGTTTCACACATTTTACTTATCTGTACACCGCTGTTTTCACTGATGAAAAAACGGCCTGATGATTTCCTTGTTCTTTGAAGCCCCTCCTTCAGAAATAAGTAACGAGTTCTGATTGGGCCAGCAGTTCCCGTGTTGTGATTCGACAGCAGCTTAGCGCACGTTGCCTGGAAAGGTCCCGCCTCTTACCATAACGGGAAGATACGCGTGATCAATGTTATTGCAAAAATGTCTGTATTGCCTTATCAAATTGAGCCGGAATCAGACCCGGAGAATATCGAAACGGATCGATTACAACCTGCTCAGGAAAGACTTTTGCAGGATGTTTCACAATGGTAAGCTGTCTATTCAGTAGTTGTCATGCTTTTATATTTGGCTGTTACAAATTGTATGCGTGGCTGCAGCTGAACGAGCATGTGTTAAACAGTAAACAACAGATATAATAAACAAATCATTTAAACTGATCATTACAAACACCAACAATCGATTGTGTCTGAATTCACTTTTTAAAAAAGTTTTTCGGATTAGTTTCAATTATTATCTAACATTAGTTAACAGCTTTGCACTTTGTGTAATGAGTTACATAAACTGTTAAACGGACCAACTTAAATAATAAAATACACTTACCGGTTGTGGTCCATAAACAACGCCTTCTCCAGACAAAGAGGGAACTGCGTCATCTTTTAAGAATAATCTTTCTGCGATTCCGGCATTAAACTGATTGAGATTGAGGAAGCAGTCCTCAGCAAAATGTGCTGCACATAGTTTTAAATTGTGATAATTTTCCGGAACCGAGTTAAACATAAATTGTAACCATTGATCTCTACGTACAGCTTCCGTGGAAAGCCCAAACAAAGGTGATTTGACTGCGGGATGAAAATAACAGCGTCTGGATGACATGGCGACAAACACGTAGGAGAGCAACAAGACCACGCCCCCTTTTATTGCGTGTTCTTGTGGGCGGAGGGTTAGTCAACAAACTGTTCTAGTGACATCATTAAAGCAGGAAATGCAGGGGTGTAGTCCAAACCGGCCGTTCGCTGTAGGCTTTAAAAGGGAACTTCTGTTAAATAAAATATCTCGCTTGGCATTGAACTTTGAGCTTTATAATTTTACAGGTATTATTTATGCTCTAACAGCAACATTACACACTAACTAAAGTTTGAAAGATGGAATCGCGAAGAACGGGACCTTTAAGCTTATGCCTAAGAGACATGAACAAGTTCTTTGAAAAACATCTATGTCCTTTGATACATGTCTAGTCTTCATGCTCTGTTGAGTATGGTTTCTCTAATAATGAACACACATTTGCATAAAGCATGCATATTTGTCTATAACCATGTTGGTTAGAGTATTAAAAACTTAAAGTATTAATTTAAGGTATATTTAGAACTGATAAAAATGTGTGATTAAGCTGCGATTAAATATTTGAATCGATTGACAGCCCTAGTCTTTATACACCACTGAAAACATAGTTGAAAACATGAAAACATGTACCGTATATTATATTGCATTTCTGTCAATAGATCCTCATAAATACTACACACTGCACCTTTATGGCAAAAGTTGTAATTAGTAGTGAATACGTGTTCCCCATACTAAAATGTTACCAAATTCACCTGTCATCATTTACTCACACTCATGTCTTTCCAAATCTTTATGACATTATTTCCTCGGTGAAACTCAAAAGAAGACATTATTAAGCCAGGTTTCAGCAGTTGGCCAGTGTATTATACAAAACATATAAAATATTGTGATTTAAACTCTTAATGTTTTTGTGATATTGAACCCATGTTAAAGGTGCCCTAGAATGATTTGAAACAATATTTTAAATTGTTCTCTGATATCTACATAGAGTGTATGTGGCTTATTTAAGGGCAAATCATTTTAATGATACAGTTTTACTTGATATTGTCCCAGGTTAGAAAAACTGTCAGTGGTGAAATGGGCTGAGCAAACGAAAAATTTTGAATTAAATTGTTGCGGTATCCGATTATACATAAACATCAACCATGCCTGTTGACATTTATCTGTGGGAAGGGTATGAAAAGTCCTCACATCCCTTGCGGGGCGCTTGTTTACCTGCAGAACTCCCGATGATTCGGCTGCGCAATTCTGTCTGACATTGAACATGTGCAAATATTGGGGGCGTACATATTAATGATCCCATCGATTGCGTCATAGTTGGTGTTATGTTGAGATTCGCCTATTTTTCTGTGGTGTTTTTCACAAACGAGATTTAAATATGAAGGAGAATGCAATGGTGTTTGAGACTCACAGTATGTGATGTGCATGTACTGAACTCTTGTTATTTCACTATGGCAAGGTTAATTCAATTTTTCATTCTAGGGCACCTTTAAAGTAGCTGAAATTGTATACAAGTTGACATGCAATGAGTATAAATATACACAAATATGTTTTCAACAAAGATTTACTGGTTGCCAATATTAAGCTGTGAGAAACCAAACATACAATCACTATAAAGACAATGCAAGTCAATTTTGGTACTGTATTGGGGTTTCCACTGTTCAGTGTAAAATCTGTGTCCTGAAGCAAAACTTGCTCACCAAACCTTACTAGACAGTTATGGATGAGGTGAGCCTAGAACCCGCCTTACAAAAAAGTAGTATACTTTAAGTTAATTTTATGAAGTATACTCAAGTAATGTTCAAGTATATTTTTAAGTGTACCTTCTCTCATGTCAAGTCAAGTCAAGTCAACTTTATTTATATAGCGCTTTTAACAATGCAGATTGTTTCAAAGCAGCTTCACAGTGTTAAACATAAAAATAATGCAACAGAATATATTTGATTATCATACAGTAACAATGTGGGCTTTAGATCAGTAATTTGGTCTATATGGTTAATTTAGTTTAATAATTAGATTTACTAATTATTTACTGTTTTGCCTTTCAGTCCTTTATAAGTGTATGTCACTGATCATTTACCTTGTATAAGTTCTTATGATTTATGAATTTGCTTCTTTGTTTTCTCTCAATAAAAAAAAGTATACTTTATGTAGTAAGTATACTAATATCAATGTGTACTAGTGAACTTGTAAGTGTACCATTTCAATACTGCTTGTCACTAAATTGGCCCACTTTTAGTATAGAAGTATACGTTTAAGTGTATTAGAAAAAGAAAGGCTTTTATGTGTTGAATGTTTTTATTATTCTATATTTTCCCCTGTAGCACTTTGAGATTCTTCGGAATGAAAAGTGCGTTATAAACAAAATCTATTATTATTATTATTATTATTATTATTATTACTATAAGTGTAAGTAACAGTAGTAAAACTGAAGTGCTCAACTAGGTTTCTCATTTTTACTGCATCTACAAGTGAACTTATCACTGTAAAAAATTTCAGGCCTCTCCAATTGAAAATGTTTTAGTGACCGGTCACATCTAAATTTTTCAATTGGCCAAATTGAATTTATGAGAATTTAATTTTATCAATTGTGGCAACAGTCTGTTAACATGGGCTCAATTAGAAATAATATGTTGACCCAATAGAAAAATTATTTTACCAACACTAAAAAATTTCAGCTCCTCCAATTTAAAATTTTCTAGTGACTGGTCACATCTACATTTTTCAGTTGGCCAAATTGAATTTCTGTAAAGTGGTACAATTTAATTCACAGAAATTTGGCCAATTAAATATTTTAAATTGTAGTAACAATTGCTTATTTCTCACTCTCCCAAAAGACAAAAATGACTAAAAACATAAATATAGTAAGCAAAATGAACACAGACAACAGGTTCGACATTTTATCAAATAGTAATGTGATATTCAATTCCAACACAGGATATTTGGTGAAAATACATTATTTTCAATAAGTAAAAACTCACAAGAAGTCTTCTGCATAACAGGTGTCTTGATGTGGTGAAGAAAAAGCGGCACAGTATAGGGGCCCGCTAATAACATTAATGATAAAGTTCCCCTGCATCACATCTGCCAAGTGACAAAACAGAAGTTACTTAATTTTATTATGAAGATGAGATGAATGAATGGACGAATAAGAAATTCACGAGCTTGACGTGTTTGATATTGAAAGGCAATAACTTAAGCCCTGAGAGAGGCCGACGCCAATCTAACGGCACCGTGTTCAACGGTCGCATGCCGCACATATCACACAAATTACTTAATTTACTTATTACCTATTATTATAGACATATAAGACATGAGGAAAATAAAAATATTGGCTACCATTAGATAATTATGTGGTAACCGAGAACAGACTCATGAAACCAATGAATGCATTAACTGATTCTACAAAATGTCTTTTAAACTTCATACCGGGTCAAAAAGCAACACTCTGGAGAATAATTTCAGTGGCCTTCTTCAGCACAGCTGGTTTGGCTCTGCTGGCACAGTGGCGTCCATCCGCATTTGAAATCTCAACACGAACGTTTTTTCTCGGGTGCATTTTGCGCATGGGTGTACTATTTTTCGGACGTAGGACTTGTTCACCCAACATGGAGTTTTCACTTCAACTTCATAAATTTACTGAGCACAATTAAATATGTTTGTTGAATATACTATTTTAATTTTGAGTGAAGACCTTAAGCTATTATTAGTACAATGCATATTTTTGCATGGGAATAATTATTTGGAAGTAACTTATTAGACCAATATGTAATGATCAATTGTCACAATTTTTCTTTACAGTGTAGTAGTTTACTAATTTAATACAAGTAGTACATTTTTTAGTTCATGAAAGTACACTCTGAAGTTTATTCTAAGTGTCATGGTGTTTGCAGGCAGACGAAGACAGGCAGATACAATGCCGAAGGAAGTTTAACTTATTAAGAGTTAAACTAAGAGTTAAAAAACTCTGGCAACTTTAAAAAAAAAAAAAAAGTTGCCAGCCATCGCCAGGGTTCATAGAATTCATGCATATTTTTTTTTTATCAACTTTTGAATATTGGTAAGTTTAATAAAAAACAACATTTTGAAAGACTACATTTAGATCAGATTCAGAACGATGATCAGATGGAGCAGATTGAGTTCATCAACACCCCTAATGCTTGCACAGTCCTGAAGCTCGTCCTGGGTCCACATTTCATGCAGTAACATTACATAGTTTTGATTTGTAAGATGTTTAATGTTGACAATCATGTTATTTTACATATGCATCTGTTTGCATGCAATCGCTTGTTTTACTGTGTCTTCCTTGCGTGTGTTTTGATCTGGAGATTCAGTACGCCCCCTAGCATTTACCAGCGGAAACACGGAAAGTTCGAGACAAGGCTAACTGCAGCTTGGAGTAATGGGCGTGCTGAATGGTAGGGGCGTGCCGGACGGTTTCTCATTGGTGAAAGGAGTTTCTTTCTGACAATCAGCGGTAACCATACATTGACTTAATTTCCTGAGAGAAGATGGCGGTGGTAAGATGTGGCTTAATTCATCATAGATATTTGTACTTTTATATATGAGATTAATGCTTTATATCGTAGTATATTACAATAGCTTATTAAAATACGATCATCATTTATTTCCTTTGCGGTTATATCTCGCAGCTTTAGTAATTACTTAATTGTTGTTTAACAGACACACATCTCACAGAGTTTGAGCTCACCAGGTGTGATGGCTGTAGGTGCATCTACAAAAACACCAATGAATACTGTGGCAATGGAAAGAAGGGGATCTTCAGAGCTTTCTTGCAGATTTTCAGAGCAGATTTTGATGGATTCTGTTCTATGGACTACAGCATGAATGGATGGATGGATGAAAAGGAAAAGAGATTTGTGTGGGGGTTTTCTTTCTTTCTTTCTTTCTTTCTTTCTTTCTTTCTTTCTTTCTTTCTTTCTTTCTTTCTTTCTTTCTTTCTTAATTTTTTAACCCAAGTTGAATTAAAACTGAATTTAAAAACTGAATAAATGTTTTAGTGGATACTGTGTCTGTGTGTTGCTAAATTGGTGAATGTCAATCAACAGAATGTTACTAAACAATACTTTTTTTATCAACCATATAATCTGTCTCTATTAGACAAAACAGTTTTTTTGGTAATGCTGAACAAGGTTTCATGTAACTGAGCAATACATTTGATACAGTATCTATTAATCTTTATTCATTATTAACCATTCATTCATGCTGTAGTAGCAGAATCAGGCAGATAGCGATCTATTTATCACCATTTTATTTTTTAAATTCTCTTTTCAACTGTATTAATTATACTTGTTTTCTTATGTAAAGCACTTTGAATTGCCACTGTGTATGAAATGTGGAGCCCGATCTCACGAAAATGCGTATAAATTGTACGAGTGTGCAATCTCGTAGAATGTATACGCCAAAACTCCTTTTGGCATGCATATGGTACGCCGTTTTTGGCGTGCATATGATACGCACTATATGGCGTATTATATGTATGAACCCCCCACACCCCCACCCTCACCCTACCCAAAAGCGTGTCATATACACGCCATAAAGTGCGTATCATATGAACGCCAAAAACGGCGTACCATATGCACGCCAAAACTCATTTTGGCGTATACATTCTACGAGATTGCACACTCGTACTATTTATATGCATTGTCATAAGATCGTGTTGGAAATGTGCTATATAAATAAACTTGCCTTGCCATTGTTGGTAATAAAATACAGCTGTTCATGTTCAGTAAATTATTTTAATGTGTATTAGTACGTTGAATTTAAGGCTAACAAAGACAAAATTTTTCATCATTATTTTTGATAGCTGATGAACTTCGACCCAAACTCGCTTTGATGACATCAGTAATCTGCGCCATATCGTGACGTCAGTAATCCGCGCCGTGCAGAAGTTCTAATTGTACTTTTGAGAGTATTTATTTTTTTAATCGAATGTTCTTCCTATCATTAACGTTGTTTTTACGTTAAAATAATGGAATTTGTTTTAATGGGATTAGGTTTGATTTATTGCTTCCTTTTAAGAGTATAATAACAGGCAGCTTTCGCGACCAATGAGAAACCGTTCGGCATGCCCCCTACCGTCCGGCACGCCCCTTACCGTCCGGCACGCCCCTATCGTTCGGCACGCCCATTGCTCCAAGCTGCAGTTACCTACAGTATACTATAATCTTTTCTTTTTTTTCCTTTTTTTACAGAAACACCAACAGTATCTTAAGAACAACCACCAGTCCAAAGTTCAGTTAAATTACAAATATGCTTTCATTACATGATGGTTACCAACAGTTTTAGTGACTAAAGTTCTATCTTTAAATAATGCTGGACTAAACAAGCATGACATAATATAATAACATAGTCTAATGCTTGATTGACTGATGTTAAGAGAGTAAGTTCAAATATTTAAAGATAGATAAATTTGATCTCATTTGAAAATACTGACTCTATACTAAAAAGGCACAACAGATGAGATAATTCAATGCCACAGACCTTGATGGCCTACCCTTACAAAAAAAAAAAGTTTATTAGTAAGTGTTCTATTAGCATACTTCTTTTAAACTAAAATTAAGAAAGTAGACTTTCAGTCTACTTTTTATTTACTTCTCAGAAATATACTTTATGTACTTCTCAGAAATATGCTTAAAATTGCTCTTAAGTATACTGGACTTATACTGACAGAAAAGTATATTTGGCCTATAGTTGTACTCAATCTTTTAATTGAGATAGACTTAAAAGTATAATTAAGTAATCAAAGCATACTTTTTAACATTGTTTTACATACAGTCTTATGACATAACCTGTGACTTGACTTGACTTGACTTGCCCAAGAAAAAATACTTGGGACTTACTTGAGACTTGAAGGTTCAGACTTGAGACTTACTTGAGACTTGCACATGTGTGACTTGGTCCCATCTCTGGTGACCACGCCCACAGACAGTTCACAAGACGAGAGAGAGACAATGGATTCATGAACCGTGACAATTTGGTAACGTTATGCAGTTTTGATTTACTTTTACTTTTAGTTTAATGTTTGTTGATCGCATTATGTTACATTTGTGTGAGCAATCTTCTATCACTTGTTTCAACTTATTCTTCTCCTGAAGATTCTGTACTAGAATATGTGATATAGCGCCCCCTAGTGTATAACAGTGAAAACATGGATAGCTGGAACATTCAGTCAATGGCAGGGAAAGAGTAAGGTAGATTTTCAGTAAATTTATATGTCATAACAATGAAAGTTTAATAAGACTGTATGTAAAACAATGTTAAAAAGTATGCTTTGATTACTTAATTATACTTTTAAGTCTATCTCAATTAAAAGATTGAGTACAACAATAGGCCAAATATACTTTTCTGTCAGTATAAGTCCAGTATAAGTCCAGAGCAATTTTAAGCATATTTCTGAGAAGTACATAAAGTATATTTCTGAGTAGACTGAAAGTCTACTTTCTTAATTTTAGTTTAAAAGAAGTATGCTAATAGAACACTTACTAATAAACTTTTTTTTTTGTAAGGGTAGGCCATCAAGGTCTGTGGCATTGAATTATCTCATCTGTTGTGCCTTTTTAGTATAGAGTCAGTATTTTCCTGAAGGACTCAACAGTGCTGACAATCCAGCCTGTGTTTAACTGCCTACCAGTTGTTAAACCTGTCTCTAGACTGATTTGTTGTCATTGTTTTTAAGGCTAAATCAATGTGTCAACAGTGAACTTGAAGAGCTTTAGAGAGATGCTGTCATTTGACAGCATGCAGCCTTGTAATGCTTCAATTACTAAATTATGCTTTCCCACATGCTGTTTCCTGTCAAATAAGAGGTCTGCTATCATAATGCTCAGAGGTTACTTGTTCATTGCTGAGAAGACTTAATGGACTTGTTTCATACAGAGATCCCATGTCATTGCTTGATGTGTGCCGTTTTCTTTCCTTTGTTGGCATATTTCCAGTTGAAACAAAAAGTTTTAAAGACATTTTTATGGATTTTCACATTTTTGATTGCAGAATTTCTCGTCAAATCTGAGTACAGTCTGAGATGTTATTTGAGTGATTTCTTCTGAAACACTAATAGACTTTGTTTATCTTCTTCATAATGCTGTCCAGGAGAAAAAAAACTGAGGCATTAAAGACATCTTATTTGTGATTTTTCTTATGGGAGAGCTTTTGGTGCAGACAAAGAGCCATAGATAGTTTAATTTAGGCGTCGTAATGAGGTTGCTAATTCAGATGCCAAGGGAGACGATAGATTAGCTCTTGTGGCATTTTTGGAATTGACTTTGCTAATTGGTGGTAGAAAATATTTGGTTTAAAGGTCAACCGCTGTCAAAAAATTTGTTTTGAAGTGAAGTGTTAAATGAGTTCTGGTTTCAAATGGAAATTGACTAAATGCCATCAGCACATAGCTTGATTCTGTTCAGATGCCAACCCCAAAAAAACAAAAACAAAACCTACTCACATCATTTACTGGAAATTTAAATCATCATATTGCTTTTGTCATACACTGTAAAAAATTGTGCTGTTAAAATAACGGTAATCTACTGGCAGCTGTGGTTGCCAGCAATGTACTGTTAATTTACTGTTAATTTACAGCCTTCTACTGTTTATTTACAGCTCTCCTTTTTTACAGTATGTTACTGTACCATGAAATTAACTTCTCTTCATTTGGAAAACTGATCGCTTAAAACAGTTCTCATTTTAAATCAAGTATTTATATGGTGTTTGTACTGTAAACTTATTTAATTTAAATCCACTGAAAAAGAACATTTCTTAATATAAATATAAACTGAAAACATGTTGTGTCATAATGAGTAGTGAAATACTTAAGAAATATGACTTTAACTTCAATCTTTGCAGTTCATCATTAGCAATAGCATACACATATGAGCCAAATCAAAAAACAGCTCATAATTGCATCAGCAAACACAGCCACTGCCTTTAAATAAAGCATCAGATAGCAAATCATCAGTGTTGCTCTGCTCATCCTGGACTGAAGCACAGGCGCTACTCTCCAGCACAATGATGACCCGCAAAACTAATTCATTAAACTAAGATCTCTTCTATATCACCTTCTGCAACAACACATAAACACAGTTCATTTGAATATTTACTCTCCTTATCAGTTACTAACTTTTTTCTATTAACTTTCACTAATATTTCAGTGAAAATATCTTGATTCATCTGGTAAATCTGACTGTTATGTTTCACATTATATTATTGTTTTTTCCTTGATTTAACGGTAATCTACTGGCAGCTCTGGTTGCCATGTAGATTGCTAATTTTACAGTACTTTTCCGTAAATTAATTTACAGTTGCTTACCGTTAATTTACGGTTCACTCTGGGGTTTTTTCATCTTATCCCTTTAACCCTTTAAACCCCACAACAAAATCTTCAGTTTTAAATGAACACTTATATGTGTCCACACTACAGAGTGTTAGAGTAAAGTGGTGTTGAAGCGGTGTTGAAGTTAATGAGATAATTAAGCGATAAGTGATAATTGAGAATTAGTGATGAACACTTTCAGAATCACTGAAGGAAAGAGGAACACAAGAACTACAACTGACTTCAGCCACAGCCTTAGATGAAATCAACTGAAGATAAAAGAAGACATTAAAACTCTGAAGATCTCAGCAGAGGAGGATTAAACAACTCCACAAAGAGCATTACCAGCTTCACACATTACTAACCAGACTGCTATATTTGTTATAGCAAGAAATAGCCATGAAAAAAGTATGAACAAGTGTCACTGGTTATGTTTTGCTTATGACATAATCTTAATGGGATGATTAGTTTGTTAGTCTATTCCCTGAACAAACCCATTGTTTTAAAAATACATAGTTTTACCCTTATGGTACGATATCAATCGGTAACAGTTCTGCAAAAGATCAAGAAGAGATTAGGAGTGAGTTATGAAGGATTTTTTAAACTCATGATTTTCAAAAATGGTTTAATCTGCATTTAGCTTTACACTCACATAGACATAAAGAATCAGCATATGAATCTCAACAATGGTGACAATAAACACAATAGCTGAACAGATCAACTCATGCCCTGATGGAGTTTTGGTTCCTTGCCACTGTCACCTTTGGCTTGGCTTGCTCAGTTGGGGACACTCAAATTATGATCCAAGTTACTCAACTAAATATACAAATAGAATTTATTAATTTGGTCATATATAATTCTATAAACTATCCAAATTAAACTAGCCAAATCAAATTTTGTTGCAGTGTTGTCCTGTTTAACACTGTGAAGCTACTTTGAAACAATCGTCATTGTAAAAGCGCTATATAAATAAAGTTGATTGATTGATTGATTGATCAACTTCACAAAACACTACTATAAGTCAACACAAAAACAACACCAAAAATAAAGGTAAATAGTGAGAATTAAAGGAAATAACCAGGCTATTCAGCAGCATAATTTATTCATACCGCAATGCATGCATGAGTCATGGACAATTTTTGAACAACGCTGGTACCCAGCATGCATTGCAGCATGACGCTTTTGATCGTCACCATTGTTGAGATTAATACGCCGATTCTTGATATCTATGTGAATCTGAATGGTACTTATATTCAAAATGTTTTGGCCACAAACTGTTTTCATGCTCTTCTAATGATCTGATTGGTGATCACTGATTGATCTCATTCCATAAAATGGAATACCTTAAAAAAAAATAAACCTTGAGTAATCTCAGTGAAGCAGACCATTAATAAATTGTCAACATCATCTTTTATGTTTCTTCTCAGCTTTGCATGCTATAACAAATGTATTTAAAACACATCATTAAAGCAGCAAGAGAAACAGTAATGTTAGTATCAAGGTTCAAGAGCCCAATTAAAGCAAACACTAATCATCATAATGGTAACCTCAAAAGAAACCATAAAACAACCTCTGTCAATCCTCAATAAGAGCTTCTGTAGACATCTGACAGAAATAAAGTCAGTCTGGTCAGTAATGTGTGAAGCTGGTAATGCTGTTTGTGGAGTTGTTTAATCCTCCTCTGCTGAGATCTTCAGAGATTTAATGTCTTCTTTTATCTTCAGTTGATGAAATCAACTTTTTTTCTGTTCATATTTCTCTTTCCTTCAGTGATATCAGCAGGTGTTCATCAGTGTGTGAATTCACTCTGTCTAGTGGTCTATATCAGTAAACTAGTGTAGGGAATAGTGAATGAGGGTATAGGGTGTGATTCAGCGCACAGCCTCTGAGTGTCGACTTCGAGTGATGTTAATTCACAGTATATTCCCGTTGGCCTTTTTCTCGAAAATGAAAATATTACCCAGATTGCATTGTTTTCTACGGTATATTACTGTTTTATTGGAAAACAGCATGTTACTGTCAAAATTTGGCCATTATTTTACATAATTTTTTTACAGTGCACTCATATAAAATACCTTCAATTATGGTTGCCTGGGTATTGCTATGCGGTCCCTAGGGTGTCCTTTGTGGTTGTGTATTGGATCAAGTAAGAAGAAGCCCGCCCTCAAGTCTCCATAATATAATGTTCCCTATACGCCGATCAGGCATAACATTATGACAGGTGAAGTGAATAACACTGATTATCTCTTCATCACAGCACCTGTTAGTAGGTGGGATATATTAGGCAGCAAGTGTCCTCAAAGTTGATGTGTTAGAAACAGGAAAAAGGAGCAAGCGTAAGGGTTTGAGCGAGTTTGACTAGGGCCAAATTGTGATGGCTAGACAACTGGGTCAAAACATCTCCAAAACTGCAGTTCTTGTGGGGTGTTCCCAGTCTGCAGTGGCCAAAAAGTGGTCCAAGGAAGGAACAGTGGTGATCATGCACATGGGGAGCGAAGGCTGGCCTTTGTGGTCCGATCAAACAAACAGGCTAGTTTATCTTGCTATCTAACTAAATATATATGCCCCTCCTAGTCAATTCAAGTCAACTTTATTTATATAGCGCTTTTAACAATGCAGATTGTTTCAAAGCAGCTTCACAGTGTTAAACAGAAAAATATTGCAACAGAATATATTTCAATTATCATACAGTAACAATGTGGGCTTTAGATCAGTAATTAGATCAGTAATTTGGTCTATATGGTTAATTTAGTTTAATAATTAGATTTATTTTGAAATTTATTTGAAAAATAGTTTTTCCCCAACTGAGCAAGCCAAGCCAGAGGCGACAGTGGCAAGGAAACCAAAACCCCATCAGGAGACCTAATGGAGAAAAATAAACCTTGGGAGAAACCAGGCTCAGTTGGGGTGCCCGTTCTCCTCTGGCCAATTAACAAACAGTGTATTATTATTATTCTGGCAATTTTAAAGATCAGAGATCATAATAGATTCGAATATTCGAAAGATCTGAGGCAACACGCCAGAGACGGGTTTATTAAGGATGATGTATCGATTAAATAATTGTTAAAAATAAATAATTTGAAATATCGGAGTCATTACGCCGGAGACAGGTTTTTATTAAGGATGCTGTATTGATTAAACAATTACTAAAGTGTAATATTCGAAAGATCATCGGCAACGCGCTGGAGACGGGTTGTTTTGAGGATGACATATTGATTTAAAGAATTATTAACTAGGACTATTCAAACAATCGGAGTCATCATGCCGGAGACAGGTTTATTGAGGCTGGTTTTGAGGCCGGAGACAGGTTTATTAAGTCCTACAGGAAATAAGTACAATTTGTAAGTATTTAATTATCTGCTAGGTGAAACACCTCTCGTCAAGCTGCACAATTTGAAGTATCATTCATGTCGGTAGCATAAACAGTTCAGGACAAGTTATTCTCTACAATAGTTAGAGTTAGATGTTTGTTCAGATGTCTAACATAAATTTAAGCAATAGTAGCAGTGATGCTTGCATTAACAAGCTCCATTAATAAGAAAATTTGCTCAGATTGCTTCCTTTTCTTCAGCCTCGAATAGGACAATTAATCCAGTGAACTGTTACACCCATAAAACTTTTGTTACTCACCATCCAGATCAATCAACTTTATTTATATAGCGCTTTAACAATGACGATTGTTTCAAAGCAGCTTCACAGTGTTAAACAGGACAACATTGCAACAAAATTTGATTTGGCTAGTTTAATTTGGATAGTTTATAGAATTATATATGACCAAATTAATAAATTCTATTTGTATATTTAGTTGAGTAACTTGGATCATAATTTGAGTGTCCCCAACTGAGCAAGCCAAGCCAAAGGCGACAGTGGCAAGGAACCAAAACTCCATCAGGGCATGATGGAGAAAAATAAACCTTGGGAGAAACCAGACTCAGGCGGGGTGCCAGTTCTCCTCTGGCCTATTATTAACAGTGTATAATTATTACTCTGGCAACCTTGCAGGTCATAAATCATATTAGATAGGAATATTCGAAATTTTGGGTATCACACACGAGACGGGTTCATTTAGGATGGTCGATTACACAAGAATATGAATACTTGAAAGATCGGAGTTATTGCGCGGACGGGTTAATTGAGGATGATGTGCCGGTGAGGCAAATTCAGAGGAGACACTAATGGACACGGTCTCAGCAGACACTCCAGGATGAGCTTGTCATGTCCAGATGCAGGTCCACCATCCGGACACGGCCTGGATCCGGCCGACTGCAGTAAACCTCGGGATAAACAGAGAGACTAACATTAGTGTGGATGCCACTCTTTTTATGATGTAACGAGTACATCAGGTGTTATGGGAAGTGTTCCCGGTTCCGGCTGACCTAGTTAGTGCAGCCTAACAATCAGTCATTTGATTTGAATAAAGAAAGTTAAAAATGTTCTATGTGTATGCCATAGAAAAGAGATGCGTTTTTAGTCTAGATTTAAACTGACAGAGTGTGTCTGCTTCCCGAACAATGCTAGGAAGACTGTTCCAGAGTTTAGGTGCTAAATAGGAAAAGGATCGACCGCCTGCAGTTGATTTAGATATTCTAGGTATTTTCAACTGGCCAGAGTTTAGAGACCAATAGACGTGATGGAGTATAATGTGTTAAGAGCTCGCTTAAGTACTGGGGAGCTAAACCATTTATTGCTTTATAAGTAATAAGCAGGATTTTAAAATGTATGTGATGTTTAATAGAGAGCCAGTGCAGTGTTGACAGAACTGGACTAATATGATCGTACTTCCTGGTTCTAGTAAGAACTCGAGCTGCTGCGTTTTGGACGAGCTGGAGTTTATTTATTAGGCGAGCAGGGCAACCACCCAGTAGAGCATTACAATAATCTAGCCTTGAGCTCATGAACGCATGTACTAATTGTTCAGCATTTTGCATTGAAAGCATGTGACGTAATTTAGATAAATTTTTAAGATGGTAGAATGCAGTTTTACAGATGCTAGAAACGTGGCTTTCAAACAAAAGATTGGTATCAAAGAGCACACCCAGGTTCCTCACTGACGACGAGGGCTTGACAGAGCAGTCATCGAGGGTTAGACAGTATTCTAGGGCACTACTTGTGGAGCTTTTCTGTCCAATAATTAAAAATTCAGTTTTATCTGAATTAAGTTGCAGGAAATTACTATTCATCCAATTTTTAATATCAGCTATGCATTCCGTTAATCTTGTGAATTGGTAAGTTTCATCAGGCGTGAAGAAATATAGAGCTGAGTATCATCAGCATAACAATGAAAACTAACGCCATGCTTCCTAATGATGTCTCCCAGAGGTAGCATATACAGGGTGAAAAGCAACGGTCCTAACACTGAGCCTTGCGGTACTCCATACTGAACTTGTGATCGGTGTGACATCTCTTCATTTACTGCTACAAACTGATAACGGTCAGATAAGTAAGATTTAAACCATGCCAATGCAGTTCCACTAATGCCAACATAATTTTCGAGTCTATTCAAAAGAATATTGTGATCGATAGTATCGAATGCAGCGCTAGGATCGAGTAACACTAATAGAGAGATAATACCACGATCAGATGATAAGAGTAAATCATTTCTAACTCTAATTAGAGCAGTCTCAGTAGTATGATACGGTCTAAATCCTGACTGGAAATCCTCACATATACCATTTCTTTCTAAAAAGGAACATAATTGTGAAGACACGGCCTTTTCTAATATTTTTGATAGAAACGGTAGATTCGAGATTGGTCTGTAATTGTCTAATTCTTTAGGATGAAGTTGCGTTTTTTTAATAAGTGGTTTAATTACAGCCAACTTAAAAGTTTTTGGTACATATCCTAATGTCAAGGATGAATTAATTATATTAAGCAGAGGATCTATGACCTCTGGAAGCATCTCTTTTAATAGCCTAGTCGGTATAGGGTCAAGCATACATGTTGTTGATTTTGATGATTTAACAAGTTTAGCCAATTCTTCTCCTCCTATAGCAGTGAATGAGTGTAATTTTTCCTCAGTGACACTACAATGTTCTGTCTGAAGTGATACTGTAGTAGACGGCTGCATGGTTATAATTTTATTCCTAATGTTATCAATCTTACTAGTAAAGAAGTTCATAAAGTCATTACTGCTATGTTGTTTACAAACTTCAGAAGTTGAAGCTTTATCCTTTGTTAATTTAGCCACTGTATCTAATAAATACCTAGGGTTGTGTTTGTTTTCTTCTAAAAGAGTTGAGAAATAAGCAGATCTAGCAGTTTTCTGTATGCAATCATGCTCTCTTTCCACAAATTGCGAAAAACCTCCAGTTTTGTTTTCTTCCAGCTGCGCCATTTTTCTGGCTGCTGTTTTAAGGGCCCGAGTGTGTCGTTGTACTACATGGCGTTGGATTATTTGCTTTAATCTTCTTTAAGCGCCGAGGAGCAATCTATGTCTAAAGTGCTAGTAAAGAGAGAGTCAGTAGTTTCTGTTGCAACATCAAGTTCCTCTTGGCTATCTGTAATGCTGAGGAGATGGAACTGATGAGGAAGATTATGTACAAAGCAATCTTTAGTCGCAGGTTATAGTCCTGCCATATTTGAAGAGGGGATGGCTTTGCAGCTTTAGCTAAATTAAGTATACATGATATTAGGTAATGATCTGAGATGTCATCGCTCTGCTGCAGAATTTTAATGGTATTAACATTTAGTCCATGTGACAGTATTAGATCTAAAGTATGATTAAGGCGATGAGTGGGTCCCGATACGTGTTGTCTAACTCCAATAGAGTTTAGAATGTTTTTAAATGCCAATCCCAATGCGTCTTTTTCATTGTCAACATGGATATTAAAATCACCAACAATTAGTACTTTATCTGCAGCCAGTACTAACTCTGATAGAAAACCAGCAAATTCTTTGGTAAAGTCTGTATCGTGCCCTGGTGGCCTGTATACAGTAGCCAACACAAATGTCAAACGGGATTTATCATTTACACTACACAACGTTACATAAAGCACCAAAACTTCAAAGGAATTATATTTGAAACTAGACTTCTGAGTAATACTGAAGATATCATTATAAATTACAGCAACACCTCCCCCTTTTCCTTTCAGATGTGGCTCGTGTTTATAACAATAATCTTGGGGAGTGGACTCATTTAAAATAATGTAGTCGTCAGGTTTTAGCCAGGTTTCTGTCAAACACAGCACATCTAGGTTATGATCTATAATCATATCATTAACAATAAGCGTTTTTGGCGAAAGGGATCGAATATTCAGCAACCCGAGATTTATCAATTGTTCATCCGTATTATATCTGTTGTTTATTTGTTGGACATCAATAAAATTTTTACTGTTGAATGGTTTTGATGGTTTTTTGTATTTACTGATTCGGGGAACAGACACAGTCTCTATGTGATAATATCTAGGTGACTCTGGTGACGTGAGACAGCTAGCAGATGGTTGGTTTAGCCAGTTTGTCTGCTTCCTGACCTGGGCCCCAGTGAGTCAAGGTTTAGCTCTAAGACTATGTGCCAAATTACTAGAGAGAAGAGCAGCACCAGCCCAGGTAGGATGAATTCCGTCTATCTTCAACAGGTCGGGTCTGCCCCAAAAACTTTTCCAATTGTCTATGAACCCTATGTTATTTTGCAGACACCACTTAGACAACCAGCCATTGAGTGATGATAATCTGCTAACTATTTCATCACTCCTTTTAACAGGGAGGGGGCCAGATAAATAGACTGCCGGTGACATTGTACTTTTTTACACACCTCTTTAATGTTAATTTTGGTGATCTCCGACTGACGGTCGAACATCATTAGTGCCGACGTGAATAATAATCTTAGAGAATTTACGATTAGCTTTAGCCAGCACTTTTAAATTTGCTTTGATGTCAGGCGCTCTGGCTCCCGGTAAACATGTGACTATGGTGGCTGGTGTCTCTATTTTCACGCCCGTGTAATAGAATCGCCAATAACTAGGGCACTTTCAACAGGATCCTCAGTGGGTGCATCACTGAGTGGGGAGAACCTGTTTGATGTTCTAATCGGAATGGAAGAGTGGTTTTTAGATCTGCGAATATGCTGTCTCACAGTCACCCAATTGCCCTGCTGCAAGGGCTCAGCCGGAACCAAACAATGAGTGTTTACTAAGCTAGTCGCATCCAAAGCAGTATCTAAAGCTGTTACATTCTCACTACTCTCACATAAAGTCTGGATGCGTGTCTCTAAATCTGAAATCTTCTCCGTCAGCCTGATTAATTCCTTACATTTAACACATGTGAAGCCCTGTTCGCCAACGGAGATAGATATGCTAAACATGTAGCATGCAAGTGACAATGACAGGAGAAGAAGACATGGCTTACCGTATTTGTTGATGAATCCAAAACTTACCACACAACTTACTCCACTTAATTTGTTTGATGGAGTCTATTTAATAATCCAACTCACCACAGTTGTCTAATGAACTCAGAAAACAGGAGACCCGGGTGCCAGGATGGAAAGCTACCAGGCTAGCGGAAAGCTAACACGTGGTAGTGATTTAGATTAAAAGCTAGTGATGTAAAATTTAACTTGATAGGCTATATTAAACAATATATGGTGATGAGTAAGTTATATTTAGCAGTATAGATAACAAATAAAAATATATCAAATAGAGATTCAAACACAGCTATACAGAGCTACAAACACTGAAGCATGCAGCAGCAGCAGTAGGTAGACTGGAGCAATCGATCAGGAATCACCAGATGTCAGCAGTGGTGGAAACAAAGTCTACATCTCCGAGTGCAGCCTTCAAATAAGCGTCCATTATGTCGAATTCTCTCTCAAGGTATGCTGCAAATGGATTTCTCTGCGGAAGTTTGACACCGTGTTTGGTCAGTATTTTTTCTATGAAGCGTCGGAACGATTTAGAGTCAACATTGGAAATTGGCAGCATGTCCTCGACAATATAGCCAGCGACGAGCTTCTTCAGTTCATCGGCATTAAGTGCTGTTGCTTTTAGATTTAAGTCTAGTTTTACCTGTTTAGCAGGAGAGGGGCCGTCGGAGGTTTGCCAGGTTGAATTGGATGTAGCTGCGGTGGTCATGTCAGTTGGGGGTTCAGGGTTTTTTTCAGTAAGTTTAACATTTCTGTGCCGGCTTGCTTAGGTGCTTGCTCAGATTTGAGGTCAAATTTTTCACTGTAGATAAAAGTTTTCTTCCCACGAGTGTACAGCGGACGCTGATGTTTTTGTCATCTTTTGCCATTTTGTCAAACTCAAAGTAATGTCGGTACTTCCAAGCATTAAATGCTGAATGGTCCTGCTCTCTCCCGCGCTCCATGTTGTCTTGTTCAACTACACATGTCGCTGTTACCACTGACGTCGCGGTGCTCATACGTCATTGTCACGACTCACGCCACGGGAAAGTCTCAGGAAACAAAATCACAACGCAGTAACGCAGCCTGCTTACGGGGAAGTAACAGTAATCTAATGACTGTTTTTGCTATTTTAATCCCTTACTTTACTCGTTACTTGAAAAAAGTAATCGGATTACAGTAACGTGTTACTTCTAACGCGTTACTGCCCATCACTGCTCGTAGGTGACATCCCATCTGTCTAGCCCTTCCAAGGCCTGCAGGGAGATCAATGATGCTGAGATGGCCAAACAACCTATCTGCATCTACATTAGAATTCTTAGGGGGCACAGGGCATTTAGCAGCCTTCCAACACAGATGCCATGTCGATAGATTGATAAGACAAGAGACACAAGGACCCTAGAGTCCACAGTCGGAGAGTGATTTAACCGGGCTCATCACACACAGAGACAGTCAAGACCATATCCTTAAGTCAGTTCTGTTTTAAATCGCATGTGTGTCAACTGGACACTCATTGCTAATTTTATGCATTTTCATGCCACACTGAAAAGTTTTAAAAACCAGTAAATAATTTTAGACATTTAATGTTATTATTAGTGGTGATTTCTAAGGCAAGCATCACTTTATCACATTATCGGCCGATAATAATTTTATATTTTGATCGGTGGTCTCTATAAAGGCTGATCAGATGGCGCAAAAGTCGTGAGAATTTTTTATGCACAGCTAAATTTGCTTCAATCACTGGTCTTGTTGGCAGTTCTACTAGGTGTCGGAAAAGAACAATACATTTGCAATGTCATTGCAGAGATATTGCAATGACAGCAGCAACCCTACTGGCAGCACAGAATTATAGGGCTGTGCGATTTTTAGTGCATTTCTTTCCTTCACAGCTTTCTATCCTCCCTGAAAGGCCAAACTTAAAATCCAAATCAGCTAAATTAGTGATACAGTTTAAAGTTGCTAAACTGCAGGATGTGCTCGATAATAAAAGGAGTAATTTAAAACCGCATTAAGCTACAAAAGAGATACAGTTGCCTAAGCAGCTTTATGTGCGCGCTCTCCGAGATTGAGTGGAACATGAACAAAAAAACTTTGAGCTTTGGGTTTAACAGCTAAATGGTTAAATACACACTAGGAATTGAGTTTGAGACCACTGGTCTAAAGGGAACATAAACTTTTGAGTAGATTTAGTATGATTAATCAATATTTAAATTATACAGTGAACTATACAGTGTTGTTTTACATTTGACTAGCTACTTTTCTGTTGATAAAGACTTTTTTATATTAGGCTATTATGTTTCAAAAGAAATCTTGTTAAGCTCTAAGCTGCTAATCACATTTTAACAGAGGGAATGAAATATGTTGCACATTTTGCTTGACAATAAAAACATAAATGCACATATATGCACAGCTATGAAACTATATGTATAAAAAGTACCATATACAAATTCATCATATAATTTAATATATGTATATATATAATAATTATTCGCTGATAGGTTTGAGTTAGGAGAATAAGTTGACATGTACTTGGAATATAAATGTATACTTATATAAATAATACAAATGTAGTTGACTGTTAAAAGAGTGACACAAATTATTCCTGGGGCATAATGTTTGCTGTTTCCTTAACATAAGGTAGAATCACTTTACAATCATTATTTTCTGTCCCGTTAGGGCTACAGGGCCTTGTAGGCAACGGCATGAGAAACATGTGATATGAATGGCTAATCTGTTCTCCAGCCCTGTCTAGAACCACTGCTGTCAATCAAAGTAGGAGACGGCTTGAAAACATTGTGCTGTCTGATCGACTCAACGGTGATGCCGATAAGGAATGACACATCCTCACCTTGTTCAAGGATGCTTCATCTACATCAGAGGGCAAGGGTACTGCATTCCTGTACACCTATTTTGATAAGGTGAATCACTATAGACTGTAGTGGTTAGACTAAAGCGGTATGCGAATAGCTTGTGTTTATTGATTGTCACTGTTAATGCGACTTTGTCATTCTTCCTATGATGAAGAGATTTCAACACTTTACACTCTACCTGACAAGAATAGAGAGTTTGAGTCAGCTTTTATTTTGGGAGAGAGAGTTCTGATGCATAAAAAAAGACAAGTGCTTTCTCCAAAATGACCAGCTTGAATCTTCCTGGCTTTATATAATTTCCAGGAGTCAGGGTGCACAGGCTGAGGAATCTTTGAGCCTCTCTCTGAACTGACTGTTTCCAGCTGAACAATGACAACTGCCACCAGCATTTTGAATTTTTATTTGATATAATTCTCTGTTGTTTAAACTGCTAAATATAACTTACACATCTTAATATATTGTCTAACATTGCCTACCACATTAAATCTGACATCGCTATCTTTTAATCTAAATCACTATCACACGTTAGCTTTTCACTAGCCTGTTAGCTTGCCATCTCTGCACCTGGGTTTCCTGTTTTCTGAGTTAATTAAACAAGGTGTTTAATGAACTCAGAAAACAGCAAATCCAGGTGCAGAGATTAGTAAATAGACTCCATCAAACAACTTTGTTAATTTGGGTTAATCAACAAAAATGGTATGGTAAATGGACTGCATTTATATTGCGCTTTCAACAGACCCATGGCCACCAAAGCACTTTACATATGGCCTCAGATTCACCAATGGCAGTTTCAGACATGCAAGGCGCCATCCAGCTCGTCGGGAGCAGTTGGGGTTAGGTGTCTTGCTCATGGACACCTCGAAACTTGGTCAGGTAGAACCAGGGATCGAACCACCAACCTTCCGGTTTGTAGACAACCCACATGAACCACTGAGACACTGCACTAAGTCATGTCTTGTTCTCCAGTCATTGTCACTTGCACCGCATGCTCATTATATCATATTATTATGTTATGACTTTACTTGTTGGGGCACATGACTATTAACTAATTCAAAATTAATTCAAAACCCATAACCACAATTACATATTACTTAATCAATTAGTTAATATTCATGTGCCCCAACAAGTAAATAATGACACATTTGTAACTCATTAGCTAATGATTAATTAAAGCAGACAACTGGAAGTTGAAATGCATGGTTTTGACCCATTGTGGTAATTAACATGTTAATTTACATTATTAGTTAATATAATATGTTATTTAGGAATTAATACATTATGACACATTTAACAATTTAATGATTACTTCATCTATTAATCATGTAGAATCTTCATTAGTTACTGATGCAGTAATCATTAATAAATGGGTTAGTTCACCATTAGTAATACATTAACTCCTCATTATCTGTGCATTAGTTAAGCATGAATTAATGCATATTAGTGCACCCGTATTGTAAAGTGTTACCAATAATTTTCATTTGCAATCCCATGGTTTACCCACTACGTGCCTGTATGGCTCTTTAATTAATTGGCTCTTTAAATAATTATACATGTATCTAGTTGCTCAAAGTATTGAAGATCATTCCTGCTTACTTATTTTTAGGTTTCGCATTTGAATAAATATTTAGATATGATCAAACACTAGATTTCTTTAAATGTGAAATATTTAAACATGAATATCTTGCATCCTAATATTTTTATTTTATTATACTTATATAAGCACACAAAAGTGAATATTAATGAATGCGAGCAAATATAATTTAACCCAAGCAAAGTTTAAAATAGTGCTTAAAAAGGCAAACTTATTTTCCCTTATATGTACATATGAATTGATACAGATTGAACTTGTTAAATTTAACAAAGTTGCTTTTTGCATTCAACAAAAATCATTCATCAAGTGTATTTTGCCTGGTAATTATGACATTTAACCAATATATGAGATGTGTGAAACTCTATTTGACTGAAATGGTATTAGAAATAATCTCAGAAATAATTTATTTAAAAAAGAAACTAAAACTTGACTAAGATATATTGAGTTTTCTTTTGAATAAAACTAGACTAAAATGACAAGACTTTTAGTCGACTAAAACTTGACTAACTAAAAAAGATATGTGAATGACTAAATATGACTAAAACTAACAAGGACATTTAGCTCAAGACTAAGACTAAATTAAAAATAGGTGACAAAATTAGCACTAGTGTGTGAACTGCAAGTACGATGGCTGATGCAGTCTATTGCTCCGGACCTCTCCCTGTTAAAAGGAGTGATGAAATACTTAGCAGACTATCATCACTCAATGGCTGGTTGTCTAAGTGGTATCTGCAAAATAACATAGGGTTCATAGACAATTGGAAAAGCTTTTGGGGCAGACCTGACCTGTTGAAGAACGACGGCATCCATCCTTCTTGGAGTGGTGCCACTCTTCTCTCTAGTAATTTGGCACATAGTCTTAGAGCCAAACCTTGACTAACTAGGGCCCAGGTCAAGAAGCAGACGGACTGGCTTACCCAACTGCCTGTTAGCTGTCCCCTGTTACAGAAATCAGATAAATCTCAACACATAGAGACTCTTTCATCTAGATATTATCACATAGAGACTGTGTCTGTTCCCCCGTATTAGTAAATACAAAAAAACATAAAAACCATTCAACTGTAAAAGTGTAATTGATGTCCAACAAATAAACAATAGATATAATACAGATGATCAAATGATAAAGCTTGGTTTGCTGAATATTCGATCCCTTTCCCCAAAAGCAATTGTTAATGATTTTATTACAGATACACAGCAAATTGCCCAGTGTTCATTTAACTCCACAAGTGTACATTTTACAGTTCTCTGGTGTATATATAGGTCCCACCAATCTGGTGTTTAAGTAACACTTTCAAAAGTGTTGAATACATACCCCTCGACAGTGTACATTGTTTTACACCTAAAGTGTACAATATAATCTAGTGTACACTGTGTACTACTCTCTGCAAGAGTGTATTCTACACCAATTCAAAAGGTTATTTTTTACACTGACGGGGTAAAATGCCTACCACACAGGTTTATTCTAAAAATTTACAAAGATTAATTGTGCTTTTAGCACTCTGGAATTAAAGAACATTGCTAAATTTCCAAATGTTAACTATTTTGCATCGTAAATATATGTATGTATATAAATATCACAGAAAAAAAACTTTCAAACAAACTGGATTTATTTTCTTAGATTCACCAGGCCACAAATAAATACAACTCATGTTGTGTTTACAAACACAATTAGTACAGCATACATAAAACAGCATTAAAAGAACAAATCACTAAAATTTTTATGAATGTATGAATTTCAGTCATTTGTGCAATTTCATATTACTGAATGACAACATACACACTTAAACGTGTATTGCATTGAATTAAATAACAGTACAATCTACAAGGAACAGACAAATTCAAAGACCTGAGCACTGAAGCACTCTGGGAAAAGCTCTAAAAAGTGCTTTATAGTAAAACATGTAACGGAACAATATAAAGGTCATTTTGCTGAGATCCGTACGATGTTTGAAGGTCAAAAGGCTTAAAGAAACGCAAGGTTTCAACATTCAAAAGGGAAGCCTTCCTGCAAAGCCCCTCTTGGACTTGAAATGAGTGAAGATGTTCAACAAAACATATAGTTTCAAAATCAGAAGTCAACAAAAAATGCTGACCATTGAATTCAAATATGTCTGTAATTTTACTGAAGACAGGAATATCATCTTTCAGTTCTGAACAAACAAGAAGTCCCGAGCGGTATTCCGTCCCAAAACAAGAAATCCAAGAAAGAGTATTAACAAAACAGTCAATGTCAAGTTGCAGTTTTTCTGCAATAAGTTCACAATCCAGCAAGTTACAAAGCTGAACGCTTGTTACCGGTCCACACTCTATACTCTTGAAAGGCTGAGATTCCCAGTGGTATGCAATAGCCATCTGATGTTTAAGTGCTAATGACTTGGTAATGTTTTTGAAATTTTTTACACTTTTTTTAAAAAAGCGATGTTTTGCCTCATAGCGCATCCCCTAAACATGAACAAGCGGGCCTATCTTCCTGATGCATCAGGGATAGTGGATCATGAAGTGATGCTTAGGAATAAGATTTCTTGGATAGAGTTCTTTGAACAGCGTGTGGTGTTCGCAGATCAAATGTTTCAGATAAACAGTCATTCCATTCGAGATGACTGGAGAAAACACAATATTTATTATCTGCAGTAGAAGCAGCAGTAATCTCCAGTGCTTATTTCCTACTTCAACCAGATCTCCAAAAATCAGAGGCAGATTTCTAATGAGACAAAATGTCTGAATGGCATTGAGACCCAACCCATTCCCAGCTTGTTCAAACTTAACCATAGTAGGTCGGTTTTTACGTTCAACATAACCATAGTTAAACGAGTAAATTCTGTTGCTCGCAGACTGAAAGGACACAACTTTGCTCTCCGACAGATAATCAAAAAGCAACTTCATCTCTAACTGTGCTACTCCCTCAAGCAAGTCATGCATGATATCCACTGCATAGTTTTCAGAAATATTAAAATACTCCAATTCATTAAGTAAACATGTTCTTTTGACACCAAATGATGACTGTGACGTATCATCAGTAAGGAGGCTTTGACAGTGCTCAGCATGTAAAACTCTGTCACGCAGTGTGATGTCCGGATGGTCATCAAAGAAAATGGTCTGAGAAGAAACCCACTAAGCAAAGTTATGTCCAAAAGACGTCTTTTCAACGTCTTTGACCCTAGAGGCGAACGTTGATAAGACGTCCACTGAGGAGCCAGAATGAAAGTTTTTATGACGTCTGTTTTGGACATGATCTGCACGTCTGATATAGACGTTCATGGAACCTCAAGGTTAAACAGTTCAAATGTGCTCATTGTGGACATATATTCCTTTTGTAATTGCAAATCAACTCACAGACAGTGTGTTTTTGTCCAAAATCTTGAAAATAAAAGAAACTTTGCTCACACCTTTAGACACTTTAGGCAACTTAGCATCTGTAATTCACACATCTTTGGATCATGAGAGAAACCAGACCTGAAGGAAAGACTCTCTGGCTCAGGACTCAATCCAGGATCTTCTTGCTGTGAGGAGCCAGTGTTTCCCACTCATACACTGGTTCTGCCCTTAATCACAGATATAAGAGACACTTTGACTATTTCTGTCAGACGTCTACAGAAAATTAACCGAGGTTTAGATGTTGATGATTTATGGTTCATTTGAAGGCACCATTGTGGTGGGAAGCGTTTGCTTTAGTTGGGCTCTTGGTCCCTGTAGTTGTGTTAGCTCTTCTTTGGCTACTGTAACTGTGAAACACAATAGTTGTGGCTGAGCAAGCAAAGATAAAGTGACATCAGGTGTTGTCAGCTCCCCGTTGATGATCACTAAATCATCTTAACACGAGCATCTGATGTTGTGTTTTAAGTTTTGTGTTCTTGTTTGGTACAATAGTAATTTGTATATATCCACAATAACCTTGTGGTACTGTGGTATTTGCACCAATAAAATTAAAAGGATCAATTATCTGGAAAGATGACCAAAAAAAAAAAATGTGCACCCAACATTTTGAGCAAATATTTCAACAACGGTGACAATCAAATCAAAAAAGTTTGGGAATCAAGCATGAGTTTTGCACTATGAAGCCACCCATCATGCATTGCAGCATGAAACTTGTCACCGTTGTTGTGAATCATTGGCCAAATGTTGATGTGTGTGTGTGACTTTGTGAAATATTATCTCAAAACGTTGGGTGCACATACTTTTTTTTCTTCAGGATGATTGATTGATTAAATGCTATTGGTGCCAATTCTGCAGATTCACAAAGGTATAGTAGCTATAAGCAAAGTACAATTGAAAACAACTTGCCAAAAAAGAAAAAAAAATCAGATGCTCGCTTTGTGATGATTTAGTGATCATCAACAAAGAGCTGACAACACCTGATGTCACGTTGTCTTTGCTTGCTCAGCCACAACTATTGTGTTTCACAGACACAGTTACAGCAGCCAAAGAAAAGCTAACACAGGGACCAAGAGCCCAACTAAAGCAAACGCTTCCCACCACAATGGTGACTTCAAATGAACCATAAATCATCAACATCAAAACCTCTGTTAACTCTCAGTAAGAGCTTCTGTAGACGTCTGAGAGAAATAGTCAAAGTGTCTCTTATATCTGTGATTAAGGGCAGCACCAGTGTATGAGTGGGAAACACTGGCTCCTCACAGCAAGAAGATCCTGGATTGAGTCCTGAGCCAGAGAGTCTTTCCTTCAGGTCTGGTTTCTCTCATGATCCAAAGATGTGTGAATTACAGATGCTAAGTTGCCTAAAGTGTCTAAAGGTGTGAGCTAAGTTTCTTTTATTTTCAAGATTTTGGACAAAAACACACTGTCTGTGAGTTGATTTGCAATTACAAAAGGAATATATGTCCACAATGAGCACATTTGAACTGTTTAACCTTGAGGTTCCATGAACGTCTATATCGGACGTGCAGATCATGTCCAAAACAGACGTCATAAAAACTTTCATTCTGGCTCCTCAGTGGACGTCTTTTCAACGTTCGCCTCTAGGGACAAAGACGTTGAAAAGACTCCACTACTCTGCAGTTTTGTAATTAGAGATGCACACATTTCTTGGGTTCGCAATGTTCTCTCATGACCACTTGTGCTTGGTTTTTCTGAAACTGTGCTAGAGGACTGCATGACAGAGGGACTAGAGAGAGGTTCTAATGAATGCATTTCAGAGCTTTTACTGTTGTGTCTACATTGGATATGTTTTCTAAAGCCAGAGAATGTAACAAATCTTTGACAACACCCATCCTGATCGCATACCAACTGTAACTTTCTGCCAGGAAAAATAGCATGAGTAATCTTGAGATGGCGAATTAACTCTGTAACTGTATCAAAACTCAACTTGCAAACAAAGCACCTGAGCATGTTTTAAAGATGACTGTGCAACAACACCTAATTAAGAATCTTGGCTCGAAGATCTCCAACTCGTGGGCTTTCACGGGTAATGCCTACATACATTGCAGGCATTACCTCAATACATTGCAGATATGCTGATTAAATACAAACCCAACAGATCACTCAGATCATCAGGATCAAGTCAGCTAGAAATACCAAGAGTTCACTCAAAGAAAGGAGAGTCTGCGTTCAGCTATTGTGCCAGCCGTAGCTGGAACCAGCTTCCAGAAGAGATCAGATGTGCTCCAACAGTAGCCACATTCAAATCTAGACTCAAAACACATCTGTTCAGCTGTGCCTTTACTGAATGAGCACTGTGCCACTGTACGTCCGACTGATTGCACCTATTCTAATCTATGCATCATCTTAATTTTTTATTTTTATTTTATTTTTTATCTATATATACACTGTAATAATTTTATTCTTTTTACATATCTTTACAACTATATATTTCTATTGTCTTCTTATTTTAAAAATTCTCTTTACAACTGTTTTTAATTATCCTGTTTTATTTTTAAGTCTTACACGTGGTATTCTTAATTCTTATCACTATTTTAATTTCATTTTCATGTAAAGCACTTTGAATTGCCATTGTGTATGAAATGTGCTATATAAATAAACTTGCCTTGCCTTGCCTTGCCTTACATCAATGTTGTAAATCGTGGTCTGAAGAAATGTAAACATATTGTGCAATGCGACATCGTACGAAATTCCAAACACGTAATGAACTTTGAAAAGTTCATCAAATGCTGAGAGAGGACTTAGCCATGCAGGGAATGAGCCGCTGATCCACAGCAATGTACACAGCAAAATTCCCAGAGTTAATTTAACTCTACTCAGAGAACATATGGTCCCTCTCTACATAGAGTTAAAATAACTCTGAATCAGTGTTAAATTTAATGAGATAATTAAGAGATTAATTAAGTGATGATTTAGCATTAATGATGAACACCTGATGTTAAGAAGCAGAATCACTGAAGGACAGAGAAACACAGTAACTACAACTGACTTCAGCCACAGCCTTAGATGAAATCAACTGAAGATAAAAGAAGACATTAAATCTCTGAAAATCTCAGCAGAGGAGGATTAAACAACTCCACAAACAGCATTACCAGCTTCATACATTACTGACCAGATTGACTTTATTTCTGTTAGATATCTACAGAAGCTCTAATTGAGAATTAACAGAGGTTTTTGTTGTTGTTGATTTTGTGTTGAAAATCCTTTTTTATGTCACCATCAAGTTGATCAGTGTTTTCTTTAGTTGGGCAGTTTGACGACTTTTTAATGTAAGTGTTTCTCTGGCTGCTGTAAATGAGTTTGCTATGAAAAGCGAGAGAAAAGCGAGAAAACACAATCATATGTTGTCAGCTGCTTGATGATAACAAAATGATCATTTACAGTGGCTTAATTCACAGAGTTTAATATGAGCAAAATACTATTAACTTTGTTTCATTGTGATTTTAGAAAATATCCATCATTGTTTTAATCAAAAAAACTTTTAAAACAGATTGTACACTAAGCACTTTGTCTCCCAAAGCTTGTCTCACACATAGATCAAGAATCAGCCTATGAATCTCAATAATGGTGACATGCTTCATGCCACAATGCATTCTGGGAGCCATGGATGAGTTTTGCATGATGCACCCAGAATACATTGCAGCATGAAACATGTCACCATTGTTGAGATTCATAGGCTGATTCTTGATTTGTGTGTGTGAGAATAGCTCGCAGCAGTTAGAACTGTTTAGTGTGATGTGTCAGTAATCCAGAGAACAAAACAAATGTACACATTTTAAAGACCCTTCGGTTTATTTCATTGAAACACTGCTGAATATTCTGTAGAATCAAAAGACTACAGTAATCAATGACTCTCAGGAGATCAGCAAATAAAGACACTATATGATGATAACAACTGTATTATCAACAACAAGTCAACATCAGTTGTCATCACCAATGTTATCTTGCTGTTCTCGTCATCCAGCAGCCAGAGAAACAATTATGTTAAAAAGTCAAGGGTCAAGAGCCCAACTAAAGCAAACACTGATCACCATAATGGTGACTACAAACTTACCTATTATTTTCAATAAATAATCAAGAGCTAAACCTCTGTTGATTCTCAATAAGAGCTTCTGTATATGTTTGACAGAAATAAAGTCAATCTGGTTAGTAATGTGTGAAGCTGGTACTGCTGTTTGTGGAGTTGTTTAATCCTCCTCTGATGAGATCTTCAGATATTTAATGTCTTATTTTATCTTCAGTTGATTTCATCTAAGGCTGTGGCTGAAGTCAGCTGTAGTTCTTGTGTTTTTCTGTCCTGCAGTGGTTCTGCTTGTTGACAGCAGGTGTTCATCATTAATGCTAAATCATCACTTAATTAATCACTTAACTATCTCATTAACTTTAACACTGATTCAGAGTTATTTTAACTCTATGTAGAGAGGGACCATATGTTCTCTGAGTAGAGTTAATTTAACTCTGGGGATTTTGCTGTGTAGTAGTCATGGATGTTACTCTTTGAAGTACCAACTGCCAAGATGTACGGCTGCGTTGTCTGTGTTGATCCAAGGACTTCTTCAAAACTGCAACAAGACTGAAAACAGAAAAAAACATTCACATTTAGATTAATGTACACCTATACATTAAACATTCTAGGCATGAAATCTACACAACATTAAGAGTAAGCATACCTTGTGAAATCTTACTACGCGATCCAAAGCTTCACGCACACTGATCTTGACAAGCTTCCTATTTCCGCTAGAAGGTGGTGGCAGGAGATAGACCAGCAATAACAGGGAAGACATATCACTGTCCCAGTCTAAATTCAAAAAAGAAAACGCAAACTATAACAAATCTATATAATCATAAACCAATACACATAAACTATTTTATATACAGATAACATGATTATCTTTGCTCTTGATTAGCATATAATGAACTGCCTGTACCTCCTTGACTAGTGTTGCTGTGTTCTGCAGACTGAATCAGACAACTCAAAGGCAGTGACTGGGTGAGGCTTTTGGCTTCCTGAATGACTTTTTGCTTCAGAGTAGAGTCCCACTTCTCCAGAAGTTTAGATGCAGTCTCCACTCCAAATAGTAACTCAAAGTCTTGAAGCACCTAAAGTTGTATACAGTTAAAAGCAAGAAAATAGTTAGTTACATTACCAAGTGTTGCAGCTAAATAGTCCATTCAATTTTGAACAACAACAACCTATTGTGTGCAACACTTACAAGTCCTTTTGTGTCAAGAAACCTTGGAAATAAGGAAAGAACAGATGAGGATTTTTCAGGATCGTGGATCGTTTTCTGGCGATACTGGGAAGTAGATTTCATCTTTGCAGTCACTTGTTCTGGATCTGAACAATGTTTCAAAAATGAAATAGCTTCTTGACAGCGATCTCCTTTTAGCTGCTTTTCTGTTATGGAAAACACTCTTTCAGTTTGAGGACCCCTCCTCTCACACTTATCATCAGAAGTGGTTCTGCTGCAGCGGTTGTTACGTTGAACTGTCTTCAGTCTCCAGGCTATATTATCCTGAGTTACCTTCTGCATCATAGAAGTGTTCCTACAACATAAGCAATACATTTAAAAATTACAGCACTTACATGAAAGGCAGTATTACATTTTTAAATGAAATATATACACACACCACAAAAGACACTCTAAAAAGTAGTGATAATTATATGGCATGCCAATAATAACATATAATGCATTAATAATGCATTCCTACTAAAAAAATAATTTTAACAGTAAAATACAGAACTCACATAGCCTTTTCTGGAATAGGGATCCTTCAGAGAGGGAAACAGTCACAATCCCAACTGCACATTTAACTCTGATCTCCTTAGGTGGAATACTCCTAAGTAAACAAAAATGAAGCTACATTGTTACATTTGGTAATTAAGTGTGCTTGATTGAGTAGTTTGAATGGTTATTCACACGCTGTATTGTCAAAATATTTAAACAGAGGAAAGGGAAAAATATCCTTTACCTACCCATATTTATCAATCATGTCTCCAACTAATGCGTTCACAAGAATCCGTCTTGTGGAATCTGTGATTTTCCCAGTCGTTTTGTATTCCTGAAATATCTTCTCCCCAGCAGTCTTTTTTTCTAAAACACTTTTCACAAGCTTAAACAAACAAAAAGAAAAATCATCTAAGAAAACAACATTGACATTTTAGTAGGATTGCGACAAGCCTGCAACCCCACAAGTTCATCGGCAAGTGACATGTATAAAGCAAAAGCACAAACCTCCTTAGCTTCTTGTAAATGGTCATCAGAACGAGCTCTTTTAGGTGGGAAGAAAGGACCATCGCTGTCTGATGGCTATGTATCTGATGATGATGCAACTGAATGAAGTGACGGTGTATCGATCTCATTTGAAGATGGATAGCTTGTGTGTGCAGAAGAATCAAGTAGACAATTAGAACAAAAGCATATATACACATATACAGTACATACATATACATAATGACATCTTTTCATACCTGCTACAGAAACAGCATCAACTACCATCCAAAGTGTGTCAGGCTTTTGCTCAATTATGTCAGCAAAAACATCTTCATCTACTTCTGTTCCAGTCTCGTCAGCTAAATAAACCTTATTATCTGCACTGTAAAAAATTGTGCTGTAAAATAACGGTAATATACTGGCAGCAGGGTTTCCAGCAATGTACTGTTAATTTACAGCCCTCTACTGTTTATATACAGCTCTCATTTTTTTTTACAGTAAGTTACCGTAATAATACCTTGAAATTAACTCTCTTCATTTGGAAAACTGATCGCTTAAAACAGTTATCATTTTAAAACTTTAAAAGTATTTATATGTTGTTTGTACTCTAAACTTATGTAATTTGAATCCACTGAAAAAGAACATTTCTTAATATAAATATAAACTGCAAACATGTAATGTGTCGTAATGAGTAGTTAAATACTTAAGAAATATGACTTTAACTTCAATCTTTGCAGTTCATCATTAACAATAGCACACATGAGCCAAATCAACAAACAGCTCATAACTGCATCAGCAAACACAGCCACTGCCTTTAAATAAAGCATCAGACAGCATATCATCAGTGTTTCCCTGCTCATCCTGGACTGAAGCACAGGCGCTACTCCAGCACAATGGTGACCCGCAAAACTAATTCATTAAACTAAGACCTCTTCTCTATCACCTTCTGCTACAACACATAAACACAGTTCATTTGAATATTTACTCCCTATCGGTTACTGGATTTGCACAACTTTTTTCTATTAACTTTCACTAATATTTCAGTCAAAATATCTTGATTCATCTGGTAAATCTGACTGTTATGTTTTACAGTATATTACTGTTTTTTCCTTGATTTAACGGTAATAACAGCAGGATTACGGTACACAGCTGGAAACCCTGCTGCCAGTATTTAACCGTTAAATTACAGGGACTTTCGTAAATTAATTTACAGTTGCTTACCGTTAATTTACGTTTCACTCTGGGGGTTTTTCATCTTATCTCTTTAACCCTTTAAACCCCACAGCAAAATCTTCAGTTTTAAATGAACACTTACATGTGTCCACACTACAGAGTGTTAGAGTAATTGAAGCGGTGTTGAAGTTAATGAGATAATTAAGAGATTAATTAAGTGATAATTGAGAATTAGTGATGAACACCTTCAGAATCACTGAAGGAAAGAGAAACACAAGAACTACAACTGACTTCAGCCACAGCTTTAGATGAAATCAACTGAAGATAAAAGAAGACATTAAATCTCTGAAGATCTCAGCAGAGGAGGATTAAACAACTCCACAAACAGCATTACCAGCTTCACACATTACTAACCACACTGACTTTATTTCTGTCAGACGTCTACAGAAGCTCTTATTGAGAATTAACAGAGGTTTAGATGTTGATGTTTAATTGATAACGTTTGGTCACCATTATGGTGATCAGTGTTTGCCTCAGTTGGGCTCTTGACCCTCGACTTTGCAATGATTTTTCTGTGGTTGCTAGACACATTTGTTATAGCAAGAAATAGCCATGAAAAAGTTTAAACAGGCGTCACTGGTTATGTTTTGCTTATGACATATTCATAATGGGATGCTTAGCGTGTTAGTCTATCCCTAAACAAACCCATTGTTTTAATAATACATAGTTTTACCCTTATTGTACGATATCAATCGGTGAGACTTCTGCAAAATATCAAGCAGTGATAAAGAATCAGTTATGAAGGATTTTTAAACTCGTGATTTTCAAAAATGATTTAATCTGCAAAAGAATTTAGACTCATATAGACATGAAGAATCAGCATATGAATCTCAACAATGGTGACAATAAACACAACAGATGAACAGATCAACTCATCAACGTCACAAACACTACTAAAAGTCAACACAAAAACAACACCAAAAATAAAGGTAAATAGTGAGAATTAAAGGAAATAACCAGGCTATTCAGCAGCATAATTTATTCATACAGCAATGCATGCTGGGAGTCATGGACGATTTTTGAACAACGCTGGTACCCAGCATGCATTGCAGCATGACTCTTCTGATCGTCACCATTGTTGAGATTCATACGCCGATTCTTGATCTCTATGTGAATCTGAATGGCACTGATGTTCAAAATGTTTTGGTGTTCATGCTCTTCAAATGATCTGACTGTTGTCACACTGATTGATCTCATTCCATAAAATGGCATACCTTAAAAAATAAAATAAATAAAACACATTCTAGATTAAACCTTGAGTAATCTCAGTGAAGCAGACCACTAATAAATAGTCAACATAATTTTATGTTTGCTCTCGGCTTTGCGTGCTATAACAAATGTATTTAAAACACATCATTAAAGCAGCGAGAGAAACACTAATGTTGGTCTCAAGAGTCAAGAGACCAACTAAAGCAAACACTGATCACCATAATGGCAACGTCAAAAGAAACCATAAAACAACCTCTGTTAATTCTCAATAAGAGCTTCTGTAGACGTCTGACAGAAATAAAGTCAGTCTGGTTAGTAATGTGTGAAGCTGGTAATGCTGTTTGTGGAGTTGTTTAATCCTCCTCTGCTGAGATCTTCAGAGATTTAATGTCTTCTTTTATCTTCAGTTGATGAAATCAACTTTTTTTCTGTTCATGTTTCTCTTTCCTTCAGTGATATCAGCTGGTGTTCATCAGTGTGTGAGTTCACTCTGTCTAGTGGTCTATACCAGTACACTAGTGTAGGGAATAGTGAATGAGGTATAGGGTGTGATTTGGAGCACAGCCTCTGTGTGTCGACTTCGAGTGCTGTTAATTCACAGTATATTCCCATTGGCTTTTTTCTCGAAAATGAAAATATTACCCATATTGCATTGTTTTCTACGGTATATTACTGTTTTATTGGAAAACAGTATGTTACTGTCAAAATTTGACCGTTATTTTACAGCATTTTTTTACAGTGTGTGGAGATGTCAAACTTCTGCTTGACTGGAAAGACAAAATGGAAATTACAGAAAAAAAAGGTGAACAGGAAAAAAGATTTAAATAAAAGAGCTCATCCATCATGCAAAAAAATACTTTCTGGGGCAGTTACTTTTTAGTAACCTAACCTACCATCATGTCCTCCAACCAATATGCCTACATAGGTCGTTTGTCACTTCCTTGAAATACGACCCATAGGAGTGTTCACTAAAGTCACGCCCCTATCGACGATATTTTAATTCATGAAATACGACACATAAGAGCGTTTTCTAACATTGTTCTCATATTGACACCAGGACACTTTCATTTTAAAGCATTTTCCTCTTTTATCTGCATAATATTTCAGGTTTTGCGTAGCTGAGTTGGTAAAGCATTGCAATATAGTACAACAACATGTGCTCATGCAATCGTGAGTTCGAGCCCAGGGAACACATTTGCTCAATGTGTGTATGCACTATTAATCACTGGGTAGGTTTAGGGATGGGGTGGGTGTAGTTATAAATAAAAAATAAATATTTTTGCTAAATGGAAAAATGACAAATGGTGGTAAAAAGTCCACACATTGCATTAAAATGAACATGCATTGTGATATTGCAGTTACATGCAGTTATACATGCAGTTATATGTCATTTCATGACATCAGACGTAACACGATACTGTCATTATTTTTACGCATGACTTTGAAATGTAAATATAGGTCGTAACAAGGTGCTTGAAAAACGACCTATAGAGTTTTTTTTTTTTTTTTGGAGGACAGCTTGTAACCTACCCACGTGTAAGACAAAAATAAATAATGAATATAGAATAAAAAATAAGCAGTGTTTATGCTTTTACATTACAATTGTTATTTCATATTATATATATTCATAAAAGAAAATATCAATGAGCATCAAATTGGGGAAAGTCTTAAAGAAAATATTTGGTTTACACTTTACAATACAGGTGCACTAATATGCGTTAATTCATGCTTAAATAATGCACAGATAATCATGAGTTAAAGTATTGCTAATAGTGAACTAACCTAGCCTGGCATGGCCATACTTAATTCTAGTCAGAATATGAGTCTGGTACCGCTCCATTGAGCATTGATTATGGGGCGTGTTTCAACTGAGCCAGGAAAGACCTCAATTGGATAGACCCACAACCAATCAGAGCAACGGAGCGACGTGTAACGTTAGTTGTCAAATGTCAACAGAACTCAACTGCACTGTGTTGCCAAGTCCGTGTTTTTCTCCATGTCCGCGGGTTGAAGCGACCCCAATTATGTGTTTATATAAACCCAGGAATGCGAATTTTAGCAGGCAACCGTGCCAAAATAACATATTTTGCCAACCAAACGCCATTTTTTTTTTCGGAGAACCCCCCGGAAAGTTAGTGTTTTGGGCTATAGTTTTGAGTAGCAATTGTGCGCGACATTGCAAAAAAACATGGCACCCCTGTCTGCACGCACGCGCGCTGGATTAAGTAACGTTACAAGAGTACAAGAGTTACAAGTGTTGTAAAAAAAGAATTTAAGGATACACAGAGTACTTACCAACACGATCATTGTTTCTGAGAGAAACAGTGAAGGTGAACGCATATACGAACAAGTTCTCCGTTTAGGATAAGAGCAAATTCAACCCAAAGCGCCTTTGATGACGTGGATGATTACGTTACTGTTGATCATCTGTCCATCATCGTCTAAAGCCTGCCCTGACAATTTCATTGGTCCGAACAGTTTCTGTTCAGGCATAATAACTCCTCTATGGATCGAGTCCAGACCGAATTGCCCGAGAAAAAAAAATTGTGGGCGGGGCTAAATTCGGCTGGCATCCAGGCTAGAACTAACCCATTTATTAATGATTACTGCATCAGCAACTAATGAAGATTCTACATAGATGTGTCATAATGTATTAATTCCTTAATAATACACTGTAAAAAAATGCTGTAAAATAACGGTCAAATTTTGACAGTAACATGCTGTTTTCCAATAAAACAGTAATATACCGTAGAAAACAATGCAATCTGGGTAATATTTTCATTTTCGAGCAAAAGGCCAATGGGAATATACTGTGAATTAACATCACTCGAAGTCGACACACAGAGGCTGTGCTCAAAATCACACCCTATACCCTCATTCACTATTCCCTACACTAGTGTACTGGTATAGACCACTAGACAGGGTGAACTCACACACTGATGACCACCAGCTGATATCACTGAAGGAAAGAGAAACATGAACAGAAAAAAAGTTGATTTCATTAACTGAAGATAAAAGAAGACATCAAATCTCTGAAGATCTCAGCAGAGGAGGATTAAACAACTCCACAAACAGCATTACCAGCTTCACACATTACTAACCAGACTAACTTTATTTCTGTCAGACGTCTACAGAAGCTCTTATTGAGAATTAACAGAGGTTGTGTTATGGTTTCTTTTGACGTTACCATTATGGTGATCAGTGTTTGCTTTAGTTGGGCTCTTGACCATTGCAACTAACTTTAATGTTTCTCTCACTGCTTTAATGATGTGTTTTAAATACATTTGTTATAGCACACAAAGCCAAGAGGAAACATAAGATGATGTTGACGGTTTGAAAATGGTTTGTTTCACTGAGATTACTCAAGGTTTAATCTAGAATGCTGTTTTTCATTTAATTTTTTTTACGGTATGCCATTTTACGGAATGAGATAAATCAGTATTACAACAATCAGATCATTTGAAGAGCATGAAAACAGTTTGTGGCCAAAACATTTTGAACATCAGTGCAATTCAGATTCACATAGACATCTAGAATCGCTGTATGAATCTCAACAATGGTGACGAATAAAATGTTCATGCTGCAATGCATGCTGGGTACCAGCGTTGTTCAAAAATCATCCATGACTCCCAGCATGCATTGCGGTATGAATAAATTATGCTGCGGAATAGCCTGGTTATTTCCTTTAATTCTCACTATTTACCTTTATTTTGGTGTTGTTTTTTACTTTTAGTAGTGTTTTGTGAAGTTGATGAGTTGATCTGTTAATCTGTTGTGTTTATTGTCACCATTGTTGAGATTCATATGCTGATTCTTCATGTCTATGTCAGTCTAAAGCTCATCGCAGATTAAATCATGAGTTAAAATCATAAGTTTAAAAAATAAATTGAGTTTAAAAAGTAACCTTCATAATTGATTCCTTATCGCTGCTTTATATTTTGTAGAAGTGTCACTGATTGCTATCGTACAAAAACTGTAAAACTATGTATTTTTGAAACAATGGATATGTTTAGGGATTAAACTAACAAACTAAGCATCCCATTATGATTATGTCATAAGCAAAACATAACCAGTGACACCTGTTCACACTTTTTTCATGTCTGTTTCTTGCTATAACAAATGTGTCTAAGAAACACAGATACAGCAGCCAAAGAAAATCCATTGCAAAGTCAAGGGTCAAGAGCCCAACTGAAGCAAACACTGATCACCATAATGGTGACCAAACATTATCAATTAAACATCAACACCAAAAGATCTGTTAATTCTCAATAAGAGCTTCTGTAGACATCTGACAGAAATAAAGTCAGTCTGGTCAGTAATGTGTGAAGCTGGTAATGCTGTTTGTGGAGTTGTTTAATCCTCCTCTGCTGAGATCTTCAGAGATTTAATGTCTTCAGTTGATTTCATCTAAGGCTGTGGCAGTAGTTCTTGTGTTTCTCTTTCCTTCAGCGATTATGAAGGTGTTCATCACTAATTCTCAATTATCACTCAATTAATCCCTTAATTATCTTATTAACTTCAACACCGCTTCAATTACTCTAACGCTCTGTAGTGTGGACACATATAAGTGTTCATTTAAAACCTAAGATTTTGCTGTGGGGTTTAAAGGGTTAAAGGGATAAGATGAAAAAAAACCCAGAGTGAAACGTAAATTAACGGTAAGCAACTGTAAATTAATTTACGGAAAAGTACTGTAAAACAGCAATCTACTGGCAACCAGAGCTGCCAGTAGATTACCGTTAAATCAAGGAAAAAACAGTAATATATACTGTAAAACATAACATGATGAATAACACCAGATAAATCGAGATATGTTTACTGAAATATTAGTGAAAGTTAATAGAAAAAAGATGTGCAAAGTCAGTAACTGATAAGGAGAGTAAATATTCAAATGAACTGTGTTTATGTGTTGTTGCAGAAGGTGATATAGAAGAAATCTTAGTTGAATGAATTAGTTTTATGGTCACCATTGTGCTGAGAGTAGCGCCTGTGCTTCAGTCCAGGATGAGCAGTGAAACACTGATGATATGCTGTCTGATGCTTTATTTAAAGGCAGTGGCTGTGTTTGCTGATGAAGTTATGAGGTGTTTGTTGATTTGGCTCATGTGTGCTATTGCTAATGATGAACAGCAAAGATTGAAGTTAAAGTCATATTTCTTAAGTATTTCACTACTCATTGCGACACATAACATGTTTGCAGTTTATATTTATATTAAGAAATGTTCTTTTTCAGTGGATTTAATTGAAAAAAGTTTACAGTACAAACACCATATAAATACTTGTTTTAAAATGAGAACTGTTTTAAGCGATCAGTTTTTCCCAAATGGTAATTTCATGGTATTATTACGGTAACATACTGTAAAAAAAGAGAGCTGTAAATAAACAGTAGAGGACTGTAAATTAACAGTACATTGCTGGCAACCACAGCTGCCAGTAGATTACCGTTATTTTACAGCACAATTTTTTACATTGCATATTATATTAACTAATAATGTAAATTAATGTGTTAATTACCACAACGGGTCAAAGCCATGCATTTCAGCTTCCAGTTGTCTGCTTTAATTAATCATTAGCTAATGATTTGCAAATGAGTCATGTTATGACTTTACTTGTTGAGGGCACATGACTATTAACTAATTGATTAAGTAACATGTAATTGTGTTTATGGCTTTTGAATTAATTTTGAATTAGTTAATAGTCATGTGCCCCAACAAGTAAAGTCATACCATAATGATACCTTTGTAAATCATTAGCTAATGATTAATTAAAGCAGACAACTGGAAGTTGAAATGCATGGCTTTAACCCGTTGTGGTAATTAACACGTTAATTCACATTATTAGTTAATATCATATGTTATTAAGAAATTAATACATTATGACACATTTAACTAATAACAATTGAATGATTACTTAATAAATATAAATCACGTAGCACCTTCATTAGTTGCTGATGCAGTAATCATTAATAAATGGGATAGTTCACCATTATTATTATCTGTCCATTAGTTAAGCATGAATTAATGCATATTAGTGCACCCGTATTGTAAAGTGTTACCAAGATTTGTAATTAACAATGAAATGCATATAAACCATATTACAATTATTAGCCAGATATCACCATTCAGGAGCACTTACCATCCTTGATTACAGAATCATAAGACGATCCAGTAAGCTTTATGTACTTTCTGTGGTGTTGGTACTGCACTTTAAACAGCATACTGTCGATGTTTTGCTTCAAAACAAAAAGATATGTTTAAAAAAAGCATTCCTACATTAAACTAGGAATATAAATTAAAAAGGTGTGGAGAACTGTCTTTTGTATCAGAAATTAACTAATGCTTACTGTGGTGCTTAATGGTGGTGTAATAGTACACAAAATTCATGGTGTTTAAGTCACATTTCAGTGCCATTTCAGTACAGTTAGGGGAAATTTTTAAAACGTAAATTTGATTTTCTTAAATTTTAATTAGTAAAAACCAACAGTTCATATATTCAATATGAAACACTATAAACCATCCTTTTATTTATCAAAACAAACATAGGAGGATTGTAAGTCTTACCTGAGTCTTTATCTTTTTGAGAATAGTCCATAACTGTGTTTCAAGCGCAGTGTTTCAAATGGCCAACAACATGATGACTGAAATGTCCCATATGTAAAATAAGCACCAATCCAGTGTAGAGCTTCACGCCAAAGTTTCTACACAAATTGAAATTATTCGATTAAAAAAAAACATTGTTCACTAACAATTACAAAATGTTCAAAATAAGTTACAAAAATGCAGAATGTTTTAAGTTTAAACGTTCATTTAGGCTCAGAAATAGGTATCCTCTATAATAACCTTTTTAACAAGTAACTTATACTTTTACACACCCACAACATATATTCAAATAAACAAATGTTCTACATTATTTTTCCAGGAGAATTTGCCTCACGTTAGAAATATTTCACGTTTTTAAAATGGCGGTGACAACAATAACGTTACACTATATTGATGTAACTCCTTTCTAAAATAGATTGACCGTCTTTTAATAGATTAAAACAAACATAATAAGAATTGTAAGTCTTACATGTGGTTTATCGTGTACCGAGTTGAGAAAAGACCAGAACTGTGTGCGTGTGCTTCAAGATCGTGATCGTGGTGTAGCGGTTTTGTTCTCCGATCTAATGACTGAAAATGAGCAACATACTATGTTGTATGATTCAAGAAAATATCCAGCACAGGTTTAATCAGAAAAACTGATTACATTTTAAAAAAGATTGTACACTAAGCACTTTAAACTCCTGCGAGATTTACTCACACACAGACATCATGAATCCGCGTATGAATCTCAACAATGGTGACATGCTTTATGACACAATGCAATCTGGGTGCATCATGCAAAACTCATCCATGGATCCTAGAATGCATTGTGGCATGAAGCATATCACCCTTGTTGAGATTCATACTCAGATTAATCAGTAAATCGTGCAGGAGTTAGAAGTGATTAGGGTACAAACTGTTTTAAAACGTATTCAGGTTTTCTGGTTAAACCGGTGCTGGATATTTTCTAGAATCACAATAAAACAAAGTTAATAGCACGTTGCTCATATTCAGTCATTAGATCGGAGAATTAAGACAATACACAATGATCATATCCTGATCATCAAGCAGCCAACAGCATCAGATTGTGTTTTCTATTGTTTTTTTTTGCCATAGCAAACCCAGATACAGCAGCCAGAGAAACACTATAACATTAAAAAGTCGTCAACTGCCCAACTAAAGAAAACACTAATCACCATAATGGTGACATAAAAAAACAAACTCTATTTTCAATAAGAGCTTATGTAGATGTATAACAGAAATAAAGTCAGTCTGGTTAGTAATGTGTAAAGCTGGTAATGGTGTTTGTGGAGTTGTTTAATCCTCCTCTGCTGAGATTTCAGAGATTTAATGTCTTCTTTTATCTTCAGTTGATTTCATCTAAAGCTGTGGCTGAAGTCAGTTGTAGTTCTTGTGTTTCTCTTTCCTTTGGTGATTCTGCTTGTTATCATCAGGTAACAGCTTATTAACAGCAGGTGTTCATTATTAATGCTCAATCATCACTTAATTATCTCATTAACTTCAACACTGATTCGGTGTTACCTTTTAACACTCTGAGTGTGGACTCTAGTGGACTCATATATACACTCACAGTGTACATTTAACACTGAGGATACCTGTCAGATGCGGGTCATGTTTATAACAATAATCTTGCGGGGTGGATTTATTTAAAGTAATGTAGTCGTCAAGATTTAGCCTGGTTTCTGTAAAACACAGCACTTCTAGATTATTACACAGCAAATTCGGTGGTGTTAAAATTTCAGTGTAAAGTCTTATGGTGTTACAGTGTTCAAATAAAAGTGTACATTTACTGTAATAAACACCAGCTTGTGTGAAATGGTGCCCCCACGTGGTGAGATATTTTGGTGTTGCGCTTCCAGACTCCTGTCCAGTGTTAATTGTAGATACGGGAACTTGAAGTAATTGAGAACAGGCAGTCTGCATTTGACAATTTACCCTGTTTGGAAAAAATGGCGGCTCTTTCGGTGGAATCGTGCGATTGAAAGCAAAACACAGGTAAGATTTAGAATCTTTACTTTTAACATTTTGTTTCAATACAACTATATATTTAATTGATATGCAAGGTTCATTTTGGGACTTATAGTGGACTCATATATACACTCGCAGTGTACATTTAACACTGAGGATTTTGCTGTGTAAAGGGGGAGGGGTTCTTGTAATTTATAATAATATCTTAAGTATTTCTCAGAAGTCTAGTTTCAAATATAATTATTTTGAAGAAGTTTTGGTGCTTTATGTAACGTGTAATTGATAAATCCCGTTTGACATTTGTGCTGGCTACTGTATACAGGCCACCAGGGCACAATACAGACTATATAATCATCTCGTCAGCATCCCAGATAGCCTAGAGAGGAACTTGATTTTGAAACAGAAACTATTGACTCTCTTTTTTCCAGCACTTTAGACAAAGTTGCTCCCCGGTGCCTAAAGAAGATTAAAGACAATAGTCCAAGGCTGTGGTACAACGAGCACACTCGGGCCCTTAAAACAGCAGCCAGAAAAATGGAGCGCAGCTGGAAGAAAACAAAACTAGAGGTTTTTCTTAATTTGTGGAAAGAGAGCATGATCGCATACAGAAAGCCTGTAAAAACTGTTAGATTTGCTTATTTCTCAACTCTCTTAGAAGAAAATGTATTCGATACAGTGGCTAAAAGACTTTATGAACTTCTATATGTGTAAGATTGATAATATTAGGAAGAAAATTATAAACATGCAGCTATCTACGGTATCACATCCGAAAAATTTAATTCATTCACTGGTATAGGAGAGGAAGAATTGGCTAAACTCATTAAATCATCAAAATCAACAACATGTATGCTCAACCCTATACCGACTAGGCTGTTAAAAGAGATGCTAACAGAGGTCATAGATCCTCTTCTTAATATCATTAACTCATCTTTGTCATTAGGATATGTACCAAAAAACTTTTAAGTTGGCTATTATCAAACCATTTACTAAAAACCTCAATTTGATCCTACAGAATTAGTAGGCCAATCTCAAATCTACCCTTTATGTCAAAAATACTGGACAAGGCAGTGTCTTCACAATTGTGCTCCTTTTTAGAAAGAAATGGTATGTGTGAGAATTTCCAGTCAGGCTTTAGACTGTATCATAGTACTGAGACTGCTCTCATCAGAGTTACAAATGATTTACTCTTATCATCTGATCATGGTTGTATCTTTCTATTAGTGTTACTCAATCTTAGCACTGCATTTGATATTATCAACTGCAACATTCTTTTGAATTGACTCGAAAATTATGTTGGCATTAGTAGAACTGCATTGGCATGGTTCAAATCATACTTATCTGACCGTTATCAGTTTGTAGCAGTAAATGAAGAGATATCACACTGATCACAAGTTAGGTTTGCTTTCTGCTCTGTGTCTTCTGCTCCACCCTTTAGGGCTCGGGTTGAGCTGCACTTCGCAACCTATTGCTTTGTGATGGTTTGGTCGGATGCTCCCCTGGAAGCCGAAGCATTGCCATGGCTGAAGCCCTTGCATGAATGGCAGGCCGCTGGATGAACGGAATGGTGGCCGCCCCGAAGCAGGTGACGCAAGTTGTACTCCCCTCGCTTTAGGGGGTTTATGGCACTTTCTGCTGAGTACACTGCTATGTGCAATGTGTTTAGGTCTATGTTTGTAGGCACTGCCGGCGAGACTGCGCCATCGCATGGAGGACCCTGTGAGTCCCTGGGTTGGATCCAGCCCTGGAAAGGGAGCGTGAAGGCCAGCCGGCTGTGAGCAGCCGGCGTGGGCAGTCTCGGCAGTGGACTCAGTGCAGGTAGTAGGCCTTGCCAGACCGCCCTGCAGGGGAGTCTCGACATCGTAGCCCATGTGGGCCAGGGAGGATTCTCCTCAACGATGTCAGCTTCAACTCGAGGCAATTGACATGCAGGGCTGGAGCCCGCGGCAGCATGTCCATTTCACATGGCTCCCCAGCCCGTGGCAGATGCATCTGTTGTCACAACCACATGTCTGAAAACTCGTTCTAAGGGCAATCTGGCCCGTAGAAAACTGAGGTTCGAACACGGGGTGAAGGTTTGAAGGCAGGCTCGAGTCACTTGGAACCGGAGAGTGCCTGTCTGCCATGCTGAAGCCAATGCTGAAGCGGTCTCATATGAAGCAATTCCAGCTGCGTTACCACGGCTGCAGATGCCATATGCCCCAGGAGCCTCTGAAATAGTTTCAGTTTAACCGCGCTCTTGCTCTCGATTTGACGGAGGCAAGACAGCAGTGACTGTGCGCACTCCCTCGTAAGGTGCGCGTACATGGTGACCGAGTCGATCTCCATACTGAGAAAAGAGATCCTCTGCACGGGCAGAGTTTGCTCTTCTCCCAGTTGACCCGAATGCCCAGACAGGCTAGATGCTGGAGAAAAAGATCTCTGTGTTTGCACACCTGCTCTCAAGAGTGGCCCAGTATGAGCCAGTCATCGAGGTAGTTCAGGATGCGAACCCTGTGCTGCCTGAGTGGCGCAAGGGCTGCCTTGACGACCTTCGTGAAGATGCAGAGATAGCCCGAATGGGAGAACTGTGTACTGATATGCCCGCCCCTCGAAGGCAAACCATAGGAACGGTCTGTGCCGAGGTAGGATGAACCACTCAAACCAATCAGCTGGACGAACGCATTCGAAAAGGCGTTTCGCTGTCAACATCCTGAACGGAAGCATGGAAAGGGAACAGTTCAGGACGCGCAAGTCCAGGATTGGCCGTAACCTGCCTGTTTTCTTGGGTACAATGAAGTAGGGGCTGTAGAAGCCGGACTCCATCTCGGCTGGAGGGACAGGCTCGATCTCACCCTTCGCCAGCAGGGTGGCAACCTCTGCACGCATGACTGGGGCATTGGACCCCAGCATGGTATAACGGACTCCCTGGAAGCGGGGAGGAGCCTGCGCGAACTGAATCGCATAGCCGAACCTGATGGTCCTCGCGACCCAGCGGGACAGACCCGGAAGCTGAAGCCAGGCTCCCAGGTACTGCACCAGCGGGGTCATTCAGACGACAGGCGTACCCCGGGTGGGGCAGCGAGGCAGCGTTACTGGCCCGGTGTGGGGGCACGGTTAACAGCTGCGCCCTGACAGAGGAGACCAGGGAAGGATGCGCGTTCCACGGGGGGTCTGCTCTGCCAGGGGCTGGCGACAGAGAGGGATGCGAGTGGTGGGACCCGCGGGTGGCGCACACTGTCATCGTCGGTCTCTGACTGCTCAGGGATGGGTTTATCAGTTCTTTCTTTAACCACATTGGGGTGCTGCTGACTCGGGGACCAGCAGCTGAACAAAATATTCTTCCCTGGCCCTCCACCGGGGGAAGGAGTGGCCCTGACGCCATCTCCCTGAAAGAACTGCCCATCCCTGAGCTGGGAGCTTTGGAGGGGTGCCTAGGATTGCCGCGCCAGGTCGAAGCACTCTGCGGACACAGTTGCATCGCAACAGAGCGTTCGACCGGGGGAATCCCGGTGTACCCTTTGGCCGTGGCCCCATCAAGGGTAGTGAAGGCGGCGGAGGTCGCAAAATGGTCGCGGGAAGACAACGGGGATTCCAGAACCGTGCAACCTCCAAATGCACTTCCGGACGCGCCGCCCCCAAAAACCAATCATCCAGCCGCGAGCGCTTAGGCCGGGGCGGAGGGTTCCACTCCAACCCGAGACTCGCGGCTGCCCGGGAAAGCATGGCCATCAGTTCCGGGTCCGACTCGGGCAATGCTGCACCACCCAGAGGCGGCCGCACAGCTGAAGCATCATCCTCAGATGACTCTAGCCCGTATTGAGATGCGGTGATCAACATCTCCTCGTCTTCCCCGTCGCCAACCGAGACAGTCGGGACAGCAGGAGCCGGCCCCGATGTACTCGGTTGACAGTGTTCGTGCCCATCAGAAGGCAGCAGAGACCGAAGGCACTGAGAAGCACACGGGCGAGACATCATGAAAAGGACGTGCCACATCTGAGCACTTTTAATGAGAGAAAAACCTTGCAGTCGATGCCGAAGCACCCAGGGAAACACGCACCAGCTGGATGCAGACCACTGCACAGATCAGCAGGCAGGAAGTATGTGATCACTGGAACGCGCCGTAACGCCAACACCGACTGGAAGGCTGCTCGTCTGGAAGAAGCTGACAATATACTTAGTAGGCTTGCTGAGTGAAGAGTGTATGTGCTCTTGGCTCCGAAGCAGAAACATAATGCGATCATGCCAGCATTCTTCCTGATATACCCACACGTTGGGGTGGAGTCCGCTATGCAAATTCTGCATGCCCATGGCATTGGCACTGCCATTGTGCGCTTTCTAGATCTCGAAGTTGATAGGCTTTTAAGCGAAACCCCCATTCGTCAGTCACTGACGTTCCTCGGAGTGACTGAACGAAAGGGAACTAAGGTTACAGTCGCAACCAGAGACGTTTTCAAGTAATAACAGCAAGTTGCTGTTATTTACAGTGCATTATGGGAAGACTTGTTCACTTCGGGATGCGTGGACCAACAACAGTATGTCACTGTTATTTAGCAGAATAATACAAATTTTTCCGACCAACTAAACAAAGCGACATTTTGGATTATCTGCATGAGGTAAGTTTGCAACTATTTATGATTGTATTTGCCTCTCTTTAAATTACTTATTACTTAAAAATATTACATTTTAAACATCCAATGACACTTCTGTTATTTAAATCAGACGGCTCTATTATAGGTAAAAGGGAGATTGAGCAACAGACGAATCGATTGTACAAGGTCATCAGACACAGGTAAGGATCCCGCATTTTCATAAAAAATTGATATTTTACTAAACGTTATCCAAGTAAAATATGAGTGGGACTCGGTGGGAGTGAACAAATTCAATAGTTTTTTTTGTCGAATGAACGCACACGGCCTGTCACAGTTCTCGTTCTCGAGTCAAGAATTGGTTGCAACCGTTGCAGCGGTTATCGGATCACCAGTACACTGAACCGAGAACTGTTTATTTTGGACATGTCCGATTTGAGAACCGATGAGCTGATACTGACTGAGCATGCATGTCATTTTTCAAGAGAGAACGAAAAGCATGTTAAATTTTGTTGAGCATCGGGACGTGTCATGTTAATAGTTAAAAGTTAATAGTCATGTGCCCCAACAAGTAAAGTCATAACATAATGATACCTTTGCAAATCATTAGCTAATGATTAAAGCAGACAACTGGAAGTTGAAATGCATGGCTTTGACCCGTTGTGGTAGTTAACACATTAATTTACATTAGTAGTTAATATGTTATTAAGGAATTAATACATTATGAATCATTTAACTAATAACAATTTAATGATTACTTACTCTATTAATCATGTAGAATCTTCATTACTTGCTGATGCAGTAATCATTAATAAATGGGTTAGTTAACCATTAGTAACACATTAACTCATCATTATCTGTGCATTAGTTAAGCATGAATTAATGCATATTAGTGCACCCGTATTGTAAAGTGTTACCAAAATGTTTATTCAATAAAGTCAAGTCTTTATGAGAGATTATGTCACCGTTATGTTGTCAAAAGTACCGACCGCGATCCCAAAACGGTACTGAAATTTTAAAAGTGTGACGCTTTGAGCACTGTTGAGTGGAATCAAAAACAAACTTTGACTGGCCATTGCGCTCACACGCTCATCAAACATGTCTGTGATTGGCTACAATGATCAGCGCTTCACAAATACGTTATAAATATACATCAATGACGCTTTTCACAGAGCGCTTACACAGATACACACAGAGCTTTTTAATGCAGGCGTCTGTCAGCCTACCGGTCCGCTGGTTGACGCCTGTTTGTGCTTTCAAACGCTCCCGCTTTCAAAACATTTTCAAACACTTCTGTGCTTTCAACCGCTCCCGTGCGTTGATCATTGTAGCCAACCACAGCCACATCCGATGAGCGTGTGATCACAATGGCCAGTCAGAGGTGTTTACGATTACAGCTCAACAGCGTTAAAAGCATCACATTTTTAAAATTTCAGTACCGATTTGGTATTGTCGTCAGTACTTTTGACAACACTAGTCACCTATTATTTTCTGGCCTTGAGTTGGACAATAAAGTTGTGAAGTTTCTGTGCCATATCCAACACCCTGTACCTTTCAATTTTATTTTATTTAATGACATTTATGTCAAAGATACAGGAGAGTGATAATACACACAAAGCAGCCAATAAAATCTGTTTTTTAATATCTGACTGCTTGTATTGCCTCATGAGTGATTAAAAATTTGCCTTGTTGTGAGCAGTAGAATTTTGATGCATCGCAATGCATCGTAGAATTGGATTGAATCGAATCGTTACCTGGTGAATCGTAATCAAATCGAATCAAAACACTGAATGTGTTAATTAGGTTAATTATCTGAACATGCTCCTCCTGAACTTTGTTAATAAAACTTAATTTAGCATAGATATTACTAAAAACATGTTATTTTAACTACAGTATTTTTGCTTGTGAGTCTTTTACCCTTTGTGTGGGGTAAAAGGCCTCAATGAGGCCTCACCACCTCATACATTTATAAGATTTTTAAACAAAATAAACTACTTTTATGATTTATTTTCACTCAAAATATGTTGCGTCCATTTACATGACAAAAGCGCTTCGGGGGCTTGAAAACACAAACATTTATAAAAGGGATTCAAAGTGCAAGTTTCTGAGAATGATTATCATCTACGAAACTACAAAAACATGAATTACCTGTTCAGTCTATAGGTGCATAGTGTTTGTTTTCAAAGTAACATCGCATTCAACATTTTAATTGTTTTTATACATCCGTGTGAAAGGGGATCGTTTTGACAACGTTGTCATCTGTACTTGAGAAGCGTAAAGGAAAATCATTTCCGTTTTTACTACAAAATAATTGCAACATGACATCATGACTTTGCGTAAACATACACGGCACTTTCTAAAGCCAAATGGCTTGTTATCTGAGCTATCCGCGTGTGTGTCTACACCGTGTGATTCCGCGTGTATGTGTACGCCGAAACGAACCATTATGTGTGTGTGTGTGTGTGTGTGTGTGTGTCCACAATGTAAATTGATTTATAAGCATACTAAATTATGTTTTTTTGAAAATGTAAAAATGCAGAATGCTAAAAAGTGATTATGCATCTTGATAGCATGCCAAAATGGCATATGAATTGGCGTGTCATACATACGCCATTTCATGTTGTAAATAAGGCAGCACATTTAAACATCTCTATGTTGTTGTTGTAGTTTTTTGAATATACACTACATCACTGTCATAGAAACGAATGCAGATATTTGAAAACGAAAGAGCGCCACAGGACACAAATCAGATCTGAACTGTTGTGAAGCAATACACAAGAGTGGACAGTTAGTAATTTAGATCAGATTCCAAGTGGATACACAAATAATCGAATTTCTACTGACAGTGTGAGCATAGTCTTATGCTCTTAGGGTTTTATTCAATTTAAGATTTAACTGAACCTAATAGTCATACTGAATACCGTTATATTGATGACTTTACATATTCAGATGGTCTCTGCATGAGTGGCTGGTTCTTGAACTGAATAAGCTGCAAAGTGTACATGACTTTTAATGCACAAAACCAAAATCAAGAATTAAAGAAAATAAACTATTTGTTGAAGATTTTGAGAGGTCCTATTTCTTCTTGTGAATCAAATTTTGAATGAAATTGATGAAAGTCATTTGATGATTAAAAATGAGCCAGTTATTTTCATGGGTTATAATCTTTATTGTTTATTGCACATTTATCAGCTCAAATGGAAAGTTCAGAATTCATTGTCTTCTGCGAATTGGGGGAAATAGGAGCATTTTTCAATTACTTAGCGAGACAACAAGTAATATAAATAACCTCTTCTTTCTGTTTAAGCTCTGAACCACTGAACAGCATCAAATTAATGTAGACATTTGGAATTGTACATGTTCATGTCTTGCTTTATTTGGGAATGACACCACTTATCGCTGCTGGAATCATCCTGGCTTCCATTCAATAAAGTTCAAGGAATCTAGCCATAAAGATGTCAATCACTGTTTAATCTGTTCCATGAGATAATGCTGTTTTATACTACAAGAGATTTTGATTGCTGCCTATATTAAAACAAGGAAATATAAACCAGAGTGGAGCATTCAATTTATTAAATATATCATTCTAACCTCTTTTTACTCCCTCTCTCTCTAGGCATAGATGAGATCTAATTGGCTTTGAATCTTTAGCATGGATGTTCAGCCAAACACCCTTTAGACCCTCAAGATTTGCAATAGGCAATCCAACATAACCTCAAACTGCCTGCAATAGTATGCTCAGTATGCTCGCAAATACTGGAGAGTTGCCTATTGAAGAAAGTTATTGTCGTTTATGCACACTTCCCACATTGCTCACTGTGTTGTTTTCATGCTCCTGTCGATTCTAAGATAATGGAAACTGAAGCGAACAGCAGGCGTCAGAGACTTCTAGAGAACATACGAGGGGAGGGCATCGTCAATTTTATTGCAACGTTTTCTTTTGCTCATGCAATTTTGCCCTCATCTCTCAATTGATAGCTTGCGAGTGACATTCCAGTCCACCCAGGGAGTTTGTTCATGTAATGAGCGTTTTGTTTATGTGTTAAGTGATATCACAGTATTTTATAAAATATATTTTACAGTCTAAATTCAGGATTAACTTGCCCTCAGTATGTAAAAACAATAGAAGTCTAAGCGGCAAGCCATTGCACCGGGTATGTTTTGACTAAAAGACTGAAACATTATAGTACATACTAGGGCCAGCGCAAACAATTTCTTGGTGTTAAAAAACTGAAAGGATTTACTAAAAACACAGTGAAAAATTAGCGTGGCAGGGACAGTTTATTTTTGAAAAAAGCATGTCTTAACCCACTTTGAATAACATTTGATATGGCTGATAGTTGTTTAAGGAGGCACTGCATATGGCAGAAGGGAAAGAATGTTGAAAACACTGTTTGTAAAGCTGTTTAAGACATAGGCCTTTGGCTTACATGAACGCTGCTCTCTCTGGCTCAACGGCACCGTGAAAGCAGGTTTGAATATTCTAGTGGGATTGTAATTTCAAAGGTTTATTGTCAGGAATAAGACCATGTGTGTGTTTGAATCGAGATCTTTGAATTATTAATTGCGCATGGGTGTGGGACTTTATAGACTTTATATGTATTTTTGTGTCTTATTTGTAGAGACCTCAAAAGTAACCTGGGCCCTAATGGACTGTTTGTAGAAGGTTCTAATCTGACATTATTATTTTTTTTCTCCTCATTAAAACCAAAGATGTTCATTAGTGATTGTATATCAAGAGAAGGGACATTTTGTGTGCATTTTGTTTAATGATTTCACCAGAACGAATAGTCTATTCAATAACGTTAAGCGATAGTTTGTTTGTGTGAAGACTGCACAGTGCCAAGAGAACAGATCGCCTCTTATTTAACACAAATAAACTGCTAATCAACTGGAGATGTTTCTTTTGTAATAAGTAGGCCTACGTCTGTGCCATGAGATGATTAAAAAAGTGGTGAGGACAATATTGACCCACCCTCAAATTATGCCTGTGGCATTATACAGGTAGATGTTTAAAACTTTGTAAAGTATCCAATCTTGCAGTACAACTCATGTCTTGACATTGTAACTTAAACATAATACATGCAAAGATAACATAAAGCAATGTGGTGTAAGTGTTCTTAAAGCATTGTTAAAATAGAACATGCATTTTGTGCAGACTACATTATGACAATAGGTGGTGACAAATATACTATATATATTGTTAAAAATAAGAATGGCTAATTTTAACATTAATTTACTCCTGCTCATTAATGAGCATGTATCATGTGTAACTGTATAAGGGTGGTCATCTTGTCATAGTGAAAGGTTAAGACTACAGAAGGTCAGGTTCAACTCTTGTAAACTAAATTGTTCAATATGAAAATGGAACATACTGAATCCATCACATAAGTGGAGCTTCACATTTGTTTTTAGGGATGCAAGAATCATAACAGGTGGATGTAAAAAGTTTTATTGTTGATATATACAAAACAAGAACACATGATGGTGATTTATGAGGGAAAGCAAGACTGTTCAGGCGCATATGGGAAGCGCTAATCTTCCCATATTTTTTTATTCACATGCTCTAGCAATGTTAAACATGCTCTTTCCCCTAATAGAACAGAAATACTAAATTATTCACTTCCCTTACTACTACAGTAGCACATTAAGTTCATCGCTAGATGGCAGTAGTGCCTAAAATCAACACACGTTCCATTAGGTCTGTCAGTGCTTACATTTGTAGGTTTTATATACAGGATACTACTGTATTATATACAGATACTAATAACTTACAATATTACTGCATGATTTCTATTAGCCTCATAGACACAAAATATATTCATCATAACACATTGGCTTTCTACATATTTAAAAGAATACTTTTTGAATTTAACTTAATCTCTTTACTTTACTGTATCTCACATTTTCCACTTACAAGACCAAATGATCTGAGCAATGTTAAAACCTATGTCAAATTGTCAAATATTTCTGTATTTGAACAATTGTCTCGTTAGTTTTTATCAAATAATTTTAATAACATCTAAACCAGTGATGCTTGCTTAAAACAATGAGATTTTGACAAGATTTTCCTTAAATCCCTGAGCAACCTATAAAAAGGCAACCTCTGAGCAAAAAACAAAACTTGCACAGAAATGAACAATGTGTTTAACGTGAAATATAAAGGTTAGAGTATAAGAAGGATTTCTGGTTGTAGGCTTATTTATAATATGTTTTGCAAACATTATTATTATTATTATTTAAACTTTCTTACCTTTAACAGAATTCCAGTTTATTTTAATGCCAAAGTCAGTACAGAATATTTACAACAACATTTGGCTGACTGCGAATTAGCCCTAAAATAATTTCTCATTCTGTTCTCTTTATTGGCTGGAAATGATGACACAAGCAGCTCTATTTGTGTTTGTCAAAAGCGTCTGCACAGCAAATGCAGCACAGGTGTGTGGAGTGGTTGTGTGGACAATGTTGTCCGTTTTTAACTCAGACATGCTAATGAGTGCAGCATGCTCTGCTGCTGTCCCTTTGCTCTCTGGGTAATAAAAATATCAGTTACTGCCTATTTAGTCATTAAGAATAAAACAAAAGCAACAAAGCTATACTGACAGTAAAATAAATTAAATATTCCAAATGGTTTAAGGATCCTTTATATATTTGAAAACACAAATTATTTTTTACAGTTCCCAATGATGCAATTTTTTTCTTTCTTTTTTTATATTATGGTTGCTCTGTTCAATGCTTTGAAGAATTACACAACCCAGGCTCATTGGAAATACGTGACTCTGCCTACATTTTTGCAAACCCTGAAATATGTACCTCCAGGTACGTTTCCCTGCACTTTTCGGGTGAAACGTCCACTAGAGGTGCTAAGTGATATCAGGTTTTCTCAACCCCTTCCCTAAACCTAACCATCTGTGTATTATAAACAAAAACAGGATATAACAGGCAGATACGACTGCAGGCACAATTGATTTAAAAGTACAAATATTCCAAGTGTTTCGAGGCCAAACGATTGTTTTTTGTGAAGAAAATCCCCAAAAGCGATAAGTGTTGAGTCCACCCGCTGAAGATCATATTTGAAAATTGCCACCGTTACATCAGCTTTGACAGCATTGGCTCTTGTGTGTCTTGTGACCGACCGCGTCACGCTCAAGAGTTAAGAGTATTATTTGAATAGAATATAAACGAGTAGAGGGTGTTCACACGGAGCGGCGGATTGGATCATCATTTCAGCGATTAAAACATTAAGATCAACTCTGTTCTTGAAGATATCGTATATGACCTCAGAAGACTTGGAATGCAACATGAGTTAATACTTTTACTTTTGGTCAGTTTTTGCAATAAATACCTGTGACTGTACTTTTTTTTGTCTGTTATGTGTTTTATTGTTGAGAAGTGGGTAGGTTTAGGGTAGGAGTGGGATTAGTTGCTCCAAAATATAAAAGTAGCCTTTAAATATTCATAAAATCATGTCTACTTTTAGAAATGCAAAGAATTAAATGTATTTCTAAAGGAATTACAATTTTTCTTGAATTGTGCTTCCTTTTGAAAAAGTACAGGGAAACGTACCTGGAGGTACACATTTCAGGGTTAGCAAAAATGTAGGCAGAGTCACGTATTTCCAATGAGCCTGGGATGGAATTACACTACCAAATTGTGCTCTCTTTTAAAGTTCTATTAATTTACATGAATTTACTTAATTGTTTGATTAATTTACCAATGTTTCAAATGTGTAATTTGTAGGAGTGGACAATATTAGCATTAACACTTTCAAACTATTGAGTCTAATTGGGCAAAGCATAAAAATAATTATCTGCATCGGACATTTTTTGTGGTGTGTAGATTTAGCCATTGTGCCCAAAAATCTGCAACCATTTATCACTTTAAATTAGACAAATTAAGCGTTCACATAAAAATTGTTTTTGTACATTTTTTATGTTTTTAAATTCTAAAAAGATACTGTGTATGAGCACTGCTATATAATTCCTTTTCAATTTAGTCAGTTTATTTATTTAGATAGCACTTGTATAGCACTTTTTAAAATACTTGTCCACATTTAGCACAATAAATGAGAAAGAAGAATAGCAATGGGACATTTAGTCAGGTCTACTTTTATCTTTATAGTACTTTATTAAATTAAATTTGTTTCAAAATTTGTTTCAAAGCAGCTCCACAGTATTACTTGTGTCATCATTTCTAGCCAATAAAGAGAACAGCAAGATAACAGGAAAGAAACAAAATTAATGATGCAAACGTCATCAAAACATCATGCGACGGATTCAATTCTGCTGTGAAGCAGCTGTAGCAAGATAATAGTGTCATTATTCAGCTCAATTCAGTTCAGTTAGTTCAATAACGGTGTAAAGTCCATTCATTTTGATAGTTCAATTCTGCTGTAAAGCAGCTCTACAGAAGACAATAGTGTTCATTCAGCTTCATCCACTAGATGCAGTTAAAACAAAAATATTGCTGAATATTAAATGATACAGGATAGTTTATATTCAACTATGACAATACATGGGGAGACATAATGATTGATTGGTGAACTTCAGAACAAACTATAGAGAACCCAGGCAGGCAGACATGGAAACTAAAACACCATGATAATAAAACAGAAAATACATGTTATAACAGCATGTGTGCAGATACAATTTCTATACTCTATATTGCCAAAAGTATTGGAACACCCCTCCAAATCATTGAATTCAGGTGTTCCAATCACTTCTATTACCACAGGTGTATAAAATCAATGCAGACTGCTTCTACAAACATTTGTGAAAGAATGGGTCGCTCTCAGGAGCTCAAGTGTGAATTCAAGTGTGGTAATGTGATAGGTTGCCATCTATCCATTCTAAATATTCCACAGTCAACTGTTAGTTGTATTATAACAAAGTGGAAGCAATTGGAAACAACAGCAAATCAGCCACAAAGTGGTAGGCCACAGCACTAGCTGATACGAGCTGATACCTTTATCCCGAGGTTTACTGCAGTCGGCCGGATCCAGGCCGTGTCCGGATCGGATGGTGGACCTGCATCTGGACATGACCAGCTCATCCTGGAGTGTCTGCTGAGACCGTGTCCATTAGTGTCTCCTCTGAATTCGCCTCACCGGAACGTCATCCTCAATTAACCCGTCTCCAGCGCAATAACTCCGATCTTTCAAGTATTCATATTCTTGTGTAATCTACGCGCCATCCTAAATGAACCCGTCTGCAAGTCGTCATACCCAAAATTTCGAATATTCCTATCTAATATGATTTATGACCTGCAAGGTTGCCAGAGTAATAATTATACACTGTTAATAATAGGCCAGAGGAGAACTGGCACCCCGACTGAGTCTGGTTTCTCCCAAGGTTTATTTTTCTCCATCATGCCCTGATGGAGTTTTGGTTCCTTGCCACTGTCGCCTTTGGCTTGGCTTGCTCAGTTGGGGACACTCAAATTATGATATAAGTTACTCAACTAAATATACAAATAGAATTTATTAATTTGGTCATATATAATTCTATAAACTATCCAAATTAAACTAGCCAAATCAAATTTTGTTGCAATGTTGTCCTGTTTAACACTGTGAAGCTGCTTTGAAACAATCGTCATTGTAAAAGCGCTATATAAATAAATTTGATTGATTGATTGATTGATACGCACAGTGCACAGAAGTCGCCATCTTTCTGCAGGGTGAATAGCTACAGACCACCAAACTTCGCGTGGCGTTCAGATTAGCTCAAGAACGGTGCATACAGAGTTTCACGGTTTTCCATGGCAATTCCAAAAAAGTTGGGACACTGCATAAAATTGTGAATAAAAATAATTTTCAAATCTCATAAACTTATATTTTACTCACAATAGAATATAAATAACATATCATTTTGAGTCATTTTGAATTTCATGAGAGCTACACATTCCAAAAAAGTTGGGACAGGTAGCAATAAGAGGCCAAAAAAGTTAAATGTACATATAAGGAACAGCTGGAGGACCAATTTGCAACTTATTAGGTCAATTGGCAGAATGATTGGGTATAAAAAGAGCCTCTCAGAGTGGCAGTGTCTCTCAGAAGTCACGATGGGCAGAGGATCACCACTTCCCCCAATGCTGCTATTACATATCTGTGTTTTTGTCATGTTGTGCTCTATGTACTTCCTGTTTTCATTTGTCACATGTTCCTTTGTCTATGTTTCCCGCCACTTTCTCTGTCTCCTTGGTTACCCTTGTTAGTCTTGTTCTGTTCAGCTGTGTTGAGTTATCATTATCTGTATCACCTGTGCCCCTCGTTTAGTCTGTCATCAGTGTTTGTATTTAGTTCCTCTTGTTCTCTCACTCCTTGTCCGGTCTTAGTTATGTTAAGAGGTGTTTGGTGTTTCATGGTCACTTGAATAAAAGCCTATCTGTTTGGAAGTCCTGGATCTCCTCATCTCTGCTGCACTACACTTCCGTAACAGAAGACCGGACCAGGACTACAAAGGACTTCTATTTAAAGATGGGCCTTTTCCTCATCCCTGTCTCTCCTACACCTCCAAGGACTGAGGAATATGCAGAGGATCTGCTTCGGCAGGACGGTCGCCCACTGGAGAGGTACGTGAAGGAATTTTCTGAGCTCGCTTATCTGGTGAACTGGCCAGATGCTCCGCTTAATGCTGTGTTTCAGATGGGTCTGGACGAGGACACCATTCGTTTCCTGGAACCTGCCTGTTCCTATTCCCTGGTCGAGACAATCAATCTGATTCTGCTCCTAAATTGTTCTGAGTTCGAGATTATAGAGAAACCTGAGAATGTGTGTCTTCCTTGTCCAGTCCAGTCAGAAAAACACGCGGCCTCGCCAGTTCACCCACAGCCAGTTTCCTCCGCCTATCCCTCCAGTTGGCCATCCCATGTAGCTCTGCCTGTCCCGAGGCCCAAGAGGCTGAGGAGGAGGGCCACCACAAAGCCCTCGGTTTCGGCCAAGGTGGCCACCACACTACATGAGCCACACTGGCCTATTGACTTTGAAAACTACGCTCCGTGCCTGCTAGAATTCGCTCTGTGCCTGCTGGACTAGGCCCATGGGTGGGGAACATGTGGGTGGGGCGCCTGATCCGCCATGTTTGCCCACGGCTCCTGATCCGCCATGTTTGCCCACGGCTCCTGATCCGCCATGGTTGCCCACGGTTCCTGATCCGCCATGGTTGCCCACGGCTCCTGATCCGCAATGGCCTTCCACAGCTCCTGATCCGCCATGGCCGCCCACGGCTCCTGAACCGCCATGGCCGCCCACGGCTCCTGATCCGCCCGTGGCTCCACCCTGGAGGGCCCCAGGTGCCCACCCCCTCCCGGTTGGACTTCTACGGCGCGAGGACGTGCCTACCGGAAGGGGGGCATTGTGTTTCTGTCGTGTTGTGCTCTATGTACTTCCTGTTTTCATTTGTCACATGTTCCTTTGTCTATGTTTACCGCCACTTTCTGGTGGGAAAAACTGCAGAAAAAAAACTTTCTCGACTCTCTTAGAAGAAAACAAACACAAACCTAGGTATTTATTCGATACAGTGGCTAAATTAACCAAGAATAAAGCTTCAACTTCTGATGTTTGTAAACAGCACAGCAGTAATGACTTTATGAACTTCTTTAAGTGTAAGATTGACAATATTAGGAAAATTATAACCATGCAGCTGTCTACTACAGTATCACATCAGACAGAGCATCGTAGTGTCACTGAGGAAAAATTACACTCATTCACTGCTATAGGAGAGGAAGAATTGGCTAAACTCTTTAATTCATCTAAATCAACAACATGTATGCTCGACCCTATACCCACTAGGCTATTAAAAGAGATGCTACCAGAGGTCATGGATCCTCTTCTTATCATTAATTCATCTTTGTCATTAGGATATGTACCGAAAACTTTTAAGTTGGCTATTATTAAACCACTTATTAAAAAACCGCAACTTGATCCTACAGAATTAGTCAATTACAGGCCAATCTCAAATCTTCCCTTTCTTTCAAAAATACTTGAAAAGGCAGTGTCTTCACAATTATGTTCCTTTTTAGAAAGAAATGGTATCTGTGAGGATTTTCAGTCAGGATTTAGACCGTATCATAGTACTGGGACTGCTCTCATCAGAGTTACAAATGATTTACTCTTCATCCACTTTGTTAGTGTTACTTGATCTTAGCGCTGCATTCGACAATATCGACCACAACATTCTTTTGAATAGACTTGAATAGAAAATTATGTAGGGATTAGTGGACATGCATTGGCATGGTTTAAATTATACCTATCTGACCGCTATCAATTTGTAGCAGTAAATGAAGAGATTTCACACCGATCACAAGTTCAGTATGGAGTACCGCAGGGCTCAGTGCTAGGGCCATTGCTCTTCACCCTGTACATGCTACCACTGGGAGATATTATTAGGAAGCATGGCGTTAGATTTCATTGTTATGCTGATGATACTCAGCTCTATATTTCTTCACACCCTGAAGAAACTAACCAATTCACAAGATTAACGGAATGTATAGATGATATAAAAAATTGTATGATCAGTAATTGCCTGCAACTTAATTCAGAAAAAAAATAATTTTTAATCATTGGACAAAAAAGCTCCACAAGTAGTAACCTAGAATACTGTCTAACCCTCGATGGCTGCTCTGTCAAGTCCTCGTCGTCAGTTAGGAACCTGGGTGTGTTCTTTGATACCAATCTTTTGTTTGAAAGCCATGTTTCTAGCATCTGTAAAACTGCATTCTACCATCTTAAAAATATATCTAAATTACGGCACATGCTCACAATGCAAAATGCTGAACAGTTAATACACTGCACTGGCTCCCTATTAAACATTGCATACATTTTAAAATCTTGCTTATTACTTACAAAGCACTAAATGGTTTAGCTCCCCAGTATTTGAGTGAGCTCTTAACACATTATACTCCATCACGTCTACTGCGGTTTTTAAACTCTGACCAGCTGATAATACCTAGAATATCAAAATCAACTGCAGGTGGTCGATTCTTTTCCTATTTAGCACCTAAACTCTGGAACAGTTTTCCTAGCATTGTTCGGGAAGCAGACACACTCTGTCAGTTTAAATCTAGACTAAAAAACACATCTCTTTTCTATGGCATACACATAAAAAACTTTTTCAATTAAATGATTATTAGGCTGCATTATCTAGGTCAGCCGGAACCGGGAACACTTCCCATAACACCTGATGTACTCGTTACATCATCAGAAGAATGGCATCTACGCTAATGTTAGGCCCCGTTTACACGATGGGAAAACGCAGATATTTCTCTGCGTTTTGACCTGTCATTTACACGAAAATGCCGTTTTTATCCCAGAAAACGATTATTTCTAAAAACTCCGGCCAAAGTGGAGATTTCTGAAATTGCCGGGTATTTGTTGCCGTGTCAACGGGGAGAAACGGGGTTTTAGGTTCTCAAACGTCACATAATGCGCCAGAAAATGCTTACATCATGTGAGCGCCCTATGTTTACAGTTTGTTTGATCATGGATGCTATTAAGGCGGTACTTATTTTTACTTTTGTGCAAATGCTTTTGGCCTTTTTGCATTTGCAAACACGACTGCTGTACTATATCGAGGAGCAGAGGCGAAGGAGTACACAAAGGAAGTCGCTCGTGCTATTCGTTGTTGTCGATTTTGAGGATTCTGATTGGCTTGCATGGCTACACTGCCACCCATAGGTCTGGCATAGTTATGATGGCGCTCGGCGGCGTATTTATGCGGGTTGATGTAAACGACAACTTTTTTGAAAACGATGTTGTGTGCACAATGTTATTTTAGAAAACGGAGGCGGGGAAATATTCGGTTCTCTAAATACCCGGCTATGTGTAAACGTGGCCTTTGTATCTCTGTTTTATCCCGAGGTCTACTGCAGTCAGCCGGATCCAGGCTGTATCCAGATCAGACGGCGGACCTCCGCCCAGATGTGACCAACACATGACCCTGAAGTGTCTGCAGAGACCGTGTCATTTAGACTCCCCCTTAAGCTGCCTCATCAACACGGCATCCTCAATAAACCTGTCTCCGGCGTGATGACTTCGATTGTTTGAATAGTCCTAGTTAATAATTCTTTAAATCGATGTCATCCTCAAAACAACCTGTCTCCAGCGTGTTGCCGCCGATCTTTTGAATATTACACTTTAGTAATTGTTTAATCAATACGGTCTCCGGCGTAATGACTCCGATATTTCAAATTATTTATTTTTAATAATTATGTAATCGATACATCATCCTCAATAAACCCGTCTCCGGCGTGTTGCCTCAGATCTTTCGAATATTCAGATCTATTATGACCTTTAAAATTGCCAAAATAATAATAATACACTGTCTGTTAATTGGCCAGAGGAGAACTGGCACCCCGACTGAGCCTGGTTTCTCCCAAGGTTTATTTTTCTCCATTAGGTCTCCTGATGGGGTTTTGGTTTCCTTGCCACTGTCTCCTCTGGCTTGGCTTGCTCAGTTGAGGAAAAACAATTTTTCAAATAAATTTCAAAATAAATCTAATTATTAAACTAAATTAACCATATAGACCAAATTACTGATCTAAAGCCCACATTGTTACTGTATGATAATCGAAATACATTCTTTTGCATTATTTTTCTGTTTAACACTGTGAGGCTGCTTTGAAACAATCAAAAGTTAAAAGCGCTATATAAATAAAGTTTACTTGACTTGACTTTCTCTTTCTCCTTGGTTACCCTCGTTAGTCTTGTTCTGTTCAGCTGTGTTGAGTTATTGTTATCTGTATCACCTGTGCCCCTCGTTTAGTCTGTGTTGGTGTTCTGTTTCATGGTCACTTGAATAAAAGCCTATCTGTTTAAAAGTCCTGGATCTCCTCATCTCTGCTGCACTACACTTCCGTAAAAGCTGCGGTGAAAAATAGTGGAGCAATTTCAGAAAGGAGTTTCTCAGAGAAAAATTGCAAAGAGTTTGAAGTTATCATCTACAGTGCATAATATCATCCAAAGATTCAGAGAATCTGGAACAATCTCTGTACATAAGGGTCAAGGCCGGAAAACAGAAACTGGATGCCCGTGATCTTCGCTCTTAGATGGCACTGCATCACATACAGGAATGCTACTGTAATGGAAATCACAACATAGGCTCAGGAATACTTCCAGAAAACATTGTCAGTGAACACACTCCACCGTGCCATTCGCCGTTGCCAGCTAAAACGCAATAGGTCAAAAAAGAAGCCATTTATAAACATGATCCAGAAGCGCAGGTGTTTTCTCTGGGTCAAGGCTCATTTATATGGAAGGATATCGCAGACAATTTTCAAAAGGAATTGCAAGTCGTATTTGCAATTGCGTTTTCAATTTGTGGACGCATAAACTCTGACATAATTCAAACGCAATTGCAAATCGCGCATTTCCATTTGCAATTTAGTTTACGCGAATGCACAAGGACTGCCATGTTTCAAATGAAAAAGCAAAGTCTGTTTGCAATTGCATTTACAATGTCTTTCAAGTTATGACCCTGCCATTTTGGAATAGTGATAGAAAATCACCTATTTGTTATTTCATTTCCTCCGTGTCCTGCCACAACCTGCACAAAATTCAAATGGAATTGCAATCCCCTTTGCGTTAGCATTTCCGACCTCTACCACAGTCAACTGTCAATCAGGCTTGAGAGCGGAGTTTATTGATATAGTCTGAAAGTAGGCCACGCCCTCAAGTGGTGGAAAACAGGGAATTTGGCTATTTTTTGTAAAACCAAGTTCAAATGCTTTAGTTCAAATTCAGAATGCAGACCTGATTGTGTGTTCACCTGGCAACCAGAAAAAAACAGCAAATAAGGAAACTGACATGACTGCATTTGGTAGGCTAGTGTCAGTATCAGCTAGTACCAGACAAATATCATCATATTCCAACTGGCACAGTAAATTATCATGAGTCTATAGAAATGTGACATGATATGAGTGATGTATTGTCCATGTGATTCTGTGTTCAAGAGCAAAGCGATCAAAAAATTAAAGAAAAGAATGTGACATTAAATTGCAGTTCATGTTCGTTTTGTTGGAGGACGATCTGATATTCTGCTTCATTATAGCGTTTTATTCAACATTATTGTTTTTCATTACATGTATTCATATTCATTTAAATATTTGTATCTTTATTTTTACATTTAAAACACACATGCTGCTTAGTTCCGATATCTTCATTAGGGATGCTCAATTTGTCACGACAGAATGCAGGAAGCAAATGCAAGTAAACTCATTTATTATTACACAGAAAATAGAAAGAATAAACACAGATGACGTTGGGTGGCGCAGGGACAGAGATGGTCAACACGGAACAGACGAGGAAGGTGAGTCGTTGTGATCAGGTGCAGGTGCAGTCAGAATCCAGAAAGAACGTAATCCATAGGAACACTGAGCAGGAACACGAAGCACGAGACTGGAACGTCGAAACAGGACAGAGGAGACACACAGGACAGAAGACATCAACAACGATCTGACAATGGAGATGAGAAACGGATGAGTATATGTAGAGGAGAGTGATAAGCTGCAGCTGGTGCAGTAATAACGATCAGCTGAGTAGCAGATCAAACAATGAGTCTCAGCCATGCCCACTCACACACACATAACACAGACACAAGACAAGCAGGAAACAATGCATTTCTAAACCGTGACAGTACCCCTCCAGGCTCCCTTACCTGTCGATTGTAATCATCGATAAGGGAGTGATCCAGAATGTCTCTAGCAGGTACCCAACTTCTCTCCTCCGGACCGTAACCTTCCCAGTCCACCAAGTACTGGAACCCGTGTCCCCTCCGCCTAGAGTCCAGAATGCGATTGACCGAATAAGTGGGTTCCCCATCTACGAGTCGCGGCGGGGGAAGAACCGGGACTGGCGGATTAATATGAGAATGAAACACGGGTTTTACTTTGGATACGTGGAAGACGGGATGAATCCTCCCATACGCAGGAGGGAGTTTGAGGCGGACTGCCACCGGACTAATGATCTTGGTGACAGTAAACGGACCAATAAATTTGGGAGCAAGTTTATTAGAAACGGAGCGGAGAGGAATGTTCTTGGTAGAAAGCCACACTTTTTGACCAACGACGTATACGGGAGGCCTTGACCGGTGGCAATCAGCCATGGCCTTGGTGCGCTCCCTCACCTGGAGTAGAGTCTCACGGGCTCTAGTCCAAGTGTGGTGACACCTCTGGACAAAGGCGTGAGCGGAGGGGACCGCGACCTCGGGTTCCAGACTGGGAAAAATTGGTGGCTGGTAACCTACACTACACTCAAATGGAGATAGGCCCGTGGATGACACTGGTAATGCATTGTGGGCGTACTCCACCATAGACAGTTGCTGGCTCCACGAGGAAGGATTCTTGGAGACCAGACATCGCAGCGCTCTCTCCAAATCTTGGTTGGCTCTTTCAGTTTGGCCATTGCTCTGGGGGTGAAACCCTGAGGACAGACTGACAGTCACTCCCAGTAACTTACAAAATTCTTGCCAAAATTTGGACACAAATTGGGGTCCTCTGTCAGAAACCACGTCCGTCGGGAGGCCATGTAAGCGAAAGACGTGATTAACGACTATCAATGCTGTCTCCTTGGCTGAAGGTAATTTGGGCAAGGGAATGAAATGAGCCACCTTCGAGAACCGGTCCACCACGGTTAAAACCACCGTGTAACCTTGAGAGAGCGGAAGGGCGGTGATAAAATCTAGCGCTGTATGGGACCAGGGTCTCGAAGGGACAGACAGCGGTTGAAGTAACCCATCAGGGGGTCGATTGGAAGTCTTACCAGTGGCACAAACTGAACAAGCCAAAACAAAACTGTGAACGTCTCGAGCCATAAGTGGCCACCAGAATCGTTGCTTGACTAAAAATCTTGTGCGACTGACTCCTGGATGACAAGCCACATTAGAACAATGCCCCCACTGAATAACGTTGGACCACAATTCCTCCGGCATAAAGAACCAATTCGGTGGGCAACCGAGCGGAGGCGTTACCCCTTCTAAGGCCCTCTTGACCTTCGATACGACCTCCCATTTGAGTGTGGAGACCACTAGGGTCTCCGGCAAAATGCACTCGGGAGTAGACGGGCGTTCGGAACGGTCAAAAATGCGCGATAAAGAATTGGGTTTGATGTTCTTGGAACCCAGGCATACGATAGAGTAAAATCAAAACGACCGAAAAAAAGTGCCCACCGAGCCTGCCTGGAGTTCAATCTTTTAGCAGTTCTAATGTATTCCAAGTTCTTGTGATCAGTCCAAACGATGAAAGGCACCCCCGAGCCTTCTAACCAGTGGCGCCATTCTTCCAATGCTAACTTAACTGCCAACAACTCTCTATTACCAATGTCATAATTACTTTCGGCAGGGGATAAACGATGGGAAAAAAACGTGCAAGGGTGCATCTTGTCGTCTGTGGGAGAACGTTGAAATAACACCGCACCTACCCCCACCTCTGATGCATCGACCTCCACCACGAACTGACGTGATGGATCAGGGGCGATTAAGATGGGGGCTGAAACAAAGCAACCCTTCAGTTTGGCAAACACAGCCTCGGCTGTGTCTGACCACCTGAACGTGGTTCTGGGGGAGGTCAAGGCAATCAGAGGCGCGGCTAGCTGGCTGAAGTTGCGAATAAAACGCCGGTAGAAATTAGCGAATCCCAGAAACCTCTGTAGGGCCTTACGGGAATCTGGACTTGGCCAATCTACCACAGCCCTAACCTTCTCGGGATCCATACGCATTCCCTTAGTCGAAACGATGTACCCCAGGAAAGGAACAGACTTTGCATGAAAAGCGCATTTCTCCGCCTTGACAAAAAGCCCATTCACTAGCAACCTCTGAAGCACTCGTCGAACGTGCTGCACGTGTTCCTGGAGAGAAGAGGAAAAAATCAATATGTCATCCAGGTAGACATATATGAACTGATCAACCATATCTCGCAGCACGTCATTGACGAGTGCCTGGAAGACTGCTGGGGAGTTGGACAGGCCGAAAGGCATGACTAAATATTCAAAGTGCCCCCTGGGGGTGTTAAAAGCAGTCTTCCATTCATCCCCCTCCCTAATGCGGACCAAATGATAAGCGTTACGTAAATCCAATTTTGTGAAAATCGACACTCCCTGCAACCTCTCGAAAGCTGAAGACATCAACGGCAAAGGATATGTATTCTTTACCGTGATGTTGTTCAGCCCCCGGTAATCAATACAAGGACGCAGAGATCCGTCCTTCTTCCCCACAAAAGAGTCCCGCCCCGCTGGAGAAGAGGAATGGCGGATGAACCCTGTTGCCAGTGAATCAGAAATATATTTCTCCATAGCCTCCCTTTCTGGAGCAGAAAGTGAATATAACTTGCCTTTAGGCGGAGATTTACCTGGCAGTAAATCTATGGCACAGTCATAGGGACGATGCGGAGGGAGAGAAGCAGCCCGAGACTTACTGAACACCTCCTTCAGGTCGCGGTACTCCGCAGGCACGTTGGACAAATCCACTGCTTCCTCCTGAAAAACAGAGACAGAAACAGACGGACATGCAGACACAAGGCAGGACTCATGACATCTATTGCTCCAAGCCAAGATTTCTTTCTGATGCCAGTCCACTCTAGGGTTGTGATGGGTGAGCCAGGGGTGACCAAGAACGATGGGTGTGAGGGAGAGTCCAGAACATAAAAGGAGATTATTTCAGAGTGGTTGCCTGACGTGATGAGGGTAATCTCTCCAGTGGTGAACGAAATGGTGGGAAGTTGTTGACCGTTAAGGGCGTGTACAGCGATCTTGTTAGTGAGGGGTCTGATGGGAATCTGAAGCTTGTGTGCAAATGTCTGATCCATGAAGTTACCTTCAGCCCCGGAGTCCAGAAGTGCCTGACAGTCGTGGGTGTTGGTTGACCATCTCAGTCTTACCGGGAGGAGTGTAGATGTCGATGAGGTCTTCTCGGCGGAGATCCCACCCGATAGTAGCCTCATACTTACTATCGGGCTTGGCCTTTTACCGGACAGTTGTAAGCGTAATGGCCCGCTCCCCAGCAGTAGAGGCAAAGGCCCTGAGATCTCCGCCTCTCCCTCTCCTCCCGGGAAAGCCGAGCTCGCCCCACCAGCATGGGTTCGTGATCGTAGACGGGGCTGACCGCGTCCCCACCGCAGAATCGTGGACCCTCAGCTCCTCCAGGGAATCGGCTGGGCAGGGTCTGTCGCTCGACTCTGGACAGTCGAGCATCCACTCTTAAAGCCAGCTCGATCAGTCCATTAACTGATGTCGAAAGGTCCAAGGCGTAAATCTCCCTCTGGACGCGGTCAGCCAACCCATGCAGGAAAACGTCCCACTGCGCCTCCTCGTTCCATTGACACTCTGCCGCTAGGGTACGGAACTCAATAGAAAAGTCTGAAACGGATCTCTCTCCCTGACGAAGATCCACGAGTATTCTGGCCGCCTCTCTCCCGGCGACGGCACGATCAAATACCCGTTTCATCTCCGCGGAGAGTGTCTGGAACGAGGCGCAGCATGGATCCTGGTTCTCCCACACTGCCGTTCCCCATAGTGCTGCTCTCCCAGTCAACAGCGTCCGGACGAATGCGACCTTGGCTCGTTCACTATTGAAGGTTCTGGGCTGAAGAGAAAAGTGCATGGAACATCGTGTTAGAAATGCTCTGCAGTAACTGGGTTCACCTGAATATGCCTCAGGAACTGGTAGACGTGGCTCTGACTGGGAAGGGCTCTCTGGTGGTGTGGGGGGAATGGCCAGTGTGGGTGGCGCAGTGGGAGCTCGCAGAAGTTGAATTTGTTGGGTGAGCTTGGACACCTGCGCCACCAGGGCCTTGACTGCGCGACCCGTGTCATTTAGATTCTTCTCCTGTGAATCCATGCGACAAATACTGCTGTTAACAAAGTCCTCCAGCCCTGACGATGGGTTACTCGCTGCTTCCATAGCTGGTCAAATCGTTCTGTCAGGACAGAATGCAGGAAGCAAATGCAAGTAAACTCATTTATTATTACACAGAAAATAGAAAGAAAAAATACAGATGACGTTGGGTGGCGCAGGGACAGAGATGGTCAACATGGAACAGACGAGGAAGGTGAGTTGTTGTGATCAGGTGCAGGTGCAGTCGGAATCCAGAAAGAACGTAATCCACAGGAACACTGAGCAGGAACACAAAGCATGAGACTGGAACGTCGAAACAGGACCGAGGAGACACACAGCACAGAAGACATCAACAACGATCTGACAATGGAGATGAGAAACGGATGAGTATATGTAGAGGAGAGTGATAAGCTGCAGCTGGTGCAGTAATAACGATCAGCTGAGTAGCAGATTAAACAATGAGTCTCAGCCACGCCCACTCACACACACACATAACACAGACACAAGACAAGCAGGAAACAATGCATTTCTAAACCGTGACACAATTCGGTTAATTTTCCCGACCGAAAACCGCCACTCCCGAATGTTAACGAGTGTCGGTGACCCGTTAAAAAGACACAAAACATTTTTTTCTCGTGTAAACAGCAGCATGCAGAACAGCTCAACAGAACCTGGATTCACACATTATCAAATGTTCACGCACCTGCAGCGTTTCTGACGGAGAAAAACACAATCAAATAATATTTAATAAAAAGCATAAAATAAATAGGCCTAGGCTACACTAAATATTTCTCACTTAGCCTAAATAATGAATACATTAAGATGACAAAACGAAAACACACTGAATCCGTTTGAATCTTTAAAGAAATGGAATAGTTTTTTTTTCCGTCAGATAATTTTTTTTTCGTCAAATAAAAATAGTTGGCTTGAAAATATGTGAATTGGTATAAGGCTGTCTCCGACTAAAGTTTTTTTTTTTGGACCTTTTTGGACCAGAGCCATTTTTTTTTTAACATTTTTGGTTAAACCATTTTCCCAGTAAAAAATATATAAAATTATTAGGCTATTTGATTTTTTTTTTTTTTTGCAGCAAACAATAAATAAGTTACAATATGGAATTAACTGTGCAGGCTTTCACTGTGAGGTCAAGTTATAAATTTGTGTGTGTGAACGCACACAGTGCTTAGGCTATCTACTGTGTTTATGTGAATTCTCGACTTGGCATTTTTATATATTTATGTGTTTATTTGGCCTTTAGGCAGGATATGCTTCTCCTGCACTCAAAATTGCACTCTGAGCGCGCACAGCATCCTGTCAGTAATTTTGTTGTCTTTTGTGATTTATGCACTTTTATTATTTATTTTTGTCAAATTAAATCTGCGAGGATTATCATACATACAACACATTTCTTTATCACAAGGGTCTCTGCGGCAAAAGCAAAAGTACCAGCGGGTGAAATGTCTCTTTGCACCAGTTTCAATAAAAGGATAGGCCTATTTTAAAGATGTATTGTATTATATATTATTATTTTATGGGTTTTGTTGTTGTTGTAAAATAGACACATTTATTGGATATTTCTCCCCATTTTCTTTATAGGAATGAATAATGATGAAAAAGTGCTTTGTTTTCCACCACTTGAGGGCGTGGCCTACTTTCAGACCACATCAATAAAGCCTGATTGACAGTTGACTGTGGTAGAGGTCGGAAATGCAAACGCAAAGGGGATTGCAATTCCATTTGAATTTTGTGCAGGTTGTGGCAGGACACGGAGGAAATGAAATAGCAAATAGGATATTTTCTATTACTATTCCAAAATGGCAGGGTCAAAACTTGAAAGACATTGGAAATGCAATTGCAAACAGACTTTGCTTTTTCATTTGAAATATGGCAGTAAACGAAGTTGCAAACGGAAATGCGCGATTTTCAATTGCGTTTGAATTATGTCAGAGTTTATGCGTCCACAAATTGAAAACACAATTGCAAATACAACTTGCAATTCCTTTTGAAAATTGTCCGCAATATCCTTCCATACATTTAAAATGGACTTTGGCAAAGTGGGAAACTGTTCTGTGGTCAGACGAATCAACATTTGAATTTTTTTTTGGAAAACTGGGACGCCATGTCATCCGGACTTAAGAGGACAAGGACAACCCAAGTTGTTATTAGAGTTCAGTTTAGAAGCCTGCATCTCTGATGGAATGAGGTTGCATGAGTGCATGTGGGATGGGCAGCTTACACATCTAGAAAGGCACCATCAATGCTGAAAGGTATATCCAAGTTCTAGAACAACATATGCTCCCATCCAGACGTTGTCTCTTTCAGGGAAGACCTTGCATTTTGTAAAAGCCTAGAAGAAGGATCCGGGTATTGAAATGGCCAACCTGCAGTCCAGATCTTTCACCCATAGAAAACATTTGGAGCATCATAAAGAGGAAGATGCAATAAAAAACACCTAAGACAGTTGAGCAACTAGAAGCCTGAATAGACAAGAATGGGACAACATTCCTATTCCTAAACTTGAGCAACTTGTCTCCTCAGTCCCAAGATGTTTGCAGACTGTTATAAAAAGAAGAGGGGATCCCACACAGTGGTAAAAATGGCCTTGTCCCAAATTTTTTGAGATGTGTTGATGCCATGAAATTTAAAATCAACTTATTTTCCCCATAAAATAATAAATTTTCTCAGTTCAAACATTTGACATGTTGTATTCTGAATACAATATAGAAATTTGAATTTGAAACTTGCAGTCTGTTTTTATTAACAATTTGTAGAGTGTCCCAACTTTTTTGGTATCGGATTTGTAGAAGAATGGTTAAAAATTCCCATAAACACACTCCGAAACCTTCTGGAAAGCCTTCCCAGAAGAGTTAAAGCTGTTAGCTTCAAGGGTGGGCCAACTCCATATTAAACCCTACGGATTAAGAATGGGATGTCATTAAAATTCATGCATGTAAAGGCAGATGTCCCAAAAAGTGATACATATGATTTATTGTGCTATGTTTCATAACCAGTGTATGTAATTGTAAAACCAGTTATGTAATCAGAATACTTTTTTTCAAGTAACTATAGACCCGTTTCCACCGAAATTACCCGGAACAATTTGTACCAGGAACTTTTTTTACAGGAACTTTTCCCCCTAGACCTGCTGTGTGCGTTTCCACTGCGGACTAAAGTACCGTGAAGATAAGGCAAATTATTACACTGCGTGCGACTGCTCTTTCCAGTCAGCAAAAGACAGTAATAATTTTTGTGCAACACTGTCTGCAACAATAGAAAGTATGGAGGAGATTCAAGCTGTGAAATAAAATGCTGCGCGAACTCAACCAATCAGCATGTTCAGCGCCCAAGTCCCACCCCTGAAAGTTCCTGAACTTTGAAAAAGTACTACCTTGCAAGCAGGGACTTTCAAAGGGGGAACTATTTACCCGGAACTTCATTTAGACCCTCTTTCCTGTGGTCGAAACACATCGAGTACAACCCCAAAGTTCCTAGTTCCTGGGGGAAGTTCCTGCGGTGGAAACGCAGCAAATCATAGTAATTAATTACTTTTAAATGCTGTTTTACTAAACGAGGTTCAGGAGGAACATGTCAGATAATTGACACAGGTGGAGAGTACTCAGCCAATCAACAAAATAGGTATATATACGAAGCCATCTCACCTCCCTTTTGTTAAAAGTTTTTCCAGCAAAGATGTCTCAACGATTAAGCTCCTCATCCAATGACGAAGCAGACCTTCACATGGATCCACCGATGCAAACTTGCGGACGCAATAACAGCGGTCCGACGCCGGTCACAACAACCGAGCCCCAGGCTTCTTCACGCGGCCGTGTGCCCGCTCGAACAAGCTCACGCACGCCCGAGGCGCCGGGCCAGTCTTCACCACCACCTACAAGACTTCCATCTTCCTCCCCGGCCTCTCCCTACCGCTTGACCGCCACGACTATCCCACCTATCGGGAAGTGGACCGTAGCGGGGTTGAGGCAAGCGCTGGGGAAGGCAAACATTCAAGCTTCACGTAAAATGAACAAACCAGAGTTATATAATTTGTACGTGTCTATTCATTCAACCAACCTCTCTCCTAAGCTTTTATCAGCTCCCAAGGTGGCCCACAGGCAGAGCAGAGTTCAAAGCTCGCCTAGCCAGACACCACCATCATCCTCCAGCACAAAATCCGACAGGCTTCGCCCATTGAGCCGCTGCCCTAGGCCTTCGGCGAGCCTGGGCCGCGCCCCGGATCCCGCCAGAGCAGGCCTTCTCCAACCTCCTGATGCAGCTCAGCCATTCACCGCGGTTTCTGCTGCCGCAGTACCGCGTGCAGCTGGGCCCAGCGGCCTCCTCACAGCTTCACAAGCTCATGCTCCCGCTGTTCATAACCCCCTTTCCTTACAGTGGCCTCCAGTGCCTGGGGCAAACGCTAGCGCGATGATGCATCCGCTAACAGCACAGGCTCAAACATTTCAACAGTTTTACCCCTCAGGTTGTAACCCCGCCCACATTCAGTGGCCTGCAGCTCCAGTGGGGCAAGCAAGCACGCTCCGCTCACAGCACAAGCTTTCTCTTCGCAATACCAACCTTCTTATTCCTCCTATCCTCTAACAAACTTTCCTTTCCAGGCTACAAAGGATAATCCAAACGCCGGCCGCCATCTTTCGCAGCCCAGGCTTGTAATCTCCCCAGCTCTCTCATGCAGTCAAAAAACTCAACATTCTCTCTTCTCAGCAACTTCGATGCCCGTGCCATCCAACGCCATCGCCATGGAACCACCACCAGTAGCCCAAAACATCCGGGCTCAGATACTTTCAGGTGCAGACGTAGACCTTTCCTCTCTCCTCTCTGCTCCCGCAGCCGAACCGGACCGCCAAGTAGACTGCGGAATTTCTCCGTCACCCTAAAAAACACAAACACCCATTCATCCCGCTTGCTTTCATTTTCAGAGTTTTCAATTGCTTTCTCACGTTATACGGAAGTTATCTGTACAGCTTTCCCCCACAGGCGCCGCAAATTAATTGATTACTTAGCTATCATAGCTGAGCTTGCGCTGTCCTATGGAGGAGGGCACTTCTACACATACCACAAACTCTTCTCAGCTAAAAGTGCCGTGCGAGTAGCGCAATGGAACCAGTGCACATACTGGGGTGCACTCGACACGGATCTCCACAGCAGGGTGTTTTTAGGATGTAAAAACATTTCTTGCGCAGTCTGCAGGTCAGTGGAACACTCTACTCCAACATGCCCTCAGGTTAATCCTTCCTCTTTTTTATGCCCAGAAACAAGCACCGCACGTTCCACCAGCTACGTGCCACGGGCAGCAACCGCCAGCGCAAACCCGGAAGTAGAAAGGAGAGTCTCCTCTTTTGAAGATAGCAAGCAGCCTTGCAGACACTTTAATTCCGGGAAATGTACCAGACAGCATTGCAAGTTCATGCATATTTGTTCCTTTTGTGGCGGCGCTCACGCTCGTGTAGTGTGTCCTGTGTACAAATCTGTAAATAAAAAATCTAAAAATTACTTATCGACTCCAGTTAATATTTCATGCTTGGATTTCGAACTAAGTCATCACCCGGACACCAACTTTACCAATTATCTGCTGTCGGGTCTCAAAATGGCTTTAAACCCGAGTAGAATGCCCGCTCACAAAACACAATTTGCAACAATCTTCAGTCCGCCCTCTTAGAACCCGAAGTCGTAAACAACCTGATCAAAAAAGAAGTTGAGTCAGGCTTCATGATCGGGCCGTTTGACGATCTCCCATTCAAAGTGTTTCGCATCAGCCCCATTGGAGTGGCCACAAGAAAATTTTCAGGTAAAAAACGGCTAATAATCGATCTGTCAGCCCCGCACAATTCCCCATTCCCCAGCATAAACAGCTTGATCCCTCTCGACGAATTTTCACTTAAATACCACGACATAGACCAGGCAATCGATATGATTAAAATCGCAGGTCGGGGCGCATGGCTGGCAAAAATCGACATCACATCTGCTTTCAAAGTAATGCCCATCCATCCAGATTCATGGCACCTTTCCGGAGTTCGCTGGCTTGGGAAATACTATTTTGCAGTACGCTTAACCTTTGGATGTAAAAGCAGCCCTAAAATATTCGACATGTTATCAGAAGCAGTTTGCTGGATCTTGTCAAACAATTATGCCATTCCCCACCTCATCCACCTTCTAGATGATTTTTTAATTATCTCACCTCCTGATGCCATTCCAGCCGCAGATATACTCACAGTGCAAAATGTTTTTGCTGAGCTCGGAATCCCCATCGCAAAAGAGAAATCTATGGGGCCCGCAACATGCATAGAATTCCTCGGGATTAAATTAGATTCGGCCAAATTCCAGGCATAACCAAATCGCTGACTCCCTATCTCGTTTTATGTTTCAGAAATTCAGGACGCTGTCTCCAGAGGCGGATCAGTCCCCAACTTCAGTGCCTCATTATTCGGAACTGATATTCCCGTAACCCACCCATTGAAACCACTCCTCAATGCATCGCTCTGAGTCTGGTTTCTCCCAAGGTTTATTTTTCTCCATCATGCCCTGATGGAGTTTTGGTTCCTTGCCACTGTCGCCTTTGGCTTGGCTTGCTCAGTTGGGGACACTCAAATTATGATCCAAGTTACTCAACTAAATATACAAATAGAATTTATTAATTTGGTCATATATAATTCTATAAACTATCCAAATTAAACTAGCCAAATCAAATTTTGTTGCAATGTTGTCCTGTTTAACACTGTGAAGCTGCTTTGAAACAATCGTCATTGTAAAAGCGCTATATAAATAAAGTTGATTGATTGATTGATTGATCGCTCGACACCATCCTCCAAGCAGTGTCCCCCAGGACCCTCCAATCCTACATAACCGCTTGGAAAAACTTTAGAGCATTCCACAACTCTTACAACATGATGTTTCCAGATTTCTCTCTCCTTTTAATCACCTCATTCATTTCCTACCTGAATTTCATTAAGGGCCTACAAGTCGGGTCTATCAAAGGTTACTTGAGTGGCATTCAGTTCTTTCACAAATTATTACACGGCACTCCCTCCCCCGAAATAAACAATTCACAAACCTCCCTACTGATCAAAGGGATTCAAAGATCCCAACCCACCTGCCCTGACACCAGACAACCAATAACGCTAGACATCCTCACCAAATGCATTCACACCCTACATACAAACTACCAGCCCAGCAATACCGCCGAACACTCGACACCATGTTCATCTTAGCTTTTTTCGGGTTTCTTAGATGCTCGGAATTAGCTATTACGTCCAAATTTGACCCAAAAATCCACCCCACCATCTCAGACTTATCAGTTATGGATGAGGAAACAATCTCATATCTCATCAAACAAAGTAAGACCGACCAAACCAAAAAAGGTCATTTTATCTACATTTTTAACCTGGCATCACCAATCCAACCATACCAGTCCGTTCGGGCATACCTCCACTGGAAAAATTCTCAAGCCAAATCTCCCCTGGAACCCCTGTTCACAGATGAAGCAAACAAACCCGTGACTCGCTTTTGGTTTCAGAAACACCTCAAAACCATTCTTCAACAGACAGGCATCCCAGCTAAGAACTTCTCAAGCCACTCCTTCCGCATCGGGGCAGCAATATCAGCAGCTCAAAAAGGTCTCTCTCAACAGCAGATCCAAGCTCTCGGGAGATGGTCCTCAGATGCTTTTCAAAGCTATATCAGGACCAACCGTTTCCACATCAAAGAAGCCCACCAAACCCTCATTACTTAAAAATCCCCTGGGCCAAGCTCCACTGGAGGATTTCTTTCCATCCAGCAAACATTGAATCCATGCCTCTCCTTTCTGTTCTTAGTATTCCAGGATAAACTAAAAGTTTCAACACAGCGACTCCGCAGGAAGTTCCACGCATTGAGTCAACGGAAAGTTTCCACACAGAGAATCAACAGAAAGTTTCCACTCAGAGAATCAACAGAAAGTTTCCACTCAGTGATCCAACGGGAAGTTCCACGCAGTGAGTAAATGGAAATTTTCCACTCAGTGATTCAATGGAAAGTTTCCACGCAGTAAGTAAATGGAAAGTTTCCACTCAGTGATTCCATGGAAAGTTTCCACCCAGCGGAAAGTTTCCGAGCAGTGAGTCAGCGGAAGTTTACATAAGGAGATAGTGGGAAGTTCCACGCAACAAGGACCGGCCCACTCAGTAAGATGGCAGATAGTTGCTCACGTACTAAGACGGCAGATAGTTGCCCACGCAATAAATTAGGGGATCATTGTCCAAAACATTAAGACACTGGACAGTCGTACACGCAGTAAGATAGTGGACAGTTATCCACGCCATAAGATACTGGACAGTAGTCCAACGCAGTAAGAGGATTAACAGTCTCCCTTAAGGGAAAAGTCCAACTCACTGAAAAGAAGATATAGAGAAGATATAAGCGAGATATAGAAGTTCTTAAACACAACAAGGAAACGGATAGTTTTTCCACAACAAGAAAGCGGATACATTTCACCCAGTGAGAAGTGGACAGTTTTCCACACAGCAAGAAAGTAAATAAAACCCTCTAGATTGATAGTTGCCACGAGTGGAAAGTTTCCACTTAGTAAGGAAGTAGACAGATTCATTGCAGCTAGAAAATGGAAAGTTCCATACAGCAAGGAAAGGGCAGTCCCCCACGTACAAGACCACACCCTGCTCTCACCAAGAACCAAGCGATCCACGAACCAACAAGCAGTGTTGTGCCAGTTCATACCTAAAAAGAACTAGCTCAAAGTTCAGTTCACACAGATGATAATGAACTAGTTCATGTTCATAGTTCTTTTTTTTTTTTAAATGAACTAAGTTCACATATCTAAAAATGAACTAGTTCACGTTCATTTGTTAAATTCTTTTTAAGATAGGCCACTATCTTACTCAATAGAACCTCTTTACCATCCATTACCAGCTGCAAATCACTGCCACTCCAAAACTAATCAAAATTATTGTACCAATAAACAAGAGACCATTATTATAGCCAGGAGAAAAATAATATTAGTAACACTTTACAATAAGGGTGCACTAATATGCATTAATTCATGCTTAACTAATGCACAGATAATGATGAGTTAATGAGTTAATCAAATCAAATTTTGTTGCAATGTTGTCCTGTTTAACACTGTGAAGCTGCTTTGAAACAATCGTCATTGTAAAAGCGCTATATAAATAAAGTTGATTGATTGATTGATTGAATGTGTTACTAATGGTTAACTAACCCATTTATTAATGATTACTGCATCAGCAACTAATGAAGATTCAACATGATTAATAGATTAAGTAATCATTACATTGTTATTAGTTACATGTGTCATAATGTATTAATTCCTTAATAACATATTTTATGAACTAATAATGTAAATTAATGTGTTAATTACCACAACGGGTCAAAGCCATACATTTCAACTTCCAGTTGTCTGCTTTAATTAATCATTAGCTAATGATTTACAAAGGTATGATTATGTTATGACTTTACTTGTTGGGGCACATGACTATTAACTAATTCAAAATTAATTCAAAACTCATAACCACAATTACATATTACTTAATCAATTAGTTAATAGTCATGTGCCCTAACAAGTAAAGTCATACCATAATGACACATCTATAAATCATTAGCTAATGATTAATTAAAGCAGACAACTGGAAGTTGAAATGCATGGCTTTGACCCGTTGTGGTAATTAACACATTAATTTACATTATTAGTTCATAAAAAATTTAACTAATAACAATGTAATGATTACTTAATCTATTAATCATGTCGAATCTTCATTAGTTGCTGATGCAGTGATCATTAATAAATGGGTTAGTTAACCATTAGTAACACATTAACTCATTATTATCTGTGCATTAGTTAAGCATGAATTAATGCATATTAGTGCACCCTTATTGTAAAGTGTTACCATAATATATTTACCCCTTAAATAATGTGTAATCATGATATGTAGAAATTGGAAAAAACAAGGTGCAGTCAAGGTATACTGTATGTTCAGTGAAACTTTTATTTAGCCAGCATGAACCAAATTACAGGACTTAAAAATAAGGTATATTCATGGGGAAACGATCAGTCTACTGACAAAAGTAGTCATGTACTGTAATGTCAAATTAGCCGTTAATGATTTCTTGCGTTCATCATTCAGTCGCAGATATTTGCCAAGATAGCTCGGATGGCATAACTCGATGTGTTGTTTCAAATTTGAGCTTGATGTGGCTGACGACGCATACTTGTTTGTTTAGTCCCGGTGGGCACAGTTTGCACAAAATCGTAAGGTTTTTTCCGTCTGAGTCTTCCTTTGTTTGTACATAAATCTCTGCTAAGTGCTCTTCAAAACTGGCTTCAGCAGTAGCTAAGTTTGAATCACGTGAACTAGTACTAGCACTAGTCATGATGCTGGACCATCAGGTGTTTGCTGTAAACAGTCGTGTCGTAAAACCTGACTTTTCAAATAAGCGTGAACGTGAACTGCACATGCTGCTCATTCCTGCCAGAGTGAGCGCCGCTCTCGTTCACGTTCATTGAATGAAAAGTGATTCGTTCAGTTCAGCGAAAATATGAACACGTTCAGTGAACGTCGTTCATTGAACGCGTTCATGCACAACACTGCCAACAAGGGCCGCCCATCGGCAACACAAGCCGCCCAAGAGCTTTTCCCGGTCAAACAACCAGACCCCGGTCTCATGCCAGCCGCCAAGCTTGGCACTTCTTGGGGGGTATTTAGCAGGCGGCTGTCCTATGCTTACTAGCTTTTGGGGGGTACTCTGGGTTCGGGCCAAAATCCGAGCTCGAAGCCCTCCCCCCCCGGACAGCACGCCAAATACACAATTAATATTACTCTCTATAAATTCTATGTAAGTTTGAACTAGTGAAATGCTGTTTTACTAAACGAGGTTCAGGAGGAACATGTCAGATAATTGACACAGGTGGAGAGTACTCAGCCAATCAACAAAAGAGGTATATATACGAAGCCATCTCAACTCCCTTTTGTTGAAAGTTTTTCCAGCATCCCTCCACCACCCCTTCTCCACATTCTGCTCTTTTTCTTTTAAGTTCTAAACCACTTACATACGGGGGGGTACTCTGGGTTCGGGCCAAAATCCGAGCTCGAAGCCCTCCCCCCCCCGGACAGCACGCCAAATACGCAATTAATATTACTCTCTATAAATTCTATGTAAGTGTGAACTAGTGAAATTGACAACATCATATCTGAATTACTTTTTTCAAATCAGTAAAACAAGTTACTTTGTTTTCCCATTTATTGACTGACAACTCTCCTATCCCAATGTTGAGAAAAATTGTAAGTGCATATGACATAAAACATATGATTGAATAGAAAACATCAAATTGAATAGAAACAGTGAAATACAAACCTGAATATTAAACAAACCTGCACTAGTTAAATATGTGAAATAATTTAATTGACATTTTTTATGGCTGGAGTAAAAGTGTTCAAACTTCTTCTTTTGCATCTTATTCTTCTGTAAACCAGAATGGCAGCACAGCTGAAAGGTTTTTTTCAGCTGCGCCCTCTACTGTACAGGCATTTTTACAAGTTTTTTTTTGGAAAGTAAATATCAGAGAGAGGGAATGGAGATCAGGACATGACCCTGGACTCCCATGGAGTCCCATGAGCCAGCAATTTGTAAATGTTGTGATTATGATGATAGTTTATAAAGTTGTATATATGGAAATATGGTAAAGATGCATTAGCCTTTATTAACTGAGGTGTATGGGTCCCATTTATGATGGATGGATACGCTTTTTTGGGCTTCAAAATCAAAGGTTCTATTCACTCCCAATTATAAAGCTTGGAAGAGGCAGAATATTTTTTAATACAACACTGGTTGTGTTTGGCTGAAAGAAGAAAATCATATATACCTAGGATGGCTTGAGGGTGAGTAAATTATGGGATAACTATTTGTGTTTGTAATCGAGCGTGCGTCCTACCATCAAAGCGTCGCGCCAGCCTCAACCTAGCGTCCACCTGCCTCAAGATCTCTCACCGTTTTACAGCTGACTAGACCAGACTGATACAGGAGAGCAACACACAGTGCAATCATGACCCTATTTACCACGTTAACTTATATTTTTATTGCAAAGTTGCAAATGCGGTAAATAGGCAGGTTACTTCCGTGTACACACAAATGACTTCCTTTTACACTGAAATGCCTTCCGTTTGCACTGAAAAGTTCACGCACATCCACATATGAAATCACTCGCATATACATAAATACACAACTAAAGCATGCATCTACGTTTTATTTTGTATGTATGTGTAGAACGCCGCCGTCCGACTGGTGGTGCTGCATATTTCAATGTAATTCACTTATATCAGTTTACATGTTACTCATTCAAATCAAACATCAATAAACATGTTGCAGTATCCTTGTAAGCATTGTTAGTCTCTAACAAGTAGTATTTTCCAAATAACTCAATACCTTTTACCATAAACATACATCACATATCACCATCTCTGTTGTATGTTCACATGTGTACCAGTAAACACAGCAAAACTAAATAATAGAACGAACCACAGGTATTATATAACCAAAACAGAACTACTGGGTATAGCAGTTTTACTTATTTAGAAGATATATAATTCAAACATATTATATTATACAAATTTCCACAGTATGATAGTATATAATATTCAAATACTCTCTCTCTACATATATATACACATATATACAGCGGATAGTTTGTCAATAAATAGCTCTATATGCTATAAACACAATTATAAAGCTATAAACGCAATAAACATGACATTACATCGGGTATTCAGTGTGTTGGAGCCTAAACCCATTCAGATTTTACCAAATCAATACCAGGCCTGACGAGGGACATCCGCGAATGAAGCGCCATTTTCATAAACACAAAACTGTCTCGTTTAGACATCTTAACGTAACTCAGGAACTGCATATTATACTCCTCAAACATAGACATGTTATTAACATGTTGTTTCATGTTTTAAGTCTTTAGTGATCGATTTCACCCACCTGTTTGAACAAAACAATGAGTCAGACAAAGTTGCTGCTTTCAATAACAGAGTCGCTCTCGTAATGGCCACTTCTCCGCGACTCATAGTTACCCACAAAGTCTCTGATCAGCACATTGTCTCCCCCTAATGTTCATATGAGGGTATTGCACATCACAAATAAAGCATAATGTCACTCATGGAAACAATATAATAGTGTTTTCACGACACGTCATCAATCCGGAAGTCAGCCATATTGGCGATACTAAACGTAATCAATGCTGCTGAACCGAACGGAACGCGCACATTTTTGCTGATTATATCTGCTGAAAATGGTCAATTATTGACTTGTTTTAAGCTGTACTAATCGGTCAGACCGGGAAAAACATTTGGAGTTTTATAGATTACCAAAAATAATAACAAATCAAGGAGAGGAGTGCAAAAAAAAAAAAAAAAAAAAAACTGTCTGCGGAAAGAAGGCGTTTGTGGTTGACCAAACTGAACCAAGATTTCAAGGGCAAGAATCTTGACAACATTCGCGTTTGTTACATTAATGAGACTGTTTCTACAACCTTCCTGTTCAATGTGTCAATAGCAACAGCTTCCAAGGTATTCACTGATGTTATTTCATTGTAAATAGTATAGTTGTGTAGCAACAAACATACCGGTAGTATACCACTGTCATTAGAACAACTTGGCAGTGACAGCAACTTATTAAAAGAGCAATAGAACAGCTGGGTATGGTATGCCACAACTTTTTACTTTATTGTATGATGTACAAATTATGTGAAAACGTACTCTACTAAATAAAACTGTACAACAAAAAGTAGCGTGAATTGTTATATTAACACATTACATTTTCAAAAGGAAATAAATAAAATCATTTTTAAAATAAAACTTTCAGCCTAATTGAAAAAAAAATACACTTAATCTGTACATCAGAGATGTAAATAATAACGTGAAGCTGCAGAACGGTTCACTGCATAAAACAATTGCACAAAGTTACAAAAAACTTTATTTAAAAAAACCTTTGTAACATTTGAGGTCTTCAGCTGTGTATGGGCTTGGCGAAAAAAAGAAGTAGTTTACTATGTCAGGATAAGAAATCGAAGGGAGAATTGTCAGGTTGTCAGTCCATGACAAAAGAGCTAGCTCATACGGATCTTTACCGCCTATTAACTTAAGTTTCTTAAAATATTGGGCTCTGCTTACTGGGTCCTTCTCTATATGATTTCACAGCTTCCACGCGTTTTTCTGTGGTTTAGACATAATAAATGAGTAGACATTAGTCTTCAGTGGTATATTAACCGTGCAATACGCGCTGTTGTTTACATCCTAGTATCGCCAATATGGCCGCTCATCCGGGTAACTGACCAAGCCGTGACGTAGGTGCAAACCCTCTATAAGCACAATAAAACAAATCAAATACATTGAAAGAGGAAAGAAAAAACAAATATTCCTGTGATACAGGGTGTCACAAATGCACTAGTGTTTTATGGATGTGTATGCGCGCATCGAGTTTATGTATGTGCGAGTGTTTACAGGTGTATGCATAGACGTTTATATGTGCGATTGTGTATAGGTGTGTCTGCGTGCAGTTAGTGAATATGTATGTGCAAGTGTTTATAGGTGTATATATGCCTGGAAGTTTATGCGACTATTCATAGGTCTATGTGTGCGTCAAGTTTTTATGTATGCAAGTTATTCACAAGTGTGTATGCATTCATTACTAACATGATATGTATTGGTATGGATTTCATATGAGTGTGCACGTGTATTTCATATATGTATTTTGAACATCCAATAGTATACATGTATATGCGAGTAATTTATAGGTGTATATGCACGTGTGTTATGTATCAGCAAAGTTTGATTTAAATCCTACATGGCGCTTCATATCATTTGCTTAACATCACAAACATCTTCAACAGCTCACACACACTGGAACTGTACTTTACACGCTGAATAATGAGTATCAGGGCTGGCTGACTGTTCTCTTTCATGAGGTTTATTACAGAAGCTCTTGCGAGAGTCGGTGCCAGCTCATACTCCATTACACTCCCACATTAATGCCATTCATCTGCATTCTGTTACACAAGCAACTCATGGCTACACAGACAAATGGTGTGTAATGAATTGGAGATCTGAGCAGAGCAAGGTGCGAAGAATGCTCATTAAAGTTTGAGAAGAGATAGCATTTAATTGTTCTAGGTTAAATTAATCAAGGAAAGACTCCAAAAAGTGAATAAGTGTAGTGAAAATTAATAATTGAAGGGTTTGCATTAAACAGAATATGCATTGAAGGGTTTATTTATAGTATATAGTCTGCCAAATTTCATGATGCCAAACTAATGTCATGATAATTTCATGATGTCTTATTTTTATATTTTATATGCATTTGTTGAAACTTTCAGAATAAAAGGTTTTCACATTTTGACAAATTAATTTCTGACTCCCCATGTTATTATTATTTATTTTTTCGTGATTTCTGGTTAAATTTCAACTTATTGGGAACACACTCACAAAGATCAATTTCTAGCTGAAGATCTGAGAATAACTAGAAATATAATATAGATATTTATATAACTATTTAAGGATTTATTCAATTCCTTTATGCATTTTGGCAGACAAGTTTATCCAAAGTGACTTATAATGTATTAAAGGCATACATTATCATTCATAAATGGTCTGGGAATCAAACCCATGACTTTGATGTTGCTAGTCCCATGCTCTACTGTTTGAGCTACAGAAACCTTGACTTTTACATTACAATTTAAAAAATCCTTGACATTTTCATGTTTCCTCATGATTTAGGTTACTCTGAATTGTTTTATTTTAATTAATTAATAAATTATTATTATTATTTTACATTCCATTGTTTAATTTTTATTAAAACCACCTTATATATATTGGGCATAAAAGAAAAATCTATAATTCTGACCCTGGTATTGTGGTCACTTATATGATATAAATTACCTGGCAGTCTTCAAACGAGGCCCTCCCCAGAACATCATCTAACCAACTCTAGTGGCCAGTGATCTTCAGTGCTTAAAGCTTGTGCATTATCTGTTTTTAGTTTGAGAAATGCTAAATGCTTTACTTGGATGAGAAAAGTGTGTGAAAATGTGTGAGCTGGAAAAAGGAGGACCTCATTAAACAAACAAGACACATTTATAAGAATGCACACTAAAGAAAATGTGCAAGGCATTATTATTATGTGTGCCTCAGAGAGCCAGCACTATTATATGGACTACTGAATTTATTAAATGATCAACTCTGATGGCCTGGATGCTCATGCTCTACAGTAGTGTACAGTATATGGTAATTATGTTCTCTTGGCAACTGTCTCTAAGACAACTCACATGAAAGTGATTGTTGATGTCTATATTTATGGTTTTTAAAAAATCATCCAGCATTCTTATTTTCCAGTCTTATTAATGTCATTTTGAATTGCGTCTGGATTTGTTGCTTTTGTGACAAAGACACAGGGATTTAGAATGTCCTTTGAACAACTTATGCAAATGAAAGATGCAGTGCATTTCAGACTGCAGTCCAAAGACAAACCAGTGCTGTCTCCACAGTTATAGTTTATTCAACAGTGATTTTACACAGAATGATTTGTTATTTGTAATTAAAGCGTGATCTTAACCTATAAAATGTTAAAATTTTAAGGAGCTATTTTACTATATTCCAATATAGTTCATATATACATCATATTAAATAATAGTAATATATAATAATACTAATAATAATACATTTATTTTATATAGCACAACAACAGAGAAAAACAACACACTGCAAATACAACAAATAAAACCAATATTCAAATAAAATCAGTCCTAAAATAGAATGTTTTAAGAAGAGATTTAAAAGTCACTAATGTATTTGCTTCGCGGATATCAGCCAGGAGAGAATTCCAAAGCCTAGGAGTATAGCAAGAAAATGCTCTATCGCCCCTGGAACGAAGCCTTGTCTTGGGGAACAACCAAGAGACCACTCTGAGAGGAACGCAGATTACGGGTGTGTAAGGCGCTAGTAGATCAGTCAAGTACTGAGGAGAGTTGCACCAATACTGGGGAGAGTTGCAGCCTTTTTGTCTTTTTTTTCCAGAAAACCCTGATATCTGTTTAGATTTTGTGCATGGATTTATTTTGTTAGTCAAATTTGAGCCCGATCTCACGAAAATGCGTATAAATAGTACGAGTGTGCAATCTCGTAGAATGTATACGCCAAAACTCCTTTTGGCGTGCATATGGTACGCCGTTTTTGGCGTGCATATAATACGCACTTTATGGCGTATTATATGTACGAACCCCCCACACCCCCACCCTCACCCTACCCAAAAGCGTGTCATATACACGCCATAAAGTGCGTATCATATGCACGCCAAAAACGGCGTACCATATGCACGCCAAAATGAGTTTTGGCGTATACATTCTACGAGATTTCACACTCGTACTATTTATACGCATTGTCATGAGATCGTGTTGCAAATTTACTTGGTCAAAATTATTTTTAAATTAACCCACATCAATCCCAAGCACCCCATTTAATCTTTTTTAATTAAAAATACCTTGTCTGCTCAGCCATGATAGTTCGATGATAATTACTTTTTTATATGAAGTTTTCAGCAAATACATCCAATTAAACAGAAGAATGTGATAATTGAAATGGTATACATTGTATCTTTACCTTAACACCTATTAACATGATCGCAATCCTTTTTTCTTTTGCCCTGTAAATTAGTTTAATTTTAAATGTCTTTAGCTAGTGTGTGGTAATGTATGACAGTCATTTCATTCCAGGCTTAATTTGTAAGCAGTTAAACTGACAGTTTAAAATTCATTTCAAGTCTCCCCTTCTTTAAATGCAACGCAAGTAATTTTTGATGAGCTACTGCAAAATGCAAAACTCCTTTCTGTCCTTACTAACAGAAGCAGTTAGATTAAATCTTACTAGATTTTACAGAAAGACCTTCCTAGTTTTTAGAGATTTTGCTTGAGAAAGTGTTTTCCTTTTTTGTGTGCAAATACACCTACTCAGAGTAAAAGTTCACACTAAAACTAAAGGTGAAATGTATGGTTTCCATACCACGTTTCCAATTAAGTTTCTTGAACAATTCTGTTTGCTGTCAGAAAAAAACAGATAGACCTGCTGCAAACTCCCATCATCAGTTCAGTCATCATGGTTGGAATGTTCAAGAGCAGTGTCTAAAAAAAACGAACATTAGTAATATATTGAAAATGCCAGAAAGCTAATGTCAACCTATTAATGGCTTACTAAAAGAAATGTAACATTTCAATAAACAAATAATCAGTGTTGAATGTGAGTGCATAGATCAACTAACTAGATATGTAATTTTATACTTTTTAGTGCTAATGATAAAATCTCAGTCTGTAATGTGTAATAAAATTGACTGTCAAATTGAATCAAGCGTTAGAAATGCTTTTTGATAAAAATGTGAAGGTTAATGTGAATAATGGAAGGAAAATTAAGTCAAACATCCTCCTGTCTCACTTCATTAAAAATCCACGTATGATTAGATGTACGTGTGAGATGTGCATCTCTTTGATGAGAGCACATCGCATTTTGGATATCTCTAGAGACATGCAACTGACCATATTTGATCAAAATTAGAGACATTAAGTATTTCATTATTTCAAATGTTTAATTTTTCATGTTTTATCCTTGCCTACTGTTTTTTTTACTCACTCTTTCCTCTGTTTGCTACCCTTTCTTTCGTTTCTCTCTCTCTCTGTGTCACACCTAAAAGCGTGGCGTCGTCCTCTGTAAGCGCAAGGACAATAACTTCCTGCGGCTGTGATTAATTTTCACCAGCTGACTCTAATCAGCATGTAATTAATAGCTGGGGTGGTGGCGTACAGAAGCAGCAGTGGCATTAACCTGGACTCATGCTCTTCTGATATTCTCTCTTTCTTTCATAAAACACAAAACTAGAATGTTGCTTTTAGGGAAAGCATAATTCTGTGTAAAACAAGACAAAAAACAAAACACCATATTACAACATTTGTAACCATATTACCAGAGGCGGATTAATGTGGTCTGGGGCCCCTAGGCTGCTCTTTGTGTAAGCCCCCCCTTAATCATTATGCTTTACTGGAAAAATGTGCCATACATGGTCCACACGCAGATATGGTGAACTGGCATATACACACACATTGAGACAGCCAATACTAGTGTTTCCTCTGCATTCCTTCAAGTGGTGGACCACCACAGTACAAAAATTACCACCACACCACATAGGTAAAATGAGACATTGAACTTTACAAACAAAACACTATACAAACAAGCGTAGTGTCACATTATTTAACAAAAAGAGATCAAGCCCATTGACCGTGTCAACCAACTCTTTTATTTTTTCTCTCTTCCCCCATAAAGCCCCTCCTTATTCTCCCTTGACTCCTCCCAGCCCCTCTCTCTAAAAGTGACCTGTGATAACACATAACCACACCACATCTCCCCTTCTAAGAAAAAAACACTAAAACAGTGAACCTATATCACCAAGAACATTCCTTATCCTTCAAAATTACTTTTGAACTAGTGTGTTTTTTTTCCCTCTAAACACTGCATTAACATTTTTCCCATTTACAAATTCTTTTTTTTTTTACTCTTCCTTTCTCTTCTTTTCACGTCACTGTATGTGAAACCCAAATTAGCTTTCCAGTAGGGGTGTACCGATCCGATATTAGGATCGGATATCGGCCGCGATACTGACAAATTAGCTGGATCGGGGATCAGAAAAATTAATAGATCCACAGGCCGAGTTTTTTTTTTCTTTTTTGTCGCAGCAGAACCTACGTCATTCGTCAGCTTCACGTGTGTCGCATGCCTGAAGCAACATGGAGTGAGCCAGAGGAGGGTGCAAGGGGGTAATCCAGCCCCCGGAAAGCGTACCTTCCATAGGGGCGGCCATTGCTAACCAAGCCATCACCTGCTGTTAGCATCCCATTGACTCCCATTCATTTTGGCGTCACTTTGACAGTGAATAACTTTACATCTGAGTTGTTTAAAGACTCCATTTGTCCATTGTTTATTTCTAAAGAAACACGGCAAAGTATAATAGGCTCCATTACCTTGTATCTTACACTATTGCCCCGTAGAAGCCGTTTTTGTAAAAAATAGGAGAAGCCCATAGAGGCCGATATAGAAGCCCATAGAGAGCCAAAAATAACGGGACAAGATATTTCAACAATATGATTGAGATTTCAATCTGCACAACAACTAGAGGACATACAACTGTCAGACAGGTTGCGTACGTCACATCTACATCATCAAACTCAGTCTGAGTCTGCGCAGTATGCTCAGCCATCAGGAAGTAAGTGCTTCTACTTTACTTCAATTCTCTCCGTTGAAGTCTATGGGATCGCTGTGTCCATTTCTTTTACTGTCTATGCCCCCCGACAAACAAATTTTTCCTTATATGTACAGTAGGCTATATATATGAATTCATTCTGAAACAAGATCGAAATCGATATCGCCCCACCGATATTTTAAATAAATAAGAATTCAACACTTTACTTATCTGTTATTTTGTCTTAGTTATGTTTAGTTAGTAAAGTCTAACGAGCCTTTAGTCTCTTAAGGAAGGTACATAGTTTATTATTAATTCAACAATAGTATCGGATCGGTATCAGGTATCGAAAGATACAGAAAGCCCAGGCATCGGTATCGGGACTGAAAAAGTCGGATCGGTGCACCCCTACTTTCCAGTGACTTATAAGTCCAACTTCTTTGGTTGAATCACTGTTCTTCCTGAACGTGTTTTATTTAACCTGGGAGTTTGGACTGTTTGGTCCTTTGAAGGTTCTGGGGGATGCTCCCCAACCTCTGCTTGATCATTAGATTTTGTAAACATTTCAGCACATGGTTTTGTCACAGGGTGGTTAGGTGTAGGTGTATGTTTCATGTTTTAAGTTTATCATGTTCACAGTCATGTGTTGTCATGCACTTCCTGGATTGTCATGTGATCCTGCCATGTGCTCCCTGGTCTTGTGTTCTGTTGTGTCATGTTGTCATTGGCTCATTGGTTGATTGTTGTTCACAGGTGTGTCTTGCCCTCAGTCTGTGTATTTAAGCCTTCATGTTTGCCACGTGTCTTGGTCTGTTTTTGAATGTTGTGACCTGCTATTGGTGAGTTGTATGTCAAGTCAAGTCAAGTCAAGTCAAGTCTTTTGTTTATTTATTGTTTTGCCAAGTCTTTGTGTTCTGTTTTGGATGGTTAATCTGTTCAATAAACTGCACTTGGGTTCTCACAACTTGCCTCCAGTGGATCAGCGTTACAGGTTTGGTGTCTGGCATAGGAACAAGATGAAGTCTGTTCCTTCGGATGGTGCCTTAAGGGCTTTCCACCAGGTATGAACGAGGTGCTGAATGGGATGCAACCACCGTACCCTCAGTCTTTGTGTCTGTAATCCAAACTCTCTGAACTGAGGAAAGGTGACTGGGTTGTCTTGCACGATGACGTGTGTTGTAACTGGCAGACTGCTTCTCTCTCTTTTCCTTTTCCTTTGATGCTCGACAGTGTAATCAGGGATGTTTGGAATCAGAAGCAAGTGATGCTGTGGTATCGGTGTGTGTAGTCTTCGCCCCATTAGGAGCTGAGCAGGACTGTAGCCATTATCCAGTAGTGTTGTTCTGTATGCCAGCATTGCCAAATAGGGGTCCTTTGCTTTGCTGAGCAGGTGTTTTACTGTTCAGCTTCTCCATTGCTTTGAGCAAATCTCGGGCTGCTGGTGATGTGGCGGAAGCAATAGTCCACTGCGACGCTTGCAAACATCTGGGTGGAAATTTCAATCAACTTTCAATCAATCAACTTTATTTATATAGCGCTTTTACAATGACGATTGTTTCAAAGCAGCTTCACAGTGTTAAACAGGACAACATTGCAACAAAATTTGATTTGGCTAGTTTAATTTGGATAGTTTATAGAATTATATATGACCAAATTAATAAATTCTATTTGTATATTTAGTTGAGTAACTTGGATCATAATTTGAGTGTCCCCAACTGAGCAAGCCAAGCCAAAGGCGACAGTGGCAAGGAACCAAAACTCCATCAGGGCATGATGGAGAAAAATAAACCTTGGGAGAAACCAGACTCAGTCGGGGTGCCAGTTCTCCTCTGGCCTATTATTAACAGTGTATAATTATTACTCTGGCAACCTTGCAGGTCATAAATCATATTAGATAGGAATATTCGAAATTTTGGGTATCACGCACGAGACGGGTTCATTTAGGATGGCGCGTCGATTACACAAGAATATGAATACTTGAAAGATCGGAGTTATTGCGCTGGAGACGGGTTAATTGAGGATGGACGTGCGGTGAGGCAAATTCAGAGGAGACACTAATGGACACGGTCTCAGCAGACACTCCAGGATGAGATTGTCATGTCCAGATGCAGGTCCACCATCCGATCCGGACACGGCCTGGATCCGGCCGACTGCAGTAAACCTCGGGATAAACAGAGAGACTAACATTAGTGTGGATGCCACTCTTTTTATGATGTAACGAGTAAATCAGGTGTTATGGGAAGTGTTCCCGGTTCCGGCTGACCTAGTTAATGCAGCGTAACAATCAGTCATTTGATTTTAATAAAGAAAGTTAAACATTTTCTATGTGTATGCCATAGTAAAGAGATGCGTTTTTAGTCTAGATTTAAACTGACAGAGTGTGTCTGCTTCCCAAACAATGCTAGGAAGACTGTTCCAGAGTTTAGATGCTAAATAGGAAAAGGATCGACCGCCTGCAGTTGATTTAGATATTCTAGGTATTTTCAACTGGCCAGAGTTTAGAGACCGCAATAGACGTGATGGAGTATAATGCGTTAAGAGCTCGCTTAAGTACTGGGGAGCTAAACCATTTATTGCTTTATAAGTAATAAGCAAGATTTTAAAATGTATGCGATGTTTAATGGACCTCAAATTTTGGACCTAATGGACCTCAAATTTTCTCAGAAATTTGAGGTCCATTATCTGAGAAAAGGATCTCTGGAATTCAATGCAGTGAAAACATAGACTTTAAGTGCACTATTACATCATCAGATCCTGCAGGGGTTAGTTTGGCTATCTCCACAAATCTGGAGAAATGGTCCACCACCATTAGATAAGTGCTTCTGTGCATTGAAAACAAGTCTGCACCCATCTTAAGCCATGGTCTGGCTGGAAAATCAAAGGGCATTAACACCTCGGTTGGATTGACTCATTCTTTAATACACGTTGTACAATTTTGAACCATGTGTCAAGATTGCCATGTGTCTTCTTCACTGAAGAAGACACATGACAAACATGAGGGCTTAAATACACAGACTGAGGGCAAGAGGGTCTGGCTGGAAAATCAAAGGGCATTAACACCTCGGTTGGATTGACTCGTTCTTTAATACACGTTTTGAACGAGCACGTTTATCTATCCACTTAGACCCGGCCACCACACTGAGTCTCGAGCACGAAGTATACATCTTGCAACCCCCTGGTGCCCTTCGTGCAGCTTCTCCAGAACCGTGTGGTGCATAACTGCAGGTATCTGAATCCTTGGAGGAAGTTCTGCTAGTTCTTGAATACTCAGCAGGCTCACCAGAGGTTTGTGGTCTGTCTCGAGATGGAAGTGATGTCCTATGAGTAAATCTTTGAACCTTTCACATCCCCAGGTCAGGCCCAAAGCCTCCTTTTCCACCTGGGCGTACCGTTGCTCTGTGGGGGTAAGTTGAGCTGAGCTGAGCTCTACCCCAACACCAGTGGTTTCTTTTTGACAGAAGGTCCCTCAACGGCCTGTCCTTCTCTGCAAGGCATGGGATGAATTTCCCTAACTGGTTTACCATACCAAGGAAGTTGCGAACTTCACTGATGTTAGATGGCTCTTTCATCTCCAGCACCGCTCTAGTCTTGTCTGGATCAAGTCTCACCCCGCTTTCTGAAATTATATGACCCAGAAACTTGACCTCCCGTCTGCCATAACTTACACTTCTCCAGGTTCAGTGGGATACCAGCTTTTTCAATCCTAGCTAACACTGAGTGTAGTCTCTCATCATGCTGAGGCTGAGACTCAGCCCAGATGAGCACATCATCCATTTGGCAAACTACCCCAGAAAGTCCTTCAATGACCATGGACATGCGTCTCTGAAAATGCTCTGGTGCTGAAGCAATGCCGAACGGCAGCCTATTGAAAAAAAAATCTTCCAAATGGGGTTATAAATGTTGTGTATCTGGCTGATTGGTCCAACAGTGGAAACGGCCAGAACACCATGTTTGCATCCAATTTGCTGAAGACCCTAGCCCCACCCAGCAGTCCAAGAGTCTGCTCTACCGGAGGCAGAATGTACTTCTCCCGACATACAGCCTCATTTAATTTGGTGAGGTCAACTCAATTTTGCACAGTCCCATTCTTCTTGGGTACAGGTACCATGCCTGAACACCGGTCGCTCGGCTCCTCAACCTTTGTTATGACTCCAAACTGCTCCATGCACTCTAATTCCTTCTTAACTTCATCCAGCAAAGGAAGTGGAACTCTTCTAGGGGTTGCCAGTGAGAATGGAGTCATATTTGGTTTGAGCTTGATTGTGTAGGGCTGGTGTACCATACCTTGGCCTTGACATACCTTTGGGTACAGTCTTTTGAGTATGTCTGTAGCCACACTGTTGAGCCGAGCTACCAAATTGAGCTTTAGAATTGCTGGCTGACTGAGAAGTGCTGTGTACAGATCTTTTACCACATACACATTCTGTTGCACCATGAGCTCACCTTTACTAAGTGACTCCCGGGACATCCCCATTACAGTGAGTGGAGTTCCACATGGCCCCAGTAGTGGCTTATCTGCATTTTCCAGAGTGAATGTCCCTTTTGTTATCTCTCTGAAGGTAGACTCTGGAATGACTGTGACGTCTGCACCTGTGTCAATTTTAAATTTTACTTTATGGTGTCTAAAGAACAGCTCCACAGCCCAAGCATCCTGGCCTGCCTATACAGTGCTTAAAAACCAAGGCTCTGTTGGTTTGCTGTACTCTGCTGCATCAATGGCATGCACATTTTTGGCAGTTTTACACACCTTGCTGTAGTGGCCTTTTTTCCCACATGTGTGGCATGAAACATCTTTGGCCGGGCATTGCAATTTCCCATGACCTGGCGTTTTTCCGCATCTTATTCAGTGTCTTCTCATTTTTGATCTGAGATGGGGTTGATGCATGCTTGTAAAAACTGCTGACTTTAAATTTTGATGGGCTCTGTTTTGCTGTTTTTTTTATTTGCTTTTGCTGCTATAGCATCAATTTCACCTCCACCTTTTATTTCGCCTCTCAAGTCAGTCTGTTGTTTTTTTATGACTTCTGACTGACCTGCCATATTTATGGCTTTCTCAAAAGTGAGGTCTCTGTCCAGCTGCATCCGTTCAGATAGTGTAGCATCTCTTAGACCAACTACGAGTCTATCTCTGAGCAGCTCATCATGAAGGGCTCCATAGCTACAGTTTTATGCCAGAGCATATATGGCTGTTATGAAGTTATCAACTGATTAATTTGGCTGCTGCACCCTTAAATTAAATCGTGCACGTTCGTAGATTACGTTCTTTTTGGGCACAAAAAATTTGTTGAATGTCTCTTTAACAGTTTCGTACTTGTGCCGCTGCACCTCAGATAACGGCTGTCCTCTCAAAACATCGTCTGCCTCGTCTCCCATGCAGTATATTAATGTATTCACTTGATTAGCCTGCGAGCTGACATGTAGATTACTGGCCTGTCGAAATCTTTCAAACCGCCGAATCCACTTCTCCCACTCTTGAGATTTTGTGAAGTTGAAAGGCTCCGGAGGCTGAATCGTGAAGGTGGCGCTCGGAGTTACACTCGGTCCCGGCTGAACCTGTTGATGCACTGCTACCACGGCCTCGTCCTAACTCATGCTGATTGCTCAACTGCTGCTGACCACCTTTTTCCTCTGTATCTTGCCATTCTTCACTGCTGCACTTCTATATTCCTTTTACTTCTGACACATTGTCGCATTATTCAACAAAAAGAGATCAAGCCCATTTACCGTGTCAACCAACTCTTTTATTTTTTCTCTCTTTCCCCATAAAGCCCCTCCTTATTCTCCCTTGACTCCTCCCAGCCCCTCTCTCTTAAAGAGACCTGTGATAACAAATAACCACACCACACAAAAGGACCAGTGCTTAGAAGCAGTCCTTTAATTAACAGAGATGGTGGAAAGAATCTACCCTCTACCACCACAGCCACAAAAAAATTACAAAGGAAAAATGTACCAGCAAAGCAACAGTATTCCCTGCATTCACAGTTCAACTGCAAGCGGGTTTAGCTTTATAAACCAACAGGTAGGCTACAGCATCTGCATTATTGCAGAACACCGTTTTACTGAAGTACAAATTACTGTGCAATACACTGAACTATAAAACAAAGCCATCATAAAAACGGCGGGGATTTCCTCAATCTCTGCTGAGGGCGTGGGCGCGGCTGACCCACGAGCAGGTGAACAATAACTTTTCCAACGTCGGGCCGAACCATTCTTAGAATGGTAAGGAACAGTTCCAGTTGTGTTTCCACTTGAGCCTGGTATGGCACGGCAAAATAGAAGATCGAGCGCGAGTGTGGGGAATGATGATGCCCGTTGCGAGTTGTCAGTCGTGTGCGCACACTCTGCGCAGAGATGTCATACACGGTTTAAAAGGAGCTTGCGGGCTGCCGTTTCCTAGCGTGCAGATTTGTCACTTCTCGCGCAAGTGATTTACTGCGCGCACACATCAGTTGTGCGCTCGGTTATTAATGTTTATTATTGTTGCCTGGTTACCAGTTTCTCTGTAGCTGACAATGAGCACGCTATTTGAGCAATGTAAATATAGATTAATATTACAATTAAAACAAAATACCTGATCGCACTCCATAACGTGAAAACCACCAGCCTTAAAAAGCCGATGCTAGCTGGCAGCTCTCCTGCTGTGGATCCTGTCTTCGTGTTTTCGACTGGATAAAGATTCAGCAGTCTTGAAGCAGCCTATCCAGTAAATGTAGAGATTTTCTTCTGATTATGTCGTTCTTTTTTTTTACCTTTTGTATTTTCCGTGCTTTCCCAATCCGACCCCCTCCCCTGCAGAAATACACTAAAAATGGGCAAGAAGAGTTGTGGCTAGAAGGGGTAGAGCAATGGTAGGAGGTGAGGCAAAAATCGCACAATAAAATAACAATAAATAAATTTGCAACTTACCAGATGTGTTTCATTAATGCATACACTTACCTCCAACCCTAAAACTACCGTTACAATAATGCAAGTACAGTAATTAAATGACGCACTATTGATGTGCGCATGCCCAGTGCCCGTAGTTGTATTCTGATCTAGTCTTTCGCGTTTGGGACGTGGTGTGATGACATCAGCGTTTCACAAAATATACAGATTGGCTGTACACATGGAAACGCAAGGGTCTCGTTTTCAGATTTATCCACTCTGGAACCTGTTTTCAAAAAATATCGTTTTCATGCTCCTAAAGCGCCGGATCTGTGTGGACGAAATGCTGATGTGGTACAAAATGTATGCGTACACAGCTAAACACGTCTCCGTGTGGACGGGGCCTTAGCCACTTTGCCAGTCTAGCAATAGCAGTGACATAAATTAAAACCAGCAACTGATTGGACAGATGCACAGACTCAAGTCGCATATATCCAATCACCTGCCTTTTTTCGGGCCAGGGTTTCTTTTGGGCCAGTGAGGGTCTTTTTTTTGTTTGTCCTGAAGTAAAAAAAAAAAAATTACAGTCTGGCCAATCCGGGGCCCCTGCACACGTGAGGCCCATAGGCTGCAGCCTAGGCAAGCCTGTGCGTTAATCCGCGCCAGCATATTACAAATTACCATAAAACTACAGTCAAACCAAAAATGATTCAAACACCAGATGTAATTTTTTTACTATGCTTGCAGAGCACTATAGTTCATTTATGTAAGTGAGGATAGCAAAATAAAGAAAACTGTGACACAACAATTCTTCATACAGTGGACTATACCAGTAAAATGTATACAAATCTGGGACCAAAATTATTCAGACACTTTGACCTGACCTATTTTGCTTAAGTGTTTTTTCTTTAATTTCTAATGTGACCTTTTACACCACAGACTGAACAAAATGTAGCATTGCTTGGTAATTGGTTGACCTAAATTGGTATTATCTGTGTACTTATATTTAACAGCTGATTGGTTGATTGTAATCCATTACATACATTTCTATCAACATTTATCAAGATGAATTTGTTCTGACACAGTTTAAGTTCTTGTCAAATTTTATGACCATTTTCTAAACTATAGCGAAAAAACTGATAATGTGAGAAAATATTGAAGGTGTCTGAATCCATTTTGGTTTGACTTATGTGTCATAATCTACAAACTATGACAGTTACTAACAGAAAATCATACTGATGTAGTCAGATTGATTCAGACATGTTCATTCATATTTTTAACTCAAATAAAACTTTCAATGTAATTGTTACCACATCATGAAGCAAGTTTTAGGTTACCATTTTACACTACACCAAATCCTGACAACATCTGTCTGTTAATTCTCTATTAAAATGCACATAATACTGTTTTGTACTACTAGAGGGTTCATTTTCATTAGCTTACCAGTATAAACATATGAAACAACAGGTTAGATCAGGAGCACTTTCCGTAGCGTGTACACTCAAACTCACTCATTACATACAGAGCGCTCTTTTCTTCTACTAGCATCAGTGACCAATCCTCAGCCTAGTGTTACGCTTAAGGTGCCCTGTATTGGTGGAGCTAAGTATCACAACAATAACTTTTTTATAGAAAATACATCTCAACAGTATCAACATGCGTCACAGTAGTGCTTATTATCAGAATTTCATTACCAAGTGCAAAATTTAAAAGGGCAATATTTATCTGTCTCACTTAAAGGGGCAATATTTATCTGTCCCACTTAAAGAGGCAATAAACACTCAGGGCTACACCAGTTTCTGGAAGACACCTTCTTCAAGCAGTGGTACAGGAAGAAGTCTGCATCCTTCAAGAAAAACATGATTTTCATGCAGGACAATGCTCCATCACACGCGTCCAAGTACTCCACAGCGTGGCTGGCAAGAAAGGGTATAAAAGAAGAAAATCTAATGATATGGCCTCCTTGTTCACCTGATCTGAACCCCATTGAGAACCTGTGGTCCATCATCAAATGTGTGATTTACAAGGAGGGAAAACAGTACACCTCTCTGAACAGTGTCTGGGAGGCTGTGGTTGCTGCTGCACGCAATGTTGATGGTGAACAGATCAAAACACTGACAGAATCCATGGATGGCAGGCTTTTGAGTGTCCTTGTAAAGAAAGGTGGCTATATTGGTCACTGATTTGTTTTTGTTTGGTTTTTGAATGTCAGAGATGTATATTTGTGAATGTTGAGATGTTATATTGGTTTCACTGGTAAAAATAAATAATTGAAATAGGTATAAATTTGTTTTTTGTTAAGTTGCCTAATAATTATGCACAGTAATAGTCACCTGCACACACAGATATCCCCCTAAACTAGTTAAAACTAAAAACTACTTCCTAATAAACTACAAAAATATTCAGCTTTGATATTAATGAGTTTTTTGTGTTCATTGAGAACATGGTTGTTGTTCAATAATACAATTAATCCTCAAGAATGCAACTTGCCTAATAATTCTGCACTCCTGTATATATATTCAGAATTCGGTCCCACAAATTATTATACCATGAACTAAAAATTTGTTTCTGCGATTTATTCATTTGTTCCCTCGTTTTAGTAAAACGTGGGCACATTGAACTAATTTGTTCCCATGTTTTGATTTAACTAAAACAAGAAAACAAATTATTACATCATGGCTATGATTAAACCTAGGGATAAAATTATTAATACTGACGTATTAGTATATCATGAGAACAAATTTTTAATTTGTCGTCATGATATAGATTTTTGTTTTTATCACGTAATTGTTTTATCATTTAAAACCTAACAAATGTATTTCTGTGAGAAGCTTTTCTTGAATGAAACCAAATATGGTTGTCAGTTGCTTATTTTGTTGTAATGACATTCATAAAGTTTTAAATGTGGCATAAGTGTATACAGTATGAATACAGTATGTCCTTTGTTTTCCATGGAGTAATCAGTTTGTATTAGCATTCATAAAAAAAAAAAAACAGCAACAATAATACAGCTTCTAATATATATATATATATAATTTTTTTTTTTTTCCAACATTAAAGATGCAGTAGGGAGTTTTTAGAAAACGTTGACTTTTTGAAAATTTAAACAAGCACAACTATCAGGTCACTCCCCCTTGCTCTCTGCTGTGCTACACCCCTCCCTCCACAGCTCCTCCCCCATCACAACGGAGCCTGCCGTGAATGTGCAGGCTAGTAAGCAAGCAGGGCCACTGATGATGGCGGATAAACAGTTATTTTATATTATTACCAGCACTGGTATGGACGAAAAATCAACAATATGATTTACATTGACTATGGCCTGCCCATACTTTGACTACAAACTTGGTCCTCAAAACATTACGTATTATGCGATACATGTAATGTAACTGTTTGACGTTGCACTATTTCTACAAGTAATAAATAGCTAGTAAGATAATATAATGGTAACTAACGTTACAGTATGCAAGTATTTATTCTATCGATATGTAATGCTAAATAAGGTTTGCTAGTACATTATTTCAGCAACATGACAAACCAGTGAATTAGTAGTTCCCTTTCAGTCGGTCACGTTCGACGTACGTCGGAACTGACCGACGAATTGGGATCTGTTTTCAGAGACCGACCTACTTCGAGTGATTAAAAACGAGCCAATGGACATTGGCATGCAGTTCACGCATTCCACGCACCGCCCCGCTGCGCGGGTATAAATACGGAAGTGGAATACCGCATCTTTGCTTTTTATTTCGGAGCCGAATAGTTTGTTGTACCAAGCTGTTTCTGCGAAGAGTGTTTAGACGAGTCTCGAGGAGGATCGCTCTCTTACCTGGGTGCTGGTGTGACGGCGCGAGTCAGCGAGTGGCCGCTGCAACATACACTTGTTCCTGTGTTGGTTGGCTGGGCTTTTCCGTTCTTGAGTGCTCACACGCAGGCTTGCCATCGGACTGCTGTGAGCCGCGGTCATCTCCCTGAGTGCTTCAGCACTTCTGAAAGAGCGTTTCCTTCTAGAAGAGCTACACGGTTTGACCCTGCGTCTTTTTCAAGATGTCATTCAAACCGTGTGTTTCTGGATGCGGTTGTTTCCTGTCCTCATTTGACGGCCACGATCTTTCTCACATGTAATCAGGTGAGATTGCTTCGTGGGTGATCCATGCTCTCTCAGGAGAGCATGATCACATTGGCACGTTGTTCGTCTCACCTTTCTCGTAAGGGTTTGAGCGTTCAGCGCGCCGTGTGCCGTCGAGCGCCGGCTGACAGCGGGGGTTGTCACGGCAACCCAGCGTGTCAGGTGGCACTCTAGATGCGCGGTCTAGACTATGAAACCTCAAACGGGGTTGAGTCCCTTTGCTTATTCCCCGATCTAGTTTCTTTTCTGGTGCACCAGAAAGGGGCTACTTTGGCTAATAAGCCGGGTGACCTGAGGGTTACATTGGGGCTTCCCCTACCGGGAACGTCCCCGTGGGCCCCCACTCCTCTATCGCATCATGGGCATGCTGAGACTTTGTTCGTGTGTGGTTCATGTTCTCTCATGAGAACATGGCCACGTCGGCGCGTTGTTCGTTCCCCTTGTGTAGGGGTTTTTAACGTTCAGCGCGCCTTGTGCCGTCGAGTCTGGCGGCCACGCCCACTGTCTCTCATGCCTGCTGGCAGCTCAGATGGGACTGCTGGTCCTTTTTTGAAAAAAGAGGGGACCTAATGTCTCATTTGTGGCTCTGGCAGAGGACAGATGTCAACCGCTGCATCGGAGAGAGAGCTGTTATGCGCTGGAGATGATCATGCTGAGTTTCCCACTATAATAGTGGGGGCTCGTGCTGAATCAGATTCAAGGTTGACAGCCATGCTTTCCCGGGTGGCTGCCGGGATGTGCATCGGTAAAATTTAGCAGTGTGGAACCATTTGGTGCCAAAATATGGAACGCCAAAGGGGCCATAATCTGTATAAGTTTTTCCCTCTCTCACTGCCCTCTGTCCTGCATGCACGGGGGTAGTCCCGACTCAAGGGTTATGCAGGAACTGCGTGTGGTGATGGACCTTGCTCTACGAATGAGGGAAGTCGCTGCGCGCGCCCTGGGTCAGGCGATGTCCACATTAGTGGTCCAGGAACCTGAGGTTAACTTGGCAGATATGCGTGAGCCCAACAAAGTTCGGTTCCTCAACGCCCCTGTCTGTCAGGCTATAGCCTCTTCGGCGACGCTGTCGAGAACTCGCCCAGCAGTTCTCGGTGGTCCGGAAGCAGATGGAGGCAAAACGTCCTGCCCCGACGACTAGCTGCTGCCTCCACCCGGACAGCAGGTGGCTAGGCGCAGGGGATTCAGTTCACTCACCGGCCTCCCAAGTACAGGGGCATCCTCTTCACCACCATGTGGAGCGGCGATGCCCATTTCTTGCGGTCAGAGATCGATATCCTACTGGCGAAGGACGCGGTCGAGCCGGTTCCTCCAGCCGATATGAGGTCAGGGTTTTACAGCCCTTACTTCATTGTGCCCAAGAAAGGTGGTGGGTTAGGACCAGTCTTGGACCTGCGTGTCGGTCAACCGGACTGCTCGCCTCACAGAAGGGCAAGTCCAGGCTGTGCTGAACTGCTTGAATATGTTCAAGGGCAGGATGGCGGTCCCACTGAAAATTTTTCAGAGGCTCCTGGGCATATGGCATCTGCAGCCGCGGTAACGCCGCTCAGATTGTTACATATGAGACCGCTTCAGCACTGGCTTCATGGCCGAGTCCCGAGATGGGCGTGGCAGAGCGGCAGGTACCGGGTCCCAGTCACCCCGTACTGCCGCCAAACCTGCAGCCCGTGGCTTCGTCCACGGGGTGGAGGACCACGTACAACGGGCACGCAGTTTGGGTCTGTGGACGGGGCCCCAACTGCGTTGGCATATCAATTGCCTAGAGTTACTGGCAGTACGTCTCGCCCTGGCCCGGTTCAAGAAGCCGCTTCGGGGCAAGCACGTACTGGTCCGTTCGGACAGCACTGCGGCCGTTGCGTACACCAACCGACAGGGTGGTCTACGCGTCCGTTGCATGCTCCGGCTCGCCCACCATCTCCTCCCTGTGGAGTCAGAAGTTTGTGAGGTCACTTCGTGTCATGCACATCCCAGGTGCGCTGAACCAGACAGACCGACGTGGCTAACTCTGCATCGGTTTTTAATCCTTTCAGGACACGTAGCTCCCTCCACCTCGGAAAAGCCCTAGTTTTATTTTGGGCTCTATCTAATTCTTTCTTTTTGTGTTTTTTATCATTGTCATCTGTCTTTTTCCATTTCCTGTATTTATTTTATGAGCAGCTGCCACCCGAGGAATTGGCAGTTTGGATTGTTTGTCCGCCATAAGCAAAGCTGCGGCACACAGGTAATCTTGAATTTGAACGCCAGTACATGAGAGGAGTGTGATTGGCGCGCACACGGCCTTGATGGCTCTGATTGGTTGTTTCTTACCGCGAGCGGCATATTTCTGAAAATGGCAATAGGACCACTAGGAGGAGCTAGAGGATCTTGATTTTTTCACAGATTATCTGTCTCATATTCTACTGTCAGGACATAGTGACAGGTTTAACAAATATGTAAAAAATAAATTTTTACAAAAGTTACCTACTGCAGCTTTAATCTGTACTTCTATATACATGTAGCTCTCCAGTTATTCCTGATTTATATGGCCAAGAAGCAGGACCTTCCCTTGGTGTTTTAATGAAGACCATCCATCATCTTCAGCTTATCCAGGGCCGGGTTGCAGTGGCAACAGTCTAAGCAAAGATGCCCAGACTTCCCTCTCCCTAGCCACTTCCTCCAGCTCCTCCGGGGGAACCCCGAGGTGTTCCCAGGGCAGCCGGGAGACATAATCTCTCCAGCGTGTCCTATGTCTTCCCCGGGGTCTCCTCCCGGTGGGACGTGCCTGGAACACCTCCCTGGGAAGGCGTCCAGGAGGGATCCGAAATAGATGCCCGAGCCACCTCACCTGGCTCCTCTTGATATGGAGGAGCAACAGATCTACTCTGAGCTCCTCCCGAGTGACCGAGCTTCTCACCCTATCTCTAAGGGAGCGCCCAGCCACCCTATCTCTAGTCGGTATCTCTCGACCTCCCGCACAAGCTCAGGCTCCTTCCCCGCCAGCGAGGTGACATTCCACGTCCCTAAAGCCAGTTTCCGTGTCCAGAGATCGGGTCGTCGGGGGCCTCGCCTTTGACTGTCTCCCAATCCACTATGTACCGGCCCCTTATGATCCCTCCTGTAGGTGGTGAGCCCATGGGAGGGTGGCCCCACGTTGCTCTTTCAGGCTGGGGGTAGGCCCATCCACCAGGCGGTCGCATACGAGCCCCAACCCTGAGCCTGGCTCCAGGGTGGGGCCCCGGCTGCCCCATATCGGGCGACGTCTCGTTTTTTTTAACAAAGACATGGAATACAAAGACCAACAACACAATATTTCAGTTAACCAAAGTCCAATGAATTAGGCTTGATAGAATCTTGAAAGAAATTAAATCAATTTGTTTTCTCTAAATGATTCTGACGTGTTACCCAAATGCTTCACTGAAAACACTCAATTCAAGCATGGTGTTTTTCCCGTCCTCTGTGTTCATATTGTCTGCAATAAACAGAGAAGATGTTTCATTAGGGCCAGAGAAATGGCAGCCGTGGCTGTGAATGTGGTCAGATGTGTGTTATTTCAGCCAGAAAAAATTAATGGACATTCATGCATGAATGCCCAACTGAAGAACAAGAGTGAGGTGTATTAAACCAGAGTAGTCATGCACACCAGTGGAGACACTTCTGAGCTCTCCCGTTAGGAGCTCCATCATGCATACTTGTGTCGACAAGTTATTCCATTTTAAATGTCAGCTATCTGGTTCATTTGAAGTAGCTCTCCATAGACAGCTGACTTCTCAGTGAAATTATTCTCAGTTCTCAGCTTTCATCCTTATATATCTTTATAAGTCCTGTAAAATATCTTTATGCATTTCACCTGGATTTTTAAAAAGCCTTTTAAAATCAAATCACTTTAAAAGGATAGTTCACCAAAGAATAAACATTCCATCATCATTTACTCCTTCTCCGTGTACAAACAAAAACCAAAAAAAAAACACTTTAAAGCAGTTGAAATGTTGACTTGTATCTTGCAAAGATTAAATTTTATAGATAGTATATACTCTTTTATGTACATAAATGGACCACGGAACATATTTAGAGCTTGTAACTCGTGAACCTTATATAGTAGGGTATAACTTGTATACCCTAGCCTAAGGGCTAGACTATTTCATTTAACAACACTCAGTTCGACCTTCACGGACTTCAAAAGATGCAGCTCCTGAATCTTCTTCTTTCTCTTGTTCTTCTTTGTCTTCTTCTTCTTCTTCTTCTTTGTCTTCAAATTCTGATAACTATATATATATAAAAAATAGTTGCATCCATTGTAACTTTGGCATGCAATGCATTTTGGTATAGGCTGCAAAGGATATACTCATTCTATCTTTCCTAGACAGGGAAAGAAGGAAACGTTTGTAGGCCACATTTAAAGGAGCCTTCTAATTGGGACAGCCTTCGTCGCACTGATGTGACGCATTCGGCCGTTGAATGCAGCCCCTTCAGCCTCTGAATTGGGATGCAGCTAAAGAACAAGAAGAAGGTGAATAAAAATAATAAGAATTTGTAATGATAAGAGACATGTTCTAAATTTAATCTGGTGAGATTTTTGGATGGATTTTTTAGTCCTACAACAGAAGGTATAGTCAGGACCTCGGTTTAACGTCTCACCCGAAGGATGGTGCTTTTTGACAGTATAGTGTCCCCATCACTATACTGGGGCGTTAGGACCCACACAGACAACAGGGTGAGCACCCCCTGCTGGCCTCACTAAAACCTCTTCCAGCAGGTACCTAGTTTTCACTGGAGGTCTCCCATCCAGGTGCTAACCAGGCTCAACCCTGCTCAGCTTCAGTGGGAAACCAGTCTTGGGCTACAGGGCAACAAACACAATGTGAAGTTGACCATTTAGTCACTGGTTTGATTTACTGACACAGACAGAGAACATCTGACTGTATGAATCATTACATATCAGAAATAACTGATCACAGTTCAGACATTAGAAATTAACAGGGTCACTTACATGTTGCAAGTCTGTTTGCAAAGCCTGTGCCGAAATTGCTACTGATTTACAAAAGAATCGACAATGAAATGTACTGAATACAAATAAATAATGCTCAACTAAGACATTCACATTGTTGAAAATAAATAACCACATTCCTAGCATTAGGATTATTTGGACACGCCAATGGGCAGGGCCAAAGTTGCAATGATAAAGTAGGCATTGATTTTGTCTTTCACCTTTTTGTCATAGATAGATTCCACAATGAGTTGTTCTCTGGGCTTGGAGACAATAAAAGCTTTTTAGTTTTTGGACTAACAGACATTTTCTGCTCTACAGGATATTACAGGATACAGGATATATATGTCAAAAGCTCAATGAAAATTTGATTTCTCAGTTCATGACCCCTTTAAAATGTGTATCTCCTACCGACACACTAAAGCACTAAAAAAAATTGTTGTGAAGCATCTAATGTGCCTAAGATTTTGTTTAAAGTTTTCATAATAATCACTCCAAAAACTCCTAATCTAGACTTTTGGCATACACCTGAGCAGAATATTTCCTTCTTTTTTTTTTTTTTTGCGTTGCCAGCCTCTGTTAACAGTAATACATCTAAATTAAACCCAATCCACACTCTGACACTTGTAGTCGGTTGTTAAAATATATGAATCAAGCCATAAATTAATATCCACACATCTTGTCTACCCTGCTTTGCGGTGCAATACATCTTCTTAGGACATGATTTAGTTACGTAAGCAAATTGACAAGTAATCCATCGTGGTTGTCCTTATTGTCACCTTTAGGGTCGTGTTTGATTGCTGGAGAGCAGTTACAAAGCGAAGGAAATGGGAAACCAGCCGGGTAAATATGTCAATATAAATTATCTTTACAATGCATGACAACATTTTTAAGCAACTGTATGTGTGTGCATATGTTTGTACATACTACATATTTTGGGGGACAGATTTTGACTACATTCTAGGGAACAAGGATATTAACACAGGGATATATCCTACTTGGTGAAATCTTATTTTTTTATATATTCACCAATATAAAAATAAGTGTGCTCATAGTTTTGAAGGCAAAAATCCACTAATAAAAACAAGACACATGATTTCTACACAAGGGAAAAAATATAATGGGGTCATAAATGATTGTAAACAACAACTGCATGCTGTTCAAGAACACTTGACCTTTAAAAACATTTATGCAGTTGGTTGGTTACAGCACCATTTGAGGCATAAAGGCATTTGGATGACTTTCTGTCTGATGCAGCACTATTTGCATAATAACCCTTATGACAATTATTTTTACTCTTCTCTTTGCATTTTCTGCATTTTCATTTGACAGACTGGACCCTGCATTTCATCTAACAAAAATAGAACTATAACTTCCTCACTTGGGTATTCACTCTGGCTGGCATTTTTTAGAGCATGTTAAAAAGATTTTTTTTCTTATGCATCAGCTTGGGAGTACAGGAGTAGATTTCAAACAATCCCACTATGAGGTTTCAAATGGATTACCCCTAATTATCCCTAATTATTTTGGAAAGATGAAAAAAATCACATATACTGTAGGCTTAGATCTTAGAAGGTTAGGGGCCTATAAACAGATTTTTATAATTAATACACTTGAGAAGCATATTATGCCAAGATGCTTGCATACTTGATGCTGTAGTTAAATGTTCATATTGTGTTGAAAAAATTCGGTTAGGAAATTAAATAATTACATTAATAGTAAATCAATACAAAACAGTAACACTTTATTTTGATGATCCATTTGAATCATTCTACTAATTTTGCAACTACTTTGTCAACTAACTTTAATTAGAGTATTAGTATAAGTCTGCTTAATATTTGCTTCCCCAACAGACATTCTACTATTTGTAACTATGTCAACTTATTCTACTAACCCAAACCCTAACACCTAACCTAAACTAACAGTCTACTACATTCTAATGAGAGTTAGTTGACATTTAGTAGCAAAGTTACTTATATTTAGTAGAATGTCTAAAGTGGATAAATTGGAAGTGTAACCTATTTGGATAAAATAAATATGAAGTTTTATATCTGCAGCATTTTTCATAACATCATAATCAGCTTTAAAGGGTTAATATTATGTCCCATTACAAAGTCTTTATTTTGTTTTTTTTGTGGTGTACTAGAATAGGTTTTATTATTGCAGCACCTCTCTTCCCAGTCTGTTTTAAACAATCTGTTTAGTTCCTGTTTCGGTGAAGCCCATCCTTCACAAATATGCAAAGTGCTCTGATTGGTTAGCTGGCCCAGTTGCAGTGTTGTGCAAGTTACTTCCAAACTGTAATACATTATAGATTACCTAATACTGTTATTTAAAAGTAATTCTTAACATTACAATATTACTGTCTCAGAACTGTAATGCGTTACATTACTCCTGTATTACTTTTGAGTTACTTTCACCAAAATACTCTTCACTTTATGAAACCAACAGCCTACCATCCATCCCATCTCTTGATACTCAACACATCTGAAGGGTCCTCCCACAACCCCACAGTCTCTGTACAAAGGTATTTACACACTGCTTAGAATGGCCTTTGCCATTCTCCATACCAACTCTCTCATTTGATTTGAATTGCGAGAACCCAACAGATATACTCAAGAAGTGTAAAGTATGTATCAGAGACTTCAAAAGGCGTAAAGGGTTAGTTATTCCAAAAAATGTCAATTTGGTCATAAATTACTTACCCTCTTGTCATTCCAAACATAGAAGACTTTCATTCATCACAATGAAGATATTTGTAATGAAACCTGAAATATTTCTCTCCCTCTATTGATAGTCCATGCAACTGACACTTTCAAGCTCCAGAAAGGTAGAAAAACATTGAAGTAGCTCATGTGACTCCAGTGGTTTACCCTCAGTTTTGTGAAGTGACATGAATGCAAAAAAAAAAAAAAATTATATATATATATATATATATATATATATATATATATATATATATATATATATATATATATATATATATTACACAGAGCAATTGCATCACTTATCAAATTGAGGTTAAGCCACTAGAGTCACATGGATTATTTTGATGTCTTTACTTCCTTGATAGTGGTCGTTGTATTGGCTGTCAATGGAGGAACAGAAATCGCTTTGATTTAATCAAAAATATCTTAATTGCTCCTTTGAAGATAAAAGAACAGGTTTTTACGGGTTTGGATCAACATAAGGGTGAGTAAATGATGGCAGAATATTATTCTTTAGGGTGAATTACCATTTAAAGCAGGGATGTCCAAACCTGCTATTCTAGGGCCAAAGTGCCTCCCTAAATATTCATTTCTTAACCATAAAACATATATTTATAAGAACCATATTGAAAATTCTGCTATTAAAGGGTTAGTTCATCCAAAAAAGAAAATTCTGTCATTAATGACTCACCCTAGCCACTAGGGTGGGGTGGGGTGAAGTTAAGTTTATTCCGGCAAATGCTGTGGGTGAGACCCGTGTGTTGATCGGTGTGTTGGAGGGACGTATGGATGTGGACATTTCAGACTGGGCGAAGTCAAAACAGAGTACTGGGCTGAAGAAAACACGGAGTTAAGTGTTTGAAGCATTCCTTTTGAAGTGATTGTGTTGATGTGTATTATTACCTTGAAGAGATTGTTTACACTGAGAAGTCACTGGAAACATATTGAGGAAGGAACGGAGAAATTCTTGTACTATTGCCCCGGTATACACCAGACCTCTGGAAGAGAGGGGGAAGTATTAAGTGTCAACAAAACTTGTGTGAGCGGCCCTACCCGTAAAAAGGATTGGTGGGTGAGCCGAAACCAGCTGAGAAGAGTAAGGAGTGTGCTGAGAGGTCGTGGTCTTGACGTTTCCATATGGTCATCCTCCGCACCGACCCTTTCCGCTATCCAGGACCTATTTCCCAGCCCAACGTGGTGATCCTGACCCTAACTCACCGTGAGTGTGTGGCGTGCAGTGGGTGAGTCTTTTTGATGTGTGTACACCTGAAGAATTGTAGTGTTGTGCTGTGCCAATGTTATCAGCGATCACACCCCAGACCGAAGAGAGCCCTGCATTAGAGGAAGTGAATTGGTGATGGTGGGCAACTGATATATGAAAATTTGATATATATATAGTATTGTTCAAAATAATAGCAGTACAATGTGACTAACCAGAATAATCAAGGTTTTTAGTATATTTTTTATTGCTACGTGGCAAACAAGTTACCAGTAGGTTCAGTAGATTCTCAGAAAACAAACAAGACCCAGCATTCATGATATGCACGCTCTTAAGGCTGTGCAATTGGGGCATTAGTTGAAAGGGGTGTGTTCAAAAAAATAGCAGTGTCTACCTTTGACTGTACAAACTCAAAACTATTTTGTACAAAAAAAAATTTTCTTCTGGGATTTAGCAATCCTGTGAATCACTAAACTAATATTTAGTTGTATGACCACAGTTTTTTTTAAAACTGCTTGACATCTGTGTGGCATGGAGTCAACCAACTTGTGGCACCTCTCAGCTGTTATTCCACTCCATGATTCTTTAACAACATTCCACAATTCATTCACATTTCTTGGTTTTGCTTCAGAAACAGCATTTTTGATATCACCCCACAAGTTCTCAATTGGATTAAGGTCTGGAGATTGGGCTGGCCACTACATAACATTAATTTTTTTGGTTTGGAACCAAGACTTTGCCCGTTTACTAGTGTGTTTTGGGTCATTGTCTTGTTGAAACAACCATTTCAAGGGCATGTCCTCTTCAGCATAGGGCAACATGACCTCTTCAAGTATTTTAACATATGCAAACTGATCCATGATCCCTGGTATGCGATAAATAGGCCCAACACCATAGTAGGAGAAACATTGGAGGCCTTTGTTCTTTGGCAAACATTGTTCTTTGGCAAATTGTAACCTCTTCTGCACATGCCTTTTTTTTAACAGAGGGACTTTGCGGGGATTCTTGAAAATAGATTAGCTTCACACAGACGTCTTCTAACTGTCACAGTACTTACAGGTAACTCCAGACTGTCTTTGATCATCCTGGAGGTGATCATTGGCTGAGCCTTTGCCATTCTGGTTATTCTTCTATCCATTTTGATGGTTGTCTTCCGTTTTCTTCCACGTCTCTCTGGTTTTGCTCTCCATTTTAAGGCATTGGAGATCATTTTAGCTGAACAGCCTATCATTTTTTGCACCTCTTTATAGGTTTTCCCCTCTCCAATCAACTTTTTAATCAAAGTACGCTGTTCTTCTGAACAATGTCTTGAACGACCCATTTTCCTCAGCTTTCAAATGCATGTTCAACAAGTGTTGGCTTCATCCTTAAATAGGGGCCACCTGATTCACACCTGTTTCTTCACAAAATTGATGACCTCAGTGATTGAATGCCACACTGCTATTTTTTTGAACACACCCCTTTCAACTAATTCAACTAATTGCCCATTTGCACAGCCTTAAGAGCGTGCATATCATGAATGCTGGGTCTCATTTGTTTTCTGAGAATCTACTGAACCTACTGGTAACTTGTTCCCTTTCAGTCGGTCACGTTCGACGTACGTCGGAACTGACCGACGAATTGGGATCTGCCTTCAGAGACCTATCTGCTTCGAGTGTTTCTAAACGAGCCAATTGACATTGGCATGCGGTTCACGCTCCGCCCGCAACGCTGGTATAAATCTGGCGAAACACCGCATACTCGCTTTCTACTGGAGCCAAACATTGAGTTTATCCAGTGTTCCTGCGGAGTGTTACGACGACTACGAGTCTACAGAGAAGCTCTTTCCGGCTGGAGTTACGGCACATTGCAGCGGCGGTCGCGAGTCTGTGAAGCAGAAAAACAGCTGTTCTGACAGCTCGCTGGGCGCTGTGTGCTCGCAGTGGGCTTGCACCCTCTAAACCACTGTGAGCAGCGGCCATATCCCCTGTGTGCCTCGGCACGTAAAGAGCGTTTTCCTTCTCTTAAAAGAGCTACACGGTTTGACCCTGCGTCTTTTTCAAGATGTCATTCAAACCGTGTGATTCTGGATGCGGTTGTTTCCTGTCCTCATTTGACGGCCATGATCTCTCTCACATGCAAACAGGTGAGATTGCTTTTGGGTGATCCATGCTCTCTCAGGAGAGCATGATCACGCGTCGGCGTTGTTCGTCTCACCTTCTCGTAAGGGCTCGGCGTTCAGCGCGCCGTGTGCCGTCGGCGCCGGCTGACAGCGGGGGTTGTCACGGCAACCCAGCGCGTCAGTCGGCACTCTAGATGCGCGGTCTAGACTATGAAACCTCAAACGGGGTTGAGTCCCTTTGCTTATTCCCCGATCTAGTTTCTTTTCTGGTGCACCAGAAAGGGGCTACTTTGGCTAATAAGCCTGGGTGACCTGAGGATTACAGTGGGGCATCCCCGCCGGGTACATCCCCTCGGGCCCCCACTCCTCTATCGCATCATGGGCATGCTGAGACTTTGTTCGTGGGTGGTTCATGTGCTCTCATGAGAACATGGCCACGTCGGCGCGTTGTTCGTCATGCCCCTTGTGAAAAAGGGGTTTTTAACGTTCAGCGCGCCGTGTGCCGTCGAGTCTGGCGGCCACGCCCACTGTCTCTCATGCCTGCTGGCAGCTCAGATGGGACTGCTGGTCCTTTTTTGAAAAAAGAGGGGACCTAATGTCTCATTTGTGGCTCTGGCAGAGGACAGATGTCAACCGCTGCATCGGAGAGAGGGCTGTTATGCGCTGGAGATGATCATGCTGAGTTTCCCCACTATAATAGTGGGTGCTCGTGCTGAATCAGATTCAGGGTTGACAGCCATGCTTTCCCGGGTGGCTGCCGGGATGTGCATCGGTAAAATTTAGCAGTGTGGAACTATTTGGTGCCAAAATATGGAACGCCAAAGGGGCCATAATCTGTATAAGTTTTTCCCTCTCTCACTGCCCTCTGTCCTGCATGCACGGGGGTAGTCCCGACTCAGGGGTTATGCAGGAACTGCGTGTGGTGATAGACCTTGCTCTATGAGTGAGGGAAGTCGCTGCGCGCGCCCTGGGTCAGGCGATGTCCACATTAGTGGTCCAGGAACCTGAGGTTAACTTGGCAGATATCGTGAGCCCGACAAAGTTTGGTTCCTCAACGCCCCTGTCTGTCAGGCTAGCCTCTTCGGCGACGCTGTCGAGAACCCGGAAGCAGATGGAGGCGAAACGTCCTGCCCCGACGACTAGCTGCTGCCTCCACCCTGTCGCCGGCTGCAGTGCCTCTGTCTGCTTGTCGCCGGTGCCCCGCGTCCGCCTCCGCCCCTGCTAAGCCAAGCAGCAGCCTCCACCCGGACAGCAGGTGGCCGGGCGCGGGATGCGCCCAACCCGCCCAGGGTCGCAAGTCCACTAGCAAGCCCAAGGACAAGCGGCCCTGGAACGGGTAGCCCAGCGAGATGGGAACTGCTCGGGGGGACGGTGTCCGCACCCCTCCCTCCCCCGGGGGAGGACCGGGGGGAGAATATTTTTCGGTTTCGGTCCTGCCGCTGGCTCTCCGAGTCCAGCGGTACCACATTCTCAGAGCAGCTTCCTCCTCGCTGGGCTCCAAGAGGGCCAGGTTGGCAGTGTGCGACGCCCGGCCTTGCTACTCCTTTCCTCCTCTTTCGCCAAGGGGCAGCACCGTGGCACCGAGGACGCCAACAGGCCTTCTCACCCATGGTCTGCCCCACCCTGGAATATTCGGTCAACACTCCGGCCGCCCACGGGCCTCCCGAGTCGGGCTGAATATTCCACCTCTCTGCTTCCGAGCAGTGGGCAGCAGAGTGGGCACTGGGGACGCCACCAGGCCTTCCCACCCACCTCTGTCCAAACCAGGAGTGCTCTGGCAACACTCCGGGCCGCCCTCGGGCCACCCGAGTCGGGCCGGAGCACTCCGCCTCGCTGCCCCACCCCGGGTATGTCTGTGTTGCCGTTGATCCCGCTTGTTCGGTCCCTGGGGCCTGGCTAGGTCTCCCAGGGTGTCTCGCTGGCTCATCCGTACCATCAGACTCGCCACGTGATTCAGTTCACTCACCGGCCTCCCAAGTACAGGGGCATCCTCTTCACCACCGTGTGGAGCAGCGATGCCCATGTCTTGCGGTCAGAGATCGATGTCCTACTGGCGAAGGACGCGGTCGAGCCGGTTCCTCCAGCCGATATGAGGTCAGGGTTTTACAGCCCTTACTTCATTGTGCCCAAGAAAGGTGGTGGGTTAGGACCAGTCTTGGACTCGTGTTCTGAATCGGGCCCTACACGAGCCCCATTCAGGATGTGGACGCAAAACGCATCCTCGAGTGCATCCGTCCCCAAGACTGGTTCGCAGCGATCGACCTGAAGGACACGTACTTTCATGTTCCATTCTCCCGAGCAAGGGGAAGGCATATCAGTACAGCCTTCTGGCTGTCCCTGTCGCCCCGCGGCTTCACAAAGGTTGCGGTGGCAGCCATTGTTCCGCTCAGAGAACGCGGCGTTCGGATTCTCAACTACCTCGACGACTGGCTGGTACTGGTCCAGTCTCGGGAGCAGTTGTTCGAACGCAGGGACATGGTGCTCCGCCACCTCAGCCTGTTGGGCCTTCAACCGAGAAGAGCAGACTCTGTCCCACACAGAGGATCTCTTATCTCGGTACGGAGTTGGATTCGGTCAACCGGACTGCTCGCCTCACAGAAGGGCAAGTCCAGGCTGTGCTGAACTGCTTGAATACGTTCAAGGGCAGGACGGCGGTCCCACTGAAAAATTTTCAGAGGCTCCTGGGCATATGGCATCTGCAGCCGCGGTAACGCTGCTCACATTGCTACATATGAGACCGCTTCAGCACTGGCTTCATGGCCGAGTCCCGATGGCGTGGCAGAGCGGCAGGTACCGGGTCCCAGTCACCCCGCACTGCCGCTAAACCCAGCCCGTGGCCTCGCTCCACGGGGTGGAGGGCCACGCATAACGGGCACGCAGTTTTGGGTCTGTGGACGGGGCCCCAACTGCGTTGCCATATCAATTGCCTAGAGTTACTGGCAGTACGTCTCGCTCTGGCCCGGTTCAAGAAGCCGCTGGGCAAGCACGCACTGGTCCGCTCGACAGCACCGCGCCGCTGGCGCATACACCAACCGACAGGGTGGCTCTACGCCCGCTGCATGCCCGCTCGCCCGCCATCTCCTCCCTGTGGAGTCAGAAGTTTGTGAGGTCACTTCGTGCCATGCACATCCCAGGTGCGCTGAACCAGACAGCCGACGAGCTCTCTCGCCAGTCGACACCTCCGGGCGAATGGCGACTCCACCTCGGAGTGTCCAGTTGATATGGGACAACTTCGGGGAGGCACAGGTAGTCCTGTTTGCCTCCCCGGACTCGACCCATTGCCAGGGGTACTACTCCCTGAACGGAGGTACCTTAGGCATAGATGCACTGGCGCACAGCTGGCCCCGGGACCCACGCAAGCATGCTTCCCTCAGTGAGCCTTCTCGCACAGACACTGTGCAAGGTCAGGGAGGATGAGGAGCAGGTCTTGTTAGTTGCGCTCTACTGGCCCAACCGGACCTGGTTCCCAGAACTCTCACTCCTCGCGACAGCCCCTCCTTGGCTGATTCCCCTGAGGAGGGACCTTCTTTCAGGGGCGGGCACTCTATGGCACCCGCGTCCAGACCGCTGGAAACTCTATGTCTGGTCCCTGGACGGGACGCGGAGGTTCTAGGTGGCCTACCACAAGCAGTGGTAGACACCATCGCTTCAGCTAGAGCCCCCTCTACGAGGCGCCTCTACTCTCTGAAGTGGAACCTGTTCGTCGAGTGGTGTTCTTCCCGCCGGGAAGACCCCCGAAGGTGTTCGGTTAACGTTGTGCTTTCCTTCCTGCAGGATGGGTTGGATCGAAGGCTGTCTCCTTCCACCCTCAAAGTATATGTCGCAGCAATAGCGACGTATCACGATGCAGTAGATGGTAAGTCCTTAGGTAAGCACGACTTAATCGTCAGGTTCCTCAGAGGTGCGAGGAGACTAAATCCTCGTCCTACCTCGATACCCTCTTGGGACTTAGCCCTGGTGCTCAGAGCACTTCAGGGTCCTCCATTCGAGCCTTTACAGTCCGTGGAGCTAAATATTCTGTCCATGAAGACAGTTCTCCTGATTGCATTGGCTTCAATCAAGAGGGTAGGGGACCTGCATGCACTTTCGGTCGATTTAATCGTGCCTAGAGTTCGGGCCGGCCAACTCTCACGTGGTCCTGAGACCCGGCCTGGATACGTGCCCAAGGTTCCTACCACTCCTTTCGGGACCAGGTGGTGAACCTGCAAGCGCTGCCTTCGGAGGAGGCAGACCCAGCCCTAGCTTTATGTCCCGTCCGCGCTCTGCGCGCTTACATGGACCGGACACAGAGCTTCAGATCCTCACAGCAGCTCTTCATCTGTTACGGAGGCCAGCAGAAGGGAAAGGCTGTCTCCAAGCAGAGGTTAGCCCACTGGATAGTGGATGCTATCGTCTTGGCCTACCAGTCCCAAGACGTGCCTTGCCCGTTTGGGTTGCGAGCTTACTCAACAAGGAGTGTTGCCTCCTCCTGGGCGTTGGCTCAAGGCGCCTCGCTGACAGATATATGTAGAGCTGCGGGCTGGGCGACACCTAACACGCTCGCTAGATTCTATAGCCTCCGTGTAGAGCCGGTATCTTCACGTGTACTCGCCCCCAGTGGCCAGTAGCGCTAAGTGCCCGTTCTAGTGTCGGCTTGCATACGCCACTCCCGCCCTCGGGCTGGATACGCGCGCCTATTTTGCTCCAGTTGTGTTCCCGGAAACGGCTAACCCTGTGAGTTCCTCCGTCACCCTTCGGTGTCAGACGTGGCGGCCGCCTGACGCCAGGCCTGCACCCGCATGCTTGTGGAACGTGTGTGTAGGCTGGGTATCCATATGTAGCGGTCCCCTCACGGCTACCCCATATGTGTATTCTCCACGGTACCAGCTACCCTAATTGGCTAGCCCGTGTCTTTCCCTCGACAGAGCTCCTCTGTCGCTCCTGGAGGTGCTCTTCCCCTGGGACCAGGCTGGAATCACCCCAGGGACTGCCATATGTTGCACTCCCTGCTAGGTTAGTCCATATGTGTATTCACCACCTCTCCTTCCATTGAAGGACGTGGCTCGCAGTGTGCCATCTCCCGAGACGGGCATGCTTTCCCAGCGTTATCCAATAGTCACGCTGAGTGGGTCTTGCAGGAACAGCATTGACTGTCCTTCCTGCCGGGAGCCCTGACTCCCACTCCAACATAGGAGTGGTCCAGCGAGCTCAGGCAGGGCGCTGGAAGGGCCAGCATCCCTGGCGTGTTGGTAGGGATCTCACCCGCCGGTCAGTTCCGACGCATGCCTAACGTGACCGACTGAAAGGGAACGCCTCGGTTACGTATGTAACCTCGCTCTCGAAGGAGGGAACGGAGACGCACGCCCCGCCGCCAGGTGCTGTGCTTCCGCTGAAGGACCTGCCACTAGTTTGGCCTCAGCAGAAAACGAGTATGCGGTGTTTCACTTCAGATTTATACCGCTGCTGCGGGCAGAGCGTGAACCGCATGCCAATGTCAATTGGCTCGCGAAACACTCAAGCAGATAGGTCTCTGAAGGCAGATCCCAAGTCGGTCGTTCCGACGACGCCTCCGCTCCTCCTTCAGGGAACGAGGTTACATACGAACAGACGCTTGCCACGTAGCAATAAAAAAATACTAAAAACCTTGATTATTCTGGTTAGTCACATTGTACTGCTATTATTTTGAACAATACTGTATATATATATATATATATATATATATATATATATATATATATATATACTGACTGTGACTCATTAACCCCTTTCCCCCACCTGGTGGTGGTGTGGCAATTGTATGAAGTAAGAGCTCGCTGTGAATATTGTGTGGAGTATCGAAGGAGGGGAAGTTGGAATTGGCTGCTGCGTAGAAGGAGCTTATGTGCTGTCTCTGTGTATGATTATACATCTGTTGAGTGCTTTCAGGTGCCCGCCCCTGTCTGGATCTCTTGTCCCGCTGTTGGGAGAGGGAAGCGACTGGCCCACTCGAGCAGCACATCATATGGTGTGGTAATCTACCTCGATCTACCCACCCTTTGTAATACCATCTGTGGGCGTGCTAGGCCCAGCGTGCAGCAGCCTCGACCTGTACCTCCATCTGCCCTACTTGTCAGAAGTGAAGAGGTGTTGTATCTCTCCCTAAATGTTCATGGAAGTCGTATATTGGTAAAGGAACTCTGTGTGTTTATCTGCCGCCAGTCCGCAGGATTGAGCCAAGGGCTCTGTGTTGTCATGGGACTGTTCTACTACGTGTGGGACGTCAACGTGTTCCTTAGAAGTCTGTCCTAGTGAGGAAGGCTAGAAGTCCGCTGTGCGCAAATACGTCCTCTCCAGTCACCCGAGCCTTGAAGTGCTAAAGCCTGACGTCCACCTATTTATGTGTCTGTGGGTTGCCCATTCCAGCTAAAGCTAAGAGCCCAGTGTACTGCCCTGTATACTCACCTGTACGCCCAAAGCTAAGAGCCTAGTGTATCTTCCTTTATACTCACCTGTACGCCCAAAGCTAAGAGCCCAGTGTACCGCCCTGTGTACTTGTTTGTACACCTAAAGCTAAGAGCCTAGTGTATCTTCCTGTATACTCACCTGTACGCCCAAAGCTAAGAGCCCAGTGTACTGCCCTGTATACTTGTTTGTACGCCCAAAGCTAAGAGCCCAGTGTACTGCCCTGTATACTTGTTAGTATGCTCAAAGCTAAGAGCCCAGTGTACTGCTCTGTATACTCACCTGTACGCCCAAAGCTAAGAGCCCATTGTACCGCCCTGTACACTCTCCTGTAATTCATGTGTGGATAAAGAGAGGAAGTTGGGAAGACCTACCTGCACATCCCCGTGAGAGAGTCAGAAGCAGCTCGGATTCAAAGTTCTCCAGTCCCAGAGAGCTAGGCCTTTCTTTTTAAAGTATCCCTTTCCCCCCTCCCCATACCCTTTTAAATAAATAAATATTGTTTTAACTTACCTGCTCTCGTCTGTTTGGTCGTTGGTGTTTTTGGGACCTCCTCGGGGTGGAAACTGAGGGAGGAGCGAGAATCACAGTGGTGGTGGTCCGCTCCTACCTGTGACATATACACAGTATACTGTCCATGTCCAGAAAGGTAAGAAGAAAGGTATGAAAAACATCATCAAAGTAGTCCATGTGACATCACTGGGCTAGTAAGACTCTTATGAAGAATCGGCAATACATTTTGGTCCAAAAATAACCAAAACAACGACTTTAATCAGCATGATCTTCTCTTCCATGTTTGTTTGAATCCTGCTGCTTTGACGTAAGACGCTGCTGACGTGTTGTCTGGAGCATCAGAGCTTCCATGTAGTCTTAGGGAGATTGACGCGTTGCGTCTTACGTCAGCAGCGTCACTGTGGACTCGTGAACGCGGATTCAGAGAAGACAATGCTGAATAAAGTCGTTGTTTTTGTTATTTTTGGACCAAAATGTATTGTCGACGCTTCAAAAGAGTCTTCCTAACCCACTGATGTCACATGGATTACTTTGATGTTGTTCATACCTTTCTTCTTACCTTGTGCATACACTTTTAATGGACGGACAGAAAGCTCTCAGACTAAATCTAAAATATCTTAAAGAGTGTTCCGGAAATGAACAGGTTTGGAACGACATTAGGGCGAGTCATTAATGACAGATTTTTAATTTTTGGGTGAACTTACCCTTTAAGGATTTCACATTATAAAACTATTTACCACTACAAAGTTTAAAAGTAGTGCATAGTCTGTTCATAGTCTTAACATTAAAATAACATATCGCCCTTTTTTTTGACACTAACAAATTAAATTCGAAACTAAAATTATTTTTGTGTTTGTCACAGGAAACTGAAGATGGGACAAAAGGGGTCTCTTGACATTTTCTATGGGTCGGAAGATAACACCCAAACAACATCACCAATGATCCAGAACATTGCTGTTACGGAGGAGAAACGGAACATTGTAAAAACCTCAAGTACATTTTTGAGACCATTCTGAATGTGTTCTTGGAGCTAGATCCTGGATGCACCCAATGTGTGCTTTCTCTTAAAATCAAACTGTTAAAGTCCCTGTAAAGTCAAAATTAAACATGTGTTCTGAGTTTCTCACACCACAGATAAAAGATAGTCGGTTCGGCCCCATTCTGCAGCGTATTATCAGTGAATCCCAGTTGTTGCCGATGAAAGTTTGTAAAACTATCCGGTGTAAAGACACTGCAGAGGCAGGTGTTGGTGGTGATCGTCAGCACTCCATCAAGGTAGCTGTTCACAAAATTAATCCACCTCTTCTTGAGATAGTCTTTTTTTTTTTTTTTTTTTAGGCTGTTTTGTAAGTTGTAGGCTGTAGTAACTAATGGTACTGACAGTAACTCGCAATCTAGCGGGTGAACTGATGCGAAATTGCGAATGTGCTCTAGTTATGGGGGAGGGGCCATGTGCTCAGTGGCTCCAGTGCGTCATCGAGCCACCGTTTTAACCCCGCCCAAAAAATCCGGAACACAGCAATGGTGAAAAACTTCTTAACGGTCTAACTTCTGAATTCAGTACTAAATAGTTCACAGTCTTTGTAATGTGTTTCAACAATACATTTCTAACATTTCTTGTTTAGAAACAAATCTCAGAATAGCCTTTACAGGGACTTTAAGTAAAAACTGAACAGAGTAGTGGCATACCTTGTCACCAACAAAGAGATATTACATTGTCGAGATGAAAACTGTGCCTTGTGGTGTTGTGGATACTTAAACTATTTTTTTTAAAAATTACAGTTAAACAGATTTCAAGCTCTTTTACAATGATACACCTTAAAATAGTTAAACTGTTAAGAGTCTAAAAAAGTAAGCATTTGTGTGAATAGTATTTATTATTTGTGGATCTGGCATTGACTAGCCTGTTTATCTTTGCTTTGTCTTAAAGACATTTGAAGCAAATTTGGACAAGTGTTCCCATATTGTCTACATTTTAGTTTAGATTGTTAATTAAAGGGTTAGTTCTCCTAAAAAAGAAAAATGTAATTTACTCACCCACAGGTTGTTCCAGACTTGCATATGTCTGTATTCTGTTGAACACAAAGGAAGATATTTTGAAAAATGTTGAACCAAACAGTTGACGGTAGCCATTGACTACTCTACATAGTATTTTTCCCCCCTACAATGTAAGTCAATGGCTACCGTCAACTGTCTGGTTACCAACATTCTTCAAAATATCTTCCTGTTGTGTTCAACAGAATGCAGATGCATGAAAGTTTGGAACAACCTGTGGGTGAGTAAATTAAACTTTTTTATTTATATTTTTTTATTTTGGTTGAACTATCCCTTTAGGAATTCTATAACATTTCACTACATTATGTTGCAATGTATGTGCTTGCATGTGCTTACAACTGAAATAAACTGATTAAGAAATAACTCCTTTTCTGTCATTTGTAAACTAGACATAAAATCACAAAAATATTTCTAGAAAGGATAGTGTGGTGACACTTTATTTAGCTAATTAATATTTTTCTGTCCAGGAAACAGAAAAAAATAAATTACCTCAACAACAGAAATTGTTGTTTCAGTTGCTGTGACAATACTAGTTTTATTAGCAAAATACGACTATCAATATTGCATGAACAAACAAATTTACGTTGGTTAAATAAATGATCTTTACTGGGAAGAATTAAAAAATAATTGTCGAGACAACACAAAAGTCTTACTGCATCAAGTTGCCTTACATTTTTACGTTTTCTCAACTATTTATTTTTTACAGTGTACTCCGTCTGCAGTGCGTGTTGGGGTTCAGGAGCCGCCCTGTTGTGCTTTCACATATGCTGCATTTGCAGTACGCAACTGATCTGCTGTTGTATACCACAAACAAAGCATTTATTCATTATTTTTTATTTCAAATCCAAAAGTTGTTACTGAACATGTCTTGTCAGAATTGCAATTCTCTTTGTTTACACTTTCATAGATGTCAGGTTTTAACGTAGCCTAGGCCTACTACATTTAAACGTTTATTAATTAATTAATTAATTTATATTTATATAGCCTAGTACTTTAGATTTAGCACACACAAGTGGCAAAACATTTAAACATAGGTTATAGCCTAAAATCACAAACATTTTAAATTAGAAACTTACAATAGGCTATTCAAAAACAGCCGACTCTAGTCTTTTCTTTCGTTTTTTAACCTTTTTAAAAGAAATCCATATATTTGGGTGCTGGAAGTTAGGCAACAGTTTTACGTCCCTTGACCAATCACTCTCCAGTCCTTTGATTCCCTTTATTTTCTCATCATGTCTCGTCTTTGCATTAGGATTTAGTTTTAGGCGATATGGTCCAACAATGTTTTTTTTAGTCCGCTGCATTTTGTAGGATTATATTCTGTTTTTCTCTCTCATTTTTAATTATTTTCATGCCAGAACATTAGCCTGCTATGCCAGGCCATGTAAACGGGCCAAACATACTCAAAATTCTTTGCGTTCTGATGACGTTGCCGCCCAGTTGGTCACATGTCTTAGCAATCTCTATTCTAAATACAACATAGCACATGAACAAAAACATTTGTGGAGACAAAACAAAAGCAACAAAAGCATTTTTCTCAATTGTTAACGCACAAATACTTGAGACACAATGACATGTAACTCATGCACCAACCCCCTGAATCAATTCTGCTAAACTACAAGCACAATTCCTGCTTTACACTCAAATTGCAGTTCTAAAACACACTTTCTTTCAAAACACTACACACAATTCTCTGCATTTGGCACAATTTTCATGCAGAAAATCACTTGTTTTTTCAAGGAACACTGCCATTCAAATATGCACACTTGTCACATTGGCAAACACCTGTCACACAGTTTTACAATTAGCTAACAGACATTTAGCACAAAAGGGCAACATGTGAGCTCTCCTCTTTTTTGGAGCAGCATAGTTATTCTTTTTTCTTTTTACTTTAACTGTATACAGAAATTCTTCTGTTATTTTGTATGTAGACCACTGTATGTGCAACTTTGTGTTGGTTGGGATGTACACTGTCTACATTGTTTTTGTGGGGAAAAATAAAATATATATTTGTTACCGTGTATTTGTGTGTTCTGAATATAAAAACAATATTCTCAAATATTTTACAACACACTTATGTATGTACCGTCTGTAGTAAATGTAACACTGAACCAAAAAAAAGACCTAAGTCATTATGATGAAGAGAGAAGAAGTGTTTTCCATTCATCATATTGTTTTACATTGAGCACATCAGTGATCAACTGGTTCTTACAAATGTCTATTCATATGATGGTTTGTGTTTGTCATTTGAAAGCAAAATACTGTTTTAAAAAAGAAATAACATGTTGGCCAGGGACATTTAAAATAGCTCTGTGGCCAATGATGTTCCTTCCTCTTCCGCTTGCTGCAACGCTGCCTTCCATTTTTGTTGAAGGCAGGAAAACTCACCTGTTGCCTGAATGTTGAGTTTTCAATTAAGCACCTAAAGCCGGGCTCGGACTACAAGATTTTTAAAATCCTAACCTGTTATGTAATCTGGTTGCATCACACGCATAATTCTTTTTTTTTTTTTTACAGATGGGGGCCAATACTTCACCCCCATCCAGAGTTGTGGAAGCTGTGGGCTTGGCCTCTGAGGTGGCCCAGCTCATAACAGGTCTCTCAACTGAGGTTGAGACCATTCTCCACTCCAGAGTTATGTCCAGGAGGAATTTGAAGTGGAGATTATTCACTTCATGGTACAGAAGTCACCAGTTGGAACCAGTTAACTGCACAGTGCATGCAGTGCTGGAGTTCCTGCAGGAGCAATTCTCCGCAGGGTTATCCCCCTCCACAATAAAGGTGTATGTGGCAGCCTAAGCTGCTTACTCCTTTGGATGGTGTGTCTTTGGGGAGAAACCATCTAGTTACCCGTTTCCTTCGTGGCACCTTGAGGCTGCAGTCCACACAAGGCTGCCAGCCTAGGACCTGGCAATAGTATTCAATCAGAACTCAGAATAACTGTTTGTTTGTTTTAGTTCACCCAGGAAAAGGTTCCCGGTGACTAAGTAAAGGATGAGCAAGTGGGTGCGGTTAAGGCTATATTTCACTTGCTTATGAGTTGGCCGGCCAGCCTTCACCTTTGGCTGTACGGGCCCACTCCACCAGGAGTATGGCTACTTACAAAGTGTTACTGTCAGGAGTCTTCCTCCAGGATGTATGTGAGGCAGCAGACTGGTCCTCACCGCATACATTCTTGAGGTTTTTACGACCTTGACTTGGGCTCCATTAAAGGGGCGCGGGTGCTTTCATCTTATGCTGCGTTCACACCAAACGCGAACAGACCGCCAAAATCGTGTCTAATCGGACGCTTGAACATTTTGAATCCATTCGCATGTCCACAGCGAATTGGACACGTGTATAAATTAAGTGTTTAAAGCGAAATAGCTCAATGCGCTCCAGGAGAAATATGTCATAAAACACCACTCTGCCTCATTTTCATAAAAAAAAACATTAAACATTAATAGCTACACAAATGTGGTCCAGGCAACTCCCAAATATTGTCAGTTAGATCTACACAAGACAAACCACTACAGGACATCAGAGCCAGCAGCAGACGTCAAAATGACTGGCCGAGGAAAGTCTTAACATCATATCCGGGAGATTTTGCCATGATTCCGTGCGAATGTGCCACGCAAAATTCAGATGTGGGGGAGTAATTTTTAAATCACACGAGATCCCCAGATAATACTAATCCTGTGCGAATAGGGCTATAGTGAATATTTGTCTCCAGTGGTGGAAATGGCTGAAATTCACTAGGCAGTATATATGTATATTTAAAATATTTGTTAATGGCGTATTTGTATGAAGTATCAATGTATCTTGTGGAGCCCAAGTCAAGGTCAAAGACGGATACACTGATATGTCCCTAAATTCATTTTTTAAACATTAATGATAGCTCTCGCGGGGGTTATATTGATGTCAAGCTCGTAAAATCTTACTACGGTATGTGACGATGACCATCCTGCCACATCAGAAATATCTTGCAGGGAGGCTCCTGCCAAAAGTGCCTGAGAGGCAGCCATACTCCGTGTAGTGTTGGCCCGGATTGCCAAAGGAGAAGGCTGCCGGCCGCCACATAAGAAAATGAAATAGCCTCGACTACCCACTTGCTCATCCTCTGCTTTGAAGTCAGACCCCCTCTCGAGGGTGGTCCATAACAGACAAACAGCTGTGCTGATTTCCTCCACAGGCAGGTCTGTTGACATAAGCGTCTAATGCGTTAACAGGGCCAAGCAGATTAAGTTTTTACTGGTCTGACGTCAGAAGTGGAGGAGGATAAAAAGCCTGAAGTACTATAGGTCTCGCAGGATTAGTGAGAACCTTAGGAACGTAGCCCAGCCTAGGATGTAGGAAGGCCTTAGCATACCGTGCGCAAATTCCAAGCACGAGTGTGCCACAGAGAGGGCTTGTAAATCCCTAATTCTCTTCAGAGAAGAAATGCCAGTAGAAAGATGGTTTTAAGTGTGAAAAACGTCCCATAAACTTCTTCAAGCGGCTCAAATGGAGCCTCAGAAAGGCCCTGGAGGACAATGGCTAAGTCCCAGGCCGTCACCCTGGTGCGTACTGCAGGTCTTAGCCTCATAGTTCCATGGAGGAAACAAGTAACTTGAGGGTGTTGCCCCAGAGAAACCCCACTCAAAGGATTGTGGTAAGCTGTTAAGGCCGCCACGTACACCTTTAGTGTGGAGGGAGCTAAGCCAATGGAGAACCTCTCCTGCAGGAATTCCAGCACCGGAATTTCCAGCTTTTGGCTAAAATTCATATGAAATAAACAGTGCTTTTTTGTACAGCACAGTGCCTTCAGTTAACAGGGCAGTTAACTGAAGGCACTGTGCTGTACAAAAAAGCACTGTTTATTTCATATGTACCTTATTCTGTTGAATTTATGTTGGCCTGCTGAATGTTAAATGGATCTATGTTCATTAGAAATTATTTGATAATGTAGCAATAAACTAGCAAGTAGGCTATAAGTTAATGTATGTTTTTTTTTTCTGATTTAAAACATGATCAAAACACTCTATTTTAATGAAAATTTTCAAATAAGAGAGCAAGTGACAAATATTGGTATAAATCCTAAAAATCCCCAAAAATCCTATCGTGCATATATATATATATATATATATATATATATATATATATATATATATATATATATATATATATATATATATATATATATATATATATATATATATATATACATATACATATACATATATACAGTAACTGGGATTTTCACGCACAACCATTTCTAGGGTTTACAAAGAATGGTGTGAAAAGGGAAAAAACATCCAGTATGCGGCAGTCCTGTGGGGGAAAATGCATTGTTGATGCCAGAGGTCAGAGGAGAATGGGCCGACTGATTCAAGCTGATAGAAGAGCAACTTTGACTGAAATAACCACTCATTACAACTGAGTTATGCAGCAAAGTATTTGTGAAGCCACAACATGCACAACCTTGAGGCGGATGGGCTACAACAGCAGAAGACCCCACCGGGTACCACTCATCTCCACTACAAATAGGAAAAATATATATATACACTCACCTAAATGATTTTACGGAACACCATAATAATACTGTGTTTGATACTGATACTGATAATAATACTGCCTTCAGAACTGCCTTAATTCTACGTGGCATTGATTCAACAAGGTGCTGAAAGCATTCTTTAGAAATGTTTGCCCATATTGATAGGATAGCATCTTGCAGTTGATGGAGATTTGTGGAATGCACATCCAGGGCACGAAGCTCCCATTCTACCACATCCCAAAGATGCTCTATTGGGTTGAGATCTGGTGACTGTGGGGGCCATTTTAGTACAGTGAACTCATTGTCATTTTCAAGAAACCAATTTGAAATGATTCGAGCTTTGTGACATGATACATTATCCTGCTGGAAGTAGCCATCAGAGGATGGGTACATGGTGGTCATAAAGGGATGGACATGGTCAGAAACTATGCTCAGGTAAGCCATGGCATTTAAACGATGCTCAATTGGCACTGAGGGGCCTAAAGTGTGCCAAGAAAACATTCCCCGCACCATTACACCACCACCACCAGCCTGCACAGTGGTAACAAGGCATGATGGGTCCATGTTCTCATTCTGTTTACGGCAAATTCTGACTATACCATCTGAATATCGAGACTCATCAGACCAGGCAACATTTTTCCAGTCTTCAACTGTCCAATTTTGGTGAGCTCGTGCAAATTGTAGCTTTTTTTTTTCTATTTGTAGTGGAGATGAGTGGTACCCGGTGGGGTCTTCTGCCGTCTCAAGGTTGTGCATGTTGTGGCTTCAGAAATGCTTTGCTGCATACCTTGGTTGTAACGAGTGGTTATTTCATTCAAAGTTGCTCTTCTATCAGCTTGAATTAGTCTGCCCATTCTCCTCTGACCTCTAGCATCAACAAGGCATTTTCGCCCATAGGACTGCCGCATACTGGATGTTTTTCCCTTTTCACACCATTCTTTGTAAACCCTAGAAATGGTTGTGCATGAAAATCCCAGTAACTGAGCAGATTGTGAAATACTCAGACCGGCCCGTCTGGCACCAACAACCATGCCACGCTCAAAATTGCTTAAAATCACCTTTCTTTCCTATTCTGACAATCAGTTTGGAGTTCAGGAGATTGTCTTGACCAGGACCACACCCCTAAATGCATTGAAGCAACTTCCATGTGATTGGTTGATTAGATAATTGCATTAATGAGAAATTGAACAAGTGTTCCTAATAATCCTTTAGGTGAGTGTATATATATATATATATATATATATAATAATGATACATACCTATATATTTTAGATTATAGGAAGAAAAATAATAATTGAAAAACAATTAAATGTATTACTAATTAAAAATATGTTTTATAATTTTTCTATTTAACTTCTCACATTCCTGTAAATGTATTAATTTCTCATTTCATTACAAGGCTAGTTTGTTATTCCTACATCATTCTATAATATTATATTTGTTTTTCTGTAAAAAAAAAAGAAGAAAAAATACATGCTCAATCACATGTATGCTTCTGACAAATTAATAAATACAAAATTAAAATATAGACTTGATGGGGATGGGGTGGACATTAAGCGAGATGTCATTTTGAAAAAGGTCCTCACTTTGGTGTGGTGCCATGGTGCCACTGATAGGGTTCTGGCCCTGTCATATGCCAAAGTGTGATAAATGAGCTATCTATAGGTGTAGATAAGGTGATCTCTCCTCCTGATGGGGTCTTCACATTGTCATGTTAGCAGCTATCTGCTTGTTCCTTGACACACCTGCTGGGAGTTAGACAGCATTCATTTGGTCCTGCTTCTATAACAGGAGACTATTTTTGTGTTTCTTAACATCATAATCCATGTCTTTTGCCTCACCATATCAGATCTAAATTTTAGCATCCCTATGTCTTCTATACTGTAATTAGATGAACCTGTGGTTATTTATAAAAATCAGTTGCTAAAGAAATTTGCCTTAGGAACCTTAGGAGATTTCTCCCTTAGGAGAAATTAAAAAAATAAAATAAATTATATATTGGCTAACATACATACACTGAACAAAATTTTAAATGCAACATTTTTGTTTTTGCCCCCATTTTTCATGAGCTGAACTCAAAAGATCTAAGACCTTTTTTTACAGTGGGTACGGAAAGTATTCAGACCCCCTTACATTTTCCACTCTTTGTTATATTGCAGCCATTTGCCATCATTTAAGTTATTTTTTTTCTCATGAATGCACAAACAGCACCCCATATTGATAGAAAAACACAGACATTTTTGCAGATTTATTAAAAAAGAAAAACTGAAACATCACATGGTCCTAAGTATTCAGACCCTTTGCTGTGACACTCATATATTTAACTAATTTCTTCTGATCATCTTTGAGATGGTTCCACACCTTTATTCGAGTCCAGCTGTGTTTGAATATACTGATTGGACTTGATTAGGAAAGCCACACACTTGTCTATATAAGACCTTACAGCTCACAGTGCATGTCAGCACAAAGGAGAATCATGAGGTCAAAGGAACTGCCTGAAGAGCTCAGAGACAGAATTGTGGCAAGGCACAGATCTGGCCAAGGTTACAAAAACATTTCTGCTGCACTTAAGGTTCCTAAGAGCACAATGGCCTCCATAATCCTTAAATGGAAGACGTTTGGGATGACCAGAACCCTTCCTAGAGCCAAACTGAGCTATCGGGGGAGAAGAGCCTTGGTGAGAGAGGTAAAGAAGAACCCAAAGATAACTGTGGCTGAGCTCCAGAGATGCAGTCGGGAGATGGGAGAAAGTTGTAGAAAGTCAACCATCACTGCAGCCCTCCACCAGTCGGGGCTTTATGGCAGAGTGGCCAGACAGAAGCCTCTCCTCAGTGCAAGACTCATGAAAGCCTGCATGGAATTTGCTAAGATGTTGAGAAATAAGATTCTCTGGTCTGATGAGACCAAGACTTTTTGGCCTTATTTCTAAGCGGTATGTGTGGAGAAAACCAGGCTCTGCTCATCATCTGTCCAATACAGTCCCAACAGTGAAGCATGGTGGTGGCAGCATCATGCTGTGGGGGTGTTTTTCAGCTGCAGGGACAGGACGACTGGTTGCAATCGAGGGAAAAATGAATGCGGCCAAGTACAGGGGACAAAAGCTCAAGACCTCAAGACCTCAGACTGGGCCGACTGGTTCACCTTCCAACAAGACAATGACCCTAAGCACACAGCTAAAATAACCGAGGAGTAGCTTCACAACAACTCAGTGACTGTTTTTGAATGGCCCAGCCAGAGCCCTGACTTAAACCCAATTGAGCATCTCTGGAGAGACCTGAAAATGGCTGTCCACCAACATTTACCATCAAACCTGACAGAACTGGAGAGGATCTGCAAGGAGGAATGGCAGAGGATCCCCAAATCCAGGTGTGTAAAACGTGTTGCATCTTTCCCAAAAAGACTCATGGCTGTATTAGATCAAAAGGGCACTTCTACTAAATACTGAGCAAACCATGTAACCATGTGATATTTCAGTTTTTCTTTTTTAATAAATCTGCAAAAATGTCAACAATTCTGTGTTTTTCTGTCAATATGGGGTGCTGTGCAGTGTTGTAGTCGAGACCAGCTCATTCGAGTCCGAGTCGAGTCCGAGTCGAGTCCGAGTTCAGAGAGGGTCGAGTCCGAGTTGAGTCCGAGTTCAGAGAGGGTCGAGTCCGAGTTCAGAGAGGGTCGAGTCCGAGTCGAGACCGAGTTCAAAAAGGGTTGAGTCCGAGACCAGTGGCCTGTTGCACAAAGCTGGTTTCAGTTGCTACCCAGGTAAGTTTGAGATTAGTTTGAGCAAACTCTGGTTTTTCGGGCTCAAGAAGGTGGATTGGTTTTTAGCAGTGTTAATCACCATGGTAACTTACACTACACAGCTAACCTGCTCTGGAGCAGGTTTTATTCTGGGTTAGAGATCACAAACTCAAACTGGACCAATCAGCTGCAAGTAAAACTCACACCACCTGTATCTCTCAAATTAAAGTAGTTTATAGTGAAAAAACTTTAGAGACAAAATTGCTCATCTTTTGGTGCAAATAATTTATTATATTTATAATATATGAATTATAATTACTTTTAATTCACATAATATATTAATATAATTATATTATATTGACAAGTAGCCAAATATTAATATAAATATAAAACATGCATTCATAATTCTTTCAAACAACTTGTATTTATTTGAGCTCTTTGTGAACCTATAATTATTAGGCATATTTCTTTGATTAACATCATGCATTGATATAGTCAGATATTCTTTCAGCTGTCTTCTTAAATTGACGCTGCAGCATAAGTGTTTATTCCTGCTTTAAACACATTTAATTTCATGATAATTTTCAGAACGATCTCTCAATATTCAGAAGAGAAGTGAATCGAACAGACACTGTAATTGGCTGTTTTCCCCATGTGTCACGCTTTCAGGTGCACGCGCTTCAGTGTTAATTGCAAACTCTGGATTAAACCTGAGTTGACAGAGAAAGTTTATACCAAGCTTTGAGAAACAATTGAACTTGATCTAAACCAGGTTGGATTTATATGGATTTGTCAACTCTAAACCTACTCTGAAACTCAGAGTTTGTTCAGCTAGCTTTGTGCAACAGGCCTCAGAGAGAGCCGGCTCAATCATACACAGCAAAATCCTCAGTGTTAAATGTACACTGCGAGTGTATATATGAGTCCACTATGAGTCCACACTCAGAGTGTTAAAAGGTAACACTGAATCAGAGTTGAAGTTAATGACATAATTAAGTGATGATTGAGCATTAATGATGAACACCTGCTGTTAATAAGCTGTTACCTGATAATAACAAGCAGAATCACTAAAGGAAAGAGAAACACAAGAACTACAACTGACTTCAGCCACAGCCTTAGATGAAATCAACTGAAGATACAATAAGACATTAAATCTCTGAAGATCTCAGCAGAGGAGGATTAAACAACTCCACAAACAGCATTACCAGCTTCATACATTACTGACCAGACTGACTTTATTTCTGTCAGACATATACAAAAGCTCTTATTGAAAATAGAGTTTGTTTTTTTATGTCACCATTATGGTGATTAGTGTTTTCTTTAGTTGGGCAGTTTGACGACTATTTAATGTTAGTGTTTCTCTGGCTGCTGTATCTGGCTTTGCTATGGCAAAGAAAACACAATCTGATGCTGTTGGCTGCTCGATGATCAGGATATGATCATTGTGTATTGTCTTAATTCTCCGATCTAATGACTGAATATGAGCAACATACTATTAACTTTGTTTTATTGTGATTCTAGAAAACATCCAGCACTGGTTTAATCAGAAAACCTGAATATGTTTTAAAACAGATTGTACCCTAATCACTTTTAACTCCTGCACGATTTACTCACACACAGACATGATGAATCTGAGTATGAATCTCAACAAGGGTGATATGCTTCATACCACAATGCATTCTAGGATCCATGGATGAGTTTTGCATGATGCACCCAGATTGCATTGTGGCATAAAGCATGTCACCATTGTTGAGATTCATACGCGGATTCATGAGGTCTGTGTGTGAGTAAATCTCGCAGGAGTTTAAAGTGCTTAGTGTACAATCTTTTTTAAAACGTATTGAGTGTTTCTGATTAAATTGGTGCTGGATATTTTCTTGAATCATACAACAAAGTATGTTGCTCATTTTCAGTCATTAGATCGGAGAACAAAACCGCTACATCACAATCATATCCTGATCATCAAGCAGCCAACAGCATCAGATTGTGTTTTCTCTTGCTTTTCTTGCCATAACAAACCCAGAAACAGCAGCCAGAGAAACACTAACATTAAAAAGTCATCAAACTGCCCAACTAAAGAAAACAATAATCACCATAATGGTGACATAAAAAACAATTCTCTATTCTCAATAAAAGCTTATGTAGATGTATACCAGAAATAAAGTCAGTCTGGTCAGTAATGTAGGAAGCTGGTAATGCTGTTTGTGGAGCTGTTTAATCCTCCTCTGCTGAGATCTTCAGAGATTTAATGTCTTATTTTATCTTCAGTTGATTTCATCTAAGGCTGTGGCTGAAGTCAGTTGTAGTTCTTGTGTTTCTCTTTCCTTTGGTGATTCTGCTTGTTATCATCAGGTACCAGCTTATTAACAGCTTATTTTAAATATACTCACAATATTTAAAACGGAGAGAAATAGAAATAATTAATTAAATGCAAAACCGAGAAAACTGCAAATCACAAGCGCGAACGGTTCAATATTATATATTGATATATGATTGCGCCAGGATTTTGACCTTCTTTGACGGAAGTAAGGAAGCCGGGTAATACTAGATGAGATTCATATGATATGAGGTAAAAAATAACAAATACTGTTGTGTTAGAAACTCGCAGAAATCGATCGTTTCGTGTCTTAAGACATCAATGTGTCAGCACGAGCCACGGGGTTTAATAAAAAAAAAACAACAACATTGATTTCTCAATGTTAAGTGGTATCTTAATTTTTTCCAGAGCTGTATGTTAAGAGCTAGAGGCTCGCTCCACATGACATCCTTCCTGACCCGAGTCCCGCTACCTTTGCGTTAGTTATGCGCAGTTGCGCTTAAGAAAACCACACATCATTGGACGTGTCAAACATCAATCTAAAGAAATATTAACATAGAGTAATAATCATGAATATTTTGAATGGGACTTGAGTCCAAATGCACCCGAGTCCATGACAAGACCGAGACCATTAAAATATGGTCTCGAGACTGAGACCGAGTCCGAGTCTCGAGTACAAATCACTGGTGCTGTGTGTGCATTAATGAGAAAAAAAATGAACTTAAATTATTTTAGCAAGTGGCTGCAATATAATAAAGAGTGAAAAATGTAAGGGGGTCTGAATACTTTCCGTACCCACTGTATATACACAAAAGGCCTATTTCTGGGGGTCCAAAAACCTGTCAGTATCTGGTGTGACCACCATTTGCCTCACACAGTGCAACACATCTCCATCGCATAGAGTTGATCAGGTTGTTGATTAGCACCTATAGGTTTGAAAAACTATTGGGTAACACTTTACAGTAAAGGTACATTAATTATCATGAATTCATGCATTAATTCATGCATGACTTATGCATTAATTCATGCATGACTTATGCATTAATTCATGCATGACTTATGCATTACTACATGCATTAATATCTCATGAATCATCAGGAACGAACAGTAGTTCAAAGTTTTTCATTCATGACTTCATGGATGAACAACACCTTAAATAAACCATTAACTAAGAGGAGTACATCATCATGAATTATGTTTTAATTAAGGTGTTGTTCATCCATGAAGTCATGAATGAAAGACTCTTTTATTCTGTTTTCCTCTCTCCATGCCCCCCCCCCCATATTTAATTTATTAAGACACAAAATGTAATAGAGAAATGTTTCAGACAAGACCATTTATATCAAGTTGCAAATGCAGAGGTGAAACATATCTTCCATCTTTAATCAATTAGTCTAGGCAGATTTGGTGTATCTAATAGCACATAGTATCAGAGATTAAATGCTTTATACAAGGCAAGCTATGGCACCCGCCAGAGCAGATAATAAAGCAAGCTGGGGAAGGGAAGCGAGGCAGAGTTTATGTGAGAGATGAAGAGAGAGGAAATAAAGATATGGAGCGAGACATAGGTTAAAGCTCCTTTTAGCCATGCCTCGGGCATCCCAGATGCATGAAATTCTGACAGTTACTACATCCACATGGACTATTTACATTCACTCTCAAAGCTATATATACTAAAACTCAGTTGTAAGCAGTCTAAATGGATACCATTGATTAATACCGGAATGGCATGGCTGTTGATTTTCAAAGTGCTGCCCTCGACAAAACTAGTAGAAAACATTTGGCAGCCCAAGTATTTACTCAGTTAAACATCTAGCCTACTGGTGGAACATTGTTTCTCAATGAACAATCATCAAGTATGATGTAATCCTGCCAAGGTTTGTGATACTCTGTGATATTTCCACGCCAATACGTTTGTTGGGGAACCTTCGACAGTGACTGATGCCATAAACCAAGATAAAGTCCTCTGTGATTTGTTAATTCGTCAATGTTTTATTTTAAAAATGAAATCCTTAACTGCTCGATGACAAAAATATGAACATCAGAAACAGATGGGTCTTCTGCAGAGTTGCACAGGTTCTTTGCAGTTTAAGGATTGGAAGTTGTTTGTTAGATGTATTTACCAAAGTTTACTAGTACTTACTATTACTATTTTTTTCACATTTAGAGTTAAACTCTCCTTCACAGCAAAATCCTCAGTGTTAAATGTACACTGCGAGTGTATATATGAGTCCACTATGAGTCCACACTCAGAGTGTTAAAAGGTAACACCAAATCAGTGTTGAAGTTAATGAGATAATTAAGTGATGATTGAGCATTAATGATGAACACCTGCTGTTAATAAGCTGTTGCCTGATGATACCAAGCAGAATCACTAAAGGAAAGAGAAACACAAGAACTACAACTGACTTCAGCCACAGCCTTGAGGATAAAAGAAGACATTAAATATCTGAAGATCTAGGATTAAACAACTCCACAAACATCATTAGCTTCATACATTACTGACCAGACTGACTTTATTTCTGGTATACATCTACATAAGCTCTTATTGAGAATTAATATAGTTTTTTTATGTCACCATTATGGTGATCAGTGTTTTCTTTAGTTGGGCAGTTTGATTACATTTTAATGTTAGTGTTTCTCTGGCTGCTGTATCTGGGGTTACTATGGCAAAAAAACCAAGCGAAAACGCAATGCTGTTGCTGTTGGCTGCCTGATGATCAGGATATGATCATGGTGTAGTGTCTTAATTTTCTGATCTAATGACTGAATATGAGCAACATACTATATATAAAACTTTGTTTTATTGTGATTCTAGAAAAGATACAGCACAAGTTTACTCAGAAAAACTGAATACGTTTTAAATTAAGCACTTTGAACTCCTGCAAGATTTACTCACACACACACATCATGAATCCTCGTATGAATCTCAACAATGGTGACATGCTTTATGCCACTATGCATTCTGGGTGCATCATGCAAAACTCATCCATGGATCCTAGAATGCATTGTGGCATGAATTAGAATATGCAGCATTTTTGATTGTCACCATTGTTGAGATTCATGTGCTGATTGTTGATGTCTGTGTGTGTCTGAGTTTTGATTATTTTTTTGTGCACATGTTTATTAAAATCTTCCAACTGATTGTTATAATAGAGGAGGATCGGATACTGCAATAAACTCAGAGGTTGTAATGAAAATACATTAATAACACATCTTTCACAATCAAATGACATCTGTTGATTTCATGATGATTATAAGCCATCAACAAATAACCATCATCATCTGATGTCAGTTTGTTTAAGCTTTCTTTGCTACTGTAAATTTATTTTACAAACACACTATCACAACAGCCAAAAAACAGAAGACTGTGTAATAAAAGTTACGAGGCCAACTAATGGAAACACTGATCACCGTTATGGTGACTTCAGATGCAACTCATTAGAGTTAAACCTCTATTAATTCTCGATAAGAGCTTCTGTAGACGTCTGACTGAAATAAAGTCAGTCTGGTTAGTAATGTGTGAAGCTGGTAATGCTGTTTGTGGAGTTGTTTAATCCTCCTCTGCTGAGATCTACAGAGATTTAATGTCTTCTTTTTTCTTCAGTTGATTTCATCTAAAGCTGTGGCTGAAGTCAGTTGTAGTTCTTGTTTTTCTGCTCGTCTCTTTTTCTGTTCTCTTATTTTCTTCAGTGATTCTGCTTGTTAACAGGTTCATTAAAGCTGAGATAACTCCATATTTAGTATACACAGATTTTGTGGCTCAGATAAGGTCCAGTTGTGGTTTATTTCTTTGCTCTTGGCTGACATGTGGCATTGCTATGGCCTGCTTGTGGCCCAGATCTGGCAAAAAGGAGTGGGCCACTCAAGGGCCGTCATTCATTGCAGCATGTGGGCCAGATCAGTTTTCCACATGTGCCAGGACACAATGTTGCTATGTGGGTAGCAACAACAATATCTAGGCTAGAAACCCAATCGGAACATTTTAACTTCCCTTTCAAGGGAACTTGCGCTGCGTCGAAACACCTCTGCGTTACTGTGTCGTGAAGCTCTTGTGAAATCAGTCCAATGGCGTGACGGGACGTCACATGCGGGTGACGTCATTGACCAGGAAACTAGAAAGCACCCCTGAACCAAACAATGCCAGCTTCTGTTGTCTTCAGCAAGGCGCTCTGTGTGAAACTGTCTTTGTCTATTTATTGTTGTTTGTCCAAAAAAAACAAAAAAAAAGAACGAGCATAAGAAATACATATAGACAGGAGATATAATGGCGAGCAGGCAGCATTTGTGATTGTGTGTTCCTCCCTACCCTCGCTTCATTACGAGTGGGGATACATGCGATTAATGTGTTGTTTGTTTGGAGTGAAGAATGCTGCACGGTCAGCTCTAGTAAAACGGAGCTGACAGTGTTCATTCATAAAATTCCCAACGTGTAACATGCACTATCGAGAGTCTCTGCTCCTGTTGGCTTTCTTCTCGAGGGGAGAAAGTCAACAAAGTTCCTTGGCTCGGATCTTGCGTTTGCAGAGGCAGCGTGTAGATCACAGGTCTGCAATAGCCAGATTCTGACTCGATCTCGCGTGTGCCGAGGCAGCGTGTAGATTTCAGGGTTGAGTCTAGTGGCTCAGATTGCGCGTTTGCAGAGGCATCGCGTAGATTATGGGTCTGCATCTACAATAAGAATCTAATTGCTACAGATCGCGGCACAGATCTCGCATTTGCTGAGGCAATGTGTGGATTATGGTCCGCAATATATGCGTGGGGAATTGAGCAGACGGAAATTTCCCTTTCTCTCTCTCTCTCTTTTATGATCGTGTGCAAACTAAGTAGGCCCATGTGTGTTTGCAGACTGTCTATGGTTTCCTTTGTAAAAGTGAGAAAAAATAGTGAATATTCATATATATATATATATATATATATATATATATATATATATATATATGAATATTCAGTCGGTCAACTTGAAAACCAAGTTTTGTAAATGTTTTCTGATTAAACTAAATGTTACATATTCATCTGAGTTGATGTCGGTATTAACATTATATTCAGCCTCTTCCAGACCGTTTTTACTTGTCTGGTTGATATTCGGCTGCATTTAATTCTGAGGAATTAAATTATAAATACTATTCACTATTCAGCCTCTCATCCAGACCGTTTTTACTTGTCTGGTTGATATTTGGCAGCATTTAATTCTGAGGAATTAAATAATAAATACTTTTCAGAAGATAATCTGTATTAATACATTACATTCAGCCTTTCATCCAGACCGTTTTTACTTGTCTGGTTGATATTTGGCTGCATTTAATTCTGAGGGATTAAATGATAAATACTTTTTACTAAATGCAGCCTCTCATCCAGACTGTTTTTACTTGTCTGGTTGATATTTGACTGCATTAAAAATAAAATGAAGTCTTGACACCGGAAGGGTCAGACTTCTGATGGCAGTCCCCTTCGGAGTGGGTCGGTGTTCACCGCATTACACGGTGCCCGTCCCCCTTCGGTGCCATCAGGGGGCCGTTCTGCCAACCCTGCCACGTCTGGTGCTTCAGGGCGCAGCGGTCCTCAGCGAGCACACGTCTCCATGTCCGCCCGGAAAACGTAGCGGCAAGCTCATGCCCTCCGAGGAGGGCTCAAAGAGGGTCGGTTCAGTTGATCCCTGCCGGTGCGCCGTTTCAGGACACCAAGCTGACCGCTCAATAAACACCAGAGGCCGGCCTCGAGAGGCTGGTTCCCTTAGTAGATTTTCTGGCAGCGTGGAAACTTCTGCCAAATTTCTCTGATTGGGTCCTGCAGATAGATAACAGGGTGGTATCCATAGTGGTCAGCCCTGAGCAGGCTCTGGTTATGGAACAAGAAGTACAGACTCTTCTGCGAAAAGAGGCTATAAAGAGGGTCCCTCCCAACAGCAGAGAATCAAGGTTTTACAGCCGGTACTTTATAGATCCGAAGAAGGATGGAAGGCTGTGTCCCATTCTAGATCTGCGTCAGTTAAATTGCACTAAAGAAATTCTCATGCTGAAACAGACTGTATGTCAAATCAGGTCCGAGGACTGGTTTGTCACAATAGACTTAAAGGACGCATACTTGCACGTCTCCATCCTTCCTCAACACAGGAGGTTCCTCGGGTTTGTTTTCGGGGGCGAAGCTTACCAGTATCAGGTTCTTCAATTCGGCCCAGCTTTATTTCTCCGCACGTTCACGAAGTGCGTGGATGCAACTCTGGCTCCTCTGAGACTCCAGGGCATCTGCGTTCTGAACTATAGAGACGATTGGCCCGTTCTGGCACAATCAAGACAACTAGCGGTTCAGCTCGCTCACATGAAAGTGTCGGGGTTGAGGCTAAACGCCAAGAAAGTGTTTTATCTCCAATACAGAGTACCACATTTTTAGGCGTAGTTTGGGATTTCGAAGACCATGAAGGCTCATCTAACGCCCGCTCGGGTAGAAGTGATTCTCATAGCCATAAATAAGGTGAAGCTAGGCCAGTCACCCATTAAGCAAAGTTATGTCCAAAAGACGTCTTTTCAACGTCTTTGTCCATGGAGGTGAATGTTGAAAAGACGTCCACTGAGGAGCCAGAATGAAAGTTTTTATGAAGTCTGTTTTGGACATGATCTGCACGTCTGTTATAGACGTTCATGGAACCTCAAGGTTAAACAGTTCAAATGTGCTCATTGTGGACATATATTCCTTTTGTAATTGCTAAACAACTCACAGACAGTGTGATTTTGTCCAATATCTTGAAAATAAAAGAAACTTAGCTCACACCTTTAGACACTTTAGGCAACTTATCATCTGTAATTCACACATCTTTGGATCATGAGAGAAACCAGACCTGAAGGAAAGACTCTCTGGCTCAGGACTCAATCCAGAAATTTGTATATAACCACAATAACCTTGTGATACTGTGGTATTTGCACCAATTAAATTAAAAGGATCAATTATCTGGAAAGATGACCAAAAAAAAAAGTGCACCCAACATTTTGAGCAAATATTTCACAAAGTCACACACCGACATCAAGATTTGGCCTATGATTCACAACAACAGTGACAATCAAATCAAAAAAGTTTGGGAATCAAGCATGAGTTTTGCACTATGAAGCCACCCATCATGCATTGCAGCATGAAACTTGTCACCGTTGTTGTGAATCATTGGCCAAATGTTGATGCGTGTGTGTGACTTTGTGAAATATTTGCTCAAAACGTTGGCTGCACATACTTTTTTTTCTTCAGGATAATTGATCGATTAAATGCTATTGGTGCCAATTCGGCAGATTCACAAAGGTATAGCAGCTATAAGCAAATTACAATTGAAAACAACTTGCCTAAACAAGAAAAAAAAAATCAGATGCTCGCTTTGTGATGATTTAGTGATCATCAACAAGGAGCTGACAACACCTGATGTCACGTTGTCTTTGCTTGCTCAGCCACAACTATTGTGTTTCACAGTTACAGCAGCCAAAGAAAACTAACACAACTATAGGGACCAAGAGCCCAACTAAAGTAAACGCTTCCCACCACAATGGTGACTTCAAATGAACCATAAATCATCAACATCTAAACCTCTGTTAACTCTCAGTAAGAGCTTCTGTAGACGTCTGACAGAAATAGTCAAAGTGTCTCTTATATCTGTGATTAAGGGCAGCACCAGTGTATGAGTGGGAAACACTGGCTCCTCACAGCAAGAAGATCCTGGATTGAGTCCTGAGCCAGAGAGTCTTTCCTTCAGGTCTGGTTTCTCTCATGATCCAAAGATGTGTGAATTACAGATGCTAAGTTGCCTAAAGTGTCTAAAGATGTGAGCTAAGTTTCTTTTATTTTCAAGATTTTGGACAACACACTCTGTCTGTGAGTTGATTTGCAATTACAAAAGGAATATATGTCCACAATGAGCACATTTGAACGGTTTAACCTTGAGGTTCCATGAACGTCTATATCAGACGTGCAGATCATGTCCAAAACAGACGTCATAAAAACTTTCATTCTGGCTCCTCAGTGGACGTCTTTTCAACGTTCGCCTCTAGGGTCAAAGACGTTGAAAAGACGTCTTTTGGACATAACTTTGCTTAGTGGGCACTTACTGTGAAACAGTTTCAGAGACTGTTAGGTCTGATGGCAGTAGCGTCCAACGTGATAACTTTTGGCCTGCTGTACAAGAGACCCTTGCAGTGGTGGCTCAAAACCAAGGGGTTTTCCCCGAGGGGAAATCCATTTTGCATGATCAAGGTCACGCGGCGTTGCCTACGTGCCTTGGTTATGCGGAATAATCCTTGGTTTCTGTCCCAGGGACAGGTGTTGGGGGCTCATTGTTGTCGCTTGATGCTAACAACGGATGCATCCCTCATCGGCTGTAGGGCAATCATTAGTAAATCACAGAGCAGATTTCCTGTCGAGGCAGTGATTGACACCCGGGAAGTGGAGACTCCGCCCTCAGGTGGGGGAGCTCCTTTGGCTTATCCAGCTCCTCTGGGGTTTATTTGATCAAAAATACAGCAAAAACAGTATTATTATGAAATATTTTTACAATTTAAAATAAGTTTTTTCTATTTGAATATACTTAAAAAAATGTCATTTATTGCTGTGATCAAAGCTGAATTTATCTAGCCTAGCAATCTAAACGTACACTAATGTCAGCAAATCGAATTTTCCGCCAGTGTAGTCTAGCAACTCTCGGTAGACCTGCAAGCTGGAAAAAACAAACTCTGGCCAGGCCAATCACATTGTGCATAGAGTTGGTGGGCAGGCGGTCTTAACTCAATGACGGCAGAGTCGCGGAGGTTCTGCCTGCTACTTGCAAACAAAGAAGCTGGCGAACGGCAGTCTTTTTTTGAATTGGCTTTGCAACTCTGGAAGACTTGGAGTTAAGCTTTTCTTTGAGAAAAGAACAAAGAACGGCGCTGAAGTGAAGGGAAGATGTGTTCGGAGTTTTGCCAACCAGATACAGCAAAAGTTTAATCTATCAACTAGCGCCGCTTCACATTGCTCTGGTTGGTTGTAGCGCTATCCAATTGCGTGCAGAGGGAATTTGAAAGACAACCGTCAATGGTGAGTTCCCAGACCCAACATCTTGATGTGAGTCTGGCTTGTCAGGCTAGAATTTATTATCATTACTCCAGTCTTCAGTGTCACATGTACCTTCAGAAATCATTCTAATATGATAATTTGCTGCTCAAGAAACATTTAGGATTATAACCAATGTTGAAAACAGTTGTGTACATTTTTTTCAGGATTATTTAATGTATAGAAAGTTCAAAAGAACAGCATTTATCTGAAATATAAAGCTTTTGCAACATTATGAATGTCTTTACTGTCACTCGATAAATGTAATACTTCCTTGCTGCATACATTTATTAATTTTTTAAAGCTCTTTCCCCAAAAAAATTCTTAGCTAACTTTTGAATGGTTTAAATTTCAGATAAATGCTGTTCTTTTGAACTTTCTATTCATCAAAGAATCCTAAAAAAAAATTGATAATAATAAGAAATGTTTCTTGAGCAGCAAATCAGCATATTAGAATGATTTCTGAAGGATTGTGTGACACTGAAGACTGGAGTAATTATGATAAATTCAGCGTTGCATCACAGGAATAAATTACATTTTAAAATATATTCAAAAACAAAACAGGTATATTAAATTTTTATAATATTTCACAATATTACAGCTTTTAATAACATAAATGCAGCCAGTAGAGACTTCTTTAAAAACGTAACAAAAAACTTAATGATTCCAAACTTTTGACTGGTAGTTTAGTGATTTATATAACTTCATGAACAATATGTACACTTCACACCAAAAATCAAGGCTGATTATTTTATTAATCTGCATACTGCACAGTGCACAACTTACATGTAAACCAAGTCCGGTGCACTTATAAAGAATATACACAGCAAAATTCCCAGAGTTAATTTAACTCTACTCAGAGAACATATGGTCCCTCTCTACATAGAGTTAAAATAACTCTGAATCAGTGTTAAATTTAATGAGATAATTAAGAGATTAATTAAGTGATGATTTAGCATTAATGATGAACACCTGATGTTAAGAAGCAGAATCACTGAAGGACAGAGAAACACAGTAACTACAACTGACTTCAGCCACAGCCTTAGATGAAATCAACTGAAGATAAAAGAAGACATTAAATCTCTGAAAATCTCAGCAGAGGAGGATTAAACAACTCCACAAACAGCATTACCAGCTTCATACATTACTGACCAGATTGACTTTATTTCTGTTAGATATCTACAGAAGCTCTAATTGAGAATTAACAGAGGTTTTTTTTGTTGTTGTTGATTTTGTGTTGAAAATCCTTTTTTGTGTCACCATCAAGTTGATCAGTGTTTTCTTTAGTTGGGCAGTTTGACGACTTTTTAATGTAAGTGTTTCTCTGGCTGCTGTAAATGAGTTTGCTATGAAAAGCGAGAGAAAAGCGAGAGAAAACACAATCATATGTTGTCAGCTGCTTGATGATAACAAAATGATCATTTACAGTGGCTTAATTCACAGAGTTTAATATGAGCAAAATACTATTAACTTTGTTTCATTGTGATTTTAGAAAATATCCATCATGGTTTTAATCAAAAAAGCTTAATACTTTTTAAAACAGATTGTACACTAAGCACTTTGTCTCCCAAAAGCTTGTCTCACACACATAGATCAAGAATCAGCCTATGAATCTCAATAATGGTGACATGCTTCATGCCACAATGCATTCTGGGAGCCATGGATGAGTTTTGCATGATGCACCCAGAATACATTGCAGCATGAAACATGTCACCATTGTTGAGATTCATAGGCTGATTCTTGATTTGTGTGTGTGAGAATAGCTCGCAGCAGTTAGAACTGTTTAGTGTGTGATGTGTCAGTAATCCAGAGAACAAAACAAATGTACACATTTTAAAGACCCTTCGGTTTATTTCATTGAAACACTGCTGAATATTCTGTAGAATCACAAGACTACAGTAATCAATGACTCTCAGGAGATCAGCAAATAAAGACACTATATGATGATAACAACTGTATTATCAACAACAAGTCAACATCAGTTGTCATCACCAATGTTATCTTGCTGTTCTCGTCATACAGCAGCCAGAGAAACAATTATGTTAAAAAGTCAAGGGTCAAGAGCCCAACTAAAGCAAACACTGATCACCATAATGGTGACTACAAACTTACCTATTATTTTCAATAAATAATCAAGAGCTAAACCTCTGTTGATTCTCAATAAGAGCTTCTGTATATGTTTGACAGAAATAAAGTCAATCTGGTTAGTAATGTGTGAAGCTGGTACTGCTGTTTGTGGAGTTGTTTAATCCTCCTCTGATGAGATCTTCAGATATTTAATGTCTTATTTTATCTTCAGTTGATTTCATCTAAGGCTGTGGCTGAAGTCAGCTGTAGTTCTTGTGTTTTTCTGTCCTGCAGTGGTTCTGCTTGTTGACAGCAGGTGTTCATCATTAATGCTAAATCATCACTTAATTAATCACTTAACTATCTCATTAACTTTAACACTGATTCAGAGTTATTTTAACTCTATGTAGAGAGGGACCATATGTTCTCTGAGTAGAGTTAATTTAACTCTGGGGATTTTGCTGTGTATAACTTTAATGTTTGCTCCTTACAGAAAAATTGTCAACGACAAGCCTGACATCAGCCAGATGGTACTTCAGTGGCCAGCTCTTTCTATAGTAAACCAGGTATGTATTGGTGCATTGATGCCATGTTGCAATTACCATAATTATGAGATTCCTGCTTGTAAAAAATGCACCACTTTTAAAGTATACTTAATTGCGGTTGGGCCGAGTTTTCACACATGTGCTGGACATTCGCTCGGCAGGATAGAAGAAGAAAAGTAGTGGATCAACCATTGCAACATAGTTCAGAAGAAACAACACGCACAAACTTCACACAAACACTCATCCAGTGCATTTGCTGTTGTATGCACACCATCTGCGCGGTCTCAAAATTTGGGCTGCACGCAGACATCTGCAAACCCTCCTGATGACAAAAAGTACATCATTACGTGGATGTCCAAAGTATACTTTTGGCTTAAGCCTTGTCTGCAAAACCGGGCAATAGATTTCATTAAGCCCCGTAGTGCAAAGCCTTGTGAAGTGCTACCACATGCACTATATTGTGACAGCCCTGACTACAAGCTAGGCTAGTTACTGCAGAATAACTCTTTTATCAATTAATTATTGCATAATGTTAAGTATTTTCTCAGTGTATAGCATCTTTGAGCTTTGAATGCCACACACATTTTTTGGGGGAATAAAACAGTATACGGTACCATACTGGCATTTTTGGTTCCATTAGTCTATTTTTAGTCCTATTTATACAAAATTATTAGACAACAAATGGAATGTATGGCATCATTTGAAATTCCGTAATAATTTGATTATTTGAAGTTAAAACATCTACCTTTTTAAATATAGACCACCCAACCCACACTAAACCTCATTAGTGTCCAACGGGTGAGTATCTGATTAGTTAGTCTCCTCTCGTTCGTGGCTCTCTCAGGGAGGGGACATCTGGTTAAGTCAGGGTATTGATAATGGCAGTGACGCTTGGCTGCATGTCTTATTAATCACTCCTGGCTGAAGAGTGACCTTTTCCTGCAGGCCTTGCATGCTCCTGGATCTGTCCCATGGCCTACTGGGACACTCATGGACATCCTTTATGTCCTGTTCACCTGTCAGCTTCAGACTGCTCAGACTATGTTCAAACACTTCCTGCAATGGGCACTGATCAGAAATGTTGGTTCTAGTGATATGTCTGTTTAAATGTCTTTATTTGATCACTAATAAAATAAATGTTGGGTAAGACAGTTCTATAAAGAGTTTAGGGGAAGCGGGGATAATAGAAACAAATAATTTTTCTAATTTATTTAGAAAATGTTTAGCCTATTTTTTGTTGTGTGCCTCAGATACCATTATAATAGCAGTCATTACATGTGCCAATCGCTGCTCTCCCTGCTTTTATCCATGCTAGGCTGTATGGATGGGCCAGGAGTTTTCACCCAGAACAGAACCATACAGTCAGTTCAAACTATATGCAGATTGCCAATTACTGACAGAAATGTAATTAGCGATTTGAAACACAATAAACAACACAAATACTGGCAATAAACACAACTGTCAAAGTTACTTTTAGGAAACCAATTCTGTTTTATTATAATGGAGATATGGTGAGTTAATAAAAAAAAAAAATCTATATAATGTGAATGATTGTATTTTATGTGTACATACAGATGTAATTACTACACAATACATTCTTAACTCTTTCCCCACCAGCATTTTATTTTTTTAAGTTGCCAGTCAGCGGCAGCATTTTTTATCTTTTTTTTTAAATAAAATATTTTTAATCAATATCTAAATTCTAGCTTCACATTTTTTTTTATTTTTTATCAACACTTAAATGTGGGTAGCTTTCATAAAACATAGCAACATTTTGAACAAAAAGCCTTATTGTGGGTTTAGTATTTCATTCGTTAACATTTCGTCAATGGCAGGGAAAGCCTTGGGGCAAAAATTATGGAAAATTCCATCAATGCCAAGGAAAGAATAAAAGATGTATTTCAAGATTATGAAAGACAGGCTTTAATAGTGACATTACAATACATACAGGTGCTGGTCATATCATTAAAATATCATCAAAAAGTTTATTTATTTCACTAATTTCATTCAAAAATTGAAACTTGTATATTATATTCATTCATTACACACACACACACACACACACACACACACACACACACACACACACACACACACACACACACACACACACACACACACACACACACACACACACACATGTTGTGTTTCCATGTTTTATGGGGACATTCCATAGGCGTAATGCATTTTATACTGTACAAACCGTATTTTCTATCCCCATACACTGCCCCTGCCCCTAAACCTACCCATCACAGGAGACATGCTGCATTTTTACTTTTTCAAAAAACATCACTTAGTGTGATTTATAAGATGTTTTCCTCATGGGGACCAAAAAAATGTCCCCACAAGGACAAAAATTTGGATATTGCCATCTTTGTGGGGACATTTTGTCCCCATACCGTAGGGATTACCAGTCCACACACACACACACACACACACACACACACACACACACACACACACACACACACACACACACACACACACACACACACACACTGATATATTTTAAATGTTTCTTTTAATTTTGATGATTATAACTGATAACTAAGGAAAATCCCAAATTCAGTATCTCAGAAAATTAGAATATTGTGAAAAGGTTCAATATTGAAGACATCTGTGCCACACTCTAATCAGCTAATTAACTCAAAACATATGCAAAGGCCTTTAAATGGTCTCTCAGTCTAGTTCTGTAGGCTACACACAATCATGGGGAAGACTGCTGACTTGACAGTTGTCCAAAAGACGACCATTGACATGTTGCACAAGGAGGGCAATACTCAAAAGGTCATTGCAAAAGAGGCTGGCTGTTCACATAGCTCTGTGTCCAAGCACATCAATAGAGAGGCGAAGGGAAGGAAAAGATGTGGTAGAAAAAAGGTTACAAGCATAGGGAGATTCACAAAGAGTGGACTGCAGCTGGAGCCAGTGCTTCAAGAACCACTACGAACAGACGTATACAATACGTGTTTCAGCTGTCGCATTCCTTGTGTCAAGCCACTCTTGAACAACGGACAGTGTCAAAAGCATCTCGCCTGGTCTAAAGACAAAAAGGACTGGACTGTTGCTGAGTGGTCCAAAGTTATGTTCTCTGATAAAAGTAAATTGTGCATTACCTTTGGAAATCAGGGTCCCAGAGTCTGGAGGAAGAGAGGAGAGGCCCATGTAATGGCAATTAAAATTAACTCTGTTGCATCACTGAATACGAGACAAACCTTAGCCAATTGTCTTTATAAAGATTTATTTATTGCAAGAAAGAGCCACATTCAACACAGTCATCAGTGCCTGCATTGAGTGTAACTGAAGACATAACAGAAGTCACAATCTCTTATACCCTCGTTGTCAAAACAATCCTTCAGTGGTTTTCCACAGAAGTGCCCTGCATGGCAGAACCACATGTTAGTCCTGTATGAATTCAAACACTCGTCTACATAATTAATCATTCTTTATCAGTGATTAGAATTTTTCCTCTACACACACAATCCACATTGCTTGAAATCCAGTGTAAAGTTTCCACAGTCAGTGATGGTTTCAGATCTGCTGGTGTTGGTCCACTGTGTTTTCTGAGGTCCAAGGTCAACTCACCCGTATACCAGGACGTTTTAGAGCACTTCATGCTTCCTGCTGCTGAACAACTTAATGGAGTTGCAGATTTCATTTTCCAGCAAGACTTGCACACAGTGACAAAGCAACCAGTACCTGGTTTAAGGACCATGGTATCCCTGTTCTTAATTTCGTTGACAAATAATTTTCGTTAACTTCCTTTTTTCACTGACGAAAACGAGACGATAAATAAATAAAAACTAGTGTTGTATGCCAAAAACTATGTCGAAAATAACAGTCGGTTATGTAATGCTTAAAATTAATGCATTACAATTTTAACTAAACTCATTAGATTTTAGGGGACTAAATCTACTGTAGATTTAGTCGACTAAAACTAAGTGACTAAAATATGACTAAAACTAAATGGAATTTTAGTCAAAAGACTATGACTAAAACAAAATCAAAAATTTGCTGTCAAAATTAACACTGGTTCATACTTTTCAGTTGGCCAAGATTTCTAAAAATCCTTTCTTTGTATTGGTCTTAAGTAATATTATAATTTTCTGAGATACTAAGTTGAGGGATTTTCCTTAGTTGTCAGTTATTAAAATTAAAAGAAATAAACATTTGAAATATATCAGTCTGTGTGTAATGAATGAATATAATATACAAGTTTCACTTTTTGAATGGAAATTAGTGAAACAAATAAACTTTTTGATGATATTCTAATTATATGACCAGCACCTGTATAAACCAATGGCAGCTGGTAGAGGGGGGAAGCAAATATGTCACTCAGGTCAGATGTGAAGCACTTATTGAGAATTAACAGATGTTATTAATTAATAATTATAAATATTAATAATTTTGGTCACAATTATAGAGATCAGTGTTTGTTTACTTGACCCCTTAAACAACTCTTGATTCACTGATCTCATCCAGTGTTTAATCCTTTGTCAAAAATGTTACATTAGTAACAGACTTATATTTTACAATACCACCACTGTGAAACTACAGAAACTACAGAGTTCCAGCCGCAAAAAGCTATAAATGAAGGATTAAAAATAGATAAATAAAAGACCAATAAAAGAAAAGTGTTTTTAATACAAAAAAAGTCAACCTTCAAATAATTATGTTCAGTTATGCACTCAATACTTGGTCAGGAATCCTTTTGCAGAAATGACTGCTTCAATGCGGAGTGGCATGGAGGCAATCAGCCTGTGGCACTGCTGAGGTGTTATGGAGGCCCAGGATGCTTCGCTAGCGGCCTTAAGCTCATCCAGAGTGTTGGGTCTTGCGTCTCTCAACTTTCTCTTCACAATATCCCACAGATTCTCTATGGGGTTCAGGTCAGGAGAGTTGGCAGGTCCCCCAAGGTCTGGAATCGGTCCTTCTCCACAATCTTCCTCAGGGTCCAGTCACCTCTTCTCGTTGTGCAGCGTTTTTTGCCATACTTTTTCCTTCCCACAGACTTCCCACTGAGGTGCCTTGATACAGCACTCTGGGAACAGCCTATTCGTTCAGAAATGTCTTTCTGTGTCTTACCCTCTCGCTTGAGGGTGTCAATGATGGCCTTCTGGAAAGCAGTCAGGTCGGCAGTCTTACCCATGATTTTGGTTTTGAGTAATGAACCAGGCTGGGAGTTTTTAAAAGCCTCAGGAATCTTTTGCAGGTGTTTAGAGTTAATTAGTTGATTCAGATGATTAGGTTAATAGCTCGCTTAGGGAACCTTTTCATGATATGCTAATTTTTTGAGATAGGAATTTTGGGTTTTCATGAGCTGTATGCCAAAATCATCAGTATTAAAACAATAAAAGACCTGAAATATTTCAGTTGGTGTGCAATTAATCGAAAATATATGAAAGTTTAATTTTTATTATTACATTATGGAAAATAATGAACTTTTATCACAATATGCTAATTTTTTGAGAAGGACCTGTATGTGTGTCAATTTCGGGGAAAATATCTCATTTTGTTTTGGAGTTATAGATATTTATATGAAAAATATAAAAACTGCCTGACACCTGACTTTGATTGGATTTTACTACCCCTTACTGTCAATATTTAGACATGTGGGTATTAACACTTGGCTATCAACCTATGTTTCAGAACTTCTGACGCTGGTTTCGTCTCGATCAGACTAGCAGTTTCGAAGATATCTGCTTATGTTTTTTAGCGCAAGTCTGGTGGGGTTCCTCAAGGAAGTTGTTTAGGACTATTATTATCATCATTATTTTACCAGTGATCTTCCTCCTGTTTTAAAGTGTGCACAGACAGTCATGTATTTTGTTTTGAAAACCACTGCACAACAATGGACTATAATATCTAGAGGAATGAAAATATGGAATTCACTACAATTAGATATATCATATTTTAAGAAGTAAAATGAGTTTTAAAAGGAAGGAACATTTAATGGGATTTGTATGTTTCATTTTATTGTTGTTGATTTAATTAGGCCCCGAGCACCAGTGGTCTACATGCCAATACTTAGTCAGTTATAGTGCCACCTGTGGGCAAGAGTGAACTGTGATTAACTCCTCACTAAGATTGAACCAGAAAAACATCATGTTTGGTCAGTCTAATCTTAAGCCTTAGTGATGTTAAATTTCAAAGATCTTGAGTTTTTTTGTTTGTGGCATCCTGACAAAGTCTGATATTTTGGCAAAATTTTAGTTAGTCATAGTGCCAACAGCTGGTCAAGTCAAGTCACATTTCTTTATGTAACGCTTTTAACAAGTCCAATTGTTTCACAGCAGCTTCACAGTGTTAACGGGAAAATAATGCAACAGATTTTGTACAGAATTTTCATATAGTGTCAATGCGGGCAGAATGGTAATATAGTTTAAATTTAGGTGTCCCCAACTGAGCAAGCCAAACAGTGGCAAGGAACCAAAACTCCTTCAGGGCCAGAATGGAGAAAGAAAAAAAAACCTTGGGAGAAACCAGGCTCAGTCAGGGTGCCAGTTCTCCTCTGGCCAACGAACAAACAGTGTATGATTATAATTATGGCAACATTACAGTTCAGAAGTCATATTAGATAAATAGATATTCGTAAGATTATTTGATAGATTGGAGTCATCGTGCCGTAGATGGGTTTATTAAGGATGTCTTTTTGATATGGAATTTACAGGGCAGAGTTTAATTGACACGCTCTCTGCAGACATTTCAGGGATGCAATGGTCATGTCCAGGTGCAGGTCCACCATCTGATCTGAATACAGCCTGGTAGCAGGAAGTGTGGCAAATAAAAATGTTTGATGTAGTCCTCCTATTTTTATATACTTAAAGGCATATTGCCCACCGGGCTCTGTGTTCCTAAAGCCACAATGTGGTGGTGGCAAAGATGTGAGGACCCTTTCATTGCTTTTGCAGCTTTAATATAGTTTTGTATTTTTTACTTTTTGGGACCTCAGAAAGAGTAGTCACTGCCTAGGTATTGGCTAATGGGGATCCAAATAAACAAATAAACTTAGATCATAGATGGGAAAGAGCATTCACAGCAATACAGACAATTTTTTGTTTGTTTTCTGACAGTTATAACTATAAAAATATAACTTTTTTTTTTTGGTGTCCTCAAAGTGTGCCCATAAATATATGTGTTAAATTTGTTGTAAATATCTCATTTTGTTTTAAAGTTATAGCCACTTATATTTATGAGAACATGGGCTGCATTGATTTGATTTTTTTTGCCACTTATGTTTCTGAATTTCCTGTTGTGGTTTTGTTTTGATCGGAATAACTGTTTCGAAGACATTTGCAAAGGTTTTTTAGGTGCTAAAGTACACCTTTTCACAAACCATAAGGTGAAACCTGGCATGTTTGGAATCATTGGACTCGGCAAGGATTCAGGAGTCTAAGTAGGTGAATGCTGTGAAAAACACTGGCTTGAAATTTTTCAGGCTCCTTCAGGGCATTGTGCCAATGACGTATACAGAGTTTTTTTGAGATACGCCAGTGTCCTCATAGACTATCATGGCACCCTGGATGAAGACAATGAATGCCCATTTTCATCTGACTAATGTTTGGGCGTATATTTCGTATATTAACGTATATTTCACGTGTTTTTCCCCTGTTATAGGTCCACCAAGTGTTTTTTTTTTCATGTGATCTCAGACTGAGCTCACACATGTGACCTGAATTTGGTGAAAATATCTCATTCCGTTCACAAGTTATAGACATTTTAGTAAAAGAGGTCCCGGTCACAATGAACATTTTGGCTCCCCTTAGCGACCATGAATCAAAATGTTTTTTTGTTTTTTTGATAATTATTGATAGTCACTTGATAGTCACGCGGTTTGGTCCCAATCAGGCCAAAAACAAGGGAGTAATTAGTACTTTTGATCGCCATTTTGTAATTTTGATAGCTGTAGCGCCCCCTCAATCCGATCAGGGCGGGCTTCGGTGATGTCTGTAGTCGTTGTGAGTTCTACCAGCCCTGAAAGTTTCAAGTCTCTACGACTTACGGTTTGGTCTGCCCGATCAAGCAAAGCGCTAAATTACAACGGTGCACAAACCATATGCCGAAACCTGGCAAGTGTGGTATCGTTGAACTTGGTAACGATTCAGGAGTCTAAGGAGATGAGTCTCGTGAAAATAAGTCAACCACACCCAAAGTTATAAGCCTTTAAAAAGCCTCTGTTTCGAAACTCCTCAGGCTGCTTCAGGGTATCGTGGTGATGACCCATACCGAGTTTCGTAACAATCCGTTCATGCGTTCATAAAATACAGCATTTTAGCACATATTTCAAGATGGCCAACAGCCAAAATATCCCATATGGTAAAATTGGATATCAGTCAACTCTGCATGACGTCACAAATCTAACGAGACCACTTTTTATGATTTTAGAACAAACGGTTCAGGAAGAAAAAGCAAAAATAGCCATTTTTCCTATCTCCGGACCAGTAGGTGGCACTGCGCCGAAAGCCTGCATGTTGCCTCAAGACATGCTTGTGCTGACATGTACCAAGTTTGGTCTGAATACGATAAAGCATTGCGGATAAACAGCCTTACTTCTGTTTTCACAAGCGCTACGTAAAATTTGTTTCGCGTTTATTATTTTTGTCTGCACTTGCTGAAGATGATCTGGTTCGATTTTCGTGCAAATTGGAAGAACTAGGACGCGATCGGATCGGTAAGAATTTTGTTTCTAGCCCTTAAGGTTCAAAAGTTATTAGCATAAACATGAGTGCAACTTTGGACAGGTGGTGGCGCTATTATTGGCGGATTGGAGGCGGATTGACTTAGAGACACCAAAATTGGTGTGTTTAATGTTGGGACTGACCTCTATCAGAATGTCAAATCATTACAACTTTCCCGCAAACGGTTCTATGGGCTACCATAGACTTCAATGGCGGATAAAGAAAATACGGAAACGGATACAATAGGTGCCTAAGCACCTTCAGTGCTTGGCCCCTAAAAAGATAATTCAGCTGCATATTTTTTTCATGCTTCAGTGCATGCTGGGAGTTTTGTACTATGCTGGCGCACAGCATGCATTGCAACACTTTTGAAACTTTTGATTTTCACCATTGTTGAGATTCATATGTTGATTGATGATGTCTGTGTTTGTCAAAATGTAATGCTGGAGTTCAAAATGGTTATGCACTGTATGTTTTCAAAATCTTTCAAAATAGCTGATTGATGCATCTTTTTCTGTAGAATCACAAGTAATTTAATCAGTAAATATAAAATTAAAATACACATAAAATCAGAGTGAGATCTGCGAATACATGATGAGTATGGCATTGTCACAACAGCCAGGAACACCTGATCATGCTTCTCTTTTTTTTTCCTACATTTTTTTTCATTTTCAATAAACATCTAAATATTTGCTAATTCTCAACAAGAACTATTGTGCTCGTCTGTTCTCTTTTTTTCACTGTTTTTCTGTGCTTCAGTGATCATCATTGATCATCAGTGTATGAATTTCCCTCACTCAGTCAAGTGGACTATATTAGTGAACTAATTTTAACCTCTGAGTGTTAACTTTGAGTGTTGTTAATTCACAATATATTCCTGTTATTTTCTTGAAAACTACAAATATTATCCAGAATGCATTGATTTTTTTTTTTTTTTTTTTGATGGCCTAATTGGGACATTTTACTTTCATGATTAATGCAAAACAAAAGTATTTTTGTTGTAAGATGTTGGCATTGCAAAACATTTCTGATTGGGTCATCACTTTAATTTTAAATATTTGCTAGGCCTTCGAGCACATAAACAATATCAATAAACACAAGATTTATTGCCAACAGTGACCTACTGCTCTGATAGGGCAAGAGCAGTTTCTTGCAAACTTTGGCAAATCCATTATGATGATCATTTCATACTTCCATCATGTCAAAAAGCTTTTGAATTAAACTTGTTGCAAAGCACACATTTTGTACTGGTCAAACCATCATGCTCCATCACCAGGCTCCTGGCTGCCATTTGGAGAACAGATTGCTTGGGGATTTTTGACAGGACGCCACCATGGCAATACAGCTTTAGCAATTAACCTTGATGTCACTGTAATTACTAAGTCACTTTAGTCAAATGAATTAATTTCCCAAAAGGATGTTGAAACCAAATTATCTCCTCTCCTCCTAAAGCAAGCCAATATGGAGGCTGGTAATTAGAGACAGGAGGAAAAAGAAGGAGCAGTTTCTATATTCCTGTCTTTTACATGAATTATTATTATTATTATTATTTTTTTTTTTCCAGTAATCTGCCCCCAGTGTGTAATGAAAAAGAGTATGTGGAAATCTTCATTTGTGAGTAGACTAGTAGAATATACTGATAAATCCACAGAGTATCTATCTATTGAACTCAACTATAAATACATGTTTTTTCACATTATAGCTACTGAGGTTTGGTTGGTATGAAAGTGGTTTAAAGGATACCATTCTTACTGAAGTCTATATAGTCAAAATTTTAATGTGACTGGGAAGTGTGCTTTTGTTCATTTTCAGTTTGTGTTCAGAACCTCTTTAACAATATTTAAATTTAATTAAAATTGAAGTTAAACATTTTTTTTTTCTTTTAAAATATTCTCTTAACTCAGTTTATCGTTCATTGACCACTATTAGTATGCCATTCATAGGTTTATCTCCTGCAAAAGTGTAAACATATGAAAACTCTTTCCAATCAATCTCTTCAATGTCAATCTCTTTCCAGATCAATCTATAGTGAGAGTTTTGGGTGTGGCAACTGTAGCAGGCGGAACCAGTGAGCCTGTGTGGGACTGATGCATTACACTCTAAATAACTTTTCTTTTTGTGCAAATTTTTGTACACAGGTTTAAGTAAATTTCAAATATGGAATTAAGTAAGCTCTACCTAACAAAGTTAAATACAATTAACAAAAGGCTAAATAATTACTTATACACAAAACTTTTTACTCAACCAACATAAAACTGATTTAAACATGCTTTTAAAACCTACACTTTACTTGAAAACATCTAAAAACAGGCACAGAGACCTCAATAAGTGATACACAATACACAATGATGGTAACATTCAATGGATCGTTTTTTTTAGGTTGAATGTGTCATTTGGAGCGGAAAATGAACTCCAACTGTCACAAAATGGCAAGTAACTAAACCCAACGATAATTGTGTAAATAGAGCGGGAGAAAAGAGAAAAAACAACCTTATTAATTATTCAAGCTCCAGTGCATGATGGGAACACGGGGAACACCAGTATCAGAAAAGTTTAGTAGTTTTACTTAATTTTATTACACTGATATGATATTTATTCGTTAATTTCTACAAGCTTGAATTGAGTTCTAATATAGAATTTACTTAGTTTTTTAAATTCTTGCCTGAACTACCTTTTTCAAAAAAAAAAAAAATGTTCCTGTATTATTTACACTTCACAGAATCATAATAGACATTCAGCTTCTGTTACAGCTTTAGCTTCTGTCATTAAAATTTGTTGCATTTAGACTTATTAATTTTGCTCGCCCCCTGGTGGCTGGATGCAGTATAGGTCATAAACCCCGCCCTCTTCTTGTAATGCAATGCGATATAGACAAACTAAACAATCAAATTACACTTCAAATATATATTTTTTTCTCCAAAGATGGTTTCTGTCATTTTAGGCATTTTTATCAAGCTGATGTTAGTTCAATGTTTGTTCTTTAAATAAGTTTGGTTTTAGTTAATTATTTGATGCTATTAAAACAGGGGTGTGACATTATGACTGACAGATGAGATTGACAGCTTCTCTGAGTGAAATAGTCAATTGACTTTTTTCGGGAACTTCGGGAGGCTTTAACTTTAATTTCTACATTTCCATAATTGTTTATGTCACAAAAAGTTCAGGGGCATGTGATTGATTAGGCGGAAGCAGTCTATGGGCGGGACCTTGATTTTCACCACTTCACACTCACTACTGCGCAGACTCTATACTCAAGACGTCAGCTTACTACAATGTAAGAGAGTGAAGGTGCCCGAGCATCCATGATTTAGGCCTAGTCCACATGTACACAGGTATTTTTTATAAACTGAATTTTTCCTCAGTTTACTTTTTTTTGTGTGTGTTTGTTTTACTGCTTACAGCTGACAAAATACCCATTACCATAGCTGAATTTAATTTCTTAATCCTCAGAGATTGTACACATTGTAACAGTAAATATGCTGTCTACTTTTTGACTGGTTTAGTTTGATGATATTCCAAATAGCAACATTGTGTCAGTCCAGATCTGACCCACATCTGGCATATGTGGAATGATGTTCTGGCCCACATGCAGTGTGGAATGATAGCAATTTGGTGGACCACTCCAGTCTGCCAGTTCTGGGGCAAAAGCAGGCCATGGCAATGCCACATATCAGCCAAGAGCAAAACAAATAAACCAGAACTTATCTGAGTCACAAAATCTGTGTATATTAGATATGGAGTCATCTCAGCCTTAATAAGCATGTTAACAAGCAGAATCACTGAGGGAAATAAGATAACAGATAAAGAGACCAGCAGAAACACAAAATCTACAACTGACTTTCAGCCACAGCCTTAGATGAAATCAACTGAAGATAAAAGAAGACATTAAATCTCTTAACATCTCAGCAACTCCACAAACAGCATTACCAGCTTCACTTATCACTAACCAGATTGACTTTATTTATGTTAGACATCTACAAAAGTTGTTCTTGAGAATTAACAGGGATTTAACTCTAATCTTTGTTTAATTTGAAGTCACCATAATGGTGATTAGTGTTTCCATTAGTTGGGCTAATTAGGAGGACAACAGCACCTGTCTGCAGTGGTTAACCTGAATCTTTTGTATGCACTCCCACTGAAACAAAACAGGGGTGAGTTTAACTTAAATTAAATTAAATTTAACTAAAACTGCTTAATAGTGAGGGAGATTTAGTAGTGATTAATGTTTTGATATGCTGATTTAGAAGAGTTTCTGTTAACATCATGGTGACACCTGCTGCTTGGTTTGAGTGCAGGTTACATGTTTTAAGTTGCTATACTTGTTCGGGAAGTACAATAACATGCTATTGTCAATGTTTTAGCAAGTCTGTATTTTTGGTTTTAGTTTGTTATAGCTAGCAAATATTTCTTAACTTAAATTTTTTTTTTATTCACCTTTTTTGAGTTCTTATCAACAATGATTTAGAATTTATCACGGTTTACAGTGAAGTAAATAACTAATTTGATTGACATCTCGTAACTGAACAAAACCGGCTGTCACTAAAATCTCATAACCAACTGAAACCAAACCAAACCAAATCTTGTGACCAAACCAAACTGTCTATCATTGAAATCAAACAACTTAATAAAACCGACCATTGTTGAAATCTCATAATTGAACAAAAATGACTGACACTGAAAACCAACTGTCATTGAAATCTCATAAAAGAACAAAATCAACTGTCATTAAAATCTCATACCAAAACAAAACTTCTTCAAAATCATATTTTTTTAGTTAGCCCAACTTATTATATAGGGTTTACAGTGTAACTGAACATAGCAGACCATAAATGAAATCTGGTAATAAAATAAAACTGTCCATCATTGAAATCTTGTAACAGAACAAAACGAAATGTCACTGAAATCTCATAACTGAATACAACCGACCGTCATTAAAATCTCGAAACAGAACAAATCTAATTGTCTTTGAAATATCGTAATGGAACAAAGCCGACCATCATTTAAATCTTATAATGTATCAAAACTGACCGTCATTGAAATCTCGTAGTGAAACGAAACTTACAGTTTTTGAAATTTCGTAACCGAACAAAACTGTCCATCATTGAAATCTCATAACTGAACAAAAAAGACTGTCATTGAAATTTTGTAAAGCAACCATAATTAAAATAAAAAAAAAACGTCTCGGGTTACGTATGTAACCTCTGTTCCCAGAGAACAGGGAACGAGACACTGCGTCAAGAACGCATATGGGGAACACCTCCAGCGTGACAGGTGCCTGAATCACTATCAAATTACGTCAATCCCATTGACCGGCGACAGCCTATTACGTCATTGTCGTGCGACCAGGAAGTATATAAGGGTGCCTTGCAAGCATTACACCATCTTTCGCCTAAAGGGACTGTTTGGCAGGCAGGCCCCGAGGCATGACAACGAGATCCAGTGTCTCATTCCCTGTTCTCAGGGAACAGAGGTTACATACGTAACCCGAGACATTCCCTTTCGAAAGGGAACTTGCACTGCGTCAAGAACGCATATGGGGAATGATATACCCACTACGCCATGCTGAGGGGAGTGCATGCCCACTGGCAGTGACAACTGTCAGGACAAGCAAATTCAACTGAAATGCCTGAACCACTCCCCCTCTGGTCACACTTAGGCTGTCAGTGACAGCATTCCCTACGGTCATAGCCCAAGCTATAAGCCAGGCCGCTCAAAGGCCTGGAACCAACCAATTCAACAGAAGGAATTCCTTCAAGGGAATGTGGCTAGATGGCCCATCGGCACCCCAGCCAGCCACTATTCGGGAAAAGACTCACCGAATGCCACCAGGGAGACCTGACCTGGTGTCACTTCTGTGGGACACTTCGGCTTGGCCAACCCTGTCTGTTTGAAAATAGAGACTCCGGACATTCACCTGCTGATGAGGCATCCAGACTGAGGGACTCCAAAACGGCAGTGTCCTCTTTAAACCGGATCTCTGAGACGGGTATCCTGGAGAGCAGTACTCAGCGTAGTGCTTTCTAACCCTTGCTAGCGAGGGGAGTTTGTCTGCACGATCCTAGGATCTATTAAGCACATACATTACAGGGGTGCTCAGGAGGCCATACAGGCCTACAGACTGATCTAATTGGGAGGCCTAGCGAGGGGCCTACTACCGTGTGATCAGACCCAGGCAGCTTCCAGCTCATAGACGACCCTCAATGAGGGGAGCCCCAAAAGCCGCTTGGTAGGTAACCCAAACTGTAGGCTGAACAAGTAGATAACCTTCCCTAGGGACCACTTGGCAGGAGCGACGTCTCGTCACGCTAGGGTGTGTGACTGCATAACCCCAGAAAGCAGAGAAGGGGGCTGGCCTTGGCCGGACGACTCAACTGAGAGGAGGCTGAACCAGGGATGCAACAAGCCCTACAATCATGCAGAAAGGGGCCCAGGGTGATCTTGCTCTCACCTCCACCATCCTGGAAAAAAGCCTAGGCCAACCAATGTGCTGCCCCGTGTAAGGGCTAGCCAACAGGCATAGATCTATACACAAGGCCTGGTAAAGCTAGCGTCACATGTTAGCTTTAGATAGACACTCGGGCAGAGCCATCCGAAGCCACGCGGGAGCTGGACACAGATCAAAACTGTGGTTTGTGCATAGATAAACCCTGCAATCTCGTCTATAACACTTTACACGAGGGGGGACGCTATCCACTTTACTCTGAGGTGGCTAACAGCTTCAAGCTAAATATAGGAGAAACTTAAAACCCACCTAATAACACGCTACATACCCGCAGGAATGAGCGTTGAACTCAACTACCCCGCTTACAGCTTTTACCACAAATGAACACTTGCTTTTACAAGAATCATTCTGACCACCGACAGGAAACCACAGGGCCCTAATTCGTCCTCCTGAACATCCAAAGGTCCCCAAGAACCCTCGCAGGGAGCCTAAAGTCCTACACAACATAATTGAATAATGTTTCCCACACAAGGGGGACTTACCAGCTCTCCATAGCACGTAATGGCATCAACCCATAAGCTTTATTCACAACATGTATGCTTAGGTGCACCACTGGCCTGATGGGGGCGCTCTCAATACCAAGCCTAGCGGGCCGTCAGAGTCTAACTTCCAATCATCATTTGCCCCGCCCGGCCTGATGTCAAAGCGCCAAGGGAGAAATACGCAGGGAAGGACGTGCTATATGTTAGCGCTCTCTAGGGGGCAGGAACCTACCACGCTGGGTCTGGTTCATCTCCCCGTGTCCTTCCTTTTCCTTTGGGTGTCCATGGAGGGGGAGCACGAGAGGCGACACTGGATCTCTGACCCTGTCTCCGGTCCTCGGACCGAGACGGGCCGGGACCCTTCGCCTGCCTGGGCACGGCCCCGGACCTCAGCGGAATGCAGGTCTTAAATGCCACCGAGCGCGCCCTCGCCTCTCTGAACCTGAATCATCCAAGAGAACGGCACCTTTCTCCAGACGACGAGCCAGATCCATCTGGGAACCCCACGATCTACGTGAGAAACCTGGGACACAGATCAGCACACATTCTATAGTGGCGCTCAGGCAAAACAGTCCCTGAAGACAAAGAGATGGTGTCATGTTTGCAAGGCGCCCTTATATACTTCCTGGTCGCACGACTATGATGTCATAGGCTGTCGCCGGTCAATAGGATTGACGTGATTTGATAGTGATTCAGGCAATGAATGAAGGAAATTTTGTAACAGAACAAAAACCACCATTATTAAAATCTTATAACAGAAACAAAACCGTCATTGAGATCTTGTAACAGAACAAAACTGACCGTCATTGAAATCTCAACAATGGTCAGTTTTGTTCAGTTAAGAGATTCATGTTCCATGATAAGATTTCAATCACAGGTTTTGTTCCTTTACAAGATTTCCATGATGGTTGGTTGGTTTTATTTAGTTATGAGATTTCAATGACAGACAGTTTAGTTCGGTTATGGCTTTGTTCTGTTAAGAGATTTCAATAACGTTGAATTTGTTCTTTTAGGAGATTTTAATGACCGTTGGTTTTGCTACAAGATTTCATTAATGGTCACTTTTGATCCATATTAAGACCATAATGATGGTCGGCTTTGTTCCATTGTGAGATTTTAGTTTCACTTTATTTTGATGGTCCCTTTAACATATTCTGTTGACTAAAAGTAGCGTTGCACATACGTGTCCACTAAATATCATTAGAGTGTTAGTAGAATGTTAGTAGACTGGTAGGGTTAGGGTTAGAATAAGTTGACATGTAGTTGCAAAGTTAATAGTCAGTAGAATGTCTGTTGAAAGACCATTAGAATAAAATGTTAGCAGATATTAAGCAGATAGTCTACTAATACTCTAATGAGAGTTAGTTGACATGTAGGTGCAACGTTACTTATAGTCAACAGAATGTTCAAAAGGGACCATCAAAATAAAGTGTTACCGAAGTTTTTCATTGATTGTCACTATTGTAGAGATTCATACGCTGATTCTTGATGTCTTTGTATCTAAGTAATGCCATTGATTAAAACCTTTTGAGCACTAAATGATTTTAAAATCTTGCATATTATTCAATTACCACAACAGTGCTAAATTTCGTGCTGTAGAATCACATAGCCACCATCATAAATAATACATTTTCCAACATACAACCTCTATAACCAGAGCATGAGACTCTGAATTAGAGCAGCGATTTAGGACACTACATGATGATTATATCACCATCAATAAACAGCCAACAATTATTTAGTTTTTAAAGTCTTTATTTATTTAGCGCTTTTAACAAGTCCAATTGTTTCAAAGCAACTTCACAGTGTTAAAAGGAAAATAATGCAACAAAATTTGTACAGCCGCTCTGGAGAAAACGGTGATGTTATCCAGCTAATTTCAATTGTCATATAGTGTCAATGCGGGCAGATCAGTAATATAGTTGAAATTTAGGTGTCCAACTGAGCAAGCCAAAAGCCAAAGGCAAAGTACTCATTTAAGTGTTCCTTATTAAAATAATCTTCCGTGGTTCATCAAAATATTTTTGGTGTGTTGTTAAACTGAGGCACTGGTTACACTAATAGATTTCTGAGAATCTGAGAAGGAAAAGTAATATATATATTTTTAATCTGATCTGTTATTGGCCTCTTACATTAATTCAGCAAGGACTTGCCTAATCTTTTAAAAAACATTTTTGTATAAAAGAACATTGGTAACACTTTACAATAAGGTTTTATTAGTTAACATTAGTTAAAGTATAAACTAACATGAACTAACCATGAGCATTACATTTGTTACTGTATGTCTTCATCTTTGTTAACGTTAGTTAATAAAAATACAGCTGTTTATGGTTTGTTCATGTTAGTTTACAGTGCATTAAATAAAGTTAACAAGATTTTAATATGTTAATTAAGTATTAGTAAGTATTAGTGTTGAATTTAACAATAACAAAGATAAATAAATGCTTTATAAGTGCTGTTCATTATTAGTTCATGTTAACTAATGTAGTTAACTAATGTTAATTAATGAACCTTATTGTAAAGTGTTACCAGAACATTTAATTCAAAGTGGTGCTTCCAAATTTTTTTCAAATCCTTTCTAATCTGAACACTAGTGATTGTTTTCTGAATGTCTCATCTCTTCATGTCTCACTGTGACCTTTATAATAAGCACTGTTGCACCCAAACACAGCCATCACACCAAAGTGATCAACGACTGAGATCTGGGGTATCAATTTATTCTGACAGGTCCTAAATGGAATTACGGAGGCCGCCACTGAAATATTATATTGACTTTATTAAAATGTATTAAGAGGGTGTCATGCAAGGCCTGGTAAATTAAAGTTTGCTTTGAGCTATTGACAATGATGAAGAAGAATGCTTCCAGAAAGCTATTATGGCTTGTGTGGTGGCAGTGACAGCTGTGGCGATAGCCAGGGCCGTGTGGCAATCACACTGGACAGGTGGGAGGAAACCGGCCATGAAATACTGACAAAAGGATGTCATCAAAAACCCTGTCAGCATGTCTGCACATGCCTGCTTTTGGACACATTTGGAAATGTGTTGTGATAGTTTTTTAGGAAATTGGGTCATAATCATTGTAGATACTTCTGAAAGAATGGTATTTAATCTTGATCATGTTAATGTTGCAAACCACATTAAGCTACAAAAAAGTACAATAAATATCAGATCTATAGGTTTATATAAATATCAGATAAATAATCTCTATGACGTAGCATTTACAGTCCAAGTCTGAAGTTTGGTACAGCTTTGTTTGACAAAGAGGCCAAAATATAATTTTAATTTGGCATTCACTGTCAAATTTAATTCACACCGGCACGTTACATGAGTAATTTTAATGGGTTGATAACATATTTGTGTATGTAAACTCCTATAAACTAGAAGAGCAGTCTTTAAGCCAACTTACCTAAAATATAGGGAGACAGGCTTCACAACACTTCACGAAATAACATCAAGACAGGACAAATTAACTCAGGAAACATGGGATTATAAATACTAAGCCAAATGAGGACTAATGAGTTAATAAATTGATGACGGGTGAACTGAATAAGACAGACAAGGGAAATGGCACAAAACAAGCAAAACACTTAACTTTTGATTAATTTAGTTTTCACATTTACATATTTCTAAATATTTTTGGCCATTACAGTTTGGCATTCAAAGCTAATATAATGCAAGATTGCATATAGTCATCAACACACATAGCAAGATTGTGTCGGCCCAGATACGGCCCACATCTGGCACATGTGGAATACTGATCTGGCCCACATGCTGCAATGAATGATGGCCCTTGAGTGGCCCACTCCTGTTTGCCAGATCTGGGCCACAAGCAGGCCATAGCAATGCCACATGTCAGCCAAGAGCAAAGAAATAAACCAGAACTGGACCTTATCTGAGCCACAAAATCTGTGAATATTAAATATTGAGTCATCTACGTTATTTTCCAATAAGACCATGTGACTGAGATAAGTGACTGATGTGGACTGATGTTTGATATTGCAACTATTCCTTGGACAATGTGCTTTAATCCGTTTTCAGCCTCAACAAGACAAAAACTGAAGCATTAAGAATGCGCATTTTGTTACAAACAGAGGGAGACAGAGAACAGAAGATGGTAATACAGAGTGTTTATTGAAAGTGCGCAAAGTGCAGAGTGGATCAATCAATCAATCAATCAATCAAGTTATTTATATAGCGCTTTTACAATGACGATTGTTTCAAAGCAGCTTCACAGTGTTAAACAGGACAACATTGCAACAAAATTTGATTTGGCTAGTTTAATTTGGATAGTTTATAGAATTATATATGACCAAATTAATAAATTCTATTTGTATATTTAGTTGAGTAACTTGGATCATAATTTGAGTGTCCCCAACTGAGCAAGCCAAGCCAAAGGCGAAAGTGGCAAGGAACCAAAACTCCATCAGGGCATGATGGAGAAAAATAAACCAGGAGAAACCAGACTCAGTCGGGTGCCAGTTCTCCTCTGGCCTATTATTAACAGTGTATAATTATTACTCTGGCAACCTTGCAGGTCATAAATCATATTAGATAGGAATATTCGAAATTTTGGGTATCACGCAAAAGACGGGTTCATTTAGGATGGTGCGTCGATTACACAAGAATATGAATACTTGAAAGATCGGAGTTATTGCACCGAGACGGGTTAATTGAGGATGACGTGCGGTGAGGCAAATTCAGAGGAGACACTAATGGACACGGTCTCAGCAGACACTCCAGGATGAGCTGGTCATGTCCAGATGCAGGTCCACCATCCAATCCGGACACGGCCTGGATCCGCCGACTGCAGTAAACCTCGGGATAAACAGAGAGACTAACATTAGTGTGGATGCCACTCTTTTTATGATGTAACGAGTACATCAGGTGTTATGGGAAGTGTTCCCGGTTCCGGCTGACCTAGTTAATGCAGCCTAACAATCAGTCATTTGATTTGAATAAAGAAAGTTAAAAATGTTCTATGTGTATGCCATAGTAAAGAGATGCGTTTTTAGTCTAGATTTAAACTGACAGAGTGTGTCTGCTTCCCGAACAATGCTAGGAAGACTGTTCCAGAGTTTAGGTGCTAAATAGGAAAAGGATCGACCGCCTGCAGTTGATTTAGATATTCTAGGTATTTTCAACTGGCCAGAGTTTAGAGACCGCAATAGACGTGATGGAGTATAATGCGTTAAGAGCTCGCTTAAGTACTGGGGAGCTAAACCATTTATTGCTTTATAAGTAATAAGCAAGATTTTAAAATGTATGTGATGTTTAATAGGGAGCCAGTGCAGTGTTGACAGAACTGGACTAATATGATCGTACTTCCTGGTTCTAGTAAGAACTCGAGCTGCTGCGTTTTGGACCAGCTGGTGTTTATTTAGGCGAGCAGGGCAACCACCCAGTAGAGCATTACAATAATCTAGCCTTGAGCTCATGAACGCATGTACTAATTGTTCAGCATTTTGCATTGAAAGCATGTGACGTAATTTAGATATATTTTTAAGATGGTAGAAACGTGGCTTTCAAACGAAAGATTTGTATCAAAGAGCACACCCAGGTTCCTCACTGACGACGAGGGCTTGACAGAGCAGTCATCGAGGGTTAGACAGTATTCTAGGGCACTACTTGTGGAACTTTTCTGTCCAATAATTAAAAATTCAGTTTTATCTGAATTAAGTTGCAGGAAATTACTATTCATCCAATTTTTTTATATCAGCTATGCATTCCGTTGCACTTGGATCAGGTGGGTAGTCGGAGAGATGAATGGCAGGATAACGTGGATAACTGGAGGCGGTCTTCAGGGCTTCGAAGGCTAGTGTGACTACAGGAGTCCAGGACAGAGACTTGGGCTGCTTACGGAGGAGATGAGTAAGAGGACTGGCGATGGAGCTGTATGAAACAGTGGTAGAAATTGGCAAAACCTAGGAAACATTGGAGATGCTTGATGGTGAGGGAAGTAGGCCAGGACCGGATGGCTTCCACCTTCCTCTCGTCCATCCGGATGCCACTGCGATCGATGATGTATCCAAGGAACTGCACTTTAGGCTGATGGAACGAGCATTTCTCGGCTTTCAGGAAGAGTTGGAAGCTCCTCAGGCGTTGGAGGACCTCCGCAATGTGCCGGCGATGGTCGGCCAGGCTCCGGGAGTAAATCAAGATGTCATCAATGTAGACTAGGTCAGACTTGTGGAGAAACTCCCGGAGCACCTCATGGATGAAATCCTGGAATACGGAGGGGGCTAATCCATATGGCATGACGAGGTATTCGTCCACTCGTCCCCCTCATGTATCCAGATGAGGTTGTATGCGCTGCGAAGGGTCCAGCTTCGTGAACACAGTGGAAGGGGATAGCGGAACTTAACAGTGATGTTGTTGAGGGAGCGATAGTCAATGCAGGGCCGCAAGCATCCGTCCTTCTTAGCCACAAAGAAAAAGCTGGAAGCAGCAGGGGAAGTAGACGGATGGATGTAACCCTGGTTCAGTGCCTCCTGGATGTATTCCACCATGGCCTTCTCCTCCGGACGTGACAGTGGGTAGATTTTCCCACGGGGCACTGGCTCACCCGGTAGCAGATCAATAGCGCAGTCCCATGGCCGGTGTGGAGGCAGCTTGGAGGCGCGTGTAGGGCAAAAGACGTCGCTGAAGGGGCCGTTACAAGCTGGTATGTCCACCGAACGGTTCTCTTCTGGACTCTCAATCGACTTGGAGCAGATGGGTAGGGTCGTCAGACATGGGGAAGCTGAAACAGGAAGTGTAGAGAAACAGTCCGGAAAGCAGCAGTCGCGCCACTTCAGGATCTCTCCTGTCCTCCAGGAGATGATGGGGTTGTGCTGCTCCAACCATGGGCGCACTAGTACGATGTCAGCAGTGGATTCCTCCAGAACCAGCAGATGTTGTTGTTCCTCGTGAAGGAGACCCACCCTGATGGTTAGAGGACCCACGGATTGGCGCACCTGGCGGTGACTGAGAGGCCTCCCTGTTATTGAGTGGACTTGGTAGACGGACGGAGTGGCCGTTGTCCTGAGCTTGAGCAGGCGGCAGAGGGGGCCTGAGATGAAGATGGGGCATTCAATGATGTAATGCCCAGGTACTCCACAGTATAAGCACAGACCCTGGGAAGGCCGTCTCTGCTGCTCAGCCAATGATAAGCAGGAGGTTTTTTTAGTTGCATAGGCTCGTGGGCTGGTTCTGGAGGGCTGACACACTCTGGCTGGCGGAGGGAAGGAGTGAACTGCGGCTGGCCCTGGTGTTCATACATACACGACTGCTTACGAGTCGCGAAGCGGATGGAGAAATGGATGAATTGTTTGAGCCCGATGGTATCCTCGTATGCAGCGAGATGCAACTGCACCCAAGGATCTAAACCTTGCTGGTAGGTGGTTAGTAGTGACTGTTCGTTCCACCCACTCGAAGCGGCAAGAGTGCGAAACTAGAGAGCATATTCATTAACTGAATTCGTACCTTGTTTTAAGTGATAGTTGTTCACCCACCGCCGAATCCCACGATGGTTTTCAAAAGACTTCTCTGAAATGGATGATGAAGGTGGCTAGTAAGTGGGTGAGTGGGTTATTCTGCGACCACAATGGTTCTGCCCACCGGAGGGCCTTGTCTGACAGTTATGAGATGGCTCGGTGGGGTACAGGTGTGGCTACATCTCCAGGACCAGCGAGCATTGGAGAAGAAATCCGTTGCAATCCTCCGCTGAGCCAGAGAAGGGTGCCGGTTTGGCCATGGGACTGGCAGTCACCGGAGGCGTAGGAGAAGTGGTGTCCGTGTTGGAAGTGCTCGCTGGTAAAGGTGCAGAAGGAATGGTGGGGAAAGTTCGACGGAGAGCGTCAACCAATTCCTGGAATGGATCCGGGGCACTCATGCTGGCACTCGCTTGTGGTCCGGTCTTCTGTTACACACAGAGGGAAACGGAGAACAGAAGATGGTAGAGCAAAGAGTGTTTATTGAAAATGCGCAGAGTGCAGAGTGGATCAGATCAGTAGTCGGAGAGATGAATGGCAGGATAACGTGGATAACTGGAGGATAATACTCAATGTTGCTGCAGATGATCCAGGGAGAGGAAACACATAAGCCAGGGAGACGATGGAGACGAGGACGAGGAGATACACTGGAGACGAGGAAGCAGGTAAGTATCACAGGGGAGTCCTTGAGGTAAGCAAGCATAACGGTGTTGTGCAAACGAGACTGGACCAAGACTGAGTGACTGTGAAGCTAAAGTGCAGGCAGTGATGAGGTGATGATGAGGTGCAGGTGTGTGTGATCAGTACTCCGGGGAGACTGATCGTGGTGCTTGAGAGTGGGAGAAGCCTGGCGTGCTTGTGACACATTTACATTAACACCTCTATTAAAGAATATTTTTCATACACAAATGCATCGATTTGCTTCACTTCAGAAGGCCTTTATTAACCTCCTAGAGCCGTGTGGACCACTTTTATGATAGATACATGCACTTTTATGGACTTTAAAACAGAAACAGCCATTCACTGCCATTATAAAGCTTGGAAGAGCCAAGACATTTTTTATAACTCTGATTGTATTCGTCTGAAAGAAGAAAGTCATATACACCTAGGATGACTTGAAGGTGAGTAAATCATGGGCTAATTTTCATTTTTGGGTGAACTATCCCTATAAGACGCTAAAGGTAGGCGTGCCTATATTAGTAAACCAGGAACACTTTTATTTGCTTATCTAATGTGTCACATCAAGAAAAAGATAATGCTGTAATTTAGCATGACACAATCGGTCACGAAACACATGAGAGCCAATGACATTTCACATCAAAGATGGTGTAATACCTCTTGCGAACATGAGCATGTTACGCACAAGCACAGTTTCAAAACACCTCCATTTAGTGGATGTTTACATAGAAAAACGCTTATGTGGGTGGTGGAATAAAAAAACAACAACAAAAAAACAAGGTCTAGAGATGCATTTCTTACAAAATAAACAAAAAAAAAAAATCTGAAGAACTTAAGTTAACTTAAGTGCTGCATTTTTAGATCCTTGTGTCAAGTGCGAGACGCTGCAAAAAATGTGAGACTCAGTGTAAATAGCATCTATCGCTATTTGCACTTGGTGTAAATAACATGCTATTGCATTTGCACTCAGTGCAAATAGCCACTGCCATAAAGAAAAGGCAAGTCAAGTTGACATTTACATCACATGCTTTAATTGCAGGGTGAAGGACTTAATACAGAACAACAACGGCACCTCACTGAGTTGCTGAGAACATGAAAGGTCTTTGCTGCATATAAGGAAGATGACTTTGGACACACCACTTCTGTGCATAATCAGGCACCTACTGGTTCGGTGCCACCATGTCAAGAGAAGTATCATCGTACCCCACCAGGCCTTAATCCTAAGCTTCAACCTTTGCTTCAGGGATGCTCGACAATGGGGTTGTTAGGGAGAGCTCCAGTCCTGATTGCCTTACATTAAAAGGCTGTGCTTGGAGATTCAATATGGCCTAGAATAGCACACTTTATTCTATCACTCTCCCCTGAATCAAAGAGCTCCTAACTAGTCTGGAAAAAAAGCTTAGTGGTACTCCACATTAGACTTTCAAGAGTCGACATTTGCGATTGGAAAAGTCCCCCAATGCAGGAAAAAGTCTGCTTTCACTACACATATTGGATTCTATGAGTCTGACATTGAGTATAATGCCTCTGCAATGTTTAAAAAGATAGTTCACCCAAAAAATTATCCCATAATTTACTCACTCTCAAGCCATCCTTGGTGTATATGACATTCTTCTTTCAAATGAATTCAATTCTGTTTTGAAGCAATATGAACATATATAAAAAAAAATTAAAAAAAAAAAACGGAGGCTAATGTGATAATAATAGTATATCAATAGTGATAAACATACAGAAAATCTTCTGGTTGCTTGTCTATAGTCTAAGGTAAATGGTGTTCCATATGTCTGGAAAACAGCATAAACGTAAAAATTGAGTGTTCAATTTAATATGCATAATTTGTATTGTACATAATAATTAAAAATAACCTCTCAAACACAGAGATCGTAATTTGCTTTGTCAAAGTCCACCACACGCCACTGTTGTCAAAAAAAACTATTGCACAATATTCAATTGGCTTTAACATCAAAACTAGTTTGCTTAAGTTGAATTAAGTATTATGAATTAAGTATACACTATTAGAAAACAACAACAACAACAAAATCAACAACAAAACAAGAAGAAGCACATATCATAACTGCATCACATTTTGAGACGTGAATGTAACATATATTATATCCAACAACCTGATTGCTGATGTTTACAGCTTCGGGCTTAATGAGTAAGTAACTTTGATTATTGCGAGCAGGCATAGATACCAAAAAAAAACCCACAAAAAAAACAACAACAAAAAAACCTTCCTTCTGAATGTCTTAACTGAAGCAGCATGTTTGTTTGCTACCCTGAGGCACTTCACTTCCATTTACCAAAAAGCGTTAAACAGCAGTTCTTTTCAGCAATAAAATAGAGTTGCATATGTGGGAAGAGAGTACATAAAGGTCTCCTACGGAAGATTAATAAGTTTTTTTCAACATTTCATTAAGGTTTATTTGCCCTGTGTGCATGTTGTGGGTACGAGAGATGGACATTCTTGTGCTTTACAAAAGAGAATTACAGTACATAACAAATTGCAAATTAACATCAATAATTACTCGGTTGATGCAACATGAAAAAAAGCTTTCTTTCAAGTTTTTTCTTTATGCTATGGAATAACATTTAGTGCACCTAGATATTGAATAAATCAGTCAGTTTAGTCAATTTGTTTTCAGTGTTAACATTAATTCTCATTAAAGACATGTTTAATTTATTAATGATATTTTATACCTGTTGAACAACGATTTTCTAAATACATTTAAAATTGAAATGCATGGGTTTCATAAGGCAAGGCAAGGCAAGTTTATTTATATAGCACATTTCATACACAATGGCATTTCAAAGTGCTTTATATAAGAAATAAGAATACCATGTGTAATAATTTCAAATAAAAACAAGGATAATTAAAACAGTGTAAATAGAATTTAAAAAATAAAAATAATATGTGGATATATAGATCCCTATCTGCCTGATTCTCTAAATGCGGCCACCCCTATCTGAGATAGAAGAGATGGAGCAAGTTCGCAATGTCTCCTGGACCAGCTTACAAGTCTGTCCAGGACGGGCTCCTGTAGGGTTACCTATGCCCCACAGGGCCTCCCCTTTCTTGAGTCCGCTTCTCTTCACTGTTTGCTACACAGAATGAAGCAAAGCACACTGCTCTCCTTCTCCAATCTCCTCCAGTCAGACAGCCCTAACCAACAATAATAATCAACAGATACATAAGAAATAGAAATATACAGTTGTAAAGAGAATTAAAAAGAATAAGATTATATATAGATAAAACCAAAGAACAAAGGTAAACAGTTATAAAAGAATAAAAAGATGATGCATAGATAAGAGCAAATCAGTCGGACGTACATTGGCACAGTGCTCATTCAGTAAATTCACAGCTGAACAGATGTGTTTTGAGTCTGGACGTACAGTGGCACAGTGCTCATTCAGTAAATGCACAGCTGAACAGATGTGTTTTGAGTCTGGACGTACAGTGGCACAGTGCTCATTCAGTAAATGTACAGCTGAACAGATGTGTTTTGAGTCTGGACGTACAGTGGCACAGTGCTCATTCAGTAAATGTCCAGCTGAACAGATGTGTTGTGAGTCTGGACGTACAGTGGCACAGTGCATTCAGTAAATGTACAGCTGAACAGATGTGTTTTGAGTCTGGATTTGAATGTGACTACTGTTGGAGCACATCTGATCTCTTCTGGAAGCTAGTTCCAGCTGCGGCTGGCATAATAGCTAAACGCAGACTCTCCTTGCTTTGAGTGAACTCTTGGTATTTCTAACTGACTTGATCCTGATGATCTGAATGATCTGTTGGGTTTGTATTTAATCAGCATATCTGCAGGTCCTAGGCTATTAAGTGATTTATAAACAAGTAATAATACTTTAAAATCTATTCTAAATGTAACTGGAAGCCAGTGTAAAGATCTGAGGACTGGCGTGATATGGTCATATTTTCTGGTTCTGCTCAGAATCCTGGCCGCAGCGTTCTGTATGAGCTGCAGCTGTCTAATGGTCTTTTTGGGAAGGCCAGTGAGCAAACCATTACAATAGTCCACCCTGCTGGTGATGAAAGCATGAACGAGTTTCTCTAAGTCTTGCCTGGAAACAAAGCATCTGATTCTTGATATATTTTTCAGATGATAGTAAGCTGATTTAGTTATTGCTTTTACATGACTACTGAAACTCAGGTCTGAATCTAAAATCACACCAAGATTCCTAACTTGATCTTTAGTTGATTTGCCCCTAACTTCAAGGTATGCGTTCACCTTGAGAATTTCATCTTTGTTTCCAAATGCCATAAGTTTGGTTTTGTCTTTGTTTAACTGAAGATAGTTTTGGCTCATCCAACTGTTAACTTCATCAATGCATTTGCACAGAGAGTCAATGGGGCTATAGTCATAGGTGAGAGTGCTAAGTAGATCTGGGTGTCGTCAGCATAGCTGTGGTAAGCCATTTGTTTCTCTCTCATTATTTGGCTCAGTGGCAGCATATACAGGTTTAATAGGAGTGGTGCAAGAATTGACCCTTGTGGGACTCCGCATGTCATGGATGTCCAGTCAGACTTATGGTCACCTATACTCACATAATAACCTCTTCCTTCTAAGTATGACCTGAACCATTTAAGGACCATCCCAGAAAGCCCAACCCAGTTTTCCAGCCTGTCAAGAAGTATGTTATGGTCAACAGTGTCGAATGCAGCACTGAGGTCGAGTAGTACCAGAATTGATGTTTTGCCTGTATCTGGATTGAGGCGAATATCATTTATAATCTTTAAGTGCTGTCTCTGTGCTGTGATGTGGTCGGAAACCGGATTGAAAATTGTCAAAGTATCCGTTTGAGCTTAAGAATTTGTTCAGCTGACTGAAGACAACGTTTTCAATGATCTTGCCTATAAAGGGAGATTTGGGATTGGTCTGTAGTTGCTTAATATGGAGTTATCCAGATTTCTCTTTTTCAGAAGAGGCTTAACTACTGCGGTTTTAAGATATTGGAAAAGTCCCATAGAGAAGTGAGGAGTTTACCACTTCTAGCAGATCTGCTTCTAAACATTAAACACACTTTTGAAAAAAGAAGTGGGGAGTGTTTCAATCAATCAATCAATCAACTTTATTTATATAGCGCTTTTACAATGACGATTGTTTCAAAGCAGCTTCACAGTGTTAAACAGGACAACATTGCAACAAAATTTGATTTGGCTAGTTTAATTTGGATAGTTTATAGAATTATATATGACCAAATTAATAAATTCTATTTGTATATTTAGTTGAGTAACTTGGATCATAATTTGAGTGTCCCCAACTGAGCAAGCCAAGCCAAAGGCGACAGTGGCAAGGAACCAAAACTCCATCAGGGCATGATGGAGAAAAATAAACCTTGGGAGAAACCAGACTCAGTCGGGGTGCCAGTTCTCCTCTGGCCTATTATTAACAGTGTATAATTATTACTCTGGCAACCTTGCAGGTCATAAATCATATTAGATAGGAATATTCGAAATTTTGGGTATGACGCACGAGACGGGCTCATTTAGGATGGCGTCGATTACACAAGAATATGAATACTTGAAAGATCGGAGTTATTGCGCCGGAGACGGGTTAATTGAGGATCACGCTCCGGTGAGGCGAATTCAGAGGAGACACTAATGGACACGGTCTCAGCAGACACTCCAGGATGAGCTGGTCATGTCCAGATGCAGGTCCACCATCCGATCCGGACACGGCCTGGATCCGGCCGACTGCAGTAAACCTCGGGATAAACAGAGAGACTAACATTAGTGTGGATGCCACTCTTTTTATGATGTAACGAGTACATCAGGTGTTATGGAAGTGTTCCGGTTCCGCTGACCTAGTTAATGCAGCCTAATAATCAGTCATTTGATTTGAATAAAGAAAGTTAAAAATGTTCTATGTGTATGCCATAGTAAAGAGATGTGTTTTTAGTCTAGATTTAAACTGACAGAGTGTGTCTGCTTCCCGAACAATGCTAGGAAGACTGTTCCAGAGTTTAGGTGCTAAATAGGAAAGGATCGACCGCCTGCAGTTGATTTAGATATTCTAGGTATTTTCAACTGGCCAGAGTTTAGAGACCGCAATTGACGTGATGGAGTATATTATGCTAAGAGCTTGCTTAAGTACTGGGAGCTAAACCATTTATTGCTTTATAAGTAATAAGCAAGATTTTAAAATTTATGCGATGTTTAATAGGGAGCCAGTGCAGTGTTGACAGAACTGGACTAATATGATCGTACTTCCTGGTTCTAGTAAGAACTCGAGCTGCTGCGTTTTGGACCAGCTGGAGTTTATTTATTAGGCGAGCAGGGCAACCACCCAGTAGAGCATTACAATAATCTAGCCTTGAGCTCATGAACGCATGTACTAGTTGTTCAGCATTTTGCATTGAAAGCATGTGACGTAATTTAGATATATTTTTAAGATGGTAGAATGCAGTTTTACAGATGCTAGAAACGTGGCTTTCAAATGAAAGATTGGTATCAAAGAGCACACCCAGGTTCCTCACTGACGACGAGGACTTGACAGAGCAGCCATCGAGGTTAGACAGTATTCTAGGGCACTCTTTGTGGAGCTTTTCTGTCCAATAATTAAAAATTCAGTTTTATCTGAATTAAGTTGCAGGAAATTACTATTCATCCAATTTTTAATATCAGCTATGCATTCCGTTAATCTTGTGAATTGGTAAGTTTCGTCAGGGTGTGAAGAAATATAGAGCTGAGTATCATCAGCATAACAATGAAAACTAACGCCATGCTTCCTAATGATATCTCCCAGTGGTAGCATATACAGGGTGAAAAGCAACGGTCCTAACACTGAGCCTTGCGGTACTCCATACTGAACTTGTGATCGGTGTGACATCTCTTCATTTACTGCTACAAACTGATAACGGTCAGATAAGTAAGATTTAAACCATGCCAATGCAGTTCCACTAATGCCAACATAATTTTCGAGTCTATTCAAAAGAATATTGTGATCGATAGTATCGAATGCAGCGCTAAGATCGAGTAACACTAATAGAGAGATACAACCACGATCAGATGATAAGAGTAAATCATTTGTAACTCTAATTAGAGCAGTCTCAGTACTATGATACGGTCTAAATCCTGACTGGAAATCCTCACATATACAATTTCTTTCTAAAAAGGAACATAATTGTGAAGACACTGCCTTTTCTAATATTTTTGATAGAAACGGTAGATTCGAGATTGGTCTGTAATTGACTAATTCTTTAGGATCAAGTTGCGTTTTTTTAATAAGTGGTTTAATTACAGCCAACTTAAAAGTTTTTGGAACATATCCTAATGTCAAGGATGAATTAATAATATTAAGCAGAGGATCTATGACCTCTGGAAGCATCTCTTTTAATAGCCTAGTCGGTATAGGGTCAAGCATACATGTTGTTGATTTTGATGATTTGACAAGTTTAGCCAATTCTTCTCCTCCTATAGCAGTGAATGAGTGTAATTTTTCCTCAGTGAGACTACAATGTTCTGTCTGAAGTGATACTGTAGTAGGCGGCTGCATGGTTATAATTTGTTTCAAGGGCGCAGGTTGATGTTTTAAGGTGCTCTACCGTTTCTTCTAAAATTTTACAGTCAATTGCTTCAAAATCAGACATAGTAACTTTCTGAGGTTGTGGTCTGATCTGACTGACCCCAGAGCAACTCAAGGATGTGCTGATCGCCTTCCTGATATTATTGATTTTCTCGGAGAAGAAGGAAGCAAACTCACTGCATTTGCTGTCAGAGAGCATTTCACTGGGAATGTGACTCGGGGGGTGGCTCTCTACAGTAGCAAAAAGAGTGAGAAGAAGGTCTGTCTAGCTTTGCCCAGCTCCACATTGAAAGCATGAAGGCTGTCTTTATAGATGTTATAATGGACTATAAGTTTTGTCTTCCACCACATGCGCTCAAATTTCCTGCATTGTCTTTTCATTAATTGCACTGCTGTTGAGTTTCTCCAAGGTGCTTTCTGTCTGCCACTCTTTTTCCTGACATTCTCACGAGCAATATCATCTATTACACTCTTAACTTTTGAGTTAAAGGAGTCAAGGAGAGAATCAACAGAGTCTGCGGATATGCTTGGTGTCAGAGATATAGCCTTCATAAACAGTACACTAGTGTTCTCATTTAAGCTTCTCTTTTTGACAGATCTAGCTTCAATGCCAGGAGAGATTGAAATATCAAAGAAAATACAGAAATGATCAGACAGTGCCACATCCTTATTAACAATTCATGAAATGTTTATACCCTTACTAATAAGTAAATCTAGAGTGTGTCCACGATTGTGTGTGGGACCATGTACATGCTGTGTCAAATCAAAAGTGTTAAGAACAGTCATGAGCTCTTTTGTTGTACTGGATTCAGCATTGTCAATGTGAATGTTAAAATCCCCAGCAATAGCAAAACAGTCAAACTCTGAGGAGATTGCGGATAACAGCTCTGTAAAGTCCTCAGTAAAGGCTGGAGAGTATTTTGGAGGCCTGTAAATAATGATAGGCAGGATGTGGGGAGCACCTTTTAACACAATACCCAAATATTCGAAGGACGGATAATCACCAAATGACACTTGCTTACATTGATAGACTTCTTTAAATAGAGCAGCAATACCTCCACCCCTCCTAAACGCTCTAAACACACTCATAAAAGTAAAGTTAGGAGGGGCTGTTTCATTGAGGACTGTTGCACTGCAGCTGTCTTCAAGTCACGTTTCATTTAGAAGCAAATAATCTAGGTTTGTAGTTACTAAGTCATTGACAAGAAGTGATTTGTTTTTAAGTGAGTGGATGTTTAAAAGTGCTAACTTTACAGTCTTACTTATTGTCCCGGTAGTATTAGTTTGATGTGTTATAGGCAGCAGATTAGATTGGTTTGCCAAGCGGCCTGAAAAGGCCTTAGATTTTCTATCACGTAACAGAACAGAAATAGAGAAAGAGACAGGCACACTGGGTTCCCGCTCGTTCTGTAAACATTTGATAAAGTTACTGTTATCATGGCAGGGACCCAACACACATCACTGAGAGCTGGTATCAGTTGTTTTTGGTTCACCTACAGATGGAGGAGGGTGTGGGCCCTGGCGTTGTGACCGAAGAAATCTCACAGGAGGAGGTGGAGGGCGAGTTGGGCCCACGGGCTTTGGTGGTCGCTGCTTTTTGGTTGATATTTGGGGACTCACAGCGATAGAGTGTGATAGTCTGATTCCAGCATAAACGAGATCCTCCATTCTCTCTGAGAAGCTCAGAAGAGGGGAAGCTGGAGAGAGGAATAGCATGTCTGGTGAAGGTTGCTGTTGCTCTGGTGTTACTGGAGTCTGTGATATGTTGTCCTGGCTTACCTGGCTGTTTTCCATAAAGTCATCCTTGGGTGTTGAATCTTGGAGCAGTTCTAATCCATCACAGTCTGTCTGTGGTGAGCTCTGTGGGCAGGGCTCAGCTGGGAGGGTGTCCGTGAGCAGTGGTTGTTGTGGCGTGGTGTTATCAATGACCTTGTGGGATGTGTCAGCTGCATGTCCATTCAGATGCTGAAATGAAGTCCTGTGGTCATTCATACTCTGTTCAGGTGTGTGTGCGCCTTTCAGGTTGAGTAGATTGACACACACTGATGAAGGATGATGGAGGGAGAAGTAGATATTGTCCTTTAGTACTCTTGCACCAAGTTTGTTTGGGTGAAGGCAATTTGAGGTAAACAGTTGTTTCTGACTCCAAAAAAGATTAAAGTTGTCGATGAAGTTCAGTCCCTTCGTGTTGCAGGATTTTTGCAGCCATGTATTAAGGCCAAGCATCCATGAGAACCTATTTGTTCCTCTTGCTGGAAGTGGTCCACTGATGAAGGACTGAATTTTCAGTCTTCTAAGTGTTTCAAAAAGTTCATTGAAATCCCTCTTAAGGAGTTCTGACTGCTCTCTCTGAATATCGTTCTTTCACACATGAATGATTAGGCGATTTGCAGTCTTATGTTTCATCAGAATGTTCTGAAGTTCCCTGTTTACATCAGAAACTGTTGCTTGTGGAAGGCAGCACGTAGTTGTATCCCTGCTGCTAAAGTTTCTGACTGTGGAGTCCCCCACTATCAGAGTCCTGGTCTCGGCTGCGCTCTGAGCTGAGTGCCGCTGTCTGCTCGACCTTGAGTGCCTGTTAGCATTAGTGTTAACTGCAGGCTGATTTGATCTGTGTCCGATCACATTTGGAGATTTTTCACCTACATTCAGCACATTTGGGCATTCCTCACCCATATTCAATAGTACTTCAAATCTGTTCGCAAGATGTATAGGCGGTGGTAGGGGGGTAGAGGATGCTACTGCCGCAATTGTTGATAATCTTGACAATCTGTTGTCTCGAGTGCCTTTCGGTCTCGCTACCTGACTGTGCCATTGATTAGTGTGTCGATCAGTTAGAGCTTGTTTCTCTACACTCATTTTGGCCTGTTTAGGATCACAAGATTCATGGGACTCACCGGCTGTATGCTGACGTGGCTCTGTTGTGTGTTCAGTCTGGTTTGGTAGTCCCGCAAGTAACTTTGTTTCCAGAATTGCAATCCTTTGTAGAAGTCTGTGGCAGTTTGTGCAGCATGTAGATTTTTCAGAAAGAGGAGGCATTTTCTTTCTTATCCTTTTCAATGTAGGCAGCTGTGTTTTCCCTTCCGGAATTTAAGCTGATGGCTGCTGTCGTGGGAGGTTGGTTGGATAATTCCCTTTTTTGTAGTTTTCCAGCCACCAAGAGTTTCTAGTTTTTGTGTTGATGTCAAGCTTTATCGTTTGAACACTGTGCTGTTTTTCTGTAGTTAAAATTAGGAAATAAAATTTAAAAAGTGATAGAGCAAAGCGCGGAGCAGTAAGCAGGAACATCCGAACAGTAGCTAAACAGGAAGCTTATAACTTCATAACTTCAACTACAACAACCATGATAATAATTATAACGATAAAATTACTTAACATTAACCCTTTGACACGTACGATCACATGTGATCATTCTAGGCTGGTCCCTGGAGTGTACGATCACATATATGATTAGAACGTTCAGTGATCAACTGCCAAATTCAAAAATTCAAATCTGCTTTAGCGCATTGACTGGCACTGTGAGTAAGAGACTGACTAAGCTTAGTGTCTTTTAATGTTTATTTGAGGTTTTATACAATTCAAATTACATTACACAATCACAAAAATGTCACATATATCAAGAGAAGTGGATGATCTTAGGTTGTAAATCTGGCAGTCCCCGTGTCTCCGTCAGTGTTGTAAACATATAATGGCGGCGCGGACGCCCACAGCCCATGATAACTTTACTGATAGACTAACACAATCATTTTCTACCCTGTTCCCTCACACAATGTCACATATACCAGGAGAAGTGGATGATCTTGTGTTGTAAATCCAGCAGGCTCCGACTCCCTCAGCCCGTGATAACTTATCGATCAACAAACATATAATTTTCTTTTTTTATTATTATTTAAACGACAAGGAGTTCACTTGCATGTATTTAATTTAGTCAGTTAATATTTTGTATAAAAATAATACAAAATAAAGTGTCAAGTTTGATGTGTTACGATGGAAATTAGAACATGTCATTTTATAATAACGGTCGCATTAGAAAACTCACGCCAGGCTGCCAGTCTGAATATTTTGAACGTAGCTACGTGCCAAAGGGTTAACAAAATAAATTAATATTGTTATAAATAATAATAAAGGCTATTGTTCATAAATTATATTGTAGTTGTCTAAACTTTATTTTACAAATTATATGATGTTATTATATTATTATTTTAAAAAAGCAGACTGAGTGCGTGCATAGTTTTAAGGTAAATCAAGCATATATTTTAGAATTCCACAACAGTAATCATTTAGGTGGTGTAATTGTTGAGTTAAAGTAAAAACAAGTAAAGAAACCAACTTATATTTAGATGTGCATAATTAATAGGCTACACTAAAGAAATGTTGATAAGTTAGGGAAACATGTTTTTCCAATACTTTATTTTGGGGGTTCTCAACCTTTTGCAAGCTGCGCCCCCCCCAAGCTGGATCATTGCAGTTGCAGAATTGGCACCAGACCTCTGAAATTAATTTATGCTTTATTATTGTTATTATTGCTAGGCCTAATAGTAGGCATCATCTGCATTTTTTACAGAAGCTTGCAGGTAGGTGATGTTAATGTGAGACCTGAGCCTGTTTTGCCTTGCAAAGATCCTCAATTCTTGGCTCAATGTTTGATGAACATAGCCTCAAATCATCCTCGATTTGTGCACAATTGCGGTATTTCGTTTTGAGTGCAGTCATTTTTGAGAATCCTGCCTCACACAAATATGTCAACGCGAAAGGAAGGGGAATCTTCAAGGCGACGTCACAGAGTTCAGGATATTCCTTCATCAGAATGACGAAAGAGGGCAGGAGCTAAAGAGTTCCTTCAGTCTACTGTCACTCTTCAGCTCAATAAGCTGTTCCTGCATATCAATTGATAGCTTGTTTGCTGTGCACACAAACAGCTCTCGAACCCACCCAAAAGAACGATAATCCTCTTTAATGTACGTCGTAAATTGTTTTCTCATTGCTGACAGTGCTCAGACGCTGATTGAAATAGGGAGGAGAAATCGTGTGACATGCCTGCATCAGTGATAAAGTCTGATAGGCTGGGCATCATGTCGCAGTTCCCTCGAATGATGCAACCATGTCAGAGGTCTAGTTTTTGTGTGAAGGCGTGCACTTTGTCTGCAAGTTCAGCAACATACATCACACGCCCTGACGACCAAGAGAGCTGACAATTGACCATCACTTAATTTACCAATCACCTCATGATTTAAAATGTGACACTGATTTCATATGACAGTTCAACAAACAAGTTAATAATATTGAGTCACTTACATTTTAGACGAAATAATAACTGTTTTGGTCCATTTTAACAGCGAAAATAGATCCGATGAATCCAAACAAGATCACAGCATAGTAGCGCATCTCAGAGCAATACTCAATTGTGTTGTGAATGATTCAGTGTTTTGAACGAGTCGGATGAGTTAAAGATTCAATGACACATTCACAAACATCTGTCTTATTCTTGATGAATCGGCCGTTTGAACGAATCGTTTGAATGAACGACTTAATGACTCGCTGTTACAAACAGAGGTGACACAGATAACAGAGGCAGGTGAAAGCAGAGTTTATTTGCTGAACCAGGTTGTGAGCAGAAGGTGAGAGTCAGAATGGGTGTTCAGGTGAATGCTGGATATGGAGGTGATACGATACGTTTTCTTGTTTGTCGAACAACGGGACACTGGATCGAAGGAGACGAGGACGAGTGAAGTTCGGTGAAGGTCGGCTGTCAACCTGCGTCTTTAGAGGGCCCGTTGGAGTTGATGGTGGGCTGAGTCCCAGACCCTCTCACTCTCCCGGAACCAGTAATCCACCGCATGGAGGTCGGAGGGTTCCCCAGACCAGGGGAAGAGGGGAGGCTGGTAGCCGAGTACGCACTGGAACGGGGTCAGGCCGGTAGTGGGTTGTCGAAGGGAGTTCTGTGCATACTCGGCCCATCCAAGGAACTGATTCCAGGAGTCCAGGTGGCCATGACAGAAGGTACGGAGGAAACGGCCAATCTCCTGGATCTTTCTTTCCGTCTGCCCGTTCGTCTGGGGATGGTATCCGGACGTGTGGCTTACGGTCACACCTAGGAGTGAGAAGAAGGCTTTCCATACCTTGGAGATGCAGTGGTGGTAAGTGGCTTCAACCTAGTGAGAGAAGGGATGATTGCAATCACCATGGGTCGAGGAGGACGAACTGGGCATTCGGAGATGTAATGCCCAGGTAGACTGCTGTACAGGCAAAGATTCTGGGTCAGGCGTCTCTGCCGTTCAGCCGATGTCAGTCGGGTGTTCTCCAGTTGCATGGGCTCGGGGTGTGGTTCTGGAGTGCTGACATCACCTGGTCGGCGGAGGAACAATGACGACTGGCCCTGGTGTTCTTCCATGCACGACTGCATTCGAGTGGCGAAGCGGATAGAGAGTTGGATGAAGCGTTCTAGCCCGATGGTATCCTCGTATGCAGCGAGATGCAGCCGCACCCAAGGATCCAGTCCCTGTCGGTAGGTCGTAATCAAGGACTTCTCGTTTCATCCACTAGCAGCAGCGAGGGTTCGAAACTGTAGAGCATACTCATTAACAGTGGAGGTACCTTGTTTCAGATGATATAACTGTTCTCCGATCTACGAATCCCATGATGGTTTCCCAAAGACCTCCTTAAAGTGGGACATGAACCCCGACAGGGCCTGGATCACTGGACTGTCTGTGGATCACATGGACTCCGCCCAACGGAGCGCTTTACTCACGATCGTTGGGGTACAGGCGCGGCTGCATCTCCAGGACCAGCGAACATTGTAGAAGGAATCTGTTGCAATCCTCCGCCGAACCAGAGAAGGGCGCCGGTCTGGCCATGGGACTGGCGTACTCAGGGGGGCGAAGAAGCCGTGGTGTGGATCCCGGAAGTGCAGGTGCGCTGGTGGGGAGAGCTCGCCGAACGGCGTCGACGAGCTCTTGGAAGGGATCCGGGGTGCTCATCCTGGTGCGCGGTGTTGGTCCGGTATTCTCAAACGATACCGGACAGTGACTGAGTGAGAGTGTGGGGCTTAAGTGCAGGTTGTGATAGCTGTGATGATGACGTGCAGGTGTGTGTGATCAGTACTCAGTTGATTGGGATCGTTGTGGTTGTGAGAGGGTGGAGCCTGGCGTGCTTGTAACACTCGCTTAATAAAACCGCTTATCACCTGCATTTGTGCTCACTATCGACAAACCAATCAAATTGGTTCAAAATATATATATATTTTTTTTACTTATGCTGGGTACACACCAAAAGATTTTTTACATCTTATAAGATTTTCAAAATGTGATAGACCACACACATGAGGACAAATAATCCTAGATTTAACCGTTTTGCTCCTATAGTGTGTGGTGTGCCATGATGTGACAAAGACAGCACACCACACACGAACAGATTTTCAACCAGAGTCCCGAGTGTAAACACAGGAAATCACGCAAAATCTCACGAGACTGGTTTTTATAAAGTAATGAAAATGTCCTGGTTTTCATTATTTTCCATTGGGCCATTACATTGACCCGCACCGCTGCAAAATCTTCACATGATTAGTAATATCACGACATTGTAAAAGCACAACAGCCAACGTCATCTTGGAATAAACACACATTTAGTCTGCTTACACTTTAGGGCTGTGATAATAATCTTATTTTATTTTCGCTTCCAATGATTATACAAAGAAGATATGAGGTAAAACTATTATAAACTATATCCGCGTTCCGCCTAGAGCGAATTCCCTCCTCAGCGCGCTGTCATTTCTCCTAAACATAAACTTAAAGTCAGACTCAGCACAATGTGTGATTGTTGTCAAATGCAGTCTCTACTTTGGCTAAATTGCAGGACGTGTTTGATAAAATTAAAAGAACTATAATCCGCGCCTGCGGAATAGACGCTGTTTCCAAGGTGTGTGTATGTGTGCGTGTACATATGCTTCGTGCGCGATTAAACCATCAAATCTACCAAACAGCCTATATGTCAAAATGACTGGCTTGAGAGTATTCTCTTAAACACAGTTTATATCTTAAAGGTGCGTATAGTTTGGAGAAATCAATGGGAGAATAATTAGAGCTGCATTCGGTCTTAAGGGGCAGCATCTAATAAACCTGCCATTAATGTGAATCAAACAACTAAAGGAAAAGAGAAAATTACTCGCAGCTCTTGCATGAATAACTTTACTTTTAAAAAGCATTAATCTATCAAAAGTGAAAACTATGCAATGTTATTTTACATTTCATTACTTTATTAGACTTCATAAGATTCTTTATTATTATTATTATTTTAGATTTTTAAAGATTCTTTGATTAGCCTAATAAAAGTTAAAATGATATTTAACAATGTAATATTTAACAATATAAGGCAATTGTTTTGTTCTGTATTTTTGATTAAATAAATGCAGGCTTGATAAGCATAAGAGAATTCTTGCAAAAACACAAAATATTATCCAAACTTTATACACACACACACACACACACACACACACACACACACACACACACACACACACACACACACACACACACACACACACACACACACACACACACACACACACACAGACAGGCCTACTACATATATATGACGGCATATGGAGACGTGGTCTGTACATGTCACACTTTGTGCTGCGCCGACCGCGCTTCTGTATTCCCTCAGTGTGCTTTCTGATTGGATATTATTGCGTTTCACGTGAGTGTGCGCCTTTGTCCTCGGTTCCCCACACATCAGGATTTCTGATCGTAAATATTCAACATGTTGAATATTTACGATTCGCGATCGGGACGGCTCCGAGGTTCTTCCGAGCAGGTTCGGACACTCTTAACACACTTCACACCACAGGAACATCTGATAAGATAATCTTCAGAACCATCAAGATAATCGGGACCGAGCTAAGATTGTCGGAAGGGGGGAAATCGGCCCAAAATAAGCCCGATTATCTTTTGGTGTGTACCCAGCATTAGCCCAAACACATTAAAATTTTTATTCAGGAGTTATGTATATACAAAACTATAACTTTTCATGACAGTAGTTTAGTGATTAAAAAAATTGTGCAATTGTTTTTTTGTTTTGTTTTTTCAACAAAAAAAATCCTCCCATCCAGTAGCCTACTCGTGCCCCCACCGGTTGAGAACCACTGACTCATCAAAATATTTAAAACAATTTCAACTTAAGTTATATGTGATTAAACTAATTGTTAAAGTCAGTTTAGTGTAATTAAAGTCAAAATTACATGTACAGCCATATAAATTGATTATACTTTGATTACTTATACATAAGGCAGCAGCTGAACTTAAGGTTTCAAGTGTAAGTATGTGGACTTTTTTGCCAGTTTTTTTGGGCCAAAAAAGGGCCAAAAAAGAGATTGAACTGACACTGAAAAGTTAAAAAAAATAGCAAATTAAAAAGTTATCAGACAATTAAATGCCTTAATATTGCAGGGTCACAAAAACGTACTGAGAAGGACAGATGCACATACTGCAAAAGACTCTAAGAATTAACGAAAATAATTAAGTTTTAAGAATTAACACCCTTTAAACTCCAAACTGTCACAAGTTTAATGAAATATGAATATTGATTCTTTAAAGGTTTGGAGTGAATCTTGACCAGCGCTAAGTCAGACAGCAGAATGGTGGTGAGGGAGTCATGGTTAAGCTGACCAGGTCCATCAAAGAGCTAAATGGACCTTTAGGGAAGATGAACTCCCAAAACTATTGCTAGGTTCTAAGATATCTTCAAACTGTTTTACAAGAGGAGTTCCCTCAAGAGTCAACCTGCCACAGGCTCTTCCGATTAGTTATTGAAACTGTCCTAAAAGCCTTCGCGGTACATCACATTGAAAGTTGGTGATGATTATAGTGGTCCCCAGTTTCTGGGGCCCATCATAACGTGCTTCTGTCATCTCAGGCCTCAATGATTTCCTTATAACAGTTTCCTAATGTGGCAGGGAGAATGTTCTTCCTTTGTTATTATGAAACATTGGGACAATGTTTTATTGAGATCATTATAAAAACTTTCAATTTAAGAACATTCCCAAAATACACTCAAAATGTTGCAAGTAAAATTTTCTAATTTTGTTAACTCGTCAAAATTAAATGAACATTTTATGAAGAACATTCAACATCTCATTTCTCAAAGATTTCCTTATAACAGTTTCCTAATGTGGCAGAGAGAATGTTCTTTCTTTGCTATTATGAAATATTGGGACAATGTTTTTTTAAGATCATTGTACAACTTTTTACCTCAGATGTAATGTTGCAGTTAAAATGTTATATCTTGGTTTACATTTAACGCTATAGGACAATTTTTTTTAATGAGAAAACATTCTTAAAATATTTGTTAAACATTACATTCAAATGTTTTCTTCAGAACATTAACCAAACTTGTAGGGAATGTTAGCCAAAGTTCTGAGAACGTTCCCTGCTAGCTGGGATTTCATCTCCATAAATTAACTGATACAATTTTTTTTTAAAAGCACAAAAAATAATAAAATGCATTTTTGCATTAAATAAATGTCTTATTTTAATGGTTATACTTACACATTGCAATGCAATTATGCATTCATGTGCAAAATAAGTTAAATGGCAAATAAAATAGAAATAGAAGAGTTAAAATAGAAGTGTAAGGGCACATTATGTAGCTTTTGATGGGTTTCTATGAGCTGTGGTTATGTCATATCCATCTGGCCACTATCGGCCACCCACTTCACACCTTTCACACCTACAATCACAGTTCTGCAACATCTACCACACGGGAGACTTTCACAACCACCCTAAACCCTGCCAAAGCAAACCCCATACTAGCTTGAAGTCATCAAGAATACACACACACACAAAAAAAAAACGTAAAAAAAAAAGAAAAAAAAGACAATATTAGAAGAAAACAAAAATCAAAGGACAAACCTTGCTGAAAAACTGCTTGTTTGGCCCAGTTTAAATTACCTGTTGGTTTTAGTTTCACTGAACTTCGTTTCAGTGAAGCAATAATCACTACTAACGGCAACATGAAAGACTCAAAAATGTGATGTTTTTATTGGGAAAAGTAAAAAAAAAAGAAAAAAAAAAAGAGCAGATTATTATTTTAGGTGCGTAGGCACCTATTACATCCGTTAGTGTTCCCATTCAGTCGGTCACTCTCGACACCACGTCGGAGTACTGACGAATAGGAATCTCGCTAGCGAGAGCTAGTCTACTTCAAGCGTAACTAAATGAGCCAATGCACATTGGCATGCAATGATTGCACTAGCTACTCATGCCATGCAGCGCGGGTATAAATGAGGCACAGGTGCTTGCATCAAATTAGCATTTTGCTTCGGAGCCGAGTGGTGAATGGATTGTCCTGAAAACACTCTCTACAAGCGTGTGTTAACATAATGAGTCAAGCTCAACAGTTGGATCTCTCCTCATTTGGTGTTGGAGTGACGGCATTGCAGCGGGGTCTAAATTCTTTCTCTCTCTTTCTATTTTGTTTTATTGAGCAAAAACAAAATGCTGTTCTCACAGCTAGTTCGGTGCACTGTTAGAGCGCTGAAAAGCCGTTTTCACGGCTGGTAAGAGATCGCCTTCTAGTGTGCGCATGACAGGCTGCACATTTTCCCTGTTTGCGTCGCCGCGACTATCCCCATGGTGCTTCAGCACCCCGGAGAGCATTTTCCCTAAAAGAGCTACACAGATAGAACTTGCGTCTTTTTAAAGATGACATTTTACCTGTGTGTTTCTGGTTGCAGTTGTTTCCTGTCCTCACTGATGGCCACGAGCACTGTCTGGGCAGCATGATGAGACTGCGTTCGTGGGTGGTTCATGTTTTCAAATGAGAACATGACCACGTCTGCAAGCCGGTCGCAACTCTTCTTTCTCCGGGAAGCTTGAGTCCCCTTTGTTGTTGGCCAGCCGCGGCTTCTGTGTAGAAGCACAGCCTCGGGTCTGCTCGACACTCTGGGAGACCGCAGAGATCAGCTAGAGCTGCCGCCGTGGGAAACCCGGACGGACCTCTTGCTTCTCTGCGTGTCGTGTGCCGTCGAGCTGCTAAACCCAGCGCTCGCTCGGCACTCCGTGCGCTGTCCCCTTGCCTATTTCCCGTTCTAGCGCCCTCCATTGGCAACAGGAGAGGTCTACTTCGGTGTAATAGCTGTGGTGACCTGAGGTTGGTGGGGGCTTCTTCGGGGAACCAACCCCCTAGGGCTCCTCCCCCTCTAGCGCACTGCAAGCTGTGCAGCTTCTGGATGGAATTGCTGGTCCTTCTTATGGGGGAACCTAGCATTTCATTCAGGGCTCCAGCTGAGGATCAGATGTCAATCGCTGCATCGGAGAGAGGGCTGTTGTGCTCTGGGAATGATGATGCGGAGCTCGCTGTAATAGTGTGTGTTTTGCTGAATGAGTTAACAGCCATGCTTACAGTCAATCCCAGATGTGCATGTAAAACTTTTCAGTACGGAACTATTTTGGATATGGAATGCCAAAGGGGCCAGAACTGCATACATTTTTCCTCCTTTCCTCCTCCTTTCCTCCTAATTTTTCCTCCTCACTACCCTCAACGGTGAGGTGGTTGTATTCAGACCACCTCCGCCCTGCACTCTTAATGCACGAGGGTAGATCTGAGTCGGGGTTGAGCTGAGCATGTTGACTAACTCGGCCAGACGATGTCCACCTCCGTGGTACAGAAACGCCCCCTGGCTTGCCTTGCTGAGGTGTGAGTGGTCGTCAAAGTAAGCTTCACGATGCTCCCATCTCACAAGGTGGCCACTTCGGCGACACTGTCGAGGACTGAGCCCAGCAGTTCTTAGCAGTCGGTAGCGGGCTGAGGAAATCAAGAGCTTCCCCTGACGTACCATCAGAGTGCCTTGTGGGCCGCCCCTCAGTCTGCTTGTTGCTAAGGGCGTCACCTCCTGTAAAAAGAAAAAGTCTGCTCTACTGTGTTCGTGGCAGGAGGACGACGCCGCCCGTCTCCACTGCTGTTTAAGCGGCCGGTGAAAAATCACCTGATATGGGTGACCTAGATTTAGGCAGGGCTGCTTTTTCCCCGGAAGAGGGCCGGGCAGAGAATGTTTTGAGTCTAAATTCTGTTCTGCCGCTGGTCACAACCAGTGGTACCCATATTCTCAAAAAAAAAAGAAATAAAAAAGCAGTTCCTCTATCTCTGGGTTCTCCGGGGGCTCAGAGAGTTGTGGCCGGTCAAATGCCGGACCACACTCATCCTCCTCCTCTTCGCCAGTAGGCAGGAGCGGGTGACGCAGGGACACACCACAGCCTCCTCGCGGACCCTCTGCCCTCCGTGGAATCAGGTATGTGTTGCACAGCACACTCACACCTCACTGCGGGCCGCCTCAACGAGACAGCCGCCCCAGGCCGGTGCCTGCATTCCACCTCGCTGCCCCATGCCAGTGGTCCCGATGGTCCTGCTTGTTCGGCCTCCGCGAGCTTGCTTAGAGCTCCCCAGGCTGTCTCGCTGGCTCATTCAGATCATTCTGAACTGCCTGAACACGTTTCAAGGCAGGATGGCGGTTCCACTGAAACAATTTCAGAGGCTCCTGGGGCATATGGCGACCGCGGTGGCGGTAACGCCGCTCAGCTTGCTTCATATGAGACCGCTTCAGCATTGGCTTCACTGCTGAGTCCCGAGATGGCCGTGGCAATGCGGCACTCACCTGGTGAGCATCACACCGGCCTGTCGCCAAACCTTCAGCCCGTGGTCAGACCCCTTGTTTCTTCAGGCCAGAGGGCCTCTAGAACTGGTGTCCAGGCATGCTGTGGGTTTTCACGGATGCCTCTACCATGGGCTGGGGTGCCACGTATAACGGGCATGCAGTGTCAGGGGTTGGACGGGCCCGCACCTGCATTGGTACAATTGCCTTGCGTTGCTAGCAGTACATCGTGAACCGAGCTGCCTCAAAGGCCGGTTATGGGGCAAAGATGTTTTGGTCAGTTCAGACAACACTGCGACCATTGTGTACATCAACCATCAAGGTGGTCTATGCTCCCGTCGCATGTCGCAAATCACCCGCCATCTCCTCCTCTGGAGTCAGAAGTGTCTGAGGTCGATTCAGGCCATTCATGTCCCTGGTGTGCGCAACCGTGTGGGCGACGAGCTGTAATGAGCTGCGCTCCCGGAAAGTGGCGACTTCACCCCCAGGGGGTTCAACTGATCTGGGCTCAGTTCGCGGCGGCACAGGTCAACCTGTTTGCCTCCCCAGAAACGTCCCACTGCAGCCGGCCCCGGGGCCGGAGCAGATATGCGTTCCCCCCAGTGAGCCTACTAGCACAGACACTGTGCAAGGTCAGGGAGGCGAGGTTCTGTTGGTGGCGCTGTATTGTTCCAACTGGACTTGGTTCCCTGAACTCATGCTCCTCGCGTCAGCCCCTCCTTGGCCGATTCCTCTGAGGATAGATCCAAACTCAGAGACGAGGCACCATCTGGCACCCGCATCCAGACCTCTGACATGTCTGGTCCCTGGACGGGAGCCGGAGGTTCTTGGTGACTTACCTCAGGAGGTAGTTAACACCATCACTTCGGCTGAGCCATCTACAAGACTGGCCTATGCCTCGTGGTGGAACCTGTTCGTTGATTGGTGTTTTTCCCGGAAGACCCCCAAAGATGTTCGATCGCATCTGTGCTTTCGTCCCTACAGCGAGGGTTGGAGCGTAGGCTGTCGCCCTCCACCCTCAAAGTCTACGTTGCTGCTATTTCTGCCGATTATGACCATGTAGATGGTAAGGCGGTTAGGGAGCATGCCCTGGTCGTTAAGCTCCTTAGGGGGGCGAGACGGATAAATCCTCCTCAAACCTCACTCCATACCCTCTTGGGATCTTGCTGGTGCTCCAAGCACTTCAGAATGCCCAATTTGAGCCTTTGCAGTCAGCAGAGCTTAAAATTCTGCATGAAAACTTTGCTGTTGGCCGCATTGGCCTCCATCAAGAGATTAGGGGACCTGCATTTTCAGTCGACGAATCGTGCCTGGAGTCGGGCCGGGTGACGCCCACGTGGTACTGAGACCCCGGCCTGGCTACGTGCCCAATTTCCCACCACTCCCTTCAGGGAACAGGTGGTGAACCTGCAAGTGCTGCCCTTGGAGGAGGCAGACCCAGCCCTAGCTTTACTCTGTCCCGTCTGCACTCTATGGATCTACGTGGACAGAACTCAAAGCTTTCAGGACCTCAGATCAGCTCTTTGTCTGTCATGGAGGCCAGCTGAAGGGAAAGACTGTTTCCAAGCAGAGGATGGCCCACTGGATAGTGGACGCCATCACCTTCGCTCAGGGTGTGAGCACACTCTACTAGAAGTGTTGCATCCTCCTGGGCGCTGGCACGTGGCGCCTCACTGTCAGACATCTGTAGAGCTGCGGGCTGGGCGGCACCTAACACGTTCGCTAGGTTCTATAGCCTACGTGTAGAGCCGGTCTCCTCCTGTGTTCTCACCTCAAACGGGAAGAAGCACTGAGAGGCCCGGCTCTTGACGGCTTGCTACGGTTCGACGCTTACATTCTCCAGAAGCAAACTCTGTGAGTCCTCCACCGCCCTCGGTGCTGGGTTTGGCGGAACGTCCGGCATCAGGCCTCTTGCCGCTGAATCCTTGAGAACCGGTATTGGGCTTGGGCCATGTGAGTGACCCTGTGGGGATTCCACATATTTTTCCACAGTTGCTCCTTTTGGAAGCCGTGTCTTTCCCTTGGGAGAGCCCTCCCTGGGAATGGAGCCCCCTCACAGCGGCGGGCTATGGCTCAGCTCTGTACTTCACTTAACTCCTTCAGGGTATGATGTGGGTTCCGCAGCATCCCCTTCCACTAGGGCACACTTTCCCAGTGTTATCCAAAAAGTCACTGAGCGGGTCACGCAGAACAGCAGTGATGGACTTCTCTGTGTGAGCCCTGTCTCATCAGGTGAGAGAGCTCAGGAGGGGGCACAGGCCATGGCGCATTGGTAGGAATTCCTATTCGTCGGTACTCCGACGTGTCGTCGAGAGTGACCGACTGAATGACGTCCCTTCGCCATGTCCTCTGTACCCTGCTGGGGTGCCAATTCACCTACTCGGCTCCTCAATAAAAGACTAATATGATGCAAGCACCTGTGCCTTATTTATACCTGTGCTGCGTGGCATGAGCAGCTGGTGCAATCATTGCATGCCAATGTGAATTGGCTTGTTTAGTTACACTCGAAGTAGATTGGCTCTCGCTAGCGAGATTCCTATTCGTCGGTACTCCTGACGTGACGTCTTCGTTCCCGCCTTCAGGGTACGAGGGTTACATACGTAACTGAGACGCTCTTCTTAATGAAATTTGGCAACAGATAGAAAACAGTTTGAACTGTTGGAGTCTCTAACTCAAATCTTCTAACACCACCAACTGTCCAAAACTGCACTCATGTTTATGCTAATACGTTTTGAACCTTGTAAGTGCTAAAAACTATATATATATATATTTTTTTTTCGAACTCCTCCTAAATCATTGCTCTGATTTTCATACAAATAAACTCAGATCTTCTTCAGGCCATGTTGACAAAAATAGATGGAATTCAAGTTGATTCGAATAGAACTAGATAAATTAATTCATAGAATAAATTGATTAGCATACCATTCTTGAATAAGTCACAAACAGATTAAACAAAAACATGTAAAAGTGGCTGTAAACTGTAAACCAGGCTGTAAACCTGTTTTATTCTGCTGTAAAGTTGGGCATTTTTAATATGGGGCTCAATGCGATTCTGCTCCCTTCTGGAGCCTGTCCCTAGTGGCCAGTCAATGAACTGCAGTTTAAGGCACTTCCGTATTGGCTTCAAGAGAGACAGCGGGAGGTTGCCGCTTGGTCCGAATCTTATGTTAGCTTCACTTCCTGTCTCCTGAGAGACCTTCATCTGATCGATTTTTGAAGGCAGCATGTATCCCACAGTCCTGGGCTTTCCATTCGGTGAAAGTTGAACTGGCAAAAAAGAAGGCTTCTGAAAGTTGCATTTGCTGGTCAGTTTGTTTGTAAATGTATGTTTTTTACCAACATTTTCTACTTCGGATGTCATTTCTAGCGGGAAATTACTAATGTAGTAATTACATACGGTTACACTGCCTAAGAAGTCTGTCCGAAATTAGTTTCGTGAGGACCCTTCATGCACAAACGCTGCCTTATAAGCCATTGTCTGATAAGGCAGCAAGGCAACGACTCAGCTGCCCAGGTTTTTGGACGCATCCTATATCTCCGCTTTAACATATTCAGACAAAACTTAATGTGTATTATGATAACCATGACCTCAGGTACCTGCACAGTTTCAGCACGTCTTCTTATTTTGACCAAAAATCACAAAACTAGTCTCTTTAGATTTGAGGTGCCATGCCGAATTGAACCTCTCTCCTTGATGTTCTTAATGATCCAGGTTCTTCCTTGCATGTGTGGCCATTTTGATGCAAAGTGATGATGGCTGCATGTCCACAAGAACACAATGACTGGAAGCACTTCTTCCCTTCTTTTATAGTGATCAGTTTGCTCTTATAAACCATTCAGAATGATTAAGTGACTTTACCTGACATTACTTGTTCACATTTTCCCATGTGCTGATGATATGATTTGTGAAAAGATGTTAGCTGGTCATTTTGTGTCAGGGCCAAAAAACTGTGAAATGTAGGTTTTTGTGATAAAAACCAATGAAGTGTTTTGCAGTTCTTTAAAATGCATCTGCCACTCTGCACAATAATATAGAAACAATGTGAATCAACAACAAAACAACTGTAGCAGTTACTTTTTAAAAACACAAAATGTATGTCACTTTTGGCCTTAACCATTCTTATCCCTGTGTAAATTAGTCAAATTTGTTTGGTAGTAAAATGCCACCATTTAGTCGCAGCCTGGAGCCCTGTAACAACACTTTCTGTTCTGCCCTAATAATGGCTTTATGTTAAATTGATGGCAAAAATTTAAGAATTCCTATGATTTGAATTGTACTTATATGTACAATTTTAATTAAACTCATATAATAGTCATAGCCTAAACCTAACCCTCATTGGGACATAAGGGGACTCCTTCCTCCAGTGTAAGTCTATGAGATGTTTTCTCCAGTTTTATTGTACCCCAGGTTAAAATTTTTATGATAGCACCCTTCTCCTAAACAAGTTGCAAAACTATTGCATTTTCCAACATGGCTTGGAGTTTGTCCAAATTATTATTTGTACAAATACTAGTAAAAGTAATAGTGATGCTTGTCTTAGCAAATAGCAATAATAATTTCTAACCATTAATAATTAATAATTAATAATAATAATAATAATAATAATAATAATAATAATAATAATAATAATAATAATAAAATCATATAGATAAGGAAATGTTTAAATAAGAATCTACGAGTTACTATGAATTCATAAAAAAAGAAGAAAAAAAAGTAATAATAATTCTTACGGAATGGACTGAATGAGATGGTGTTCATTTGTTCTGGTGATTGAAAATGGAAATTGATTAGCCATTACAAGCAGTGGCACGAAAGATGTATCAATTAAGAATCAAAAGCATGACCGACTGCAAAGGCTGTTTTAAGGACTGAAAGCCCATTATCTATTGTTAAACATCAATAAACAGGTTAAAATTATAACTATAAAGGTTAATGTGTGAGTAAGAAAGCCTGCGGCAATGCAGAATCCCCTGATGCAGGTCAGATCCCTTTGACACACACACAAATCACAAGCTTAACACAGCCCCTACCGGCTGTCTACAAACACTCATGGTGAGCCAACACAAGTTGTTAATAAAAGCTGCCGCAGACTCTTTAGTAGTGCGATTTTACACACAACTGTGTCCTGTGGTCAACAGACAGGATGTATGTCCAGAGCATAAGATTTTATCAAACTCTGATTCACCAATGTACCAAAGTCTGCAAGCAAAATAAAAGTCTCTTGCGCTATGAATGAGCAACCCTTTTCTTTGTGCAATGCACTTTTCTTCTGGGTTTATCTGGGATCTGGCTGTGACCAGATGAAAATGATAACTGGCGTACAGATTAAATTAGTCATTGCTAAATCAACATCCTCATGCATCTAAGCATAACGATGACCTCCTGTCCACAAAGCTCACGGTTCAAGATTGTCCACATATTTGATTTGTACTGACAGCCAATTAAATTTGACTAAACATGAATGTTGATCTATTTTGGGAAAGCGTTGTAATTAGTTAATGAACTGTAAGAGAAAGCTTCTTCATCTCATTTTGGTGCTTAATTAACCTTGAAGTTGGAGATTTCCCCTAGCTGGAGAGACTAACCTCTGTTTATTTTTTTTATTTTTTATTAAAAAATGTTCATGATGTTGTTTGTTATAGCCCATCTCCTGTTTACTTTTGTCAAGTACAATGTCAAATGGATTGGTTACTGGTTTTATGGCCTCCTTCTCTACAACCGTTAACTTTGCCCGTGTTCCAGCCGCCTCTGGGAGTCATGGATGATTGATGCTCCAGCCATCTTGCTTAGTTTATCCAGCTGAGTGATTGAGACAGCTCTGATAGAAGGATCCAGACTTGCTGGCAGTGATCATTTGTGTGTGCATGCAAGCATGTAGAAAATGGCCATTTAGGTTCAGGGTAAAATGCATAACAAAAGGAAAGGTTTTACGATTCTCTCATTCAACAACCAGGAGAACCCGCATCTGGAGCCTTGGATAACCAAACATTCAAACTGGTCAGAGTGCAGTATACATCTAGGTATTTCCTCTGTGAAGAAAGTATCTGTTACAAAACCTATTGAACTGCCTATACCTACAAGCGTCATGTATACTTTAAGACATCATAGATGCACTACTGAACATCAAGAATGGTCTAAAAAGTTGACCATTGTTCATAAAGTCAATAGCGCAGTGATTTAAAGGGCACATTAGTAAAATGTACCTATAGGCAGGTGCATAACATGCGTACTCTGCTTATTACACACGCAGCAGCACAAAACATTTTTTTAAATATTAAAAATAAAAGGATTACAATGTAAAAGATTATTGTGAACATAAAAATAAAAATTCCTACATATTTTTTTTCCATCGTTAAACTAGCAAAAGTGGATTCAGACATGCCCTATAGTGCACTTGCACCGTGCACTTTAGACCATGCGCTTAGTTCATTTAAATAGGGCCCTAATAGTTCTTTAACTCAACCTGCTTGCAATCACATCATTCTTTATAGAGCACAGGTGATTGCTGCTGTGTCAGTGAGCTTGCATGCTCAACCTTCAACTAGTTGGATAGCATTTTCTGTAGTTGCAGCGTGCTTTTAGAAACCCTCCACCTTCCCCAGCTTCACCTGTATAGATCTGTTATCGGTAATTCATGTATGTTATTTTGTTAAGCAGCAGCATGTCTTAATTTCTCAGAGCAGCATGTCGTGTATGTGTTTTTGTTTTTGTTGTTGTTGTTGTTGTGTTGTTGTTGTTGTTGTTGTGTAGGCTAGTCCACTGATAGTGGTTAGGGATTAGTGATAGGGATTTACTTAACTTCGTCTTTCCCCACCATTGACTGAATTTTCCAGCTATCCACGTTTTCACTGTTATATGGTAGGGGGTGCTATGACACATCTTCTAATACAGAATCTCGGATCAAAATACAGGAGAAGAAAACAGCTGAAACAAGTGATAGAAGATTGCTCACATCAAACATTAAACAACACATCATAAATAACTGCATAACGTTACCAAATGAAATGTCAAACCCACGAAGAGGAAACTACTGTGAAGCTTTGGTGTTGGTGGGCTCAATCTACTCCATCTGTGTTTTGATCATTGTTCTGAATCTGATCAAGGTGTAGTTTTTGAGAAAAATGCGATTTTCTCAACTTTTTGTTTAAAATGTTGCCTTTTTTATGAAATGACCCACATTCAAAAAGTTGATAAAGGATGCATGAAGTTATAATAAGATGTTTAAAAAAATAATTCAAGTACAGTTAAATGTGTATTTCAAGTATAAAAAATTATATTTACATTTGAACAAAGCATACTGAAAATGCAAAAATAATATATACTGTTTTTTTAATTTTTTTTTATGACATTGGGGTTTTTCACCTTTAATGGACAGGACCTTACCATAAGAGACCGGAAACAATGGGAGAGGCGAGAAGGGAACAGGAGCAGGAAAGTATACCTTCAGCTGGGACTTGAACTCATGCTGTCTGTGGTGCTGCTGTGCCTCAATGTTGATGTGCTGTCCACACGGCTATGGCTCTGACAGAGCTTTCCCTAAGCTCGGGATACTAAGGCCTTATTATCTCTTATATTTCTCATTTAGGTATCAGCTTTGCCTTCTGGTGCCAGCTGCATAAGTGAAGTTACTAAATGTAACTTCGGGAGGAAGTACGCCCATCTAATCTTCCAATTAATACCAAGGGATAAAATCAGCAGCTTACCTCTTCCCGTTGTTAGTTCTTGCAGCATTTGACCCACCCAAACCGCATCATGACTGACTTCCAGGAAATCGAATTGTTTCTCTCCGACGACAAACTTTCTAACGTGCCAGAAACACCTGCAAGCTTTTCTCCCAACAGATCCTCCTTCACTGCACATTTCACCTGATAATCGTCCAGGTCGCCGGTCTCTCCGCTCCACAAACCAGCACAAAAACCTCGCTCAAGGAGACCTCTTTCTAGATCATCACGTAGCTCGGCTGATCCTCGCTGTGATTCATCTCGTCCTTCATCATCATCATCATCAGCATTAATTAAATTTGTCCATTAAAGTGTCCAACTAATTTGTTTTGAATACAACCCGTTACAAAGGGAATGCATTTTATTGTGGAACTACACAAATAGTTAGCATTTAATGAAGAGTGGGATCCAGACTGGGTCTAGAATGAGCGACGGGGCATCACATATGGCTAATGGCTTTTGCACGCTTTAGCGCCTCAACCAACGACTCCACGGCGTTACCAGAGAGGCCAGAGGAAGTGAGGGAGCATTGAGGAGGGTCTTACAACGTAACATTACACGTTGCGGGAGCTTAGAAGGGCACGGTCTTTGACCGGGGCATGCACACATACCCGTGGCAGAATGGATGCGCACTAGACTGGGGTGCAGACCACGACTTGACCACATGTTCGTGGGCGCTTTCGAAAAGGAATGTCCAATTCCCTGACTGCTTTATCCCTGACTGCTATTGCTTATTTTCTTCATTCTATTGCTTTTTTGTTTTGTTTTTCTGCTTAATTTATTTACGTATATTATTGTTGTTGCTTATTTTATTAATTATATTTACTTTATTGCTTATTGTGTTATTTTTTGTTAATCTTGTTGCTTATTTAGTTCCTTGTTATTTTATTTTTGATACTGCAGATGTTTTTTTTTTTTTTTTCATTTTATATCAAGTGTACAGTTGCAGTTTTTTTTAACCTCCTGAAATAAATATATCTATGTTCTAATCCTCTGCATTACTCATTTTCTTTTTCTGTTTAGAAGAGAACTGAGCCTTTAAATTTCCTTTCTAAATGCTTTACAAGGCATTCATAGCCCTCACATACATAGCTCACAAAAATAGTTAACTGACAACTACTAAATGTTTTATAACTACCTGAATTAATCATAAACTACAACAGGAATACATGTTAATAAAGCATTTATTAACACACTGCGTAACTATTACTATATGTCTAAATATTAAGATATACAAATGTACATTTAGACATTTATTAATCATTCACTTACACTTTCTAAATGATCGGTAACACTTTATAATAACTACACGCTATGAAGCATTAGTTAAGCATTAGTAAATAGTCAATTAATCATTTATAAAGCATTAGTAGAAATTAGTAAGCGGTTTATAACTACAGTTTTAAATGCTTTGTTCTTGATTTATAAGCATATCTATGTAGCATTAGTAAATAACCAATTCATCATTTATAAAGAATTATTAAGCAATTTTTTAAAAACAGTTGTAAATGTGTTGTTCTTGATTTATAAGCATATCTATAATTTTGGTAAGGAACATTACAAAAAAAAAAAAAAAAAGAGATGAGATATTAATTTTGTAATATTAGATAATATTGAAAAGTGGCAGTCATGAGATATTAATGAACCACATACAACACCCTTCAGTCTATAAAAACCTATTTTGCTGCATCATTAAATCAGGAATCTGGTTTTGATTTAAATAAGTGTTAATAAATACATGTATTAAGCATTTATAACTAAGTTAAAAAGGGATCACTATTTGGCAGGCATTGCGTTAAAGTCACCCTTTTTATTCATGCAGTTAAACCTGCTTATCAATGATTTATAATGCATTTGTAAATGAGTTATTAGTCATTAACAAACACCTTTATAAACCCTTTACAAAGGGAACCTTAATGTAAAGTGTTACCCATATAATAATGCTATAAACGCTAATTTCATTGTTGTAGTAAACCAGCTCATTCAAGTCAAGACTGAGAACTGAGTAGGTTGAGTCAGAGTCAAGATCAAGAACAGAAGTTTGGGTGAATGAAATCTGCTTTTACATCAGTGTTACATGAACCTCCGGAGTACACGCACATAATGTTCATAAATGTAAATCTACAAAGACCACAAAACATATCCTCAGTGTTTAAGTGCCCATGACTGCACTCCAGTTAAGAGTACAAATCTTGAGTTTGTGACAAGAGTTAGGTACTACAACACTGCTACCTTCTAATATTAAAAACGGTCAGTTTATTACGATTTTTAATTTTTTTTTAAATTTTTTGTTTTAATGTTTTAAACAAAGCATGTTTTCCATGGGAACATTGAATTTTCAAAAGATTGTTATAATATCAATATGTACTTCAATTTAGCATCCTTATATACAGTCACCTACATGTCAGTTCCTCACTGAGCAATGGATAACACTAGATCTTTCAAGACAGGCTGTCTTTATGTCTTTGGCTTCCTCTGCCTTTTATTAAAAATCTTCCTTTCTCTGCCATATGGACTGGTGCATTCAGATGATCTCAATGCGCAAACACATTTAATATCACAGCCAGAGGTCAACTCTTGCAAGCGTTCATGTCAGTGTGTGTGAAAGTGTGCCAGAAAGTCGAACATTGGCTGAGGGACATTGAGACACTTTAGCAGGTGAGCAAGCCATCTGTGAAATGGGAACTTATAAAACATCCTTCAGCACAAAGGAACTCTTAGGGGCCCTGTTCTTGTAATTGGACTATAGATACTGATTTTCAATTATGTTACATATAGGGTTGCAGTGTGATATTAATGATATTTATGTGTAATACATTTACAACATGTTATATATGTTCACCCCCCTTTACCCTAACTCCCTAAGACAGTGGTTCTCAATTCTGGTCCTAGGGACAGACCACACTGCACATTTTGTATATTTTCTTATTTAACACGCCTAATTCATATCATCAGCTATTACAAAAGAGCTCCATGAACTGAACTGAAGGGCTGCGTTTGAAATCGCATACGTACTTATTTTGAATAAGTAATTAGTTCACGACCGCTAAAAAAGTATGTTCTTTATAGTATGAATGTATGAAGTATGAATGTAATCCGGACGTACTACATTCGCCATTGTCGAATTGTTGTCATTATCACGTGACCTACCAGTAATCACTTCACTGACATTCATAAATCCTCTCCCGTGGCCTCATGGGATAGTAAAGTGTCTAGTAAGTAAAATGGTACGCTCCAATTATTAAGCAGGAAAATGTGTATTTAAGGCAGCCGTCATTAGTGGAAGGGAGAATTGAAGGATGGATCATGTTTTTTGAGATATGAACTATAGGTTATTTATTATTGTTTCCAAACGTAAATATGAATGGATTTGGATGGATTCTTCTGACCTTTCTTTGTTTCATCCAATGTGGCTGCATCCAAATGGTCCTAAGGAATGTTTATGGCCTAAACCTTAGGAATTACAGGAAACCGTTGCTTTCCTGTAGCTCAAACAGTAGAGCATGGCGTTAGCGACGCCAAGTTCATGGGTTCGATTCCCAGGGAAAGTAAGAACTGACAAAAATGTAAAATGTGTAGCTTGAATGCAGTGTACCTTGAATGCTAGCAACGCCAAGGTCATGGGTTCGATTCCCAGGGAAAACAAGAACTGACAAAAATATAAAATGTGTACCTTGAATGCAGTGTAAGTCGCTTTTGGATAAAAGTGTCTGCTAAATGTATAAATGTAAATGTATGTAATGTAAATGAATGAGATCCATCAGGCATATGGGTGAAGTGTTCACTACAACAGCTACTGATGCAGCATCACAGTGGTTACAGTATTTTTTCAAATGTATTAGCTCTTAATGCAGAAGTATTTATCATAACAATCAAACAAACTCCTGTGACACAGCAACTCTGTAGCCGTACAATTTTTAACTGTGTCTGTATAGTTTGGTTTTAAAGAATTTTAGCAAGAGTGAATTTATAAAAGACATTGACATTAAATTATCTTTTTTAGTTGGTGGAGAGAAGAAAACCGCTTTTGTAAAAGCGTACCTGTCATTGACTAGGCTTTATTTTTATTAAATTAATTTCAGAATGTGCATTTTCTCAATATGAGAAAAGCTTTTGGGTTGTTTACATTAGCAATTTAGGTAATGGCAAATCAGAAAGCAAAAAAAGTTATTAAATATCATTCCAATTATGATTTTTGTGGCAGTGTGCATATAATTTTTTTCCTATTATACACAAATGTTATTCATTTTATTATCAGTTTATTTATTAAGTCAGTTTATTTAGACCTTTATGGTATACTGTGTCAAATAAGATTTGTTTGTTTATATCCATACTTAATGCAGAGAGAACTCATGGGTGGGTTGCAGGAGAAGTAAGGAAGTCTTATTATAATCTTTATGTGACATTTGTCTATCGAAATAGCTTTTATTTATTTACCATATCATATGGTAATCATAACCATGGACATGGCACCCCTGGGGATGTGCCAAGATGCCATAATTATCCCGGACCTAGTTTGACAAATATGTATTGCAGAGTTCATCTGCAAAAGAAAAACATTGCCAAACATATATTCTACTTGTGAAATTCTGAATATGTCCTTCTTCCCCGTGTGACAGTTGTTTAGACATCCAAAGAAAGACATGAGTGGCTGGTAAAGTCAATGGTCAAATCTCCCTCAGATTGAAAGAAAAACCTTGTTTTACAAGTTTATGCAAAGTAAGAATGAGCCTTGGCAGTGACAATCCTCAGGGAAAAGATAGCATTATCACATCCCTCGAAAGCATCAAAATGCAAAGAATTATTTACTCTCCACTAGTCAGGCCCCAAGACAATGAATGCTATGACAGCAAAGATGTGTTTGGACTTGTGAATGCTTTGGGCAGCCTTATGGGGTTCAAGAGCTCCTTGGGCATAAGGATGAAATAAAATAAAAGAAGACTACAATGAAATTTAAGGATCAAGGGAGAATCATGTCGATGCACACATTTTTTTTTTTAAACAAAGGAAGTCCCTTGTATCATCAATCTCCTCCTTCAGAGCAGGACCCCCCTGAGTCTGCACTGCTGTTTCTGGCTCTCTCTATACCTGCAGCAGGTCTCCAGACACCCCTGTCTCCAACCAGGCTACTGGACCAGCCCATGCACATTAATGCAGCACACTCCCCATTATACAACTCTGAAGTCAGTTTCCAACTCTCTACAAACTACATCATGCAGGGGAAGTAGAAAGTTAAAAAAAAAAAAAGGTCTTGAAAAATGGTTACTCATTTGGGATCATTCCTAAGCACTGATGGTTGGAATATCCAGAGCATCATCTTCTGAAAAGTAAGGATGGGTCAGGAGGGCTGAAACTTCATCTAGTCGTCCAACAAATGACTAGTTGTTTTTTTCTTGTCTTGAAAAACATCCTGACATCTGGTCATCTGACATCTGGACTCATGAAGCACCACTAAGCATGCGCAAGAATATGACGGGAGCCGGTGTTCGGGCATCCAGAAAATGCACACTTTAGCGCAATTGTGAGCCCTACGCCCAGACCTAAAGCACAATCAATGTAGAATTCAACAGCTTAGATACAACAGCTCTTCTTCTGCTTATCAACAAAGTTGATTGCTTCAGCCGGCTCTACATCATATTCTTGCGCATGCATTGTGGTGCTCCGTGAGTTCACGTCAGGGCCCATGCAGAAGACAAGAATAAAGTTGAATAAAGTCGTTATTTTTGCACGCAAAAACTATTCTCATCCCTTGATAAAATTATTGTAGACCGTCTGTAGTGAGATGGCCTTTTTAACAAAGTCTTTAGTACCTTTCATGGGTCTTGAGAGAGGAAATGTCATTGGATTTCAACAAAATTATTTTAATTTGCGTTCCAAAGATAAACAAAGGTCATACGGGTGTCGAACGACATGAGGGTAATTAATTAATGACAAAATTTTCATTTTTGGGTGAACTAACCCTTTAAGACACGAAACGATCGTTTTGTGCTAGAAATGCAGGATCACTTCCGGTAAGTGAGGTCTGTTCATGACCTGGCGTAGTTTACGAAAGTGCCGGAAGTGATCTCTCGCGCGTATTTCTACAACATATTGTGTACATTGACCTCACTTACCGGTAGTGATCGTACGCTGTAGGCTGTTGGACATAGTGGCGTATTAGAAGTAAACAATTATATGAATACTGTTCGGTTTCTCACACAAACCGATCGGTTCGTGTCTTAAGACATCATTGTGTCGTCATTAGCCGCAGGGTTTAATACGGATTTGTTTGTTTTTGTTTTACTCTCATAGCTCTCATACTCTCGTGTGTTACCATTCACATGCATTATACGACTGACACACTGCAATGGTTGGAGTTAAAAACCTTAATTTGTGTATACTGAATAAACAAAGTCATATACTTTGAATGCTCTGGGGGTAAGCAGATAAACATCAAATTTTCATTTCTGGGTGAACTATCCCTTTAAGTCCTATTGTCCTCTACAGTGATCATGTATGACATCAAGGCCCTGTTTTGAAACAAAAGGTCATATTTTGATTAGAAACCCCATAACATGTTCACAAGATATTGATTTATGACAAACAATTAGAAAATTAGTCAGATTTAAATGATAATTACAAAATTACAAAATCATATTTCCAAGAGAGGTAAATTAGATTTAAAGTTATTTTTAAAGACCAAGGAGAGGGAGTTGTTGTGTTGAAACCTCCAAACATTTGTTATCTCAGAAAACCCCTGGATGTGCTCTTTACAGGACATCCAACTGTGACATTTGACTTCCAAAGTATTTTTTTTAATTTTTTATACTGAAGTCAATTGGACCCATCAACTGTTTGGTTACCAGCCTTATTCGAAATATCTTATTTTGTGTTCAACAGAAGAAAGAAATTCATACAGGAACAACTTGAGGCTAAGTAAATGAAGACAGGATTTTCATTTTTTGGGGAACTAACCCTTTAAGGCAATACTTTCATGCTGATTTTTACTATGATGACTACAGCTCAGCTCTGTTTAAAATTAGCATTAAGCGTTTGTTTTCATCTGCAGAATCTCTCATTCTGGTTCGACAGGAAAGAAGTGAAGCAGAGACAGCGCAGCGAGTGATAAGCCAAACATTTATCTATTGACTGTGTGCTGCACCTTGTCAGCAGAGTCAATATTTACACTAGCATAACTTTTTTATATGTAACAGCAGTCTCTGGGAGAATTTACATTTGGTCCAGGAAGATTTTCTCTCTCCCTGCTTTTCCCCTTTCCTTTACCATTATACCAACAGTTTAGGAAGGGGTCTTTTATGTTCCGAAAAGACACCCCGTGCACAAAACATGATCCACAAAGAAATGGTTTAAGTCCCAAACAAGCAATTTTGCGTTTAAAAGACGGCTCATAGCCTCTAAACACAGTCCTAACGTCTAGGCTAAAGCAAGGAAAATTTGGGCTGTCAATGAAAATTTAATAGACGTCTAACCATAGCCTAAGTATAGACTAGTCGGTAACACTTTATAATAACTACACGCTATGAAGCATTAGTTAAGCTTTAGTAAATAGTCAATTCATCATTTATAAAGCATTAGTAGACATTAGTAAGCGGTTTATAACTACAGTTGTAAATGCTTTGTTCTTGATTTATAAGCATATCTATGTAGCATTAGTAAATAATCAATTCGTCATTTATAAAGCATTAGTAAGCAGTTTATAAATACAGTTGTAAATGCTTTGTTATTGATTAATTATCTTTATTAATTATCAATTTATAATTTCTAACTTAAGTATTTGGTTATTTACAAACCAGTTATTTAGGAGTTGGCAGCGGTTTAAAAGATAATTTAGAAAGTGTAAGTAAATGATTAATAAACTATCTAAATGTACATTTGTACATCTTATTATTTAGACATATAGTAATAGTTACTCAGTGTGTTAATAAATGCTATATTAACATGTATTCCTATTGTAGTTTATGATTAATTCAGGTAGTTATAAAACATTTAGTAGTTGTCAGTTAACTATTTTTGTGAGCTCATCTAAAGTGAGGACTATGTATGCCTTGTAAAGCATTTACAAAGGAGATTTAAAGGCTCAGTTCTCTTCTAAACAGAAAAAGGAAATGAACAATGCAGAGGGTTAGAACATAGATATATTTATTTCAGGAGGAACAAAAACTGTGCAACTGTACACTTGATATACAATGTAAGAGAAAAAACATCTGCAGTATCAAAAATGAAAAAGCATTTATTAACACACTGATTAACTATTACTATATGTCTAAATAATAAGATGTACAAAATGTACATTTAGGTAGTTTATTAATCATTTACTTACACTTTCTAAATTATCTTATGAACCTGACAACTCCTAAACAACTGGTTTGTAAATAATCAAATATTTAATTTAGAAATGATAAAATGATCACTAATAAAGAATGAAATTACAATTATTAAACGTATTATAGATATGCTTATAAATCAATAACAAAGCATTTGCAACTGTATTTTTAAACTGCTTACTAATCCTTTATAAATGATGAATTGATTATTTACTAATGCTACATAGATATGCTAATAAATCAAGAACAAAGCATTTACAACTGTAGTTATAAACCGCTTACTAATGTCTACTAATGCTTTATAAATGATGAATTGACTATTTACAAATGCTTAACTAATGCTTCATAGCGTGTAGTTATTATAAAGTGTTACCCTAGTCATCTAGAACATGAACATGTCAAAGAATTGAAACCAACACCTTGTAATCACTGTTGACTTTGGTTACATGATATAATATCATACATCTCACAAGTTATTTTGGAAAAGAAGTGGGTTACTTGTAACCTGACTATATCGGGGCTATAGTTAACTTGATATGGTGAAATGATGGCTATTGCTAGCTGGGTCTGGTAACTTGACTGGCCTGCACAAAAACCAGGGATGGATTGTGGAGAATTCTTATGGATCATAGTATACAGATGGAATATTTCAAACAAAAATTATTTCAGCAAAGTAATTATTTCATCAGTGTAGTTGGTGCATATCACAGTGCTATACTTAATTATTATTATTTTTTTAATAACAGCCATATTGTTAACAACTTATTTCATGTAACACCATGCACAATATTAAGTGGAGCCTAAAACCAAAGAACATAAAAGAGCTTTTGTGTAAAAAATGCAGTGTGCTGTAGCTGTCAGAATGTGATTTGCAATGTCTGATATGTGGGCAACAGAAAATGAACATTCACAATTACTCAATGAAAATTAACTTTCACAATGACTCAATGATTTTCACTTTGCACAAAATAAATATTCTTCAATTCTTTAAGCTCATCATTTAAAAGCATATTTATTTATTATATTACTTATGAACTTCTTTCTTTCTTTCTTTATACTACATACTACATACTACAAACAGATAATTTTAACCTATAGATTTGTATGTGCACTATTAATTTTTATATGCCCAATATAGTATCCCACAAGTAGTTTAGCATCATCTTACAAATGGAATCTATTGGAATCAGATAATCAAGTCTAATTAATTTATTTATGAGCTTCCATTTAGTTTAGATGCTTCCTTAAAAAGTAGCTGTGTATGTAGTCAGCAAGGCATCTCACTAGTTTTTTTTCTGCACTTTCTTGCTTGTCGCCCCCCTCCTCTCTCTGGAGCTGAATCTAGTTTAAGCACAGACCTCTGGCCTGCCTGCGGTTCTCTATGATTTGTGGGACTCACATGGGAGGAAAGCAAGATTCCTATAGGTTAAAATCTGCAAACAATGACTCGTGTTGGCTTGATGGATGAACTACATCCTTTCCCATTTGTCTGTGCTTTAACCATCGTCCCGTTATCAATTGTTATCCAAAGTTTGCTAACACACACTCTTTGATTCTTGCTAGGTGAATGGAAAAAGTGAGAAACAAGATGGAAAAAGATATGCGATGGAGGTTAGACCAGAGCATAAGTTTGTATAAGAGGACTCTTCAAAGACTCTCAGGTCCTAATTAAGAGTAGGACGCTTCCTCTTCCCGTGACATTTTGCTGGACATTCTTGATAAATGTCACACCCGTGGTTACGCCAGCAGCAAATGGATGCTTCGCCAAGCGCTTAATAACCTTTATAAATATGCCTGCCAGGAATTCAAATTCTCGCACCCACATGCATAAAAAAATTTGCCTTGTAAACAAGGTGTGTGTGTGTGTGTATGGGGTCCTGCACATCAAATTAAGACTGACGCCCCAGTCAGGTATGCAATGTACAGGAATAGCTAAATGGGACCTTTCTCATGTGAAAAATGACAAAAGACAACAGTATTTGTGTGTGTGTGTGTGTGTGTGTGTGTGTGTGTGTGTGTGTGTGTGTGTGTGTGTGTGTGTGTGTGTGTGTGTGTGTAAATTGGCTGGGAATGAATAGTAGCATACTGCAAAATAATTAGCATGCCAAATACTGGATATATAACTAATTGAACTATTTAGCCACTTTTACGAATATAGTATTTAGGCTACTGGTAAAATATTGGTAAATTGCCATTTAAAGATAGGAACAGGAGCTCAAAGATACCGGCAAATCGGTTTTGGAAATTTTCCAGTATGAGAAGTTGTAACATTACCAGTAAATTACAGTTTTAAGGCTATGTTTAAACAAAGCATTAGATTATCCTTATTTGAGCATGTATGTCAGGAAACGCTGAAGAATCTGCTTTGGGCCAATCATAAAGCTCTAACGTAAAGTGGTGCGATTACGTTTTATTTTCTGTCTAAACAAGTCAAGTCAACTTTATTTATATAGCGCTTTTAACAATGCAGACTGTTTCAAAGCAGCTTCACAGTGTTAAACAGAAAAATAATGCAACAGAATATATTTCGATTATCATACAGTAACAATGTGGGCTTTGGATCAGTAATTAGATCAGTAATTTGGTCTATATGGTTAATTTAGTTTAATAATTAGATTTATTTTGAAATTTATTTGAAAAATAGTTTTTCCCCAACTGAGCAAGCCAAGCCAGAGGCGACAGTGGCAAGGAAACCAAAACCACATCAGGAGACCTTATGGAGAAAAATAAACCTTGGGAGAAACCAGGCTCAGTCGGGGTGCCAGTTCTCCTCTGGCCAATTAACAAACAGCGTATTATTATTATTCTGGCAATTTTAAAGGTCAGAGGTCATAATAGATCTGAATATTTGAAAGATCTGAGGCAACATGCCGGAGACAGGTTTATTGAGGATGATGTATCGATTAAATAATTATTAAAAATGAATAATTTGAAATATCGGAGTCATTACGCCGGAGACAGGTTTTTATTGAGGATGCCGTATTGATTAAACAATTACTAAAGTGTAATATTCGAAAGATCTGCGGCAACACGCTGGAGACGGGTTGTTTTGAGGATGACATATCGATTTAAAGAATTATTAACTTGGACTATTCAAACAATCGGAGTCATCACGCCGGAGACAGGTTTATTGAGGATGCCGTGTCGATGAGGCAGCTTAAGGGGGAGTCTAAATGACACGGTCTCTGCAGACACTTCAGGGTCATGTGTTGGTCACATCTGGGCGCAGGTCCACCATCTGATCTGGATATAGCCTGGATGCGGCTGACTGCAGTAGACCTCGGGATAAAACAGAGACACTAACATTAGCGTAGATGCCATTCTTCTGATGATGTAACGAGTACATCAGGTGTTATGGGAAGTGTTCCCGGTTCCGGCTGACCTAGATAATGCAGCCTAATAATCATTTAATTGAAAAAGTGTTTTATGTGTATGCCATAGAAAAGAGATGTGTTTTTAGTCTAGATTTAAACTGACAGAGTGTGTCTGCTTTCCGAACAATGCTAGGAAGACTGTTCCAGAGTTTAGGTGCTAAATAGGAAAAGGATCGACCACCTGCAGTTGATTTTGATATTCTAGGTATTATCAGCTGGTCAGAGTTTAGAGATCGCAGTAGACGTGATAGAGTATAATGCGTTAAGAGCTCACTCAAGTACTGGGGAGCTAAACCATTTAGTGCTTTGTAAGTAATAAGCAAGATTTTAAAATGTATGCGATGTTTAATAGGGAGCCAGTGCAGTGTTGACAGAACCGGGCTAATGTGTTCATACTTACTGGTTCTAGTAAGAACTCGAGCTGCAGCGTTTTGGACCAGCTGGAGATTGTTTATTAAGAGAGCAGGGCAACCACCCAGTAGAGCATTACAATAATCTAGCCTTGAGCTCATGAACGCATGTATTAACTGTTCAGCATTTTGCATTGAGAGCATGTGCCGTAATTTAGATATATTTTTAAGATGGTAGAATGCAGTTTTACAGATGCTAGAAACATGGCTTTCAAACGAAAGATTGGTTTCAAAGATCACACCCAGGTTCCTAACTGACGACGAGGACTTGACAGAGCAGCCATCGAGGGTTAGACAGTATTCTAGGTTACTACTTGTGGAGCTTTTTTGTCCAATGATTAAAAATTCTGTTTTTTCTGAATTAAGTTGCAGGAAATTTCTGATCATCCAATTTTTTTATATCATCTATACATTCCGTTAATCTTGTGAATTGGTTAGTTTCTTCAGTGTGTGAAGAAATATAGAGCTGAGTATCATCAGCATAACAATGAAATCTAACGCCATGCTTCCTAATAATATCTCCCAGTGGTAGCATGTACAGGGTGAAGAGCAATGGCCCTAGCACTGAGCCCTGCGGTACTCCATACTGAACTTGTGATCGGTGTGACATCTCTTCATTTACTGCCACAAATTGATAACGGTCAGATAGGTATGATTTAAACCATGCCAATGGAGGTCCACTAATGCCTACATAATTTTCCAGTGTATTCAAAAGAATATTGTGGTCGATAGTGTTGAATGCAGGGCTAAGATCGAGTAACACTAACAAAGAGATACAACCACGATCGGATAATAAGAGTAAATCCTCTGAAAATCTGAAAAAAAATAAAATAAATAGTAAGTAAATAAAAGTAAATAAAACTGAAAATCCTCACAGATACCATTTCTTTCTAAAAAGGAACATAATTGTGAAGACACTGCCTTTTCAAGTATTTTTGAAAGAAAGGGTAGATTTGAGATTGGCCTGTAATTGACTAATTCTGTAGGATCAAGTTGCGTTTTTTTGTGGTTTAATAATAGCCAACTTAAAAGTTTTCAATAAAGTTTTCGGTATTATCCTAATGACAAAGATGAGTTAATGATATTAAGAAGAGGATCCATGACCTCTGGTAGCATCTCTTTTAATAGCCTAGTCGGTACAGGGTCAAGCATACATGTTGTTGATTTAGATGAATTAAAGTGTTTAGCCAATTCTTCCTCTCCTATAGCAGTGAATGAGTGTAATTTTTCCTCAGTGACACTACGATGCTTAGTCTGATGTGATTCTGTAGTAGACAGCTGCATGGTTATAATTTTCTTCCAAGTATTGTCAATCTTACATGTAAAGAAGTTCATAAAGTCATTACTGCTGTGCTGTTTACAAACATCAGAAGTTGAAGCTTTATTCTTGGTTAATTTTGCCACTGTATCGAATAAATACCTAGTTTTGTGTAGACATGTGCCGATATTCGGTAATGCGATATATCACGATAATGAATATGCACAATATTGTTATCGTGGGCACTTCGAATATCAGAAATAATAATTTATTAACAAATAAATTATTTTATAATGCATTAAAGAATACTTTGCCCATCAACCGTATAAAATGCTCAACACCGCTGTATTCTGTGTCAAAGGGACACGCGCTCAGATGTAAATAAGTCCTAAGTGCATGAGAAGCACGTGACTGAACGAGTGAAGGAGACGCACACGCTGAATGAAGTGCAGTTCACTCTCTGACAGCAGAGGGCGCTGATGGAACTGCAGAATGCAGCGGTTACCCCGGAAACCCCACAAACAAAGCAATTGCGCTAGTGAAGTTTTTCAAATGCTCCAAACAGCCATTCATTTTTAGTAATTTCAATGTTGTTCATCACAGCACCAAATACTTAATACTTAAAGACTTAACAGGCTATTTATTTTCAAACTTAAACATTTTTATATTTTAAATTTGGACTACAGCATGCCCTAATGATTAGACATTTTCTGATTATTGTTCAGTAAAACTTTGAGACATAAGGCTTCATTAGTTAACATGTTAATTCATTATTACCAAACAGTTGTATTTCTTAACTAACTTAAAAAAAAAAACTTTCTGTAACAAATGTAGCTATTGCTCAATCTTAGTTAATGCATTAAATAATGAGACCTTATTGTAACGTGTTACCTGTTGTTCTTTCTAGCCTAATTCTTTTGCACTTAAAATGTAACTTTTATATATTTTTGGTGCATTGTATTATTGTATTTAAACATTCAGAGTTATTTTTGTTATTACAAAAAGAGTTCTTAAACCTGTTATACTATTACAACACTTTTTTCGCAACTTATTTCAATATCGTGATAATACCGTATAACGTGATAAAAGCTTCAGCAATTAATCGCAACATGAAAAATTGATACCGGCACATGCCTAGTTTTGTGTTTGTTTTCTTCTAAGAGAGTCGAGAAATAAGCAGATCTAGCAGTTTTTACGGCCTTTCTGTATGCGATCATACGTTCTTTCCACGAATTACAAAAGACATCTAGTTTTGTTTTCTTCCGGCTGCGCTCCGTTTTTCTGGCTGCTGTTTTAAGGGCCCGGGTGTGCTTGTTGTACCACAGCATTGGATTATTTTCTTTAATCTTCTTTAAGCGCAGGGGAGCGACTGTGTCTAAAGTACTGGAAAAGAGAGAGTCAATAGTGTCTGTTGCAACATCGAGTTCCTCTAAGCTATCTGGAATGCTGAGGAGATGATACTGATGAGGAAGATTATTTAAAAAGCAATCTTTAGTCGCAGCGGTGATAGTCCTGCCATTTTTGAAACGGGTGGACGGCTTTAAGTATACATGATTACTAGGTAATGATCTGAGATGTCGTCGCTCTGCTGCAGAATTTCAACGATATCAACATCTATTCCATGTGACAAAATTAGGTCTAAAGTATGATTATGGCGATGAGTAGGTCCTGACATGTGTTGCCTAACTCCATTAGAGTTTAGAATTTCTTTAAATGCCAATCCCAATGTGTCTTTTTCGTTGTCTACATGGATATTAAAATCACCAACAATTAGTAATTTATCTACGGCCAGAACTAGCTCTGATAGAAAATCAGCAAATTCTTTGATAAAGTCTGTATTGTGCCCTGGTGGCCTATATACAGTAGCTAACACAAATGTTACACAGGATTTATCATTTACACTACATAACGTTACATAAAGCACCAAAACTTCAAAGGAATTATATTTGAAACTAGACTTCTGAGTAATACTGAAGATATTATTATTATAAATTACAGCAACCCCTCCCCCTTTACCTTTCAGACGCGGCTCGTGTTTATAACAATAATCTTGGGGAGTGGACTCATTTAAAGTAATGTAGTCGTCAGGTTTTAGCCAGGTTTCTGTCAAACACAGCACATCTAGATTATTATCTGTAATGATATCATTAACAATGAGCGCTTTTGGGGAAAGGGATTGAATATTCAGCAACCCAAGCTTTATCATTTGACTATCCGTATTATATATATTGTTTATTTGTTGGACATCAATTAAATTATTACCGTTGAATGGTTTTGATGTTTTTTTGTAATTACTAATTCGCGGAACAGACACAGTCTCTATGTGATAATATCTAGGTAAAAGATTGTCAGACAATCTGGCATTACTTTTTACAGCCTTTCAATACTGTTGAAATTCTGCAGCAGAGCGATGACATCTCAGATCATTACCTAATATCATGTATACTTAATTTAGCTAAGGCTGCAAAGCCATCCCTTCACTTCAAATTTGGCAGGACTATCACCGCTGTGACTAAAGATTGCTTTGTAAATAATCTTCCTCATCAGTTTCATCTCCTTAGCATCCCAGCTATTCTAGAGGAACTTGATGTTGCAAAATAAACTATTAACTCTCTTTTCAAGAACCTTAGAAATAGTTGCTCCCCGGCGTTTAAAAAAGATTAAAGAAAACAGTCCAACACTGTGGTACAACGAGCACACCCGGGCCCTTAAAACAGCAGCCAGAAAAATGGAGCGTAGCTGGAAGAAAACAAAACTAGAGGTTTTTCGTATTTCATGGAAAAAGAGCATGATTGCATACAGAAAGGCTGTAAAAACTGCTAGATCTGATTATTTCTCGACTCTCTTAGAAGAAAACAAACATAACCCTATTTCTTCGATACAGTGGCTAAATTGACCAAAAATAAAGCTTCAACTTCTGATGTTTGTAAACAGCACAGAAGTAATGATTTTATGAAATTCTTTACTATTAAGATTGATAATATTAAGAATAAAATTATAACCATGCAGCTGTCTACTACAGTATTACATCAGACAAAGAATCAGACAGAGCATTGTAGTGTCACTGAGGAAAAATTACATTCAATCACTGCTATAGGAGAGGAAGAATTGGCTAAACTCATTAAATCATCTAAATCAACAACATGTACGTTTGACCCTGTACCGACTAGGCTATTAAAAGAGATGCTACCAGAGGTCATAGATCCTCTTCTTAACATCATTAATTCATCTTTGTCATTAGGATATGTACCGAATACTTTTAAGTTGGCTATTATCAAACCACTTATTAAAAAACCTCAACTTGATCCTACAGAATTAGTCAAATACAGTCCAATCTCAAATCTACCGTTTCTGTCAAAAATACTAGAAAAGGCAGTGTCTTCACAATTATGTTCCTTTTTAGAAAGAAATGGTATCTGTGAGGATTTCCAGTCAGGATTTAGACCGTATCATAGTACTGGGACTGCTCTAATTAGAGTTACAAATGATTTACTCTTATCATCTGATCGTGGTTGTATCTCTCTATTAGTGTTACTCAATTTTAGTGCTGCATTCGATACTATCGACCACAACATTCTTTTGAATAGACTCAAAAGTTATGTAGGCATTAGTGGAACTACATTGGTATGGTTTAAATCATACTTATCTGACCGTTATCAGTTTGTAGCAGTAAATGAAGAGATGTCACACCGATCACAGCTGATCAGTTAGTTCTACCATCTTAAAAATATATCTAAATTACGGCATATGCTTTCAATGCAAATGCATGATCTCAAGGCTAGATTATTGTAATGCTCTACTGGGTGGTTGCCCGGCTCGCTTAATAATTAAACTGTAGCTGGTCCAAAACGCAGCAGCTCGAGTTCTTACTAGAACCAGGAAGTATGAACACATTAGCCCGGTTCTGTCAACACTGCACTGGCTCCCTATTAAACATCGCATACATTTTAAAATCTTGCTTATTACTTACAAAGCACTAAATGGTTTAGCTCCCCAGTACTTAAGCAAGCCCTTAACACATTATACTCTATTACGTCTATTGCGGTCTCAAAACTCTGGCCAGTTGATAATACCTAGAATATCTAAATGAACTGCAGGTGGTCGATCCTTTTCCTATTTAGCACCTAAACTCTGGAACAGTCTTCCTAGCATTTTTCAGGAAACAGCGTGTGTACACTCTGTCAGTTTAAATTTAGACTAAAAAGGCATCTCTTTACTGTGGCATACACATAAAAGTTTTTAATTATATTATTCAAATAAATTGACTGACTGTTAGGCTGCATTAACTAGGTCAGCCGGAACCGGGAACACATCCCATAACACCTGATGTACTAATTACATAATAAAAAGAATGGCATCTACGCAAATGTTAGTCTCTCTGTTTAGCCCGAGGTTTACTGCAGTCAGCCAGATCCGGGCCATATCCAGACCAGATGGTGGACCTGCGCCCGAACATGACCAACACATCCCTGAAGTGTCTACAGAGACCGTGTCAATAGTTTCTCCTCTTCTGCACTATGCTGAATGCACCTCGCCGACACGGCATCCTCCGGCGTGATGACGCCGATCCTTTGAATATAACTATTTAATAATTGTTTACCTGACACATCATCCTACATAAACCCGTCTTTGGCGTGATGCCTCAAACTGATTTCTGACCTGTAAGGTTACCAGAATAATAATCATACACTGTTTGTTAATTGGCCAGAGGAGAACTGGCACCCTGACTGAGCCTGGTTTCTACCAAGGTTTATTTTTCTCCATTATGCCCTGATGGAGTTTTGGGTAGCCTCTGGCTTGGCTTGCTCAGTTGCTCAGACACAAAAATGTTGGTCTAAATTTTCAACTAAATATCCAAATAAAATGAATTACTAAACTAATTAACTATATCAATTATATCTCTCATCTGACCACATTATCAATATATGATGAATTGAAATGAGCTGATGACATATTTTCTCCAAATCAAACGTATAGCCGAATAAAATTTTGTTGCAATATTTTCCTGTTTAACACTGTAAAGCTGCTTTGAAACAATTGTCATTGTAAAAGCGCTATATAAATGAAGTTGACTTGACTTGACTTGAGTTTTTTATTTTATTTTTTTAATCAGACTCTCTTGTGGCTGAGTGGCTGAGACATGTGGCTGAGTTATTAAACTCTGTTTGTGTGTGTGAGGATGTGTTTGAGGATGTGTTTCAAGGTTGTTTCAAGTTACACAACGCACACTGTCGCGCGGTGGCTAATTATCTCTCCTGAGGAATAATTAGGTGACAAAAGTGTGTAATGGTGGGTTCGCTGAACACACACACTCACCACAAATTGTATGCTCTGTGTTCAGCATGCTTCACAGTGCGCAATCATTTGTTTTGCATGGAAATTTGACATAAAACCTGAAACAATCACTGCATTCCTGTACAAACAGGAAATAAGGTCAGCAGAGAAGGGAAATGGTTCTGATTATTACATTATTAACAGATACAATTATTTTACTGTGAAGTACATTTAAATAATTTATATGCGTAAGAATGTATAAATGTAATAGTTATTATTTAGTTAAATGTAATGGTAGCACTTTACAATAAGGTTCATTAGATAACATTAGTTAACATGAACTAATAATGAACTGCACTTATTAAGCATTTATTTATCTTTGTTAATATTAATTTCAACATTTTCTAATGCATTATTAAAATCTTGTTAGCATTAGTTAATGCACTGTGAACTAACATGAACAAGCCATGAACAATTGTATTTTTATTAACTAATGTTAACTAATGCTGAACAGAGGTGTTGTTCATGGTTAGTTCATGTTAACTACTGCATTAAAGCGGCAGTTGGTAACTTTTGTAAAAATTTATTTTTACATATTTGTTAAACCTGTCATTATGTCCTGACAGTAGAATATGAGACCGATAGTCTGTGAAAAAAATCAAGTTCCTCTGGCTCCTCCCAGTACTCCTATTGTCATTTGCAGAAATACACCACTCCCGGTAAGAAACAACCAATCAGAGCCAGGAGGAGTGTCTTATCAGTGTCAATCAAGCTTTTGCGCGCTGATCACACCCCTCTCATGCACAGCGCGTACAGGCAGGCGTTCAAACTCAAAATTACCGGTGTGCCGCAGCTTTGCTTATGGCGGACAAACAATCCAAACTGCCAATTTCTCGAGTGGCACCTGCTCATAAACTAAAGACAGGAAATGGAATAAGACAGATGACGATGATAAAAAAGACAAAAAGAAAGAATTAGATAGAGTCCGAAATAAAACGAGGGTAAATATCGGAGCAGCTTTTCCGAGGTGGAGGGAGCTTCGTGTCCTGAAAGGATTAAAAACCGATGCAGAGTTAGCCACTTCCCCTGCCTGATGCTGCTCCGCGCACACCACAGCTTCCTCTTCTCTCTGCCCGTTAACTCCTCAAAGTCGCTGTGGGTGTGAATTCCACATTGGAGCCCGGAATGCATTCACACTGAAGCGTGGCCGTTATAGTGACAACAACTATTCACACATCTGGTCTAGGGTTGCATGAACGCAATTGGCTAGCGCCTGCTCTAGGGTATTTGTATAGGGTGATCTGATTGGCGTCTGAAAAGTTGAGAAATGTTCAACTTCTGCCGCTTCCACGCGAGTAAAGCGACGCGACAGAAACCACAATTCAGTTCGGCAACGCATGACGTCACCCATTCAAAGTAAATGGGAAGCGTTTAACGCTGACGTCCCGTGTGAATGCAGCATCAGTGGCAAAACTCTAGCCGCATAACATACAGGTGAAATGTCACACACTGTGCAAAGCAACTATTGAAACCTATTAATTCACTGGCTTGTCACGCTGCTGAAATAATGTACTAGCAAACCTTATCTAGCATTACATATTGATAGAATAATTACTTGCATACTGTAACATTAGTTACCGTTATATTATCTTACTAGCTATTTATTACTTATAGAAATAGTGCAACTCATATTGTTACATTGCATGATTGCAAAATACGTAATGTTTTGAGGACCAAGTTTGTAGTCAAAGTATGGGTAGGCCATAGTCAATGTAAATCATATTGTTGTTGTTTCATCTGTACCAGTGATTGTGCTTAGTGAACTGTTTATCCGCCGTCATCAGTGGCCTTGCTTGCTTACTAGCCTGTGTGCGCGTTGACGGCAACAGTTGACTCTGTTGTGATGGGGTAGGAGCTGTGGAGGGAGGGCTGTAGCAGCAAGGGGGAGTGACCTGTGAGTTGTGCTTGTTCAAATATTCAGGCTAAGTCAACGATTTCTAAAAACTCCCTACTGCAGCTTTAACTAATGTTAACTAATACAACCTTATTGTAAAGTGTTACCAATGTAATAGCACAATTTTACAATAAAAAAGAATAAATAATTTTCAATAAAGTAAATTTGATTTAACTATCCTTATTTAAATAATAATAATAATAATAAACATACTTAAAAGGTATATAAAAAAAAACTAGTAGTAAAAAAATTCTTTAGTCAAACACCAGCTAAAATGTCTAGATGGTTTGTAAAGATAATAATTAGGCCAATTAGATAGGTAATTCATTTGACTAATGACCGCAGGGTATAGCTACATGCACTGCTGGGACAGAGAGATGCTTAAGTGAAACCAAGTGCAAAATTAAAGTTTCATTAAATAAAATTTGTTATTAATGCCCTGTCCTGAGGGTGCCACATGGCCAGGGACACATGCAAACACACATTATATCTCTATTTTGACAGTGCTATTCAAACCATTGTTCCCTCCTGAGAGGGGGAATGAGACACTGCATCATGAGTTGACGCTACGGAAATGCTCCTCGTGAGCTAGTTTATGAAGCGTGTGCTACACAGCAATCTTTGATTACTTTCCACATATCAGGTAACGTCACAGGCGCGCCCACTGTAGCCAAATCATTGCAATACAGTGCATCTATGACCAAGAACTAGATAGCCTGAGGATATGTCTGTAGCTCAATACCACCCATATTCCTTGACATATCACTGAATTGGTGGCAGAACTGGCTAGATAGCTGACAGACTAACTGTATCTGTTCAGTAGTGGTTAATGTTGGCTCCAAGGCTAAATCTCGGGCCAAGACACAAATTTGGGTCGCTGTGTACCCAGCTGCAGCATATGCAGCACATAGTCCAGAAGGCTATTGCTCCGACTAGCCATCAGATTTAAAGGGGCAACCTATTCCAAAGGAGCATAAAATTTAGCATCTTTTCCTCCGGAACTCAGTGATTCTATCTCCTCCTCACCCCCACATATGAGTAGCTGTTCGATGTAATGACCCACATCACGGCCAAGTTGAATTTACATTAGTCTGTGGAAAGAGTAAATTGCCCCAAGCAGGCTCCAGTGAGCCTTCCTTTCATCCCAGATCTCCATTATGAGTCCACAAGCTCATGGGATAAACATTACTTGACTGGTTTGAGTACCATTTTGCCAAAGCCAACCCCCCCCCCCAAAAAAAACCCAGAGGTTTTTGAGACGGGGCAAAATATTATTGTTATTATCTTCCTATTAATGCAACAAGAAATCACAGCCATCTGATTTCAATGGAAGGGAAGTAATATATAACCCTGTATATATATATATATATATATATATATATATATATATATATATATATATATATATATATATATATATATATATATATATATATATATATATATATATATATATATATATATATATATATATATATATATACACATACATACAGGTCCTTCTAAAAAAATTAGCATATTGTGATAAAAGTTCATTATTTTCCATAATGTAATGATAAAAATTTAACTTTCATATATTTTAGATTCATTGCACACCAACTGAAATACTTTAGATTTTTCATTGATTTTGGCATACAGCTCATGAAAACCCAAAATTCCTATCTCAAAAAATAGGAATAGAAATAGGAATAGGAATCCTATCTCAAATTTCATCCGACCAATAAAAGAAAAGTGTTTTTAATACAAAAAAAGTCAACCTTCAAATAATTATGTTCAGTTTTGCACTCAATACTTGGTGGGGAATCCTTTTGCAGAAATGACTGCTTCAATGCGGCGTGGCATGAGGCAATCAGCCTGTGGCACTGCTGAGGTGTTATGGAGGCCCAGGATGCTTCGATAGCGGCCTTAAGCTCATCCAGAGTGATGGGTCTTGCGTCTCTCAACTTTCTCTTCACAATATCCCACATATTCCCTATGGGGTTCAGGTCAGGAGAGTTGGCAGGCCAATTGAGCACAGTAATACCATGGTCAGTAAACCATTTACCAGTGGTTTTGGCACTGTGAGCAGGTGCCAGGTCATGCTGAAAAACGAAATCTTCATCTCCATAAAGCTTTTCAGCAGATGGAAGCATGAAGTGCTCCAAAATCTCCTGATAGTTAGCTGCATTGACCCTGCCCTTGATAAAACACAGTGGACCAACACCAGAAGCTGACATGGCACCCCAGACCATCACTGACTGTGGGTACTTGACACTGGACTTCAGGCATTTTGGCATTTCCTTCTCCCCAGTAGTTCTTGTGTCTCTCTTTCCTTTAGTGATTCTGCTTGTTATCATCAGGTAACAGCTTATTAACAGCAGGTGTTCATCATTAATGCGCAATCATCACTTAATTATCTCATTAACTTCAACACTGATTCTGTGTTACCTTTTAACACTTTGAGTATGGACTAGTGGACTCATATATACACTCCCAGTGTACATTTAACACTAAGGATTTTGCTGTGAAGGACCTTTCCACATAACTAAGGTGCGGGACCACGGCTGCATTGCCTTGACCACGCGAGAAAGGGTTCCCCTCGGGGAAATCCCTTGGTCTTGGGCCACAACTATCTCCATTATGAAAGATTGTGAGTGACAAGTCTGGCAGGAAGTGCTTCAACCTAAAGCACCACCAACATTCCCAGGCCATAATGTGCCATGAATGCCGATAGCCCTGCCATAAGCCCTGTGCTGAGCGACCACTCATGGTCGCCCCCCAGCCCGTCTGGAAGGCATCCGTGATCAGAGACGCACACTGACACAGTGCCCCCAGGCTAGAACAGTGAGCGGCTGGTCTAGCTTCACCCCTTTCCCGGATACGTCGTTCGCTGAACTGGCAAAGGGACGCTGCTTACGGAGTTGAGTCTCAGCCCCAATCTCCTCATATGTGCAAGAACAACACCTCAATGTTGAGCCGCCTGGCAAGCTGACTGTGCTAGGATCAGCTAGTCGTCAAAAAGATAGAACATGCGGATCCCCTGCATACACAGGGAAACTAGCGCATATATATATATATATATATATATATATATATATATATATATATATATATATTTTTTTTTTTGGCCACAGCTCTGCTCAGAAACTCCAAGAGCTCCTCACTAGCAGGTGTTTGAAGTGGCGAGTTTTCAACCCCTGCAACGATGCTACAGACATTCACCTCCTCAGAGCTGAACAGCTGCAACACTGAGGCCGCACCCCCCTGGCGGGACAAACCGCAGCACGAGCTCCCGAACCCAGAGAAGCAGCACTGTACTTGCCAGGTGAAGGCAGAGAAAGGCTCTAACCCCTCTGACAAGTCCGAACTGACAAAAACTGCCTCCGCGCCTCAGCAACAGCAGAGTCTAAGCCGCGGAGACCGCAAGCCGAGCCGCCCTCCTCGAAGAGCGTCCGCGGGATTGCAGCACTCTCAGAGGCAAAACCTCACAATGCTCGCGGCCGACTCCCTTGAGAGCCGACTGACCGTGAACATCAAACACCGCACATCAAATGTGTATCCCCACTCGAGAAGTAAACGAGAGGAGGGAAAACACACTTTCAGTAACGCTGTTTCTCGCCACAGTGTCTCTCTTTTAGTGTGTCAGTAAGTGTTGAAAACATGTTATAAGAAAACAAAACAAAAAAAAGTCTGAACTCAGACACAAACACAGAGCTGACAAGGACAATGTTATGCAATCACGCAGAGGCATTCCCAAAGCGGTGACGCAGCATGAGTTCCCATGAAAGGGAAATTAAATGTATCCCATGATTTACTCACTGGGCCCCATGGGTTTTAGCTGCGCTATATGGGTGTCATCTGGGCATGGGCTCAGAGTGGGCACTTTGATGGGCTGAATGTGGGCCCCATCTTGGATAAAGTTGTGGGGCCCAGTTAAGCTGCCCATTATTCTTTATTTAAGATATTTTTTTATAATCTTGAGTGCGTCTCAATCAGCTCCCTTGTTCAGTAGTCAGGGCACTGATCTGGGAGTCAACCCATTGACTTATGTCCTGATCAGTGCCCTGATTACTGAACTAGGGAACTGATTGAGATGCACTTGCGTCGTGCAGTCATTGCGTCATGCGATGATCGAGTCTTTCCTGGAGCAGTGTCGCCAAGTCCAATTGGGCTAATACAACACTGTTGCCGCAGGCTGTTTTTCATGATCTCACATATTTTACCCACCAAACGCAATTTTTACCGGAGAACCCCCCTGAAACACGATTGAGCTTGTTTTAGGCTAGTTTTGAGTAGCAATTGGGCGGGTTTTGTTGTGAAAACCTGGCAACCCTGTCCGGAACTTCCCGCGACTTCTCATTTGAAAAAGAAAGCCACAACAAAATCGGTTACCACCGGCAAGCCACCAGCCACTTCAAAACATCCTACTCTCGAAACTCTCAAGGTAAGATATGCATATTTTATTTTAAACAAGTTTTGATGTTTTTATATAATGGTATGATTTTTAAAAATTCAGTAGGACATAGAATTAAAAGAATTATAGAATTAAGCAAACCACGATTAAACTAGGCTACGCAGCTGTATAAAAAGTTAAAATGTTAATTTTGGCTGTGAACTATAAGTTAGAAAGTTTTCTGCAATTAATTATAACGGTCTCATCATCTTTTTCTACGTTAGTCCCTTAAAACATCCATGGGAGTGGTGGAGGGAGAGAGGGTAAACTGGAATAGGGAGAGATTAAGTGTTTTAAAGTTTTTATTATCTGTATTTCTTTTTTTTTTCTCTTATTCTTTTTTTTTCTATTTCTGTTTTGTACAGTATCGAGTATGAGAAAATATAAAAATATTTTTTTTTAAAGCAGAACTAAATAATTCATTAACTAATCAGAAAATAATTAACCATAAAAAAAAAAAAAAAAAAATCGATAGATCTATCAACTAATTTTTTTATTTTTTTTTTTATTGATAATAAATAACTGATTTTGGGGCACAGATGTGGCACCGACTCTTATTTCAGTTTCTGTCAATTTAATTGCTGATCTGATATTTTGACCAGATCTGTTTTTGTTTTGTTTTGTTTTGTTTTTTTCTGTCTGTTTAAATTCACTTTAGACTCAACTGGTATCAAATATTTGTGTTTACATTAATACTATTAATGCCCTAAAATCTTCTGCTGGTGATCACTTTATTGTTATCATGGTTGTCCCTCCAAATTTTTAATGGCTGTGCTATTAAAATATTTATATAATTCACATTGGGCGGTACTGCTTCCATGATTACTTGCCAGCATGGATAATTTAAAAGCTGTATTAACAGACTGAAATAACAACGATATAAGTATGTTTCCTGTAACAATGATAAAAGTATGATTCCTCACATAATAACATTTCTGAACTGAATATTGTCATGTTTACATTTTTCATATTCCTTTTAGTAGTAGATATCCCTTTAAGTGTCAGTTTAGTCATGTGAAGGAAAGGTGATTTAAGCAATTTTGAGCGTGGCATGTGGTCTGAGTATTTCACAATCTTTTTCACGCACAACCATTTCTAAGGTTTACAAAGAATGGTGTGAAAAGGGAAAAACATCCAGTATGCGGCAGTCCTGTGGGCGAAAATGCCTTATTGATGCTAGAGGTCAGAGGAGAATGGGCCGACTAATTCAAGCTGATAGTAGAGCAACTTTGACTGAAATAACCACTCGTTGCAACCGAGGTATGCAGGAAAGCATTTGTGAAGCCACAACATGCACAACCTTGAGACGGATGGGCTACAACAGCAGAAGACCCCACCGGGTACCACTCATCTCCACTACAAATAGGAAAAAGAGGCTACAATTTGAGAGGCTACAAGCTCACCAAAATTGGATAGTTGAAGATTGGAAAAATGTTGCCTGGTCTGATGATTCTCGATTTCTGTTGAGACATTCAGATGGTAGACGCAGAATTTGGTGTAAAAAGAATGAGAACATGGATCCATCATGCCTTGTTATCACTGTGCAGGCTGGTGGTGGTGGTGTAATGATGTGGGGGATGTTTTCTTGGCACAGTTTAGACCCCTTAGGGCCAATTGGGCATCGTTTAAATGCCACTGCCTACCTGAGCATTGTTTCTGACCATGTTCATTCCTTTATGACCACCATGTACCCATCCTCTGATGGCTACTTCCAGCAGGATAATGCACTATGTCACAAAACTTGAATCATTTCAAATTGGTTTCTTGAACATGACAATGAGTTGTCATGTTCCACAGTCCCACACAGTCACCAGATCTCAACCCAATAGAGCATCTTTGGGATGTGGTGGAATGGGAGCTTTGTGCCCTGGATGTGCATCCCACAAATCTCCATCAACTACAAGATGATATCCTATCAATATGGGCCAACAATTCTAAAAAATGCTTTCAGCACCTTGTTGAATCAATGCCACGTAGAATTAAGGCAGTTCTGAAGGCGAAAGGGGGTCAAACACAGTATTAGTATGGTGTTCCTAATAATCCTTTAGGTGAGTGTATGTTATATTTTAGTTTTTGGCCAACCATATATCTGACCAATGTTGTAGTCGAGACCAGCTCATTCGAGTCCGAGTCGAGACCGAGTTCAAAAAGGGTCGAGTCCGAGTCGAGACCAGAGAGAGCCGGCTCAATCATAGATATATTTACATAGATTCCTCATTCGACCGATCCACACAGGCACTAATGAGGAATCATATATATATATATATATATATATATATATATATATATATATATATATATATATATATATATATATATATATATTATATTAGGGATGCAACAGTACAGTTAGTCTCGGTTCAATACATACCTCGGTTTTTAACCACGGTTTTCGGTTCGGTTCTTTGCTATTCTATTCTTAGGTGACAGGAACAGAAAGTTTTTATTGCAATACTCTTTCTTTATTTTATTTAAAAGACTTGAAAAACCTTACTTAAACTTTTTTTGAAAAAAAGTTTTAAGTTGTACACATTCCTAGTGGATTGTATAATATAAAATAAATATATATATATATATATATATATATATATATATATATATATATATATATATATATATATATATATATATATATATATATATATATAAATATTTAGGCTACAGTGGCAGCTCAGAGATGTACAGTAGCATTTAAGTATGAAATTGTATTAATAAATGTAGGCTAAAATTAAAACTACAAAGTCTTCAATATACAATATACATTGATTTCAGTGAATGATTTTCTCTTTGTCTTTTGTTGTTTTATTAACATAATTTTATAATTTTGGAGGTGAACTGTCCCTTTAAGGACAAGTGTTTACGACCTGCTGGCATCTCATATACAGACACATGCAGATTTTACTTTCACTTTAGACATAACCGACTGTGTTTATTTATGTTAACCTTGCGTGTTTTGGACAGTGGACAGTATTAGCGCAGTAAGACGACTTAGTCCTGTAATCACGTGTGTTTTGACAGGCTTTTAGCGCGAATGAAATGTTTAACCGGCAAGGCTTTAAAACGCATGCAAATAATGAACTTTCGTGATTGTGAATAACTATAGTGTTCCGTACGTATAACTCTCTGACACCAGCATTTAAAGCGTGGCTAAACACCTCCTAACTTTCGTGCATAATATGATTGGATATTTGCTCATATCAGCGCGTATACTCACAATATTTCAAACGGAGAGAAATATAAATAATTAATTAAATGCAAAACCGAGAAAAACGCAAATCACAAGCGCGAACGGTTCAATATTATATTGATATATGATTGCGCCAGGATTTTGACCTTCTTTGACGGAAGTAATGAATCCGGGTAATACTAGATGAGATTCATATGATATGAGGTAAAAAATAACGAATACTGTTGTGTTAGAAACTCGCAGAAACCGATCGTTTCGTGTCTTAAGACATCAATGTGTCAGCACGAGCCACAGGGTTTAATAAAAAAAATAAATAACATTGATTTCTCAATGTTAAGTGGTATCTCAATTTTTTCCAGAGCTGTATGTTAAGAGCTAGAGGCTCGCTCCACATGACATCCTTCCTGAGTCCCGCTACCTTTGCGTTAGTTATGCGCAGTTGCGCTTAAGAAAACCACACATCATTGGACGTGTCAAACATCAATTTAAGGAAATATTAACATAGAGTAATAATCATGAATATTTTGAATGGGACTCGAGTGGACTCGGAAATAAGTCAGAGTCCTAATATGTTCAAGTACGAGTCAATTCCGAGTCCAAATGCACCCGAGTCCATGACAAGACCGAGACCATTAAAATATGGTCTCGAGACAGAGACCGAGTCTCGAGTACAAATCACTGTTTCTGACATTATAATGCGTTGCACCCATCCTATGAGAAAGTTCATTCAGATATAAGATACTAATCTCTCAGCTGCTCAACATATGGCCATATCAAAGATATGGCGCTCACAATATCTCCATGTGTGGCAAGTGTGTTCTGACAACCAGTGTGTCTTTTCATCTCTCTTACTGCAGATGTCCCCAGGGGAGGACAGGCGGCCCACCATTCTACGCTTTCCATTGCCCTTCATGATGGATGCTTGCGAGTGTTGGACTTGTCCCCGGGGCCTGTCTCTGCCTTTTTTCTGGGTTAAACGGCACCCTACATCACACCCATCTATACATTCGCAAGCTGAACGTGTTTACTGGAGTGTAAAAGCACAGCAATCCATTTCCTGTCAACATCTCAAGATAAAAGAGGAGGATGAGAACAAATATCTTAGACAGCACTTTTGAGATAGCATGTTGAAAATTATATCACAACCTGAGCAATGTTGGAATTTTTAAAGAACAGGTTTTCATTCATGAAATTCTGCTGAATCATTGTAAAAAGTTGTGTTAGAGAAAAGAAAGTTAAAAAAATATCAACTGTGCACTGGTTCGACAGGTAGACATTTTAGTGAAAAAGTGCAACATGTAAACATTATCATGCTACACAGATTAACAGGAGACCACATTTTCAAACTCTAGCTGGGATCGTACCCTTTTCAGGCTATGGAAAAGGTTTGTTGTGTTTTCTGCCTTGATTGGAACCTTGATTGGAAATCAGTGACATGTTTTAGTCAAGTCAAGTCAAGTTATCTTTATTTATTTAGCGCTTTTAACAATGCAGATTGTTTTAAAGCAGCTTCAAAGTGTTAAACAGAAAAACAATGCAACATAATATATTTCGATTATCATGGGGGCTTGTGGGCTTTATATCAGTAATTAGATCAGTAATTTGGTCTATATGGTTAATTTAGTTTAATAATTAGATTTATTTGGAAATTTATTTGAAAAATTGTGTTTCCCCAACTGAGCAAGCGAAGCCAGAGGCGACAGCGGCAAGGAAACCAAATCCCCATCAGGAGACCTAATGGAGAAAAATAAACCTTGGGAGAAATCAGGCTCAGTCGGGGTGCCATTTCTCCTCTGGCCAATTAACAAACAGCGTATTATTATTATTATTATTATGGCAATTTTAAAGGTCAGAGGTCATAATAAATCTGAATATTCGAAAGATCTGAGGCAACACGCCGGAGACGGGTTTATTGAGGATGATGTATCGATTAAATAATTATTAAAAATAAATAATTTAAAATATCAGAGTCATTACGCCGGAGACAGGTTTTATTGAGGATGCCGTATTGATTCAACAATTACTAAAGTTTAATATTCGAAAGATCGGCGGCAACACGCTGGAGACAGGTTGTTTTGAGGATGACATATCGATTTAAAGAATTATTAACTAGGAATATTCAAACAATCGGAGTCATCACGCCAGAGACAGGTTTATTGAGGATGCCGTGTCGATGAGGCAGCTTAAGGGGGAGTCTAAATGACAAGGTCTCTGCAGACACTTCAAGGTTATGTGTTGTCACATCTGGGTGCAGGTCCACCATCTGATCTGGATACAGCCTGGATTCGGTTGACTGCAGTAGACCTCAGGATAAACAGAGAGACACTAACATTAGCGTAGATGCCATTCTTCTGATGATGTAACGAGTACATCAGGTGTTATGGGAAGTGTTCCCGGTTCCGGCTGACCTAGATAATGCAGCCTAATAATCATTTAATTGAAAAAGTGTTTTATGTGTATGCCATAGAAAAGAGATGTGTTTTTAGTCTAGATTTAAACTGACAGAGTGTGTCTGCTTCCCGAACAATGCTAGGAAGACTTCCAGAGTTTAGGTGCTTAATAGGAAAAGGATCGACCACCTGCAGTTGATTTTGATATTCTAGGTATTATCAGCTGGTCAGAGTTTAGAGACCGCAGTAGACGTGATGGAGTATAATGTGTTAAGAGCTCACTCAAGAACTGGGGAGCTAAACCATTTAGTGCTTTGTAAGTAATAAGCAAGATTTTATAATGTATGCAATGTTTAATAGGGAGCCAGTGCAGTGTTGACAGAACCGGGCTAATGTGTTCATACTTCCTGGTTCTAGTAAGAACTCGAGCTGCTGCGTTTTGGACCAGCTGGAGTTTGTTTATTAAACGAGCAGGGCAACCACCAAGTAGAGCATTATACAATAATCTAGCCTTGAGCTCGTTGCTTGAGCTGTTCAGCATTTTGCATTGAGAGCATGTGCCGTAATTTATATATATTTTTAAGATGGTTGAATGCAGTTTTACAGATGCTAGAAACATGGCTTTCAAATGAAAGATTGGTATCAAAGAGCACACCCAGGTTCCTAACTGATGACGAGGACTTGACAGAGCAGCCATCGAGGGTTAGACAGTATTCTAGGGTACTACTTATGGAGATTTTTTGTCCAATTAAAAATTCTTTTTTTCTGAATTACGTTGCAGGAAATTACTGATCATCCTATTTTTTATATCATCTATACATTCCGTTCATCTTGTGAATTGGTTAGTTTCTTCAGGGTATGAAGAAATATAGAGCTGAGTATCATCAGCATAACAATGAAAATTATATCTCCCAGTGGTAGCATGTACAGGTTGAAGAGCAACGGTCCTAGTACTGAGCCCTGCGGTACTCCATACTGAACTTGTGATCGGTGTGACATTTCTTCATTTACTTCTACAAACGGATAACGGTCAGATAGGTATGATTTAAACCATGCCAATGCAGGTCCACTAATGCCTACATACAACCCCAAATAAGAAAAAGTTGGGATAATATGGAAAACGCAAATAAAAAAAGAAAGTAGTGATTTCTAAATTTACTTTGACTTGTATTTCATTGCAGACAATATGAACACAAAATATTTCATGTTTTGTCTGGTCAACTTCATTTCATTTGTAAATATGCATCCTTTCCTGTCATGCAGACACATTTTAAAAAAAGTTGGGACAGGAGCAATTTAGGGCTAGTAATGAGGTAAAATGGTTAAATAATGATGTGATTTGAAACAGGTGATGTCAACAGGTGATGATAATTATGATTTGGTACAAAAGCAGCATCCAAGAAAGGTCTAATCCTTTAGGAGCAAAGATGGGCCGAGGATCGCCAGTTTGTCAACAAATGTGTGAGAAAATTATTGAAATGTTCAAAAACAATGTTCCTCAAAGAAAGATAGGACGAGATTTGAATATTTCACATTCAACAGTGCATAACATAATTAAAAGATTCAAGGAATCTGGAGGAATTTAAGTGCGTAAAGGACAAGGGCGCAAGCCTAAGCTGAACAACCCTGATCTCTGATCCCTCAGGCGGCACTGCATCAAGAATCATCATTCATCTATAAGCGATATCACCACATGGGCTCAGGATTACTTTGGCAAACCTTTGTCAAGTACCACAATACTTAGTTACATCCACAAATGCCAGTTAAAACTGTACTGTGCCAAAAGGAAGCCCTATGTTAACAGTGTCCAGAAGCGCTGTCGACTTCTCTGAGCTCGGAGGCATCTGGGATGGACCATCTCACAGTGGAAACGTGTACTGTGGTCAGATGAAGATATTTTTTGGGAGGAATGGACACCATGTGCTCCGGAACAAAGAAGAAAAGGATCATCCAGACTGTTACCAGCAACTAGTCCAAAAGCCAGGGTCTGTAATTGTATGGGGTTGTGTCAGTGCCCTTGGAAAAAGGTAACTTGCACTTCTGTGAAGGCACTATTAATGCTGAAAAGTATATAGAGATTTTGGAGCATATGCTGCCTTCAAGAAGACATCTTTTGCAGGGAAGTCCATGCATATTTCAACAAGACAATGCAAAACCACATTCTGCACACATTACAAAGTCCTGGCTGCGGAGGAAGAGGGTACTTGACTGGCCTGCCTGCAATCTCGACCTGTCTCTAATAGAGAATGTGTGGTGCATTTTGAAGCGCAAAAAGAGACAGGTCTGAATGACAGGAAAGGTTGCATATTTACAAATGACATGAAGTTGACCAGACAAAACATGAAATATTTTTTGTTCATATTTTCTGCAATGAAATACAAGTCAAAGTAAATTTAGAAATCACTTCTTTTTTTATTTATTTGCGTTTTCCATACTGTCCCAACTTTTTCTGATTTGGGTTGTAATTTTCGAGTCTATTCAAAAGAATGTTGTGGTCGATAGTGTCGAATGCAGAGCTAAGATCGAGTAACGCTAACAAAGAGATACAACCACGATCCGATGATAAGAGTAAATAATTTGTAACTCTGATGAGAGCAGTCTCAGTACTATGATACGGTCTAAATCCTGACTGAAAATCCTCACAGATACCATTTCTTTCTAAAAAGGAACAATTGTGAAGACACTGCCTTTTCAAGTATTTTTGAAAGAAAGGGTAGATTTGAGATTGGCCTGTAATTGACTAATTCTGTAGGATCATGGTACATGGTACGTGTAGGATTTTTCAATAAGTGGTTTAATTATAGCCAACTTAAAAGTTTTTGGTACATATCCTAATGACAAAGATGAATTAATGATATTTAGAAGAGGATCCATGACCTCTGGTAGCATCTCTTTTAATAGCCTAGTGGGTATAGGGTCGAGCATACATGTTGTTGATTTAGATGAATTAAAGAGTTTAGCCAATTCTTCCTCTCCTATAGCAGTGAATGAGTGTAATTTTTCCTCTGTGACACTATGATGTTCTGTCTGATGTGATACTGTAGTAGACAGCTGCATGGTTATAATTTTCTTCCTAATCTTCCAATCTTACACGTAAATAAGTTCATAAAGTCATTACTGCTGTGCTGTTTACAAACATCAGAAGTTGAAGCTTTATTCTTGGTTAATTTAGCCACTGTATCGAATAAATACCTAGGTTTGTGTTTGTTTTCTTCTAAGAAAGTCGAGAAATAAGCAGATCTAGTAGGCAATCGCCTCGTTACGACTGTAACCTCGGTTCCCTGAAGAGGGAACGGCGTTACATCGAATGACGCTATGGGGGCTTGCGTGATGAAGTCATGAAGCACATGTGAAATCAGTCCAATAGTGTGAGGGAACGTCAGGGGCGGATGACGTCATGAACCAGGAAGTATAAAGCCTGCCAAAACAAAGCCGCTAGCTTCAAAGTCTGAAGTAGTCGCTTTGACAGGCATGTAGGAGATATGGCAGGATGATGCAACGCTCGTTCCCTCTTCAGGGAACCGAGGTTACAGTCGTAACCGGCGTTCCCTTTCAAGGAACTCCGTTGCATCGAATGACGCTATGGGGAACGTTAATACCAACGCCACCATAACGAGACGTGCCTGTCCAGTGTGAAAAAGCAGCACTAGGACGACAAAACCCCAGACCCTGGTGTAGAGTCCAAGTCCAAAGAGTAGAACCTGACGAATGTATGCGGTGAGGACCAACCCGCCGCATCACAAACGTCCTGCAGAGCCACTCCTGAAATAAGGGCCTTAGAGGCCGCCATACTCCTAGTAGAGTGGGACCGGACGGCCAAGGGAGAAGGCTGTCCGACCGACTCATAAGCCAGTGAGATAGTCTCAACCACCCACTTGCTCATTCTTTGCTTAGATGCTGGGGACCCCTTGTTAGGGGGCCCGAAGCATACAAACAGTTGTTCTGTTTTACGCCACAGGGCAGCTCTGTGGACATACGCATCTAATGCCCTCACAGGGCAAAGCAAATTATTTTTCTCCTGATCCGGATTGAGGAAAGGTGGAGGACAGAAGGCCTGAAGAATAATCGATCTAGCTACGTTAGTAGGGACCTTAGGAATATAACCTGGCCTAGGATGAAGGAAAGCCTTGACCATGCCAGGTGCAAACTCAAGCACGAGGGTGCAACAGAAAGAGCCTGAAGATCTCCTATCCTCTTAAGAGATGAAATAGCAAGGAGGAACAGAGTTTTTAAAGTCAGAAACTTAGCCTGAACCTCCTCCAGCGGCTCAAAGGGAGCCTGGGACAGGCCCTGGAGGACCGTAGCCAGGTCCCACGCCAGCACCCTAGTGCGAACTACAGGCCTCAGCCTCAAAGTACCACGAAGGAAACGAGACACCAACGGATCTTTACCCACAGATAACCCACCTAGAAGAGTGTGGTAGCACCAATGGCCGCCACATACACTTTCAATGTGGAGGATAGACCTGCATTAAACCGTTCCTGCAGGAACTCCAGCACTGCACCAACCGGGCAGTTAACTGGGTCCTGGTGACGGCTACTACACCAAGAAGTGAACACTGTCCATTTCAGAGCGTAAAGCTTCCTCGTGGATGGAGCTCTGGAGTGAAGAATGGTATCTACAACCTCGGTTGAAAGACCCGACCTTATGAGCTGGGCCCCCTCAGAGGCCACGCCCATAGATTCCATAGTTCTGGACGGGGGTGGAATATTGACCCCTCTGCTTGGGACAGAAGGTCCCTCCTGACCGGCAACTGGAGTGGATGCCCGTCGAGGAGCGACACTACATTGGGAAACCATACCCTGCCCGGCCAACGCGGGGCTATCAGAATAAGGCGCACTTGGTCCCTGCGAACTATCTCCAGAATTTCCGGGAGCAGAGCGATCGGGGGAAAAGCATACAGGCGCAGCCTCGGCCACGCCTGTACCATAGCATCCAGCCCCAGCGGAGCTGGGTGAGGAGAACCAGAGTGGACAGTGAGGCGTCTCTCGAGGCAAACAGATCCACTTGAGCCTGCCCGAACACCCTCCAAATCTGTTCCACCACCTCGGGGTGGAGCCTCCATTCCCCGGGCCTCAGCCCCTGCCTCGACAGGAGGTCTGCTCCTATATTCTGGGCCCCAGGGATATAAGCCGCTCTGAGGAGAGAAACTTCCTGAGACCACAGGAGGATCTGGCGTGCCAACTTGCATAGCGGACGTGAACGCAGACCCCCCTGGTGATTCAAATAGGCGACCACCGATGTGTTGTCCGTACGAACCAGCACATGCTGGCCCCTGAGGTCTGTGAGGAAATTCTTGAGGGCAAGAAATACCGCCAACATCTCCAGGCGATTGATGTGCCACGAGAGATGGTGGCCTCCCCACAGACCCTGAGTCGAGCGACCCTCCAGGACCGCTCCCCAGCCTGTGAGAGAAGCATCCGTCGTTAGCATCTTGCGACGACCAGAAGCTCCCAATACAGGACCCTGGGACAGGAACCAAGGTTTCTTCCACATAACCAGGGCACGTAAGCAGCGCCGCGTGACCCTGATCATGCGAAAGGGGTTGCCCCTCGGGGAAAACCCTTTGGTTCTGAGCCACCACTGTAGGGTCTCATGTACAGCAGTCCAAAAGGTATCACGTTGGATGCTGCTGCCATCAGACCCAGAATTATTTGAAACTGTTTTACAGTGAGTGACTGGCCTAGTTTTACTCTCTTTACTGCTGACAGTATAGACTCTATCCGTGCCGGTGACAGGCGCGCCTGCATCGACACTGAATCCCATACCACGCCTAGAAAAGTGGTCCTCTGAAGTGGAGAAAGCACACTCTTTTTGGCGTTCAGCCGTAACCCCAACTCCTTCATGTGAGCGAGAACGACATCTCGATGCCGAACCGCTACCTGATGCGAATGAGCTAGAATCAACCAATCGTCGATGTAATTCATAATACGAATCCCCTGCAGGCGCATAGGCGCCAGGGCTGCATCTACGCATTTCGTGAAAGTGCGGGGTGAGAGTGCTAGACCGAATGGAAGAACTCTGTATTGGTATGCTTTCCCCCCGAAAGCAAACCTCAGGAACTTCCTGTGATATGGAAGGATGGAAATGTGGAAATATGCGTCTTTGAGATCTATCGTGACAAACCAGTCCTCGGACCTGATCTGTGGCACGATTTGTCTCAAGGTTAACATCTTGAACTTGAGTTGCATGACCGCCTCGTTCAGCACCCGAAGATCTAAAATGGGACGCAGACCCCCATCCTTCTTTGGAACTATGAAGTACCGGCTGTAAAACCCGGCTTCCCTGTCCGAGTGAGGTACATATTCTATGGCCCCTTTCTCTAACAGGGCTTCCACTTCTTTTTCCATTACCAGAACCTGCTCGGGGCCCACCACTGAGGGTAGGACCCCCATAAACCTGGGCGGGCGAGACCCGAACTGTATTTGATACCCTTTTTCTATAGTGTGCAGGACCCAACGAGAAACATTTGGCAGTAGCTTCCACGCTGCCAAGAAGTTCTCTAGAGGTACCATCCTCTCGAGAATGGCTTCTGGTTTTTGTTGAACTGTCAGAACGGTGCCCTGTAACGGCGAACCGGCAGGGAACACCTGAACTGACTGCTCTAGGACCCTCCTTGGAGGGGGCATGTAGCCCAGGGCCACTACATTTCTGGGTGGACCCTGGGATACACACTCGTGGGAGACCGCTGCGCCCTGTAACACCAGAGGTGGCAGGGTTGGCAGACCGACTCTCCAGAGAGCGCCAAGGAGACAGGCACCGATAATGAGGTGTACACTGCTTCTTCGGGAGGAACGCTCCCATAATCCTGACCCTCGGGCGCCAGGACCTTTCCCAGCCTTCTTGGAAGTAATGACGGTCCGCAGATCCGTCTTACCTCTTGAAGGCTGCGGCAGATTGCACTTCCCGTGTCCCCAATCTTTCTGAGGGGAGCACGGGAAGCCACACTCTGTTTCTGGAGTGGCACGGTGCGAAGAGCTGGCTTTTGATGTTTGGGGCTGCTCTGTGATCGGCAGCCCCAGTGAAATGTGAGCGCGGGGAGGAGCTTCTGAACGCGACTGCCTGTTTGGATGCCTCCTGGAACCTCTCAACAACAGTATTAACTGTGTTGCCGAAGAGGCCCGAAGGAGACACAGGCGCGCCCATCAGAAAGTTTTTATCTTTCTCCTTAATCGAACTGAGATTCAGCCAGAGATGTCTCTCAGTAGCCACCAAGGCTGCCATAGAGCGGCCGATCGATTTAGCCGCCTCCTTGGTAGCCCTAAGAGACAAATCTGTGGCCCGACGTAGCTCACACACTACTGGGCCCAATACCCCACCCTCATCAATATCACTTAATAATTCAGCCTGGTAGGCCTGCAACAGCGACATGGTGTGTAAACATGCTGCAGCCTGACCAGAAGCTGAATAAGCCTTACCCACTAGAGCAGATGTTGTGCACAGGCTTAGTGGGTAATGCCGGGGCCTTTAGGAAGATGCCGAATCAGGGATAAATAGCTCGCTAAATTATCTTCTATTTTGGGCATCTCCCCATAACCGTGCTCTTTATAGTTCATTATAGTGGAATAGTTAGATGTTTGTGTACTATACACCCTATATGAAACTGGTTTCTCCCATGATCTCGACACCTCAGTGTGGAGATCAGGGAAAAACGGCAGACCCCGGCGTTGAGGTTGTGATCGAGTCGGCAGATAACGTCGCCTAACTTGCTCTTTGAACGAACGTCCTGCTTATCAGCGGGCCAATCAATGTTTAAGCGCTCTACAGCCCGAGTCACAACCTCAACTAGCTCTTCAAATGCTTGTGACTGAGGTGGCGAATCCTCTATTTCTCTGACACTAACACTTTCCAGATCCTCAGAACTGGACAGCTGCATCAGAAGTGCCTCAACCGGGCGGAAGAAACGAGCGCGTGCTTCCAACCCCAGAGAGAAGGCACTGGATCTATCAGGTGAAGGAAGAGATAAGGCTGGGCCCGTCTCTATCCTCGCTGATAAATCCATTTGCGAACCCCAGGACTGTGATCGCCGCTGTGCCTCAGCAACAGCGGACCAGAGCCCTGAGGAACGCGAGCCTGAACGCCCTCGCGAAAGAACGCCAGGCGGGATCGGAGTGTCCGTAAAGGAAGCACTCGCAGTGCTCACAGCCAGCGCCCTCGAGCGCTGACCGTGCATGCTCCTCTCCCAAACAAGCAACACAAAGAATGTGTGTGTCCCCACCCGTAATGAAACGAGGGCAAGGGTGAACACACACTCTAAACTGCTGCTTATCCGCCATAGTGTTGTTTTAAAGTTACTTTACTGAACTAGAAAAACACTGAATCACTGATCACACAAAGCGCTACTGAAGACAACAGAAGCTAGCGCGTTTTGTTTTGGCAGGCTTTATACTTCCTGGTTCATGACGTCATCCGCCCCTGACGTTCCTCACACTATTGGACTGATTTCACATGTGCTTCATGACTTCATCACGCAAGCGTTCCCATAGGCGTCATTCGATGCAACGGAGTTCCTTGAAAGGGAACATACGCTCTTTTTACGAAAGACCTCTAGTTTTGTTTTCTTCAGCTGCGCTCCATTTTTCTGGCTGCTGTTTTAAGGGCCTGGGTGTGCTCGTTGTACCACGGGTTTGAACTATTTTCTTTAATCTTCTTCGGAGCGACTGTGTCTAAAGTACAGGAAAAGAGAGAGTCAATAGTTTCTGTTGCAACATCGAGTTCCTCTAAGCTATCTGGAATACTGAGGAGATGATACTGATGAGGAAGATTATTTAAAAGCAATCTTTAGTCGCAGCGGTGATTGTCCTGCCATTTTGAAACGGTTGGATGGCTTTGTATATGTGTATATATAAAACAATTACGCCTATGGAATGTCCCCACATTTCACAAAAACAAACGTGTGTGTGTGTATATATATATATATATATATATATATATATATATATATATATATATATATATATATATATATATATATATACACACACACACGTTTGTTTTTGTGAAATGTGGGGACATTCCATAGGCGTAATTGTTTTTATACTGTACAAACCGTATTTTCTATCCCCCTACACTGCCCCTGCCCCTAAACCTACCCATCACAGGAGACTGCAGTTTACGTTCTGTGAAAAACCTCATCCTGTGTGATTTATAAGCATTTTGAAAAGTGAGGACATGGGGAACGTCCTCATATTTCACCCTCTTTTTGTAATACCTATGTCATACCCATGTCATTATACACATTTGTGTCCTGATATTTCACAAAAACATGCCCCCACACACACACACACACACAGCTATTACAATATAAAGCTTACCAAATGATTATCATAAACTAATGCTAAAGGCTGATTTATACTTCTGCATCGGATCTGCGCCGTAGCCTCTACGGCGTGGTCTACGCGTCTATTTTCATTTATACTTCTGCGTCATTGTCCACGGCAACGTGCAGTTACACATGCAGAGGTAGCATGATACCCCTGAGGGAGGTGGTTCTGGCAGACCAATAACAGCGCTTGCGGTCCACGTCAAATCGACGTGTTGTTACATTTTTGGAGAGGTGCGCGTAAGGGTACGTCATAGTCTACGCATGCTACACACAGCCTACGAAGTAACTACGCCGTACACTCGACGCAGAAGTATAAATTAGGCTTAAAACACAACATTTTAAATTTGTCATTTTTCTTTACAGCCCATTAACATACGCCCATCTATTCAGAAATGACCAGTCATATATTTAAAAAAAAAAGAAGGCTTTGTTATAATAATTTAAATGTAACGATTATTGTTATTATACCCACAGAGTTGCTTGATGCAAGTAAAAACTCTAAACAGTTTTATACTGTTTATATGGCAGAATATATGATCAGGTGCTATAGGCTTGTCAGTCAGTCAGCCCCATTGACTCTTATTTTGAAATGTATGTGCCTTACTATTGCAGTTGCATCTGCTCATTCAAGTTCAGATGAGGGAGAAAATATTAATTGTTACAACAGTCTAAACATAAGCATCAATAGTACATAAACAGTTACTTAGCATAAATGTGCGCTATTCAATGGTCGTGTGAGCTGTAGAAGCACAACAGTGCAGCATCTTCCCTCAGTTAGATCTGCACATTACAACTCAAATGTCTGCATCTATTACACAGGACATCTGTTCTGACTGGATCTCTTACCTAATCGCCCCTGCGTAACATTTTCATCTTGTGTTTATTAATTGTCAAAACTTTGACAAAAGTCATTTTTGTCATCCAAAACTTTTTATTTAGCTATCGTCTCGGTTTTCGTCATTCCGTCAAAATTATTTGTCAACTAAATTAACACAGCACTTTTTATTGATCACATGTTTCTCTGAAAACATTTTGCTCTTCAGCATGGAGCTTCATGAGAATTTGTGCAGCATACTCATTACATGATTCGAAGCATCAGTGTCATTTGTAACATCACTACTTCATTCTGCTTCTCCAGTTCTTTTCATGATAACCCTTGCTTCAGGATGCCTACGCAGATGGTTACTTTTCTCTCACACCAACCTACTCAGAAAGCAGATTCTAACACAAGGCTGGTTAGGTAGCGCCACCTTACCCCCAATTCACCTCAATCCTCTTTTCTCTCTTATTTTCTTCTAACGTTCTTCTCATCACAGATCCTAGCATAAGGCTGCCTCCGCAATGATCTCAACACTCTTTTTTGCCCACCAACCTTCCCCTTCCTTATGCTTCAGCCCATTCCAAGTAACTTGGATACTAGTAAGTAATGGCAAATCAAACAACCCGTCTGACCTGATGACCTGACATCAACCAATCAGGTTTCAAAACAACACTTGACTGCATTACTGTCAGTCACTTAAGCCTTGCAGATTGTGAAAGCTGATTCCAAATCCTCTCTCCTCATCTTCAATCTATCTGCTGCCTTTGACACTGTCAATCATCAGAATCTTCTGTCCACCTTCTCATCACTGGGCATCACAGGGATTCCACTCCACTGGTTTGAGTTCTATATAATAGATGATACCACAGTAGCTCCACGAATCTCCAGCTGTCTGGCAGACATCTCTGCATGGATGAAAGAACATCACCTACAGCTCAACCTGGCAAAGACTGAGCTTCTCGCCTTCTGCCAATCTGACTCTACAGCATGATTTTACCAACAAGCTGGGTTAATCTCTGATTACCCCTTCAAGGTCGGTCAGAAATCTTGGAGTAACCTTTGACCAGCTGTCCTTCAATGACCACATTTCAAAGATGCCTTGGTTTTGCAGGTTTGCGCTGCACAACATTAGGAAGATCAGACCATTCCTAACAGAGCATAAAACACAGCTTCACGTCCAGGCCCTGGTAATCTATAGGCTTGACTACTGCAATGCGATTCTGGCTGGACTTCTATGGCGTGCAATCAAAATGCTTCAAATGATTCAAAACGCAGCGGCACATCTTGTCTTCAACAAGCCCAAAAGGGCCCGTGTCACACATCTCTTCATCTCTCTGCACTGGCTACCACTCGCTACTCGCATCAAAGTCAAAGCATTTACTCTTCCTTACAGATCCATCACAAGCTCAGCACATACATACTTCGACTCATTCCTACGAGTCACCTTCCAGAACATTTTGGTCACTGTTTCTTGCTATTCTAGCTTATGCTACTCTAAGCAATGTCCAAACTTAGTATTTCAGCCATTTTTGCGATCATTTACCTCTTCATGACGGATCGCTTCCTGTATTCCTCCGTCGTAAGCCGCTTTGGATAAGTGTCTGCTTGAATGAATAAATGTAAATGGAGTCTCAACCCACCTCCATTCGCTAATTCTATCAGGTTCCCATAAATGAATCCCACTGCTCTTTAAACTCGGCCGATTCCTACCAGACACAAGGAATTAAATGACTACTGCTCCATTAGAGCTCAGTCTCTCAGGTTCATTGCGGTCTCATGCCTTTGACACAGCATACGTTCGATCGGATATACATCACATTAAACAAACACACCAAACACTAGTATGAGTTTGGGGCACTTCTCCCTACTATTTTTGCATCTTCCCGCTTGCCAAGCCCTGCATGGCTTGTTTTCATCTGGATGCAGTGAGAGCTCTCCCTTTTCGGATGTGTGAGCTACCACTTCTGGAGATGGCTCTTCCATTTGAATCGCAGTGTGGGCTCCCCCGTCCAGATACTGTGCAGGCTCTCCCGTTCGACTTGTGGTGTGGGCTATCTTGTTTGTCTTGCAGAGTGAGTATCCTGTTTGTACATACCAGGGCTCTCTCTTTCGAAACGCTGTGTGATCCTTCATGTGCTTTGCCAGCACATGAAGAATGGATCGCAGCTGGAAGAAAACAAAACTGGAGGTTTTTCGCAATTTGTGGAAAGAGAGCATGATTGCATACAGAAAGGCCATAAAAACTGCTAGATCTGCTTATTTCTCAACTCTTTTAGAAGAAAACAAACACAACCCTAGGTATTTATTCGATACAGTGGCTAAATTAACAAAGGATAAAGCTTCAACTTCTGACGTTTGTAAACAACACAGCAGTAATGACTTTATGAACTTCTTTACTAGTAAGATTGATAACATTATGAATAAAATTATAACCATGCAGCCGTCTACTACAGTATCACGTCAGACAGAATATTGTAGTGTCACTGAGGAAAAATTACACTCATTCACTGCTATAGGAGGAGAAGAATTGGCTAAACTTGTTAAATCATCAAAATCAACAACATGTATGCTTGACCCTATACATACTAGGCTATTAAAAGAGATGCTTCCAGAGGTCATAGATCCTCTGCTTAATATTATTAATTCATCCTTGACATTAGGATATGTACCAAAAACTTTTAAGTTGGCTGTAATTAAACCACTTATTAAAAAACCGCAACTTGATCCTAAAGAATTAGTCAATTACAGACCAATCTCGAATCTACCGTTTCTATCAAAAATATTAGAAAAGGCCGTGTCTTCACAATTATGTTCCTTTTAGAAAGAAATGGTATATGTGAGGATTTCCAGTCAGGGTTTAGACCGTATCATAGTACTGAGACTGCTCTAATTAGAGTTACAAATGATTTACTCTTATCATCTGATCGTGGTTGTATCTCTCTATTAGTGTTACTCGATCTTTGCGCTGCATTCGATACTATCGATCACAATATTCTTTTGAATAGACTCGAAAAATATGTTGGCATTAGTGGAACTGCATTGGCATGGTTTAAATCTTACTTATCTGACCGTTATCAGTTTGTAGCAGTAAATGAAGAGATCACAAGTTCAGTATGGAGTACCGCAAGGCTCAGTGTTAGGACCGTTGCTTTTCACCCTGTATATGCTACCACTGGGAGATATCATTAGGAAGCATGGCGTTAGTTTTCATTGTTATGCTGATGATACTCAGCTCTATATTTCGTCACGCCCTGACGAAACTTACCAATTCACAAGATTAACGGAATGCATAGATATAAAAATTGGATGAATAGTAATTTCCTGCAACTTAATTCAGATAAAACTGAATTTTTAATTATTGGACAGAAAAGTTCCACAAGTAGTGCCCTAGAATACTGTCTAACCCTCGATGACTGCTCTGTCAAGCCCTCGTCGTCAGTAAGGAACCTGGGTGTGCTCTTTGATACCAATCTTCGTTTGAAAGCCACGTTTCTAGCATCTGTAAAACTGCATTCTACCATCTTAAAAATATATCTAAATTACGTCGCATGCTTTCAATGCAAAATGCTGAACAATTAGTACATGCGTTCATGAGCTCAAGGCTAGATTATTGTAATGCTCTACTGGGTGGTTGCCCTGCTTGCCTAATAAATAAACTCCAGCTGGTCCAAAACGCAGCAGCTCGAGTTCTTACTAGAACCAGGAAGTGATCATATTAGTCCAGTTCTGTCAACACTGCACTGGGTCCCTATTAAACATCGCATACATTTTAAAATCTTGCTTATTACTTATAAAGCAATAAATGGTTTAGCTCCCAGTACTTAAGCGAGCTCTTAACACATTATACTCCATCACGTCTATTGCGGTCTCTAAACTCTGGCCAGTTGAAAATACCTAGAATATCAAAATCAACTGCAGGCGGTCGATTCTTTTCCTATTAAGCACCTAAACTCTGGAACAGTCTTCCTAGCATTGTTCGGGAAGCAGACACACTCTGTCAGTTTAAATCTAGACTAAAAACGCATCTCTTTACTATGGCATACACATAGAACATTTTTAACTTTCTTTATTCAAATTAAATGACTGATTGTTAGGCTGCATTAACTAGGTCAGCGGAACCGGAACACTTCCCATAACACCTGATGTACTCGTTACATCATAAAAAGAGTGGCATCCACACTAATGTTAGTCTCTCTGTTTATCCCGAGGTTTACTGCAGTCGGCCGGATCCAGGCCGTGTCCGGATCGGATGGTGGACCTGCATCTGGACATGACCAGCTCATCCTGGAGTGTCTGCTGAGACCGTGTCCATTAGTGTCTCCTCTGAATTTGCCTCACGGCACATCATCCTCAATTAACCCGCCTCCGGCGCAATAACTCCGATATTTCAAGTATTCATATTCTTGTGTAATCGACGCGCCATCCTAAATGAACCCGTCTCTTGCGTGATACCCAAAATTTTGAATATTCCTATCTAAAATGATTTATGACCTGCAAGGTTGCCAGAGTAATAATTATACACTGTTAATAATAGGCCAGAGGAGAACTGGCACCCGACTGAGTCTGGTTTCTCCCAAGGTTTATTTTTCTATCATGCCCTGATGGAGTTTTGGTTCCTTGCCACTGTCGCCTTTGGCTTGGCTTGCTCAGTTGGGGACACTCAAATTATGATCCAAGTTACTCAACTAAATATACAAATAGAATTTATTAATTTGGTCATATATAATTCTATAAACTATCCAAATTAAACTAGCCAAATCAAATTTTGTTGCAATGTTGTCCTGTTTAACACTGTGAAGCTGCTTTGAAACAATTGTCATTGTAAAAGCGCTATATAAATAAAGTTGAATTGATTGATTGATTGATTGCTTGCTTAACCATGGAGGCTCTCCCATTCGGATTGCAGTGTGGGCCCTCCTATCCGAACAAGCGGACTGGAGGTACCAAGGACCGTAAGTCCCTCGGAGGCAGCGGGCCCTCATGTCCTTACGTGAACTAAACCCCTCTATCAGAAAGACGGTAGCTGTTGCAAAGGTAGCGCTGAATCGCCATCTAGTGGCCATTGGCGGAGCGGCCGGAAGTGATAGCACACGAGAAAATGCACGTGACAACAACAGCTGAAGTGTGGTATCGTTGTGGTCTAATGTATGTCTGTGCTGCTGAAGAAACTTCAGTAAAGTGTTTAAACTCATTACTGACTCCTGTCCGCCACTCAGACGGATGCTCCAAGGAAAGAACTATAACCTAATAAGCACCAGTGGTCCTTTCTCCTAAACAAATTTGGTCCTTTGATCCGGATCTCAGTGCTTATCTTGGTTAAGGATGGGTACTTCTAAAGACAAGAGTAAAGCCCTTCAAGAATCTGTACTGCCAAAACGGCAAGTCCAACTGCCAAACTATTTGTCAGACTACCAAGTGAATGTAACAGGCCACAGAGAACTGACTTCCTCTTATACAGAAGGTACTGCAGCACAGAATACATTTAGACTTGAAGAGGAGTGCAGAGTGGAGAGTGATGGAACTGACCGAATGATATCCTCAGCGGGTTCAGTGCTGGCCAAACCTGGAAGTCGGTATTCTGCCAGGGATGAGTGGGGAGCCTTCTTTACTGAATTAGAGGACATCCAAGCTCAGACTGGCCAGGACACTCAGCTCATACAGAGTTTACGTGATAGAGTGCGACAGCATGTATTATCCAGAGGCAGTGGGACTTTGGGGGGAAATCTCAGGAGCAAATACTAGGCTAGAATCTTCCAGTGATAGGCTAGTATTTGCTCCTGAGATTTCCCCTAAAGTCCAAGTGAGGTCCGAGCAGCCTCTTTCCTGGCATAAAGTCAGCCACTTTCACACCCTCCTCATCGATCATCACCAGCCTCCTACTCTGCATCATCCCAAGTCTCACCACTCCAGCGGTGTCCTCGGTCGAGTCCCATTCAGTTACCCGCATAACACCACAGAGACGCAGAACAGACGCACAGCCTTACTATGGACAGTATCCTCCAGTCTGTGTAAACTCCTCTCAGGATCCTTCATTCAGGCCTCACAGAGGGAATATCAGGACTAACCCCATGCCGCAAGATATACAAGGTCAGGTCAGTTCAGTTCACCATATCATTCCCTCACCTGCCCTCCAATCCAAGCTCCATATTCAATACCTCATTCTGCACCATGGCTGGTAGTTCCTTCGCCACCTCCGCAACCATCCGTGTATGCTCCACGATCACTGCAACAGACTGAACCATGGCCTACACACCCAGCATTGCCATACAGTCAGCCACATCCATTGCCTTACAAAACCTTTCCCACATTGCTGCTAGCAACCGAGAGAAAGTATATTTAGGCCCTAAGCCACGAATTCCCATCTTGATTCATCGAGATCCTGCAGAATTTGCCAGACTGAAGATGTCATTGGAGAATCTACTGCCAGCTAACGCTACCAAGATCTTTAAATACCAGATATTGGTTGACCATTAAATTAGAGGATGCCTCCTTGATTGCTGACTCTTACCTGAACTCTACCACCCCATACTCTGCCACAATGACAGCCTTAAATGAGAGGTTTGGTCAGCCGCATCAGTTAGCCCTCAAAAGAATTGCACAAGTCATGGATGCTCCTGACATCAAGCGAGAAGATCATGTGGCATTTCAAAGGTTTGCACTGCAGATCAGAGCTATTGGCATAGAGGGAGAAGTGGAATTAAAGTGTGGCTCCCATGTTGCCAGACTGCTTGGCAAACTTCCGCAGACACCTATATTATCATTCTGACTCAGTGTATACATTGCCTGAATTTTCTAAGTGGCTCCAGTATGAGGCATGGTGTCAGGGACATACTGAACCGTCTAACAAACAAAATCCTGAGAGCTGGGTAAAGCCAGCCCGCCTCACCAGACCGGCCACCATCCTTCATGGGGCCAAAGCTGCCTCACTGATGAAGGTCCCAGAACCAGGACCTAAAGCATCCATCTCAGGCAAGAAAAGAGGTAGAGTGCAACCTTACTGTCCGTATTGTGAAAGCTCTGAACATTTCTTAAATCAGTGAGCTACTTTTCAGACTTTCACTCCTGAGCAGATCCGTAAGTGGAGCATTGAGATCAAGAGGTGCAATTCTATGGAAAGTAAAGAGGGCATATGTATGTTGAGCTCTGCAGTTGGCACTGCCTACCTGAATCGACCTACAGACTTCAGCCGGGTATTACTTAAAGTGGTAAAGGTTCGTCTCCAGTATTGTGATTGTGCTCTGGAAACTTATGCTGTACTCGATGACGGTTCACAGAGGACTATTCTTCTGTGTGAAGCAGCAGATAAGCTTGGCCTGTGTTGAATTCCTAGAGGAACTAGCATTGAGAACAATCAGGCAAAACCCCTAAGTACTCAAGGGATTGTCTGTCTCTTTCAGTGTTTCCCCTGCCTCACAGCCAAAACGGAATTACCACATCAGTGGAGCGTTCACTGCTCAGAATCTGGGACTGGCTGATCATTCTTACCCACTTGCCACCTTACAGAATAGGTACAGACACCTCAGAGGCTTGCCACTTGAGCACTTTGATCAAGTTTACCCTCTTCTTTTCAGTGGAGCTGACCAGCCCCATTTGATCTCTCCAACAGAACCAGTGCAACTGGGACCACCAGGAGGACCGTTCTCTATACGGACCAGATTAGGATGGACACTACAAGGCCCAGCCAGAGGTCTACCACATCATCCTAGATCTCGGAACTGTTACCTGACCTCAGTAAACCCTGAAACAGTTGAACTTCTGAGAAATGTGGAGAAGTTGTGGCAGGTGGACACATTACCTTTCAAATCAGAGGAACAGGCAACTCGATCACGGGAGGATCAAGAGGCACTCTCACTTCTGGAAAGCAAAACCATCCTTGTTTAGCATAACATCCATCACTATGCGACCCCTCTGCTACGGAAGAGAAATACTTCTTTCCATGCGAGCAAAGATGCTGTCATGCCAAACCTCAGAGGTACTGAGAAACGAATTGCAAAAGATGATAACAAAGCCACAGCATACATAAAGGGATTTAGCAGACTTGAATTGGCAGGCTCAGTATGCAAGCTGAGAGAGGAAGAGGTTACACAGAGTGAGGAATCATGTCTGTGCTGCTGAAGAAATTTTAGTAAAGTGTTTAAACACATTTCTGACTCCTGTCCTGTGTTCTGACCGACGCTCCAAGGCGAGAACTATAACCTAATAAGCACCTGTGGTGTCCTAAACAGTAGCTCTGCATTTATCTATATATTGTAGGCTGCTCATTTCTGTGGTAGGGAGTTTCACTCTGGATATCAGTGGTTCATTTTCCCTTAGGGACGAGGACCTCCTTCCCCGTCTGTTGACAGCTGGAGGCCCCAGTGTACTTTTTGACTTCACAAGCCTTCATGTCACAGAAGTTGGTTTGGGGCGTACTCCAGCCACCTACTCAAACCTCTGGTCACAAGATACTCCCATAGGAGTACATTTAGAAAGTCACAGCGGCAAGATGCATCCTATTCAGTCTTCTACAAGCTCCGAGTTGTTCACAACAGCAGCAAGAAATGCAGGCACATGCTTTAAAAAAAGCAGCTCCCGGCATAGTTCTTTAAACAATAATACTGCTGCAGCAGAAAACCCACTCATATCTCCACATGGTGGACGTAGCAGGGAGAATCATTCCAGCCCAGCTCCTGCAGGGGGCACGTTAAACATCACTGCCGCAGCAGTGTCCATTCACGACTCCAGGTCGATAAACACAGCTTCCTCGTGTTCCAGAGGAAAATCACCAGAGCCGCTCGACATCTCTAACCTCTATTTCACGCCGCTTCTATTTTTCACTTCTTTTGGGGGGTATCATGTTTAAGCATTTGTGTATCCTGTACACTTTAAATCCTTGAGCATTTATCATGCTAAAGCCAACTTGCTGTCTCAAATGTATTCTGCACTTTTTCTCGAGTTGAAACTGCTTCATTCGAGCCCGTCATCAGACAACAAGCCAAATAAGCTTAACCTAAATATCTTAAGATTATATGGGAAAACAAATTTCGTTAAATGGCGGAAAAGGTGGTTTGTCGCTTGAGAAAGAGATCTTTATAAGATTCACAGATTGTTCACCAACATGCATTAAAGCAACACTGTGTGATATTTTCCCCCATCTAGTGGTGAAAAGGTATATGACCATCCAGGGAATATTAGTTTCTGTTCCTCTCAATTTCGTTTTAACTCCTACGCTAACCGATTTAGTCCAAGATTAACATGGCTTCCAGTTCGACCTCGTCCATGAGTGTTCCTTCAAGTGATGAGGTTACTTTAGAAAAATATTATAATTTGCAGTTATTTAATTTGTCAGTTAACATGTAGGTTATGACATCTATGTAAAATGAATAATAGTTCAACCATTTCATTGCTAACATTAGCTATCAGGTTCCCAGACGAATGCAAGCTAATCTTAGAAAAGTAACTTTTATCAGTGCTATCATTATTCTGTATATTGTACGACATCACAGTCTCAAGCAATCCCCCTCTTCACATTCGACACGGTGCCATCGAGTGTTAAAACGCGAAAGGCGAAGCTTGAATTTACGGGTATGTCCCTCTTTGGCTAATGTACTTTCAAGATTGAGGGGCAACATGGCGACTGGCATTTGAACCCCTCCCCCATATGTATTTTCAATGGCATGTAAACTTACGGGAATACTTTATTACTTGAGAGAAGTATATATACATTAATGAGCACATATATTTTTGAAAGAACTAATTGTTTTTAGCTAAGAATAAACTAAAAAAGTTACACAGTGTAGCTTTAAGGAAGTAAATATGGTAAATTACATACAGCATTACATACCAAATTACATACCTTTATAAATAAAATGAATTATTATTATTATTATTATTATTATTATTATTATGATTTTGGGTAAAATGACCTCAAAAATCAGGAACAGATGCACACTTTAAAAAACTGAGTCAAGATTGCTGTCCACCAACTTTTTTTAATTGTTCCACACTTTTGTGGAAGACCCACCAGGTAGCATTGTTCTTGATGGTTTCCTGAATGCACTGTGCTGCAGGAAACATTAGGAGGCAATTAGGGTCGTGGTGTGGTCAGTGGTGATGTTGAGCCCTGTTTAAATCAGGAGAGGATGGGGGGTCCTAATTACATGCTAATATGGGCCAGGCGGTGTCATGAGTTTGTAATTGGAGCACAGCTGCTACTGGGAGCAACAGAGGAAATGCAGAGAGAGACTCCAGCAGGTCAGGGTGATCCGAGCCGGTTTGTCTCTGTCAGAGGACATGCTCGAAAATTCATGCAGTTTGTTCTGAGTTTTATGTTGTCACTTAGAGAGAACTAAAGTGAGGACTTGAATAGTTTATTCAAAAATTAAACTTGTGTCATTTACTCCTGTCATTTCTGACCATTTTAACATTCTTTGTCCCCTGGAACAAAAAGGGTGAATTTTTACCTTAGCAGAATGATCTGGCCACTCTTTTTCACGCATTCAAATGAAAGCAGGACTAGGGTAGTAAGGCCTTAAATAAATCACAAAAGGTGGTTCATAGAACATGTGTGCTGCAATGTTATTTTAGTATCATTGAGATTCTAATATAGGGATTTTGAGATTCTAATTTTTTATTTTTATTTATTTATTTATTTTTAACTGTATTCACAAAACATTCTTCAGAATAAAATTATTCTTGACTGCCAATTTATTCTTATTTTCTAACTTAAGAAAAAATATAATATTTTGTATTCCCAAAAACTTTTTTTTTTTTCTTCTTCTTCTTCTTAAAGGGGTGATGAATTGAGAAATCAACTTTCCCTTGAGCCTTTGATATTTTAAAGGTCATGGTAATATAAAAATATCCTGTAAGTTTCAGAGCTGAAAACGTCCTTGTTAGTCAAAGAAAAGCTGGCACCAGGCCCAGAAAACGAGAGCTCTCAAATATATACTGATCAATGACGTAATAGAAGGGGGAAACGCTGCCTCAACAGATAAATGTGTATGCCTGCTTCTGTAGCCCTGCCCACCGACTCATGGAGCTAAACTGTGCTAAAAGGAGCTAATCACCCTACCGAGCAATAAACATGCCGAAGACAGCAAGATAATCGTTTGTAAACAAGACGCAGGTCGATAAGGGATTTGCAGACATATTGAGATTGAAACACAATGCTGTGCCTTCTATATTGAATCCGACAGGAATGGTGCAACATACTAATGTGAGTAAAACATGTTTTTTTATATGTGATGATATTGCATTGTTACAGATCGTTATGATTGTGTGTACGTGTCTAATTGAATATACCTTAGCACACTGTCACAGGCTGGAGAATCCTTTATTTGTTGGTTCATTGCAATTCGGAATCAGACTTGGACATGTATAGGACAGGATTCACAAAGCCCAACTTAATGGCTATGTGTTTCCCAGACGGGCTACCCCTGTCGGCCCGTAAGTGAAATAACATTCCTTTCTTGATCGGCGTTGTTCACTCTCTTGACTTGATATTTGAAGAGCGTGCTTCAGTGCTTATATCCACCAATCGGGCGGGCCAAGTAATAAAATAAATCAATCGCGGGTGGATGAGAGATAAATCCTTGTGTTTGTTTGATAAATACGGTTTGAGAAGCCTGTGAGAGAATCTTTCCGGTTCTCGCTTTCAAAACAATCTCTCATGTGAACTGACAGGGGAGCAGAAGCTCATTAAATATGCAAATCTTATCCAATTCTAGCTGTGGGCTTTTCTTCAAAGTCTACAGTGTGGCACGCCCATCAAAACCGAGTGTCTTGAGAGAGCCTCAAAACCAGTGAAGAAAATAGCCTATTACTTATTCATTATGATGTTTTTGAGTATAAAAACCACGTGAACATCATAAGTTGACCTCAGACAACAGTATATATATATTAGGGCTGAAACGATTCCTCGAGTAACTCGAGTTACTCGAATTGAAAAAATCCTTGAGGCAAAATCATCTGCCTCGACGCTTCATTTAATTCATTTAACTACACAAGGATGTTGCAGAAATAATTTTTTTTGTGTAAGGACTCGGAGTATGCGCGGATTGCGGTTAAATCCGTGGTTCAGGTGGGTAAACATCCCAAAAATTGCGGGTGGATGAGAGAAATCATTAATGTCTTGATTTTAATTAAGATGCGGAACTCATTTCACGGTAAAACGCAATGAATGTGTCGCTCTTTAACTTTCGTTTTCAGCTCATGTCAAGATCAAAGACCGCAATGCGAGAGAGATTGGCATCAGCACTGCTAATATCATTAAGTCTATTTATTTATTTTTATTTAGCTATATTTAGCTATTTTTACAAACTGTGTTAAAACAGACAACTGTGTGTTGAGCTTCAGGATATGACGCTGAACATTTAGGTTTCATTTGCGGCAGTTCGCGCAGCAGCTAAAGAGATACGAGCAGCTCCAAACATGAACGTGATGGAGTTTGCAGCTTTGCACATGGATCACCGTCATTGTGATGTGTGTGAAATCTTTAATGAGAATTTATATATACTTGATAATATCTACGAAATACACCATTAAAATGTTCTCAACGCTAGGCGCTCAAACATCAGAACAAGCTGAACGTGTTTGTGTGTGTGTGTGTTTGTGTTGAGCAGCGCTAGTGCTTTCAGCTGCGTGCTTTCATTGATTTGTGTAATTTAAATCTCATTTAAATTTAAATTTGTGACGATCAGGTGCGGATGGATGGTTTGTTTTTAACAGCGGATTCGGTAACGTTAGAGCTGATCGGCGCCTCTCTAGTATGACCATCTCTACTCTTGTGCTTATTTCAAGTTACTTTCCTGTCCAATATTTTTTGCTTACAAAAGCCACACAGCCTTCAGAAGACAGTAAAGGCTTCTGTCATGCCTGAATCGTGCCATGCATGATTTCAAACCATTACATCTTAGTGTATTACCAACAGTAACCTTGGAAGCGGTGGGCCCAGCTCTTTTCAGGTAATTGACCAGCTCCTCCCGTGTAGTTCTGGGCTGATTTCTCACCTTTCTTAGGATCATTGAGACCCCACGAGGTGAGATCTTGCATGGAGCCCCAGTCCGATTGGAGATTGACAGTCATTCCATTTTCTAATGATTGCTCCAGTGGACCTTTTTTCACCAAGCTGCTTGGCAATTTCCAGCCTTGTGGAGGTGTACAATTTTGTCTCTAGTGTCTTTGGACAGCTCTTTGGTCTTGGCCATTTTAGTAGTTGGATTCTTACTGATTGTATGGGGTGGACAGGTGTCTTTATGCAGCTAACGACCTCAAACAGGTGCTTCTAATTTAGGATAATACATCGAGTGGAGGTGGACATTTTAAAGTCAGACTAACTTCTAAAGTCTTTGAGGGTCAGAATTCTAGCTGACAGACAGAGGCCTGTTGCATGAAGCTAGCTGAACAAACTGAGTTTCAGAGTAGGTTTAGAGTTGACAAATCCAGATACATCCAACCTGGTTTAGATCAAGTTCAATTGTTTCTCAAAGCTTGGTATAAACTTTCTCTGTCAACTCAGGTTTAATCCAGAGTTTGCAATTAACACTGAAGCGCGTGCACCTGAAAGTGTGACACTTGCGGCAAACAGCCAATCACAGTGTATGTTCGATTCACTTCTCTTCTGAAGATTATCATGAAATTAAATGCGCTTAAAGCAGGAATAAACACTTCTGCTGCAGCGTAAATTTAAGAAGGCAGCTGAAAGAATATCTGACTATATCAATGCATGATGTTAATCAAAGAAATATGCCTAATAATTATAGGTTCACAAAGAGCTCAAATAAATGCACGTTGTTTAAAAGAATTATGAATGCATGTATTATATTTATATTAATATTTGGCTACTTGTCAATATTATATAATTATATGAATATATTATGTGAATGAAAAGTAATTATAATTCATATCATATAAATATAATAAATAATTTGCACCAAAAGATGAGCAATTTTGTCTCTAAATTTGTTTCACTATAAACTACTTTAATTTGTTATAAGAGATAGGGGTGTGAGTTTTACTTGCAGCTGATTGGTCCAGTTTGAGTTTGTGATCTCAAACCCAGAATAAAACCTGCTCCAGAGCAGGTTAGCTGTGTAGTGTAAGTTACCATGGTGATTAACACTGCTAAAAACCAATCCACCTTCTTGAGCCCGAAAAACCCAGAGTTTGCTCAAACTAATCTCAAACTTACCTGGGTCGCAACTGAAACCAGCTTTGTGCAACAGGCCACAGGTGTTCAAATACTTATTTGCAGCCGTATCATACAAATAAATAGTAAAAAAAATCATATATTGTGATTTCTGGATTTCTTTTTTCCGATTATGTCTCTCACAGTGAACATGCACCTACGATGACAATTTCAGACACCTCCATGATTTCCAAGTGGGAGAACTTGCAAAATAGCAGGGTGTTCAACACTGTAAAAATGAACAAGTCCATTCAACTTAAAATAATTTGTAACCTGGCTGCCTTGACATTTTGTGTTAAGCTAGCTTAGGAACTTAAGTTGTTTGCACATATATTGGAGTTCCTTAAACTTAAAATTAATCATTGGGATAACAAAGATGAAGCTGATAAAATAGTCTGAGCAACATTAATTTAAAAGTTTAATGAAAATGTTTTCAGTTACTCCAACAAGACATTAAAAGTTCAATAAACTTAAATCCCAGTTGAAGTAACTTAAAATTAGTTACACCAACAAACCTTTTCTGCTATCATGAGTTGTTTAAACTAAGTATCTTGTTGAGTCAATTTATAATTAATAGTTGTGCCAACAATGTAAAAATTGGCTTAACTATGCATTTTGTTGAATCAACTCGTTTTTAAGGCAGCCAGGTTACTTTTTCAAGAATAGTTAGTTGTAGTTGGAATGTTAAGTTCATGCAACAGACTGAACTGCGTAATTTGCTCACACAACTCAAGTTTCTGTTTTTTAATACTACTACATAAAAATGATTCATTGACATAGAAGACTTTGCAGAATAATAGCAGAATGCAATATTACTTTTATTTTCATTTCAAAATCGACAAAATAGCTACACAATGACATTTCATATTCACATTTCTGTTGTTGTGAAATATAAAAGCCTAAAGTGATGTAGTTAAATTGCAATTTTTTTAAACAGCTGAAAATTGCCATTTCATAATGTTGCATAAACATTTACCTAAAAAGTATGCAAATGAGCTTCAGTAAACAAAAGAACTGTAAATATAGAAATAAAAAAATCTTTCTTTAAGTCGAACAGCTTACAGCCTTAAACGGATAATTCACACAAAAATGAAAATGTGATGATTTGTTTTTTCAGCTTACCCCCAGCCCATCCAATACGTAGGTGTGTTTTTCAGTAGAACACAAATGAAGATTTTCAACTCCAGTTGTATATTGCATGTCAATGGTGTCAGTAGAGTATAAGAGCTATGAGAGTTAAAAACACACAGACATACGAATCCATATTAAGACACATATCTTAAGACACGAAACGATCTGTTTCTGTGAGAAACCAAATTGTATTTGTTATTATTTTACCTCTGACCAGACGAATGTCATCGGGTTTCCAGACTGTCATTAATTGCAGCGAACAAGGTCAAAATACTGCCGTGATCATAGATATATATATATAGATTCCTCAGTGCCTGCTTGGAGCGGTCGAATGAAGAAACTGTATATGTCAATGAAAATATTTTGACCTTATTCGCTGAAAGTAATGGCGCTAATGGAGACATTCATCTCATCAGAGGTAAAATAATAGCATAAATACTGCTCGGTTTCTTACAGAAACCGATGGTTTTGTGTCTTAAGACATGTGTCGTCACGAGTTGCAGGGTTTAATATGGATTCGTATGTCTATGTGTTTTACTCTCATAGCTGTCATAATGTAAACAGGCCCCAGTGACATGCATTATACAACTGGATACTACAATGGTTGGTGTTAAAATTTGTGTTCTACTGAAGAAACAAACACACCTACATCTTGGATGGCCTGAGGGTAAGCAAATAAACATCACATTTTCATTTTTGGGTAAACTATCCCTTTAAAAGAGATGTAGTTAATTCGATATGTTCTGATAACAGTAAGCAGCTGAAATTGACATCACATAACATGTACATGAACATTTACCTTAAATATGCAATATGCAAACTAGTTATAGTAGACAAAAGAATTGTAAATATAGAAATATAAAATTTCAGAAGATTTTAGAAATATAGAAATAGAAATATAGAACAGCTTACTGCCTTGAGTGCTGTAGTTAAATTGCAGATTAACAAAACAGTGTCATTCTACTAACATTTTTAGAACATCTGCATTAAACTTTTTGCTGTAACTTGCCCTACACTTTGCTTTGAAGGAGCTTGTTGCAGAGACAATGAATCTTTGCAGAACAGGTACCACTGCCGACGCCCATGAAAACTTTCTGGACCATCTCAATTGTGTACCTTGGGATAGTCTATATTAAGGTAGTACAAAAGACCAAGGAGTGTAGAAAAGGCATCTGACACATCTCCTAGATCACGTATTACGATGCTCCCTTCCAGCACAACTGCAATGTCGACTATCTCCTTTGCCAGTAGTGCTTGGCTGTTTCCGCCTTCCTCAGTCGAGAAGATGAGAAGACCAACATCAACTTCTTTTATAGCCTGTTGTTCGGAACCTGTAGTCTAAAAAACATAATGAAGTATTTCGTAATTAAATTATGACATGGGGTGAGTAAATTATCAGCAAAAGTTTATTTAAAAGTCAACTAATCCTTTAATGTTATGAAGTGACAAGATTTTTTTCAATTGTATCAAAATATCTTAATTTGTGTTCTGAGGAGGAGCTAAGGTCATACAGGTTTACAAACAGTAAACATTTTTATTTGAAATCAAGGTCCTTGGTGATTCATATCATTAAAAACAATGGCTACCATCATGACAGGTATTAGTTTTTTTATCTGTATGGGTTTTTCTTTCCCACTCTGAAGTGACCGTAGCTGGTATCACCAAGGACCACTGTTAAAAATACCAACTTTTGGATGACCTGTAGCTGAGTAAGTTAATAGCAAATTTTCCGAAACTGTTCACCCAAAAATTTAAATTCTGTCATTAATTACTTACCCTCATGACATCTGACACCTGTAAGACCTCCGTTCATCTTTAGAACACAAATGAAGATATTTTAGTTGAAATACGATGGCTCAGGAAGCCCTCCATTGGCACAATGTACATTACACACACAAGACCCATAAGTACATGACACTACAGTGGTTCTACAATAACTTTATGAAGCGACGAGCTTCGATCTGTTATGAATCCTTCAAAGCTTCATGATGTAGTGTTTTGAAAGTTATTGTAGACCCACTGTCGTGAGATGGACTTTGTAACAACGTCTTTGGCTTTTATGGGTCTTGAGATTGCAAATTACATTGTGTCAATGGAGGCCTCACTGAGCCTTCAGATTTCAACTAAAATATCTTTATTTTATAGGTCTTACTGGTGTGGAATGACATGAGGGTAAGTAATTAATAACAGAATGTTAATTTTCTGGTGAACTAACCCTTTGATAAATGTTTTTGTTTAATTTTTTCACTATAACTTAGTGTTTTTCACATGAAATGCGGACAAAAATCTGACATGCAGACAAAAATATATCTATTGCCACCAACAACCCTGTGTAATATTTATCTAGTTTACACTCAATTTAACAAGCCTTTTCATAAAAATAAGAAAGTTAGAAGTTCGTTAATTCTTACCTCAGAAACTCTTGATCCAAAATGGCAGTTTCTGGCACGTGCTGTGGAGGGCTCGTAGGAGAGATCGGCGGGGTTTCCGACGTATTTATGCAGGGGCCGCTCATGCAACTAAGAAATCTTTGTTGCCTGAACTACTCTGATTAAACGGAGTAGTTGGGCACTGGTAAACTTAATATCTTAAGTATACTCAACATTTTAGTTGAACTGACTTATGACTTTGATGAATAAAATCATTCATTTTTGATCAATAAATATGCTGTTATATGTTAGTAAAATATGTTAATATATCTGAAAAATATAGAAACAAAATCATTTAAAAAAGTAAAGATTCTGAAAGCATTGAAGGATATCCCATAATAATTGAATATAGATTTACAGTAGTAACAGTAAATTATATTTTATGATGATCTAATTTTTAAATATGATGGTTTCATTATAAAAATGGTGATTATCTCTAAAGTGGACACCCAACTTAATATATGATGCTTACAATCTGAATCTGAGCATGTCATGTCAACAAATGGAAAAGTCAGCGGCTGTTTATTATCATGTTAAATATCGTGCCTTTTGCCCCGACAGCAGGGGTGCTTTTTACCCCAAATACCATACTTTTACATATTCTTCCGTTATTGCAAAACTGTTGCTTTAATTACCTTGAACAAAACTGACAAACATTAACAAGAGCTTTGTTTAAAAAATTATTCAACTATTTTAGCGATTCTTATTTGCTACTTAAATCTACAACATTTAAAAAAAACATCAAATATTAGATTAAATGAGCAAAGAATCTACTTTGCGCTGCTGCTCGTGTTCGCATCAAAGATCGGACAGGACTGAGGCAACTTTTTGTGCCATTTAGTGGTTTAGAGGAAAATAAAATTAAAGGAGCCTTTTACCCCATGTGGAAGATAAGGCTACTCTAAAGTGACTCTGATCAATCATTTGCACGTATACATGATGCGCTCACTCAAGCTAGATCTAGCAACGGAGCACACACAGATACATGACTCATTCACTCTGAGAGTGCGTAAGAAAGATGGAGCGCAAATGAATGGGAAAACGTGTTCCATCTGTAGACAGGCTCTTTTAAAATAACTATTTTAACTTGACACGCTGCATTAAAAGCACAAAATTGAGTGATTAACTCCAGTCAAGCCAGTCGCTTCGAAAATAGTCTGCATGCTTATTATGATAACCACGGTAGTCTGCAGGAAGTGCACAAAGACTGGCTTTGAGATGTTTTTCATTTAGCGAGTCTTCAGACAAATAACACCAAGTAACACCTTTCATTTTCTTCTTAATTCAAGAAATTAAGATATTTGCGAACTTCTTAAGAATTTTTTCAAGAATTGCACTTGGGGATATTCTTACAAACTTCTTAGAATTTAGCTTAAGAGTTTTATTAACCTCCTCCTTAAGAAGATTTTTGTGTGCCGGTGGACCCTATCATACACCCAGCGCAATGTTTTTTTTTTTTGCTAGTTTCAGCCCGACACAATTATAATTTTCACGTCCAGTGCCATGTTGTTTAAATAGCAAATGCACTTGTGCCCATCTGTTTGCCTATGGGCATGCTGTTCTGAAAACAAGGTGTGTTCAGGTACATTGTTGAAGCGTTGCTATTTTGAGGCAACTGAAAATGACTTCGCCATTGACCAACAAAAACCTGGTCTAAAGTCAATAGCGCTGTATTTTTTGTGTTATTTAAAGGGTGCGTTAGTAATATTCCTCTTTAGGCAGGTGCACAACGTTCATTACACACACAGAGATGCACAGCAGCACACAAACATTTTAAAATATTACAAATAAAAGGATTCCTCGCATAGAGAAGCGTTTGTCTCTTGCCAGGCACAGCGGGAAAAATGCCATAGAATGGCGAATACATCCTTGAAAGGCCTCCACTGGGATGTCAACACAGGCCAGCTCCATTGCCCTTAGGAGGTTCTCTCTAGTGTATGGTTGTCTGTCATAAACCTTCCATCTCCACGATGAGAAGAACTCCTCTATAGGGTTCAGGAAAGGGGAGTAGGGTGGCAGACAGACGTTTAAAAAGTGGTTACTGTTGGTGGTGAACCACTCTTTGATTTGGTTTGTTCTGTGGAAGCTTATATTGTCCCAAATGATCACAAATGTGATGTGCGGACCCAGGTTGGTGTTGGTGTCCAGGAGGATGTCTTTTAGCTTCTCTAGGAAGGTGAGGAGATGTTGGGTGTTGTAAGACCCAAGGACAGCATGCCGGTGGACAAGCCCCTCCAAACCCATGGCCGCACAAAGAGTAATTTAACCAGGAACCTCATTGATGGCTCTTTGGCCAATGATGTTACGGCGTCTTTGCCTTCGTTTCTGCAGGTTGAAGCCAGCCTCATCCAGGAAGAGGTACTCATGAGGTCTGGCCATCGCGTCCAACTGTAATATCCTCTGTGAAATTGTGAAAGTGCACAGGTGTTCAGAACAGTCAATTCTTCCGTGGCCTACATTGTCCAGAAGTAATGTAGGCCACTGAGCAACACAGTATGTCCACTAACTGTACTGTGAACATGGATGTATACTTACTTTCACCAACTCGTAACGTAGTTCTTTGTGTTGCGCAGAGTTGCGCTCAAAGGGAACCCTATAGACCTGTTTCATCTTAGATCTGTTAGATCTTTTGGCGCCAGAGAACTCGGTCTATTGTGGCCAAGCTGACATCAATGCTCTCAAAGTTGACATTATCGGCAATGACTTTGTCTCTGATCTCCCGGAGTCTGATGAGGTTGGTCTCACGAACCATATCCACAATGAGGGTTTCTTGTGCCCCTGTAAATATGGCAACCCTCCCACCTCTATGTGGCATTCTTTCAACTCTAAAGAAAGAAACATGTGTTGTCAATTGACATGTTTTACAATACAGTAACAACTGATTTGAAACCAATAGACTACTTTCACAGGCTTGTAAAATTGGATTGTGATAAAGAAAGCAATAGAGTACAATACCTGTTGTGTTGTCTGAATACCCTGATAATGTTGGCCACGGTGAACCTACTCAGGTTTGGACAGAATCTTAGTCCTGCTTCAGCCATTGTCATGGCATGGATAATGACATGGTCAATGACTGTTGCTCGCATCTCGTCCATATTGATGGTGCGAGGTTGTCTTGCTCTCCTGGACCTTCTGCTCTCCCTTGTTGGCCTCCTCCTCTCCCTTGTTGGCCTGCTCCTCTTCTTCCATGGCCAGCTCTTCTCCCTCCTCCTCTGACTCAAATTCCTCTTCCCCTGACTCTGCCTTCATCCATTGTGTTTGTTTGGAATCTTCAGCAAACTGTGCACTCTGAACTTGCTTCTATACATGTGGTCACAGCATTAGCAACAAGTGTCTTCAATTTTGAGTCGTTGTGTGTAATGAATGACACCAGGTGTGTTCATTGTGTTCAAATATTGCTGACTGTGGCAAGCATTTTGCATCACATGAGCTTTCATTTGAGAATATGAGCAGAGTTATTTTGCAACTTGTGTTTTAGCAAGGAAAAATGTGTTAAGATTTATGAGAACGGAGGATTGTGTTTTGTGAATTGTGTCTTCATGTGAAATGTGTTTATGATATTGGAAAATGATGGCTATATTTAGTAAATGTGTTTAGACAACTGGTCATTTGGTTTAGAGGATTGGCTTTTGTGTTTTAGCATTTGAGAAAAACTGTATTATCTCACCTATGGACACCATTGTCCCCATCTCTATCTCTTTGCCTTAGACCTCTGTCTGTCTGTACTGTTTTATTTATTCCAGTCATTTTCATATGCAACAATACATGACATATTCAGATTACCATATGATCTCTTAAAAGCAACATATTTTAGCTTTAAATGCAAGCAGGCATGTCACAGCCGCAGTGGGAAAGCTGGTACTTCTGATCTGTCGAGGACAGAGAAATTCAACTGTTCAGAGATATTTATAGAGATTTTTATTTTATTAATTTAGTATTAAATACTAGAGAAGAAAACAAAAACCATGAGCAAGTCAAGACTGAGAGTTTATTGGTGGTACTGTATGTGTAATGCTGATTTTTCTGAAGTTTATGTAATCAACTTGAGTTTAAGATATTTGAATGTAAAATATAGTTTTAGCTATTATTCAATTATAAAATTGTATTTATTCTACAAAATATTTCATAATCTGTCTACTTTACATTATGTCAAACAGAATTTCTCTAAAATAATACACTGACTTTCTATTTGTCACTTCAGAAAATGCTCAGAACATCTTATTCTCCCATTTTCTTTGAGATAGGCCACCTCTGACCAACCAGCTACGTTTGGCATCAGAAATCGGTACATTCTCCTTCCCCTGCATTTTCTCTGAAGACATTCTGCCATGTCTGTTACTTTGTTCAAGGAAATAACTGTTGTTTTCCATTTGCACTTTGGTTCTGGTGGTTTAATGCCGCTACCTGCAGAGCAGAGCTTGACGAGTATATTAACACTGGCTCTGTGTGGAACGCATTATCATTCGGAAGATTTGAGAACCAAGAACTGCTGTGATTTCAGTCAATATTAACACATGGGTCGTAGTTCTTCTTAATCAAATCCATTGTTCAAATTCCTTTTGTTTTGCATCAATAATAATGAAGAAATAAATTATAGAAATAATGTGGTAGGCACAACAGCTTAAGATGTTGGGATAGGCTCCATCATTCCTGCGACCCTACATAGGACAAGTGGTTGGAAAATGAATAGATGGATTTGGTAGATACTTTAAAGGGTTAGTTAAAATAGATTTTTTTTTAAATAAAAATGTTCTCATTAGGGTAGTAACAAGTTACATTTTAAAGAATGTTCACACTGCTTTTTATATACAGCAATACATATACTGTATTTACAAAAGTATTAGGCATCTATAGGCATGCAGACTGCTTCTACAAACATTTGTGAAAGAATGGGTCGCTCTCAGGAGCTCAGTGAATTCAAGCGTGGTACTGTGATAGATTACCACCTGTGCAAGAAGTCCAATCATGAAATGTCCTCACTACTAAATATTTCACAGTCAACTGTTAGTGGTATTATAACAAAGGGAAAGCAAGTAGGAACAACAGCAACTCAGACACGAAATAGCAGAGCTACATACAATAGTAAATAGCTACAGACTGTAGTCAATAGCTACAGACCTCCAAACTTGGGCTTCAGATTAGCTCAAGGTTTGGCGGTTGACAAGAGACCGGTACTTGCCTCACTTCATTGTGTAAAGTTTGGTGGAAGGGGGGTTATGGTATGGGGTTGTTTTTCAAGGGCTGGGCTCGGCCCCTTAGTTCCAGTGAAAGGAACTATTAATGCATCAGCATACCAAGACATTTTGGACAATTTCATGCTCCAAACTTTTTGGGAACAGTTTGGGAATGGTCGTTCTTATTCCAAAATGACTGCGCACCAGTGCAAAAAAAGCAAGGCCCATAAAGACATGGATAAGTGAGTTCACAGAGTTCTGACCTCAACCCAATAGAGCACCTTTGGGATGAATTTGAGCGGAGATTTAGAGCCAGGCCTTCTTGTCCAACATCAGTGCCTGATCTCACAAATGTGATAGGTAACTTCTAATGTGACTGGCAAGTTTGTGTAGTTGCAGATAATGCAGAGTTGCAGCCAGCAAATTAGGTAGTGGATTTACCTGTGTGATTAGTCATGGTTCTGTGTGTTGTATGTGATAGTAAGTCGAAGGTGTATTCAACCATCATGTTTCAGAGAATACCAACGAAAAAACAAGGAACGAAAGAATCAATAGTTGTCTGCTCTGAACATAGATATCAAAACACCGGTAATTTAGATTAAATCAAGAAATTGCATGTTTGATCAAAGCATTTTGGACCAGATGACTATTTGGAAAACATGGACAGTGTAACCCGTACCATGGTACAGCGTCTAAAGGATATGGCCAGACAGGATGTAGTGTATCATCACCCATGGTTGTAAGTATAACATTATTATTTTTAGTTACACTGTAACAAATTTCTGTAGTTTTCACAGCATTATTACTGTAAAATGAGCAAATACTTACTGTAGAACCTGTATACAGCATGTTGCTGTAGATCTGCAAAGCATCATGGTCTTTTTTCAACAGCAGGTAAATTCTACAGTATTTTTTCCTGTGAATCACAATACAGCAATTTCTAGAAGATTTTTTTTCAGCCAAGGAAAGCTACGAGATTCCCCACTTTCATCTGAATTTTTACTTCAGAAAGGTAACATAATTTATTTCCAAAGTTTACTCTTGTAAAGTCACCTGTTTGTTCTTTAAGAGCTGAGAGAGAAAAGAGTAATGAGCAGCACACTTCCTAAACTCGTCTCATGTTGTGTGTGCATTTCATAATTTTATAACCACAAATATATATTTCTGCATGATTTGATATATTTTCTAGTCTGGCAACATTTGATAACGTCATTAGTTTATAGAAGGATAGCATTGTTAAATAAAAATGACATTGGAATTGTGTATGTGATCTCTTTGGTGCAGATACGTCACATAATATGATCACTTTTTCTGTCACCACTTGCGTGAGGCCGTGAGCCAAGCCTGCCGACTCTCGACGGTCTCGAGCTGAAAGAAAACGCAGCTGAGGTACGTTAGGCCTAAGACTTAACATATTTTTCATAGTGATTTATCATGATTTTTCTGAACGTAAACCCCCAGAAACGAGATTGGTGAAATGCTATTCAAACTTGTGGGAGCATGGCATGGGCTGTACTGTATTAAGATTTGTCTTATCCGGCAACATTACATTTTTAACGTCTTTAATTTGATTAGAGACTAACGTCAGCACTGTGAAATGACATTCATTTAAAATGGTGTATTTTTTTTTTTTTGTATTTATTGGCGGTAGCCGTTTAATAATCTCGTTTTTTCTCTTGCTTGCTGTTGCCGCCTGAGGAATCAGACTTTGAAGTTAAGCGGGCGGCAGCTAACGTTAGAGGTAAGCAGCTATCTGTTATGCTACGTTACTAAACATATTTTTAATAATTTCATGATTTTTCTGAACTTCATTGCCTTCAAGCTGCAGAAACTATAACGTTAGATTGTTAATAGCCTAATTTGAAGTGCCATTTCCGAATTTTGGGAGCATATATTGTTTTAGTATTTGTCTTATCTGACGAAATTACATTTATAACGTCATTTATTTGATTAAATAGTAGCCAACGTTAGCTTTGTTGAATAAAAAATAATTTGAAATTGTGTATGTACTGTAGTATAATGTAAAGTTATTGGCGTGGTAGCCGTTTGGATAATTTCACTCATTGTTCTCTTGCTTGCTAAATTTGCTGCCTCTAACGTTAGTTGTTACTGATCCAATATAAAAAAAAGTTAACTTAGTTATGTATGGGCTATTGTTTTCAGTTAATTTTGCTCATGTAAAATAGTAAACCATATCAGATCGAATACTGTGCAATGTCAACTTTTATTTGTTATTTTTTAGGAGAGTCCATTCTGGGGCAAAAAAATGGATGGTTTCCATCGAGGCAGAGTTGTCATGCAATTGAGTGACCATTGTGATTTCACTTCTGCTCTGGCTGTCCTTTTTGCATCAAAAGGTACAAAAGCAAGCACAGCTAGTCTAAAGTCTAAATGTCATGCACATTACATTTTCTTTTCTTCACTTTAATACTAAAATATTTGCTTTTTAGAGTACTTGACTTGAACTTGAGAGAATTGAACTACTCAAAATTCTTATCTCTACTCTTCACACTGCCAATATGCTCACTGAAATTTTAGTACACTCCCATGCAGCAGGACGTCCATGTATATGCGAGACATGGAGGTTGAGGCTTTAAAGTAATAGTTCACCTCAAACCAGACAGTTGATGAACCCCATTGACTTCCACAGTATTTTTTTTCCTACTATGGAAGTCAATGGGACCCATCAACTGTCTGGTTACCGTCATTCTTCAAAATATCTTTCTTTGTGTTCAGCAGAAGAAAGAAATTCATACAGGTTTGAAACATCTTTAGGGTGAGTAAATTATGACACAATTTTCATTTTGAGGTGAACTATCCCTTTAGGCCTGCCAAGCATCATTTTCATATCATGCAGTTTTACAGCATCAACACAAGGTGATTCAACAACACTGACATGAAAAACAGGAGGAACATTGTGTGACAACACCAGCCAGTTAGAATAATTTTCCATTCACAAACATTTACCATACATTTCACTGTTGTATCACTAACTGTAAACATGGTATTGTGGCATAAATGTGGGATATTCATGTACAAATTTATAATATTATTCGTGTAGACAGTTATTAAATATTAAAGTAATGGCAAATGACAAACCAATACTGTCTAATAAGAGTCGAGTTGCAACTCCATAAGAATATTTACATTTTATCTTTTAAAAATAGGTTGTTATTTTTACAGATGTTACAGTTTGTGTTAACAAAAATAAATTTACATTTTACATCTTTATTCAAGCTATAAAAAATATCAGCCCCAGGATGCTACTCCATAAACCACCAACAAAGCATATAAAAATACTAATATTTATTTAAAACTTTTATGTATATGTCATCAACCCATCTGTCTTGCTTTTAAACTTTTACATTAATAATGAATTTCTTCCTCTACAGGGTAGAAGACTCCAGCCCGGAAGTCCAGGTCAAGTTTTAAAAGAATAATAGTTATGAGGTTTGAAATCCTGCTGTTTTTAAAGGGATAGTTCACCCAAAAATGAAAATTGTGTCATCATTTACTCACCTCAACCTTTATGAATTTCTTTCTTCTGCTTGAACACAAAGAAAGATATTTTGAAGAACGTTAGGTAACCAGACAGTTGATGGACCCCATTGACTTCCACTGTATTTTTTCCTACTATGGAAGTCAATGGGACCCATCAACTGTCTGGTTAACAACATTCTTCAAAATATCTTTCTTTGTGTTCAGCAGAAGACAGAAATTCATACAGGTTGAGGTGAGTAAATGATGACACAATTAAAAATGTAACTATCCCTTTAAATCATTTATTTTTTATAGATTTGTAATTTTACCCAAACATTTGAATACATGTTGATTGTTTTGATTGCTCAGAAAAGTGTTGAAATGAATTGTTCACAGAGAAATGTTAACTTATTGAAAAAAATGTATATGTTCTGAAAATATATAGGTTTGAAATCCTGCTGTTTTTAAATCATTACATTTTTATACATTTGTAATTTTATCCAAACATTTTTATAAATATTGATTGTTTTGTTTGTTCAGAAAAGTGTTTTTTGTATGTTCAGAAAAGTGATAAAATTAATTGTTCACAGAAAAATTGTAACATTGAAATAAATGATGCTATACTACTTTTATTTTATGAATTTTTGAAATTAAAAGTGAGAAAATAAATGGTATTTGTGACAGTGTCTTTATTTTACAGTACACAAAATTGATGCAGTAATCCCCATTACAGTAGTAGTTATGAAATACAGTACTGTGATTATTACTGTAAAAATTTTTACAGTAATTTTAAAGTTACTGCGATTACATTTACAGTAAGAATACTGTGAAATGAAATACAGCAACTTACTAGCTAATTGCTGCCAGCAAGTTACTGTATTTTTCACAGTATTCTTTTACAGTGTAGCATGAACGACCAGATTGAAAAAGTACGGCTGTTGTCTTTAGCTAATGTTACCTGTGCAATCACTGAGTGTGGGGGTTTGCTCAACTATTTGATTTATACAATATATTGGTTTATACCTTCTGCCCTAGTCTGTTCAGCCACATTTTCTTGCCTTTCGCGTTTCAAAAGCTCATATTCAGTGTAATTATTCTGGTTCAAATAGATACGGTTCAGGATCTGCACCAAAGTAAATATCTTCTGAGTCGTCTCTCACAAACATCTCCGTGGTTACAAGGCATGCTCTCTGTGCAAGCCTGTTGTCACGTTGGTTATGTTGACGGAAGTCTACATACTTTTCAGGCACTGCGTAATATCATTGCGCGCTGCACCCATGGTACGGCAGCAAAGTTCCGTGATTATTACGTAGGAATGAGAGAATAGTTCCGGTCTAGAAAATCATAACTTTTAATTTTCAATTGGTCTTAGTACGCGATGTCACTACAGAAGAGTCCAGTTTTATATAGGAAAAATATTGAAAGTCTTTGGTCATTTTTGAGTGCGATGCTAATGGTCTAATCCGATTCAATGATGTATGCTAAGCTATGCTAAAAGTGCTACCGCCAGATACAAAGATCGGCTGAGTGGATAAAAAAAACGGTAAAACTCAACTGTTTAACTCTAAGGGATTTGGAAAATAAGCCTTTTTTTTAAAGTGGAGTGTTCCTTTAATAAATGAGTTTTTTTTTTGTTTTGTTTATTGTCCCTTTAACTTATGAAATTTAAGCCCACGCTTAATATGATTCCATGGCTCAAGATCATTATTATTTTTCATTATAAATTACCAGAAAAACCTACTGTTTTCAAACCCGTCCTAAGCAAACTCTAACTCAAAAAGTTATTAAAAGCTTTTTGATAAACCCAACCATTTTTTTTATTAATCAAATAGATTTTATGAAAAGCACGTAAAAATGGATGCAAGGCTATATCCCCACATTGCTTTAAACATATTGAGAAAAAATCTTGGTACATGTCATCACAAGCATGACTTGAGTGTCATAGACTCATCATTGTGTCCGTTAGTCAAGTCAAGTCAAGTCACCTTTATTTATTTTTACAATTGTTTCAAAGCAACATAATTTGATTCGGCTGTACAGCCGCAGGAGAAATCAGTGATGTCATCCAATTAAGTTCAGTTCTCATATAGTGTCAATAGTATAGTATTTCTCTAATTCCATTCAAAAAGTGAAACTTGTATATTATATGCATTCATTACACACATACTGATATATTTCAAATGTTTATTTCTTTTAATTTTGATGATTATAACTGACAACTAAGGAAAATCCCAAATTCAGTGTTTCAGAAAATTAGAATATTACTTAAGACCAATACAAAGAAAGGATTTTTAGAAATCTTTGCTAACTGAAAAGTATGAACATGAAAAGTATGAGCATGTACAGCACTCAATACTTAGTTAGTGCTCCTTTTGCCTGAATTACTACAGCAATGCAGCATGGCATGGAGTCGATCAGTCTGTGGCACTGCTCAGGTGTTATGAGAGCCCAGGTTGCTCTGATAGTGGCCTTCAGCTCTTCTGCATTGTTGGGTCTGACATATCGCATCTTCAATCAATCAATCAACTTTATTTATATAGCGCTTTTACAATGACGATTGTTTCAAAGCAGCTTCACAGTGTTAAACAGGACAACATTGCAACAAAATTTGATTTGGCTAGTTTAATTTGGATAGTTTATAGAATTATATATGACCAAATTAATAAATTCTATTTGTATATTTAGTTGAGTAACTTGGATCATAATTTGAGTGTCCCCAACTGAGCAAGCCAAGCCAAAGGCGACAGTGGCAAGGAACCAAAACTCCATCAGGGCATGATGGAGAAAAATAAACCTTGGGAGAAACCAGACTCAGTCGGGGTGCCAGTTCTCCTCTGGCCTATTATTAACAGTGTATAATTATTACTCTGGCAACCTTGCAGGTCATAAATCATATTAGATAGGAATATTTGAAATTTTGGGTATCACGCACGAGACGGGTTCATTTAGGATGGCGCGTCGATTACACAAGAATATGAATACTTGAAAGATCGGAGTTATTACGCCGGAGACGGGTTAATTGAGGATGACGTGCCGGTGAGGCAAATTCAGAGGAGACACTAATGGACACGGTCTCAGCAGACACTCCAGGATGAGCTGGTCATGTCCAGATGCAGGTCCACCATCCGATCCGGACACGGCCTGGATCCGGCCGACTGCAGTAAACCTCAGGATAAACAGAGAGACTAACATTAGTGTGGATGCCACTCTTTTTATGATGTAACGAGTACATCAGGTGTTATGGGAAGTGTTCCCGGTTCCGGCTGACCTAGTTAATGCAGCCTAACAATCAGTCATTTGATTTGAATAAAGAAAGTTAAAAATGTTCTATGTGTATGCCATAGTAATGTAGCAATTGTGGCCGCAACAGACACAAATGAATCTTACAGACGAGTCATTCAAACATGAGTCCACACAAAGTTAACTCAACATTCCAGGGCCATTTACGACTTGGACCCCTCTCTCTCCACAACAAGCGGACAAAGATTTACGATACCCGTGGTACCAAGCCAGGAAATAAGGGACTTCTCATTGGTCCACAGGCAGTTTCTTCCCTTCCCCCATCGACAAAGTAACTTCTAAGTCCGGCTCTGTGACACCATAAATTCCTTAGAGATTCCAGCACTCCGTTGAAAATCAAGGAAACCCACAGAAACCTTGATACGTATAAACTGCATCAAATCACTAAACCAGTGATTGTCGAACAGAAGGTAACCCAGCCATCTGTCGAATGCCCAAAGACACTTTACACCCACATGACCACATATATGGATCGATTGGACAACTGCCTTTTCAACGTATTAAAAATATATATTTTGTTGATTTAATGTCTTTATACGATGTATTAAAATGTCTAGGGTGTGTACTTTATGTAAATCAAACTATGTATTCTAGTTACAGTGGAATTCTTGTATCTCTGTACTCTCAACTCTTAATATTATAGTGTTTAGTACCTTCTCAGTCAGAAAAACTCAATAGTACCGAATCTTGTAAAATAATTTACAGGAAAAGTTTTATTATTAGAATACCAGCTTTGTACGGATAAACTGCTCCATCTGTCCAGCAGCCAGGAGGTGTAACCGAACTGAACAAAGAACTTTTGCGCGCCAAAAAACTGACAGACACGATTGGGTCAACCCGAAAGTGGGCGGCGCTCGGATCTTATCTATAAGAGCAGAGACCCCCTTTCACCCATGCCTGAAGTAACCCTGTTGTAACTCTGAAGTAACCCTGATGTGAGCCTGATGTAGAGCCCGCTGTTCGCCTGTTCGTCCTTCCTGCTGTTCCTGATTTTGCAGTCCACCTCGAAGGAGTTGGAGAACTCCAAAGGTGGCAGACCAGAATGGGTTGAATTTCATTCAAGCCATCTAGAACTCTCACTTTCCTTTCTTTTACTTAAGTTTATTTTCTTTCCATGAGTCTTGTGTTCTAAGTTAAGTTTCACGCAAAGTTTCTCAACGAATCTCCAGTGAGCGCTTCAGCTTCAAACAGCCACGAGACCCCCTCATCCAGCAGCCAACACGCCACGTGGTTGGCTCCCCAAGATCCCCAAGACGCCCATCAAAGACACGACCAGACCTTCCGCGAATCACAAAGAACCGGAAACCCCTTCCCAGCCAGGATCGAGAGGGAATCCCCGTTCAATGATGACGCGCGACAAACGCAAGTAACCTCCAGATTCTAAACTGAACTGGTGCATTGATATCAAATTGAATAATCCCGCCTAACCAACGATAGGAGGGTTTAAGTCAAAACCGGTGGTTCATTCAGGTCATGTGTTATAAATGCAGATACTACTAGAAACTTGGGACTCCATCTCTCTCTCTCTCTCTCTCTCTCTCTCTTAAAACTCACTCTTTACTTCCCTCCTCTCTGCAACGCGTGAATGTGTGTATGTTTGTTTTTGTTAGATTCTAGTTTTACGTGTTAGAGTAATCAATAAAGCTGTGTTTATAAATTAAAGATAAGTGTTCTTGTGTTATGTGCTTACGAATTTTAATGTCTTGAACTGCCGATCTAAGTTACCTGGCTATTAAATAGTGTTTCACTATTCTGTGGATATTAATATCCGCTGCAGAGTTGATAGTTACGGCCTGTTCAAATGAACGCTAGACGAGTCATTTGCTCGGTCGTAAAATAGACTCCTGCAAAATTCCCTATGAATTAATTAATTCATTACTTTGAGCTAAATAGACCTGTTCCCTTATACAGAGTCCCCTTGTTACATATCATATATGTAATACATGTTACAGTAAAGAGATGCGTTTTTAGTCTAGATTTTGTCTAGAGTCTGTTGTTCAAGAGTGGCTTGACATAAGGAATGCGACAGCTGAAACCCATGTCTTGCATACGTCTGTGCGTAGTGGTTCTTGAAGCACTGACTCCAGCTACAGTCCACTCTTTGTGAATCTCCCCCACATTTTTGAATGGGTTTTGTTTCACAATCCTCTCCAGGGTACGTTTATCCCTTTTGCTTGTACACTTTTTTCGACCACATATTTTCCTTCCCTTCGCCTCTCTATTAATGTGCTTGGAACAGCTCTGTGAACAGCCAGCCTCTTTTGCAATGATCTTTTGTGTCTTGCCCTCCTTGTGCAAGGTGTCAATGGTCGTCTTTTAGACAACTGTCATGTCAGCAGTCTTCCCCATGATTGTGTAGCCTGCATAACTAGACTTGAGAGACCATTTAAAGGCCTTTTCAGGTGTTTTGAGTTAATTAGCTGATTAGAGTGGGGCACCAGGTGTCTTCAATATTGAACCTTTTTACAATATTGTAATTCTCTGAGAAACTGAATTTGGGATTTTTCTTAGTTGTCAGTTAAAATCATCAAATCTAAAAGAAAAAACATTTGAAATATATCAGTCTGTGTATAATGAATGAATATAATATACAAGTTTCACTTTTTGAATGGAATTAGTGAAATAAATCTACTTTTTGATGATATTATAATAATATGACCAGCACCTGTAGTTAAATATTTAGTGTCCCCAACTAAGCAAGACAAAAGCCAAAGGCAAAAGATGCGACAGTGGCAAGGAACCAAAACTCCATCAGGCAGATTATGATTCAGGCAAACATTACAAGACAGAAGTCATATTAGATCGGAATATTCAGAGTATTCGTTCAGTTCCATCTTGTTGAAGATTGGAGTCATCACACAGGATCAGTGGCACTGGATGTCGTGTCGATGAGGCCTTCACAGGGGAGAGTCTAGTTGACCCGTTCTCTGCAGACACTTCAGGGATGCGTTGGACGTGTCTAGGCGCAGGGCCACCATCTGATCTGAATATGGCCCGGATCAGGCTGACTACAGTAAACCTCGGGATAAACAGAGAGACTAACATTAGCATATATGCCGTTCTTTTTATGATGTAAGGAGTACATCAGGTGTTATGGGAAGTGTTCCCGATTCCGGCAAACCTAGTTTTGAATAATATAAATCGATAATGTTCCATGTGTATGCTATAGTAAAGAGATATATTTTTGGTCTAGATTTAAACTGACAGAGTGTGTCTGCTTCCCGAACAATGCTAGGAAGACCAAAGTGTAGGTGCTAAATAGGAAAAGGATCTTGTGCCTGCAGTTGATTTTGATATTCTAGTTGATATCAACTGGCCAGAATTTTTAGACCACAATAGATGTGATGGAGTATAATGCGTTAAGAGCTCGCTCAAGTACTGGGGAGCTAAACCATTTAGTGCTTTGTAAGTAATTAAAATTTATACAATGTTTAATAGGGAGTCATTGCAGTGATGTGGATTTCGGTCATACTAATATGGTCATACTTCCTGGTTCTAGTAAGGACCAGCTGCAGTTTATTTATTAAGCGAGCAGGGTAACCAGCCATTACAATAATCTTTTCTTTTATATCAGCTATGCATTCCGTTAATCAAGTCAAGTCAAGTCAAGTCAACTTTATTTATATAGCGCTTTTAACAATGCAGATTGTTTCAAAGCAGCTTCACAGTGTTAAACAGGAAAATAATGCAACATAATATATTCAATTATCATATAGTGACAATGTGGGCTTTATATTAGTAATTAGATCAGTAATTTAGTTTATATGGCTAATTTATTTGGATATTTAGTTGAAAAATTTAGTGGCCCCAACTGAGCAAGCCAAGCAAGAGGCGACAGTGGCAAGGAAACCAAAACCCCATCAGGAGACCTAATGGAGAAAAATAAACCTTGGGAGAAACCAGGCTCAGTCACCCTCTGGTCTCCCAGTTCTCCTCTGGCCAATTAACAAACAGAGTATGATTATTATTCTGGCAACTTTACAGGTCAGAGATCATAATAGATAGGAATAATCGACGCGCCATCCTAAATGAACCCGTCTCGTGCGTGATACCCAAAATTTCGAATATTCCTATCTAATATGATTTATGACCTGCAAGGTTGCCAGAGTAATAATTATACACTGTTAATAATAGGCCAGAGGAGAACTGGCACCCGACTGAGTCTGGTTTCTCCTGTTGTTTATTTTTCTCCATCATGCCCTGATGGAGTTTTGGTTCCTTGCCACTGTCGCTTTGGCTTGGCTTGCTCAGTTGGGGACACTCAAATTATGATCCAAGTTACTAAACTAAATATACAAATAGAATTTATTAATTTGGTCATATATAATTCTATAAACTATCCAAATTAAACTAGCCAAATCCAATTTTGTTGCAATGTTGTCCTGTTTAACACTGTGAAGCTGCTTTGAAACAATCGTCATTGTAAAAGCGCTATATAAATAAAGTTGATTGATTGATTGATTGAATATTCAAAGGATTAGAGGCAACACGCCGGAGACAGGTTTACTGAGGATGATGTGTAGAATAAATAATTATTAAATATCGGTATCTGCAGACACTTCAGGGTCATGCGTTGGTCATGTCTGGGTGCAGGTCCACCATCTGATCTGGACACAGCCTGGATCCGGTTGACTGTAGTAGACCTCGGGATAAAACAGAGAGACTATCATGATGCCATCCTTCTAATGATGTAACGAGTACATCAGGTGTTAAGGGAAGTATTCCCGGTTCCGGCTGATCTAGTTAATAATGCAAGCATTACAATTATCTAGCTCTGAGGTCATGAACGCATGTACTTACTGTTTAGCATTTTGCATTGAAAGCATGTGCCGTAATTTAGATATATTTTTAAGATGGTAGAATGCAGTTTTACAGATGCTAGAAACATGGCTTTCAAACGAAAGATTGGTATCAAAGAGCACACCCTGGTTCCTCATTGACAACGAGGACTTGACAGAGCAGCCATCGAGTGTTAGACAGTATTCTAGGTTACTACTCGTGGAGCTTTTTTGTCCAATGATTAAATTTTTTTTTCTGAATTGAGTTGCAGGAAATTTCTGGTCATCCAATTTATATCAGCTATGCATTCCGTTAATCTTGTGAATTGGTAAGTTTCGTCAGGGCGTGAACAAATATAGAGCTGAGTATCGTCAGCATAACAATGAAAACTAATGCTATGCTTCCTAATGATATCTGCCAGTGGTAGCATGTACAGGGTGAAGTACAACGGTCCTAGCACTGAGCCCTGCGTTACTCGATACTGATCGTGTTATAGTCGGCTCAGGCAGGAAGGCACAGACAGGAACAGACGTAACTCAAATTAAGTTTACTGATGAAGGTTTCAGAAGCAGAACTTCTGGACAAAACAAATAAACTCAACTATAGGTTAACTAAACACAGCTGAACAGAACCAGACTAACAAGGGTATCAATAGTAACAAACAGGAAGCGGGAAACTGGGACAAAGATATGTAACAGATCGGTGTGACATCTCTTCATTTACTTCTACAAACTGATAACGGTCAGATAAGTATGATTTAAACCATGCCTGTCACGTTAACACAAAGGAAAAACTGGTGCGAGGACTCAAGTGCAGTGATAAGAGGATTTAATAACAAAAGCCAACATAAATACAAAACAAAAAACCCACGAGGGGGCAAAACACATAGTAGAAAATAAAATAAACACAAACACATACCAACTGGGAATTCACGGGGAAACGGGAGACGTAGACATTACAAGGATCCGACAAAGACTGACAAACACAAGGGCTATATAAAGGGGAGAAATCAAGCTGGGCTGAGGGGACACAGGTGGGGCAAATGAAACCAATAATCAGATAACAAGGGGGAGGGATCAAACAATGACAGAGGCACATGGCCACACTAACAAAAGCCACATGTGCACACAAGACAGGACAGGCATGTGACAATGCCAATGCAATTCCACTAATGCCTACATAATTTTCGAGTCTATTCAAAAGAATGTTGTGGTCGATAGTATCGAATGCAGCGCTAAGATCGAGTAACACTAACAGTGAGATACAACCACGATCGGATGATAAGAGTAAATCATTTGTAACTCTGATGAGACAAGTCTCATTACTATGATATGGTCTAAATCCTGACTGGAAATCCTCACAGATACCATTTCTTTCTAAAAAGGAACATAATTGTAAAGAAACTTTCTTTTCAAGTATTTTTGACTTTATTTTTGGTCATTTCAGCCACTCTATCGAATAAATACCTAGGGTTGTGTTTATTTTCTTCTAAGAGTGTCGAGAAATAAGCAGATCTAGCAGTTTTTACAGCCTTTCTATATGGGATCATGCGCTCTTTCCACAATTACGAAAGACCTCTAGTTTTGTTTTCTTCCAGCTGCGCTCCATTTTTCTGGCTGCTGTTTTAAGGGCCTGGGTGTGTTCGTTGTACCACAGCGTTGGACTATTTTCTTTAATCTTCTTTAAGCGCCAGGGAGCGACTGTGTCTAAAATACTGGAAAAGAGAGAGTCAATAGTTTCTGTTGCAACATCGAGTTCTTCTAGCTATCTGGGATGCTAAGTAGATGATACTGATGTAGAAGATTATTTAAAAAGCAATCTTTAGTGGCGGCAGTGATAGTCCTGCCATTTTTTAAACTGCCGGACGGCTTTGCAGCCTTAGTTAAATTAAGTATTCATGATATTAGGTAATGATTAGTGTCATCGCTCTGCTGCAGAATTTCAACGGTATAACATTTATTCTATGTGACAATATTAGGTCTTAAGTATGATTATGGCCAGGGTTCTAAATTAACTTTTTTGATCACCAGCCAATGTGGCTGGTAACTTTCTAAAGTTACCAGCCAATCAGAATTTCCAAAAGCCAAATTTGTTTCCGGTGAAAATAAGATAAATTACGAGTGCCACTGAATGCATTTGCTCATTTTAATTACATTGTAGGCATGAAAAACACATATAAAGTACACAGTGGCTCAGTAATTGAGTATTTTCATTTTCTTCTCAAGTTCTTTTCTTTGGAAAACTTTTACTTCATTACATTCCAAAGCATATATGTCTTTTTTACTGTACTGCTTTTTCATAAATAAAAGTTGTTTCCTTCCCTTTAATACTTTAATAATTACATAAAAAATACTAATAATTACATAAAAATTTTTGTAATTTCTTACTTATACTCAGGTAAAACTTTGAATTACATAGTAAAAGTATACAGTACTACATTTTTTAATGTAATTAAGTATTTAAATTATATTTAATATGAAATGTATTGCAGTAAAAGTACAATATTACGTTTTTGAATGTTGTGAAGTTAAAGTTTTCCAAAGAAGAACACTGATAAAGTACATATACTTGAAAAATAAAATTACTTGGAAAGTAAAAATACGGTCTCCCTATGAAAGTACAGTGCATACAACAAAATATAGTGCAAACATTTAATTTAAAGTTTGGGATCTATCTATCTATCTATCTATCTATCTATCTATCTATCTATCTATCTATCTATCTATCTATCTATCTATCTATCTATCTATCTATCTATCTATCTATCTATCTATCTATCTATCTATCTATCTATCTATCTATCTATCTATCTATCTATCTATCTATCTATCTATCTATCTATCATTTGAATCGCATGTCTTCAGAGCTCTTCTTTAGAGGTGCCATCAGATTCTGAGCCAGCCTCTGTTCCTTTTGTTTGCACACAAAGTCACAAACATTTTTGTTTAGTTTTTTTCTTTCGTGTACATGCGGCAATCCTGACAAAACATAACAACATTTTTGTGATCAAACACAAGCCATTCACAACACGTCAGCCATTTGGAATTACATTTACTTTTCTTTGTTTCTCTGTCGAAATCCTCATCCCCTGCTTCATTCCTCTTCTCGCCCCCCAGAGATCTATCCCAACCACCGCTGTATTTAGTTTAATCTTAACTTTATACTTTACTAGCTAACTCCCTCCTCTTTGAGTCTATACTACCTGCTCTGGCTCTGTTCGCTCTTCTTTTTCCTTCTTTTTCTGGTGTACGCTCCATTCATTTCCATAGTTTCTAGCGCTGGTTTCACTGCAAACTGCGAGCAGTCAATGGGCGTATGAAACGTCATCACGTAGCATTACGGCACAGTGTTCATGGGAAATGTAGGAAGTCCTGCCAGGGGGATTTTGACCGAGAATGGAGCCTTATGTATCATGCATGTAACGCATCATGCTTCACCGGCCAAACTGGCTAGTAAGTTTTTATTAACATCCGCCAAAATTAATTTTTACCCGCGGCCGGGTGTTAATTTAGAACTCTGATTATTTTTAATAATTATTTAATCGATACATCATCCTCAATAAACCCGTCTCCGGCGTGTTGCCTCAGATCTTTCGAATATTCATATCGATTATGACCTCTGACCTTTAAAATAATAATTTTAATAATAATAATACGCTGTTTGTTAATTGACCAGAGGGGAACTGGCACACCGACTGAGCCTGGTTTCTCCCAAGGTTTATTTTTCTCCATTAGGTCTCCTGATGGGGTTTTGGTTTACTTGCCACTGTCGCCTCTGGCTTGTCTTGCTCAGTTGGGGAAAAAACTATTTTTAAAATATATTTAAAAATAAATCTAATTATTAAACTAAATTAACCATGTAGACCTAATTACTGATCTAAAGCCCACATTGTTACTGTATGATAATCAAAATATATTCTGTTGAATTATTTTTCTGTTTAACACTGTGAAGCTGCTTTGAAACAATCTGCATTGTTAAAAGCGCTATATAAATAAAGTTGACTTGACTTGACTTTGGCGATGAGTAGGTCCTGACATGTGTTGCCTAACTCCAATAGAGTTTAGAATGTCTCTTAATGCTAATCCTAATGCGTCTTTTTCGTTGTCTACATGGATATTAAAATCACCAACAATTAGTATTTTATCTATGGCCAGAACTAACTCTGATAGAAAATTAGCAAAATCTTTAATAAAGTCTTTATTGTGCCCTGGTGGCCTGTATACAGTAGCTAACACAAATGTTAAACGGGATTTATCATTTACACTGCATAACGTTACATAAAGCACCAACACTTTGAAGGAATTATATTTGAAACTAGACTTCTGAGTAATACTGAAGATATTATTATAAATTAATCTTGTGAATTGGAAAATTTCATCAAGGGAACGAAGAAATCGTCAGCAAAACTAACAGCATGCTTCCTAATGATATCTCCCAAGGGTAGCATGTACAGGGTGAAAACCAACGGTCCAAGCACTGAGCCTTATGGTACTCCATACTTGTGATCGATATGACACCTCTACATTTACTTCTACAAACTGACAGCGGTCACATTTTTTTTTTCTGTTCTTTTAGTCCCTTCAGCTGTGGCTAGCTCCGCCCTCTCTCAGACTCCACCTCCGCCCTCGGTTGCTCCAGCTCAACCTCTGCCCTCCATATCCCTGCTTCCACTTCGTCGTGGTTGCCTAGTTCATTGGTATCATTTCACTCCATAAGATCTCCGGCTATGCGACACCTCCTGTCGCCGCCATGGTGTCATCTTCCTCCAGCAACGCTTCTGTGGAGCGCAGTCCTGGTTGTGCACTGGGATACCATCTGCCTTTCCTTGTTCAGGGCCAGCCGCTGGATCAACCCACCTTCTGCACTACCCTGGACTCTTTTGTTTGGCCCTCTCCTGGGTGTTCGACCTCCAGCTAAACCTTATCTTGCCTGTTTATGCCATCCCCTTTATCATTTCCCTTCGGCACATCCTCATCCTTCTCGTCTTCTCTATGGTGCATTCCGGGAGGGGGCATACTGTCACAGTCTCACCTAGTTTGGACTTTATTTTCAGTTTGCAGTTAGGTGTCATGCTTTCTGATTAGTTCTCATTTATTTCAGGTCTGTGTTGTTAATTATCTTCATTTGCTTGTATACTTAAGTCCTCTGTGTTTATTAATTTGCTGTCGGGTCTCATCTGTGTTACATGTGTGGAAAGCCATCCTCTCTATTTGGATTTATCTGCCTGTTTATTTATTAAAGACTACCTTTGTCTTCATCATCGTGTCCGTGAGTGTCCTACCACACAGCATTTCTGACTCTTCGGCTACTTGCAGCTTTTTCAGTGTTATGCTATACTCGGTCTGTCCGAACTGTCCGCCATTTTAAATATCTTTGAATACCTACTTTTTCAAACTTCCACATTTTCACCAAAATTTATCATCTTCAGACCATGCAGACACAAAGTTATTATTGCTTTTTGATTGACCAAACCATTCTTGAATAATGCAATGTAATTTTTTTTTGGCCCCTTAATTGCTGCTTGCTGCTATATTTTATTATAATCATTATTTTATATACATTACATTATAATAATATATAATAGCATTTATTGATATTTTAAATTAGCTTTTATTTTAATTTAATTTAAGTTTTCATTTTAGTTAAATAATTAAAACAACATGTTACACGTTTTACAAATGTGAATTAGTTCATTTGTTACATGATTTTGTAATTTTTTATTTGTTTTTATTATTATTTTTATTTCTATTTGGCTTAAATGTTTTTAAATTTGAGTTTTAGTGATTTTAGTACTGTAACTTACATTTATTTTATTTCAGTTACAGGCAACATGTTTGATTTTCATTTATATAATTTTTTTTATTTCAGCTTTATTCCAGTTAGCGAAAACACACTTCATCACAGAGATTTCAGTAAATATTATTATATATAATGAATTATTATTATTTGTATAATCTGTATTATTTGATTATAGTGAGTATGTTATATTAGAGACTGTCCTGTTTTGAGCGCTATCAAAATTCGCTCCCCTGCATCAAACAAATCTCTCTCCTATGCTGAGCAGGCTGCCAGACTGGATTTCAAACACAGGATCAGAGCTCATGTAACTTGTGTCTGCCGACACTGGCCGGCCATCCATGTCTGTCTTGCCCCATTGCCCTGATGAATGAAATACCTAAAGAAGAAATGAAAGGATAGGTGGGATGAGGTTAAGACTGGACAGCAAACTATGAACATCTATGTTGTCTATGTTCAACAAGAGAGTTTTATGTCGAGGACCTGTTCATATGGAACACAAAAGGAGTCCCTGGTGTAATGTACATTGTATTAAGCAGGGGTTTTCAAAAGGGGGTCTGCATGGGAACCCCTAGGCTGCAGAGAAGGGGCTTTAGAACTACACTAGGATTTCTGTAACTTATCTTCAAATTTCCCTTCTTCCTCATAACATACCTGAATTAAAGCTATATGGATTTCTTAGAGCTCCTGCATTTGCACCATCTGCTTTTGTTATGGATGAAGAGTGCAGTGCCTTTCATTAGTTGACAGAGCAGAGATTACTGCTCAATGCAGCCGCATGAATAATGCATACATGTGCTTTGGTAGCCTATGCCCTCTGATTTCACTGCTCCTTCTAACATGGAGAAATAAATGTTATCATATGCTCTCAAAGGCAGAGAAAACCAAAATATCTTCAAATTAAAAATTTACAAAATGTATGAGCTCTACACCTTTCAGTATAAAAATGCAGTTTTATGTAGCAAACAATAAAACAAAATGGTTCATTTAATTTAACACACTGTGGTTAATTATGTAATGTAACATCATTTAATTAAACATAGCTGGTGGGTAGCAAGGCCTTGTTAGTCCTGGAACAACATCCCATTTTAGGTTTTTGGGCCAAGCTTCAATGCTCTTATTGAGTTCATTTATCTCTGGTACTAGGGCTTCAAAAATTGGTCTTATCAACCATCTTCTCTAATGCTAGGTTTAAAAAAAGGATGTGGGTAGATTTGGACTAGGAGAGTGCAGCAAAGCCATTATCTGTACCCATACAATAACAATTTATCTGTAGACTGTAGACTTAATTTCAAAGTTGGTAAAGACTACATGTTTGGTGTCATTTTCAATTGTGCTTTTCAAATCAAAACTTGAAAACACCAAAACTTGAATCCGGTGATGAAACACATTTTACAATTAAGGGATCAGTAAATGATTCATATTTACATGCCTTGATTTATTTACCAGGGTGAATGAAGAAAGATTAATGATTTTAGTTTTAGAAAACAGTAAAAGCTGTTTACTGGTCTGCTGTAACTGTTCTCATATTGTCCTTTTAACCCTGGGCGCCTGGAAGCCGATTGTGTTGAATTTAACTTGCAGTTAATTAGTTTTAATCACATCGTGAGGGGTGGGGGCAAATTGATTGGCAGGTATTTGCATACACAGTACAGGACAAAATGTCAGCTAGAGATTAGGTGGTGACCCGCATGTGGCAGCTGGCAAAACAAACTGATGAGGGTAATTTATCATGCGTTCGTCTGTAGCGTGGCCGGTATGGGTTCACTCACGTTTTTGTTAATGGCGTCAGTCATCCGTCATGCCACGGTGAGTTTGGCTGGGACAAACCAAGAAGAAGGTCGCACACAGGTCATGCACAAACAAGGAAGTCAGCGGAAAATGTCAGGCAGAACCGAGTTAGCACCCCTCGCATAGTGATAAATGGACAGCTATAGTATTATGAGATTATCAAGAAAAAAGTTAAACAAAAATAGAGATTCCCTAAGTGATTAATAAAGTATAGGCATAACAGTTGAAGAAAGCGTCACTATATGCAACTAATTTTGTTGTTTTTTCTTGACATGGATTAAAGCACACAAATAATATGAACTTTATTAGTTTATTATTTTTATTTTTTTGCCCTTGGTCATGGTCACTTAAACTGATGTAAAAATAAAATCACATGTACTGAGTAAAGAGGAATATACTGTTTTGCTCGTGATTGTCTCCTTTGTGAAAAATACTTTGATGATGTCACAATTTATCAAACATTGCAGGTTTTTCTTAGGAAGTGCTCAGACTGATAAACACAATGTTTCCCAGCCGACGGATACAAACTTTAGAACTCTTGTTTTTTTGGAAGTGACGAGAGTTCATCAGCCAGTCAGATTGGACCTTTCTATTTTGGAGATTGTTTTCAGCCGTTTTTTTTTGTGTGTGTATGAATGGTCCATGAATGGTATGATGGGTGTTCTGCCTGAATATAAGACTACAGAGACTATAGTGAAAGCATTTTCATGTTTCTAAAGGCATCATTCAGTTTCCATTTAACATTGTGTAATTAGGGGGACCCTAAGTTCATCTTTCTTTGTTCAACCTTTAGGCTGTATTCTCACATACAACTGGGCTATCACATACTCAACAAACCATGATACACAGCAATGTTGCTTTCAGCACATGTCATCAGCAGCCTTTGGATTTGATTCAAGAGGTATTTTATGCTTTGACCAATTAGCTGCCTCAACACCCTATGGCTGAGAAAGGCATCCCTGCTGGGGCGTTATCCAGACATGCTCCATTAGACCAGCCAAGTATAAACAATAGAACAAACAATAGCAGTTGGAATCATGGGCCTGTTTCTGAAAAAGACCTGCTGTTAAATGAGCAGAAACTGATCACTACCATTAACGCTTTGATGATATCGCTTTTCAAAGAACGAGCATCACAGTGGCACAGGGGTGATTCTCTTTAATACAAAAGCAAACCTGTTCATACTCCCAAGGCAATATATAAAATTGAAACATAGTCAAATTACTTTTTTGTTGGTTAAAATGTCTCCACACGTGTGTTTAATGTAAGTCAAACTGATTACACATTGAATACTTTACATGCAACTGTAAAAGTGAAATGTATCTTTTTATATATAAACTGCAGTTAATACAGTAATAGATTACATACAAATAGTTCTTCATTGATTGTCACTGTAATTAACAAAGTGTTATTGTTTAATTAACTCATATGTAAAGAGTGAGATAATGCCTTGTTAACAACATAACTTTAAAAAGTTATCATTTTAGATAAGGTCACAGAAAATGGGAAAATGGGAAAACCTTTATTGGCCATTTATTGAAGAGTTCATTAAAATCCACAAAGCTAAACATAATCATTTAATAAATAAATAAATAATGTTGTCAATATGAATAACATACAAATACTCATAAGATCACATTGTTAAAATACCCAAATTAGGGGTAGGTTTAGGGGAAAGAATATACAGTTTGTACAGTATTAAACAGAGTTTGGTTATTTTCAGTGTACTTTTTTGCGTACTTTGCCTCAAACTACTTTCGCCATCAAACATCACTTTCTGAAATAATGAATTGTTTGAACATTTCTGACTGATATGAAGCAACGGAAGAGTAATTTAGAACATGATTCCTGGTAATAAGCTTTAACTGAATGATAGGAGTTGGCATGGCAACTGTTGCCAGGGATATATGTGACTGGTTCTTGGGTTTATGGTGGCTTTAGATAAGGCAGAATTTCACATTGTTAATCTTTCTCTTGTTATATGTTGTTCCAAATCATAAACTGATAAGAAGTTCTTAGCCTTAGTGTGGATGACATTGTCAACTATCTTGTAGAGGGATAGTTTGCCCAAAATGAAAATTCTGTTATCATTTACTAACCCAAGACCAATTCTGAAACCATTCTGATATTATTTATTTTGTAAACTCAAAATGAGAAAGCTCACACGTAAACCTAAAAAAAAAAGTATATATCTCAAGTGTTCTAAAGATATAATTATCTATAATGTGTACACTCACAATAATAAAAAATTGTGCTGACAATGTGCATGACAATGGCATGGGTTTGTGGAATTTGCATAGCGCAACTAAGCCTCACCTCGTGGGTATATAAGGAGCTGCGCATGCACCTTCGCATCATATTTCTGCTTCGGAGCTGAGTTTTCACTTGCCTTCTGAGATTTCCTATCTTCAAGACGAGCAAGTCTCCACAGTGTCAGTGCTGCAGCACGTTCCAGCAAGTTCCATATTCCTGCCTGATCTGTGCAGTGATCCAGCACAGCGTGTGTGTTCTCCCTGGGCGCTTCGGCATTTCAGCAGAGTAAAACTCTTTTTCAAGATGTCTCGCCAGTGTGTTTCTGGTTGCGGTTGGCTTGTTAGTCCGTCTGATGGGCATGATCACTGTTTTGAGTGCTTGGGCCTTGTGCATGCTAAGAGAGCGTTCATGGATGAAGCAGGCATACAAGTACACGGTTCTCCCATTTGGGTTAATCCTGTCTCCTCGCGTCTTCGCGAAAGTCGTCAAAGCAAACCTTGTGCCACTCATCTCGATGACTGGCTGATACTAGCTCACTCTAGTCTGCAACTAGTCTCTAGTTTGCAAACACAGGAACCTGGTGCTCTGGCATCTCGCCCGTCTGGGCCTTCGGGTCAACTGGGACATGAGCAAACTCTCCCCTGTGCAGAGGATCTCTTTTCTCTGTATGGAAATCGACTCTGTCGGCATGTATGCGCTGTTTAGGATCGAGTGAGCTTAGTCACTGCTGACTTGCCTTTCGTCAATTCGAGGGCAAGCGTGCAGTTCCACTGAAATTATTTCTGAGGCTCCTGGCTCCTGACCAGATTGCTTCATATGGTACCGCTTCGCAATCGAGTCCCGAGATGGGCATGGCAACAAGGCACGAGGAGCAGGTCCTTTTGGTCGCCCCATATTGGCCCAACCGGACCTGGTTCTCCGAACTTGTACTCCTCAGCCCCTCCCTGGCCTATCCCTCCTTTCTCAGAGACAGGGCACCATTTGGCACCCACGACCTGACCTGTGGAACCTACACGTGTGGGTCTTGTACAGGATGCGGAAGGTTTGAGTACCCTACCACCACGGTTGGTGGCTACATCACTTCCGCTAGGTCTTTGTCCACGAGACATGCGTTGAAGTGGACCCTTTATGTCACCTGGTGCTCTTCTCGCAGAGAAGACCCCATTAAAATGCCCGATTGGGTCCGTGCACTCCTTCCTCTATGAAGGGTTGGATCGAAGGCTTTCTTCTTCCACCCTTAAGGTTTACGTGGCCATGATATCTGTGCACCACAACCTTGTGGAGTCAAAAATGGTAGGACAGCACGACCTAGTCAGCAGGTTCCTTAAAGGTGTGAGGAGAATAAACCCACCTCACCATCTACAGATGTCCTCTTGGGACCTTGCAGTGGTTCCATCTGGCCTGCAGAGAGCTCCCTTTGAGCCACTGCGGTCCATTGAGCTTCAGTTCCTTTCTATGAAGGTGGCGCTCTTGATTAACTTGGCTTCCATCAAGAGGGTAGGGGGCCTGCAGGGATTTTCGGTTGGCGAAGCATGCCTGAAATTTGGGCTGGCTAACTCTCAAATGATCCTGAGACCCTGGCCTGGATACTTCCCCAAGGTTCCCACCACATCTTTCAGAGATCAGGTGGTGAACTTGCAATCTCTGCCCCTGGAGAAGGCAGACCCAGCCTTGGCACTGCTCTATCCAGTATGTGCCCTTCACGCTTACGTAGACAGGACGCAGTGTTTCTCAGACCAGCTCTTTGTCTGTTACGGAGGGCAGCAGAAAGGGAAGGCTCTCTCCAAGCAGAGGTTGTCTCATTGGATAGTGGACACAATTGTCCTGGCATATCAGGTTCAGGGCCTGCCATGCCCCCTAGGGATAAAGGCACGCTCCACCAGGAGTTTAGCCTCCTCTTGGGCTTTAGCGCATAGCGTCGCTAACAGACATCTGCAGAGCTGCAGGCTGGGTGACACCCAACACTTTTGCAAGATTCTACAATCTCTGTGAAGAGCTAGTTTGCTCTTGTGTACTCACTTCAAATGGCCAGTAACTGGACAGGCTCAGGTGTCATTGCTTGCTGAGACTGATCAGACGGCTTTGGGCTCATAGTGACCCTCAAATGAGAGGAGACCTGGTGAGACCTACCACCCAACAGCGAGCCTATGGGAGGCCTGGTGGGGCCTACCACCTGCTGGCAATCCATGCTGACTGTCACAGTGACTGGTGACTGGGAGCCTGCCTTCAGGGAGGCCTGGTGGGGCCTACTACCTGATAGCAGACCTGCAGGGGAGGCATCCTGATGGCAGGTTGAGAGACTTGCTGCTATAACCCCGGACTGACAGCAGCTTCTCTGCTGGCTGACGTAGATCTAAATGAAAGCTTTAGCATAAGTTCTGCTGGGAAGACTCAATTACTACGTCACTTATCGCCTTCACTCCAGTTCAATTATATTTGCATGCTCACTGTATAAAAGCTCAGTACTTACACATGTTTGAGTTTGCAGATACTGAAGCGACGATTACGTCTCGCTCACCTGCTAAACCGCCATGTCCACGTAGTACTCGGATACTACGGCGATTCGTTCCGCCTTCTTCAAGAGGACAAGGCGGAACGAATTCGCCGCCAGTATCCGAGCAGGTCGCGCAGTAGGTCGCGCAGTATCCGACGTAGCTCGCGCATTCAATGCCACGGCTCACTTTGGGCAAGCTGGCCTTCGGAGGACATCGTCATAGCCGTGGAAGCTGCCGGTATTCCCATCAGCCGAGGTTTATCCAGAGAGGATTTGCTGCTACTGGCTTTTAATACTTTGGGCAATCCACCAGAACCTGCTCCTCACAGCCCAGCAACCGATGCCGCACCCTGCCAGACGAAACAAGTCGGCAGGAAGAGAACCGCTAAATCCTCGTCACCACACCCAACAAAAAGAGCTATGCAGCATTCTGGATCACTGGATCCATCCGAGCCCGCAGGAGTTAACTCCCAAATTCTCCAAGCCGTCCAAAGTCTCTCTCAATCCGTTAAGACCTTGGAATCTAAGATGTCAAAGTTTGAACACTCACTTAACAACTCCAATAGCTCGGTCCCAGCGATTAATGTCTCTGCAACCTCCCAGCTTCCTCCGCCAGCCATCGGATTAAGCCATTTATCGAACGCGCCTTCTACTTCAGCTGTCCCAACTTGTCTACAGCTGATTGAGCCAACATTTCAGGAGGCCTCTGCCACACCCGAAACTTCCTCCTTTAACCTCTCTTCAGCAGTCCCAGCTCAGTCTTTCGGCAGGCGTTTCGTCTCTCCAGCTGCAGCTACAGTGTCCACTCTTATTAGAGCGAACATTGTCCAAGGTATAAGGACATTAACTTGGCTTCACTTCTGCTTCCCTCGCCTGCCGTTGACAGGAAAATGGTAGACTGTTTTGACGTGGCAGTCCTTCTCAAAACTTCCCATCCCAGATTAAACCGGAATCTTTAATTTGGCGAATTCGTCATCGCATTCAGCCTTTACAGAGACATATTGTGCCAGATTTTTTCGGATCGGAGGAAAGAGTTAGATTTGTATCTAGCGTTAATGGCTGACTTTAACCAAAGTTACGGGGGAACCTTATTTTATGAATATCACAAATCTTTTGACTTTTGTCGATTGCCTAATCACAGGTTTGTCACAGGGCTTTCGGGTGGGTATCCTCTCCCATCTCACCACTTCTTTTATAGCCAAGAATTTACAGTCAGCAATAACCGAACCAGAAGTGGTATCTAATCTGCTAGGAAAAGAGGTTAATAAAGGATATGTAATAGGCCCTTTCGCTTCTCCTCCTTTCTCGACCTTCCGGATTAAATCCATCGGCGTTGCAACACGGAAATACTCCGGTAAAAAACGTCTTATTTTCGACATGCCTCAGTAGACAACGCTATCCATTTAATCAAGCTTGCCGTTCAAGGAGCTTGGTTGGCTAAAGCTGACATTACTGACGCTTTTAAAACAATGCCTATACATCCCTCTGACTGGCCACTTTTCGGAGTCAAATGGAATTCAAAATTCTACTTTGCAGTACTGCTCACTTTCGGTTGCAGAAGTAGCCCCCATATTTTTAATAGCCTCTCTGAAGCATTGTGCTGGATTCTGCTGAACGTCTGCAAGCTTCCATTCGTTTTACATCTACTCGATGATTTTCTGCTGATCGATTTTCCGTTTGAACAATCTTCAATCCTCGATATACTAAAACAGATTTTCGATGACGCCATGGCGTTCCTCTCCGGAAAAAACATGGGTCCCTCTACCTCGTTAGAATTCCCAGGAATTTCCCTCGACACAGTTTTAATCCAAGCTTCTCTTCCCTCCGAAAAGCTCGTAAGAATTAGATCTTTCCTTGAATCTTTTTCTTCTCTTCAAACTGTCTCGAAGCACGACATTCTCTTGTTACTCTGCCACCTTAACTTCGCCATGAGCATCATTCCTCAAGGCAGAGCTTTCATTTCACGATTGCTTACCCTGGCCCATTCTGTCGAAAAACTAAGCGACCAAATTCATCTAGATGGAGGATGTCTGTCTGACATAAAATTCTGGCAGCGCTTGTTAAACGAATGGAATGGTATCTCTATTTTCTACCACAACATTTTCGAATCGTCGATCGAATTACAATTATTCACAGACGCTGCTCCTTCTATCGGGTTTGGGGGCTTCTTCCAAGGAGAATGGTTTGCAGAGAAATGGCCAAACGACTTTCCTAAAAATTTATCTGGTTCAGTTTCATCCGCGCTCTACGAGATTTACCCCATAGCCGTCGCTAGCATGATCTGGGGCCATACATGGTCTTGTAAACGCATCATGATGTTCTGCGACAACAAAGCCACAGTTGCCATCATTAACAAAGGCAGATCATCTTGCCTTATAATAATGCCTTTCGTGAGACGGTTAATCTGGCAATCCGTTGTTTCCAATTTTATCATTAAAGCTGAACATATCCCTGGCCACTGCAATGTTATTGCTGACACGCTCTCTCGATTTCAGACTTTCAGACGGCTCTGCCCGCTTGCCAACCCGGACCCAGCACCCTGTCCTTCCCTAGCAGCAATAATATTAAAATAAACAATCTGCTTACATCGGCTAGAAAATATATTTCTAAAGGTGTCGCTCCCTCAACTTTCAAAGCTTACACGTCCGCATGGTCAGCTTTTTCTATGTTCTGTTTCGCCTTCCAAATTCCAGTGTTTCCCATCTTGATTTTGACTGTCTGTTCCTTTCTCGTCTTTAATTTTGAAAATAGAAACCAAAAAAATCTCTTCCATCCGCCACTCCTCGCCGGCATTCAATTCTATGCAAAAATCCATAATCCTAATTTTCCAAGTCTCTTCTCCGAAACTTCTATTCGGTTACTCCTTAAAGGATATACCGGCCACTCATTCAGAATTGGCGCAGCTACTACAGCAGCTGAACAAGGAATCCCCACATCTGCCATCAAGATTTTGGGTAGATGGTCTTCCTCGGCCTTCGAATCTTACATAAGATCCGATTCCAAAACCATTCTTCAAGCCCAGCAAGCTCTACAGTAACTATAAGGTAAATTCTTATGCAACTACTGGTGGTGTTATAATTTTATTCCGTCATCCTGTTATTAATCTAGCCAGCACTCCTCAACGACTTCTAGTCATCATATATTTTAGATTCATTGCACACCAACTGAAATATTTCAGGTCTTTTATTGTTTTAATACTGATGATTTTGGCATACAGCTCATGAAAACCCAAAATTCCTATCAAAAAAAATTAGAATATCATGAAAAGGTTCTCTAAACGAGCTATTAACCTAATCATCTGAATCAACTAATTAACTCTAAACACCTGCAAAAGATTCCTGAGGCATTTAAAAACTCCCAGTCTGGTTCATTACTCAAAACCGCAATCATGGGTAAGACTGCAGACCTGACTGCTGTCCAGAAGGCCATCATTGACACCCTCAAGCGAGAGGGTAAGACACAGAAAGAAATTTCTGAACGAATAGGCTGTTCCCAGAGTACTGTATCAAGGCACCTCAGTGGGAAATCTCTGGGAAGGAAAAAGTATGGCAAAAAACGCTGCACAACTAGAAGAGGTGACCGGACCCTGAGGAAGATTGTGGAGAAGGACCGATTCCAGACCTTGGGGGAGCTGCGGAAGCAGTGGACTGAGTCTGGAGTAGAAACATCCAGAGCCACCGTGCACAGGCGTGTGCAGGAAATGGGCTACAGGTGCCGCATTCCCCAGGTCAAGTCACTTTTGAACCAGAAACAGCGGCAGAAGCGCCTGTCCTGGGCTACAGAGAAGCAGCACTGGACTGTCGCTCAAATTTTTCATGTCATTCGGAAATCTTTATGGAGATGAAGATTTCGTTTTTCAGCACTACCTGGCACCTGCTCACAGTGCCAAAACCACTGGTAAATGGTTTACTGACCATGGTATTACTGTGCTCAATTGGCCTGCCAACTCTCCTGACCTGAGCCCCATAGAGAATCTGTGGGATATTGTGAAGAGAAAGTTGAGAGACGCAAGACCCAACACTCTGGATGAGCTTAAGGCCGCTATCGAAGCATCCTGGGCATAACACCTCAGCAGTGCCACAGGCTGATTGTCTCCATTCCACGCCACATTGAAGCAGTCATTTCTGCAAAAGGATTCCCGACCAAGTATTGAGTGCATAACTGAAAATAATTATTTAAAGGATGACTTTTATTTGTATTAAAAACACTTTTCTTTTATTGGTCGGATGAAATATGCTAATTTTTTTAGATTTGGGTTTTCATGAGCTGTATGCCAAAATCATCAGTATTAAAACAATAAAAGACCTGAAATATTTCAGTTGGTGTGCAACGAATCTAAAATATATGAAAGTTTAATTTTTATCATTACATTATGGAAAAAAAATTACTTTTATTACAATATGCTATTTTTTTTAGAAGGACCTGTATTTGGAATTAGAAATCACACTTTCCCCCCCTAAATCGTGCAGCCCTAGTAGCTCTGATATCAACATGTTCATAATTGTTTTTTTGTTTTGTTTTGTTTTTACAAGGACCAGATGCCACTGATGAGTTCTTCTGACTCAAACTTTCAAACAAGTATCTTCAAACTGTTTTTCTCTGATAGCATGGTACAATAAAAAAGCAAACACACTGAAATTGACAGGTTTGTTGACAGAGAATGTTTCAAGAATAGAACAAATGTGTGTGACTGTCTTCAGATCAGTGTGCTCAGTAATGCCTTTTTGTCTTTCATTATGCATTTGGGTTATGTTGTGTTGTAAATACAATTAAAACAATCAAAAAGTGTTTTTCTCCTCCAAAATTTGAATCTCCTTTTTTCTAGTCCCATGCAGTGTGGAGGATGGTTTTCATCATTTTTAAGCAAAAATTCTAGGCTTAATAATAGTTTCAAAATTATTGTGAACAAATATTCAGTATGGGTTTTATGGCCTTATTTCAGTGATCTAAAAAACACACATACTATGCATTTTCTCAAAACTACAAACTTTTACACATGCTGTTCACATATTATTGTAGCAGAGTTTGTTCTGAATACAGTGTAATCAGACTTTAGCTGACTTTAATGTTATAAGTAACAGAAATAAGCACAAATGCCAGGGTACGTCAAAACACCTCCAGGGCCCAGAAAACACATCAGACCCCAAATGGTTAAATGTTGACCTCTGCAGTGCTCTTTTCCTTTTAGCAAGGCTTGCAAAGATCTGCCACTTATTCCTGACCTCCTTCCGTGATCTTTTAATGCCCCTGGTTGCAGTTAGTTTTGAAGCAATATCCTCAGTTTTTGTTTTGTATGACTGCCCTTAAACCTGCTGGAAATTATGTTTGTTTAGCTCCACCTCCTCTAAAATAAAATTAGTTTCCTCTTTATTAAAAAAACAAAACATTTTTGGTTTAGCCATTTTCAACCATTTTCGTGGTGTCTCCATATTTCTGGCCTTGTCGCAAATGATAATTTGATAATTTCAAAATATAAGCCTGTGCTACAATGGACAGCGAAATGACTCTTAAGTAGCACTTAAAGCACAGTTGAGTTTGATAGTGTTAAGTATTTTTTGAAACGCATTTGAAACAAACACGAACATTCATAAAATCGCTCGTAGAAAAAACTCTTAAGTGGTAAGATCCATCTTTATATGGAAACACTGCCCAGAACATGCCATGGTCAGCGCATATAGGCATATGTGATCCGGTGGATAATTTAAAACGTCCAAGATTTCTCCAATACATTAACTAACTACATCAAGGCCTTTGACAGTGGACTATATGTACTATATGTAAAAGTGATGATAAACAGGGCAACTTTTTGAGCAATGTTGATGGGTAATGTTGCCGTCAATGGGCAACCAGGTGAGACACAGGGCCTACGACCAATCTAAAGTATCTAAATAGAAATTTGTTGCCCATTCTCAATGGGAAAGTGCCCACACAACATCGCTCAGCAACATTGCTCAGAAAAGTTTCCCTGTGTATCATCACCTTAAGACATTCATTTCCCAAACCACCTGAACAGTCTCATGAAGAACCTTTACAACATTGTGTTCTGTCACCAAATTTATTTAACCTTAATGCTGTAGACTGAATCTATTTCTGATTTTTTATCTGATAGTAAAATATTTCTGATATTAAAATATTAAAAGCAACAGTCTTTCCTGGAATGATGAATGAATGCGAAAGTTGAACAATCAAGAAATATTTTTTAAACACTGTCTCCACTGAAACAAAATAAGTGAGAAAAAAAAAGTTTCCTCTGGAAAAAGCATCATGTGGATCATCAGTAAATGACAGTGATGTTCATTTCCATAACTTCCCGAAAAAAATGTCTAGTGGAGAGAAACTCAGTTTTCATGAATAGTGCCACTCGTTGTAAAACTATACATGTAATGTATAGTGCCAGCATTAGCACACCAGAGACAGAGCTGGATATTAATGGATACCATCATCATTGCACTGGCATCTCAGCACAGCTTTGATCCCCATGAGCTCCAGATAAAATCTGGCTATGCTCAGAGCAGACCCATTGTTTTCTGGGATTATGGGGGATTACACATAGAAGCCAATGAAAGAGAAGGTTTGAGAGCGATGACCTCGCCAACAGATCAGGATGAGCCGGATATGTTGTATTCATTCCAAAGGAAGGAATTAATTCGATTAGTAGTAATGAATGCAGTGGAGTTAGAAAGAATGCAATCTTGAATTGTGTGGGTTCACAGGATTTCGGCATGATAATTTAACCTACTGCCTCCTTAGATAGACCTCAATGTCTATGAGATCTAAATAGATATAACGTGTAATTCTAGCTAAGAAGTGTAAAACTGAATTACCTGTTTTATTGAATCTTTTTTTTTAAAGAAGCAAATTATAATTAAACTTACTGTTACATAAGATTCCAAATCTCCCCACAAATTATTGACTCCTATGACATTTCTGTTATTTATTATTTTTTCTTGCCAGTAATACACATTTAACATTAAAGGAACACTCCACCGTTTTTAGAAATAGGGCTTATTCAACTTCTTTCCTACATTTAGATATGTGGGCAAATGCATTTTTGTCTCAGTGCATGCATTGTTTTAGTTTGGCAGGGTCACCGCTAGCTTAGCTTAGCATAATGAATGGAATCCTGTGTTGCCAGCTAGCATGTCCTGAGTAAAAGTGATCCAAAAAAAATAAAAACCCCACCATTACTTCTTGTGGCCTGCGTATTCACAACGAATACAAATAGCGATGCTGATTAAGGCTAGGCGATTTCCTAGGCAGATATTAACTTGGGACTATATTATGGGGAAGCACAGGTGAAGCACTGCTACTTGGGCGCAGATATATCACGCAATATAGATATCAAGCCGTATAGCTAAAAATAACTAGAATCAATCAATCAATCAATCAACTTTATTTATATAGCGCTTTTACAATGACGATTGTTTCAAAGCAGCTTCACAGTGTTAAACAGGACAACATTGCAACAAAATTTGATTTGGCTAGTTTAATTTGGATAGTTTATAGAATTATATATGACCAAATTAATAAATTCTATTTGTATATTTAGTTGAGTAACTTGGATCATAATTTGAGTGTCCCCAACTGAGCAAGCCAAGCCAAAGCGACAGTGGCAAGGAACCAAAACTCCATCAGGGCATGATGGAGAAAAATAAACCTTGGGAGAAACCAGACTCAGTCGGGTGCCAGTTCTCCTCTGGCCTATTATTAACAGTGTATAATTATTACTCTGGCAGCCTTGCAGGTCTTAAATCATATTAGATAGGAATATTCGAAATTTTGGGTATGACGACGAGACGGGCTCATTTAGGATGGCGCTCGATTACACAAGAATATGAATACTTGAAAGATCGGAGTTATTGCGCCGGAGACGGGTTAATTGAGGATCACGCCCGGTGAGGCGAATTCAGAGGAGACACTAATGGACACGGTCTCAGCAGACACTCCAGGATGAGCTGGTCATGTCCAGATGCAGGTCCACCATCCGATCCGGACACGGCCTGCAGTAAACCTCGGGGTAAACAGAGAGACTAACATTAGTGTGGATGCCACTCTTTTTATGATGTAACGAGTACATCAGGTGTTATGGGAAGTGTTCCCGGTTCCGCTGACCTAGTTAATGCAGCCTAACAATCAGTCATTTGATTTGAATAAAGAAAGTTAAAAATGTTCTATGTGTATGCCATAGTAAAGAGATGTGTTTTTAGTCTAGATTTAAACTGACAGAGTGTGTCTGCTTCCCGAACAATGCTAGGAAGACTGTTCCAGAGTTTAGGTGCTAAATAGGAAAAGGATCGACCGCCTGCAGTTGATTTAGATATTCTAGGTATTTTCAACTGGCCAGAGTTTAGAGACCGCAATTGACGTGATGGAGTATATTGCTAAGAGCTCGCTTAAGTACTGGGAGCTAAACCATTTATTGCTTTATAAGTAATAAGCAAGATTTTAAAATTTATGCAATGTTTAATAGGGAGCCAGTGCAGTGTTGACAGAACTGGACTAATATGATCGTACTTCCTGGTTCTAGTAAGAACTCGAGCTGCTGCGTTTTGGACCAGCTGGAGTTTATTTATTAGGCGAGCAGGGCAACCACCCAGTAGAGCATTACAATAATCTAGCCTTGAGCTCATGAACGCATGTACTAGTTGTTCAGCATTTTGCATTGAAAGCATGTGACGTAATTTAGATATATTTTTAAGATGGTAGAATGCAGTTTTACAGATGCTAGAAACGTGGCTTTCAAATGAAAGATTGGTATCAAAGAGCACACCCAGGTTCCTCACTGACGACGAGGACTTGACAGAGCAGCCATCGAGGGTTAGACAGTATTCTAGGGCACTCTTTGTGGAGCTTTTCTGTCCAATAATTAAAAATTCAGTTTTATCTGAATTAAGTTGCAGGAAATTACTATTCATCCAATTTTTAATATCAGCTATGCATTCCGTTAATCTTGTGAATTGGTAAGTTTCGTCAGGGTGTGAAGAAATATAGAGCTGAGTATCATCAGCATAACAATGAAAACTAACGCCATGCTTCCTAATGATATCTCCCAGTGGTAGCATATACAGGGTGAAAAGCAACGGTCCTAACACTGAGCCTTGCGTACTCCATACTGAACTTGTGATCGGTGTGACATCTCTTCATTTACTGCTACAAACTGATAACGGTCAGATAAGTAAGATTTAAACCATGCCAATGCAGTTCCACTAATGCCAACATAATTTTCGAGTCTATTCAAAAGAATATTGTGATCGATAGTATCGAATGCAGCGCTAAGATCGAGTAACACTAATAGAGAGATACAACCACGATCAGATGATAAGAGTAAATCATTTGTAACTCTAATTAGAGCAGTCTCAGTACTATGATACGGTCTAAATCCTGACTGGAAATCCTCACATATACAATTTCTTTCTAAAAAGGAACATAATTGTGAAGACACTGCCTTTTCTAATATTTTTGATAGAAACGGTAGATTCGAGATTGGTCTGTAATTGACTAATTCTTTAGGATCAAGTTGCGGTTTTTAATAAGTGGTTTAATTACAGCCAACTTAAAAGTTTTTGGAACATATCCTAATGTCAAGGATGAATTAATAATATTAAGCAGAGGATCTATGACCTCTGGAAGCATCTCTTTTAATAGCCTAGTCGGTATAGGGTCAAGCATACATGTTGTTGATTTTGATGATTTGACAAGTTTAGCCAATTCTTCTCCTCCTATAGCAGTGAATGAGTGTAATTTTTCCTCAGTGAGACTACAATGTTCTGTCTGAAGTGATACTGTAGTAGGCGGCTGCATGGTTATAATTTTATTCCTAATGTTATCAATCTTACTAGTAAAGAAGTTCATAAAGTCATTACTGCTGTGTTGTTTACAAACGTCAGAAGTTGAAGCTTTATCCTTTGTTAATTTAGCCACTGTATCGAATAAATACCTAGGGTTGTGTTTGTTTTCTTCTAAAAGAGTTGCGAAATAAGCAGATCTAGCAGTTTTATGGCCTTTCTGTATGCAATCATGCTCTCTTTCCACAAATTGCGAAAAACCTCCAGTTTTGTTTTCTTCCAGCTGCGCTCCATTTTTCTGGCTGCTGTTTTAAGGGCCAGTGTGCTCGTTGTACCACGGCGTTGGATTATTTGCTTTAATCTTCTTTAAGCGCCGAGGAGCAACTATGTCTAAAGTGCTAGTAAAGAGAGAGTCAGTAGTTTCTGTTGCAACATCAAGTTCCTCTTGGCTATCTGTAATTCTGAGGAGATGGAACTGATGAGGAAGATTATGTATAAAGCAATCTTTAGTCGCAGCGGTTATAGTCCTGCCATATTTGAAGCGAGGGGATGGCTTTGCAGCCTTAGCTATATTAAGTATACATGATATTAGGTAATGATCTGAGATGTCATCGCTCTGCTGCAGGATTTTAATGGTATCAACATTTAGTCCATGTGACAGTATTAGATCTAAAGTATGATTAAGGCGATGAGTGGGTCCAGATACGTGTTGTCTAACTCCAATAGAGTTTATAATGTCTTTAAATGCCAATCCCAATGCGTCTTTTCATTGTCAACATGGATATTAAAATCACCAACAATTAGTACTTTATCTGCAGCCAGTACTAACTCTGATAGAAAACCAGCAAATTCTTTGATAAAGTCTGTATTGTGCCCTGGTGGCCTGTATACAGTAGCCAACACAAATGTCAAACGGGATTTATCATTTACACTACACAATGTTACATAAAGCACCAAAACTTCAAAGGAATTATATTTGAAACTTGACTTCTGAGTAATACTGAAGTTATCATTATAAATTACAGCAACACCTCCCCTTTTCCTTTCAGACGCGGCTCGTGTTTATAACAATAATCTTGGGAGTGGACTCATTTAAAATAATGTAGTCGTCAGGTTTTAGCCAGGTTTCTGTCAAACACAGCACATCTAGGTTATGATCTATAATCATATCATTAACAATAAGCGTTTTTGGCGAAAGGGATCGAATATTCAGCAACCCGAGATTTATCAATTGTTCATCCGTATTATATCTGTTGTTTATTTGTTGGACATCAATTAAATTTTTACTGTTGAATGGTTTTGATGGTTTTTGTATTTACTGATTCGGGAACAGACACAGTCTCTATGTGATAATATCTAGGTGAAAGCGTCTCTATGTGCTGGGATTTAGCTGACTCTGGTGACGTGAGACAGCTAGCAGACGGTTGGTTTAGCCAGTTTGTCTGCTTCCTGACCTGGGCCCCAGTGAGTCAAGGTTTAGCTCTAAGACTATGTGCCAAATTACTAGAGAGAAGAGCAGCACCAGCCCGGTAGGATGAATGCCGTCTATCTTCAACAGGTCGGGTCTGCCCCAAAAACTTTTCCAATTGTCTATGAACCCTATGTTATTTTATGGACACCACTTAGACAACCAGCCATTGAGTGATGATAATCTGCTAACTATTTCATCACTCCTTTTAACAGGAGGGCCAGATAAACAGACTGCCGGTGACATCGTACTTGCGAGTTTACACACCTCTTTAATGTTAATTTTGGTGATCTCCGACTGACGGTCGAACATCATTAGTGCCGACGTGAATAATAATCTTAGAGAATTTACGATTAGCTTTAGCCAGCACTTTTAAATTTGCTTTGATGTCAGGCGCTCTGGCTCCCGGTAAACATGTGACTATGGTGGCTGGTGTCTCTATTTTCACGTTCCGTGTAATAGAATCGCCAATAACTAGGGCACTTTCAACAGGATCCTCAGTGGGTGCATCACTGAGTGGGGAGAACCTGTTTGATGTTCTAATCGGAACGGAAGAGTGGTTTTTAGATCCGCGACTATGCTGTCTCACAGTCACCCAATTGCCCTGCGGGGCTCAGCCGAACCAAACAATGAGTGTTCACTAAGCTAGTCGCATCCAAAAGAGTATCTAAAGCTGTACCATTCTCACTACTCTCACATAAAGTCTGGATGCGTGTCTCTAAATCTGAAATCTTCTCCGTCAGCCTGATTAATTCCTTACATTTAACACATGTGAAGCCCTGTTCGCCAACGGAGATAGATATGCTAAACATGTAGCATGCAGTGCAAGTGACAATGACAGGAGAAGAAGACATGGCTTACCGTATTTGTTGATGAATCCAAAACTTACCACACAACTTACTCCACTTACTTTGTTTGATGGAGTCTATTTAATAATCCAACTCACCACAGTTGTCTAATGAACTCAGAAAACAGGAGACCCGGGTGCCGGGATGGAAAGCTACCAGGCTAGCGAAAAGCTAACACGTGGTAGTGATTTAGATTAAAAGCTAGTGATGTCAAATTTAACTTGATAGGCTATATTAAACAATATATGGTGATGAGTAAGTTATTTTTAGCAGTATAGATAACAAAGAAAATATATCAAATAGAGATTCAAACGCAGCTATACAGAGCTACAAACACTGACGCATGCAGTAGCAGCAGTAGGTAGACTGGAGCAATCGATGAATAACTAGACACATTCAATTTATAAATGGCAATGTCTGCTCTTATAATGAAAATAAGGTGGATACTATTAAATAAACATCAATTGACTGACAACACAAGTTAAATAAACACTAAGAAATGAGCCTCATGTATAAATGTCTAAGAACCTGAGCATAACAAACATTACTAGATATCAGCAACTCAAGTTAATTGGAAAAATATAAGGGCACCAGTAAATAATTTATATAAATTCCGCTCATCTGTGGAATATGCTGTGTTTATTATATAAGGATAGAGAAGAACTCTGACCTAAAAGTGAACAAACTCTGTAGTTGCTTCATGAAGTCTGATAGCAGAAAATGATTTGGTGACACTTTATTTTGATGGTCCCTTTTGAACTTTCTGTTGACTATAAGTAACTTTGCAAGTACAAGGCAACTAGTAACTCTCATTAGAATAATATTTGATTGTCTGCTTAAAGGTGTCATGAACTGGCTTTTAAATTTTTTTTATACTATTGTCTGAGGTCAAGTAATGACATTTGTGTGTTATTTACATTCAAAAACATCATAATGAATAAGTAATAGGCTATTTTCTACCCTGGTTTTGAGGCTGGTGATGGGCGTGCTGCACTGTGGACTTGGAAGTAAAACGCCCACGGTTAGGATTGGATAAGATTTGCATATTTAATGAGCTTCAACTCCCCTGTCAGTTCACGTGAGAGATTGTTTTGAAATCGGCAACCGGAATTATTCTCTCACAGGTCTCCCCTTAGGGCACCAAGATGGCCAGCAACGGGACTGTTTGGCCCGCCAGATTGGTGGATATAAGCGCGAACTGCACACACACACACGGACGTGCACTCGTGAAATATCAAGAAAGTGATCAATGCAGATCATGAAATTAATGTTATTTCGCTATTAAAAATTCACCGGCCTGCCGACGGGCTTTCGTTTTTGTAGCCCGTCTGGAAAATACACAGCCCCGGGACATTGGGCTTTGCGAGCCCTGGCCCATACATGTCCGAATCAGTAGCGCAATCCGTTTAGCTCCACGAGTCGGTGGGCAGGGCTACAGAAGCAGGCGTACACATTTATCTGTTGAGACACCGTTTCCCCATTCTATTACGTCATTGATCAATATATATTTGAGAGCTCTCGTTCTGTTGTCAATAAAAGTTGTCAATCTTTTCTTTGAATAACAAGGACATTTTCTGCTCCGAAACTTACAGGATATTCTTATATTACCATGATCTTTTATATATCAAAGCCTCAAGGGAAAGTTGATTTCTCAATTCATCACCCCTTTAATATCTGCTAACTCTTTATTGTGATGGTCCTCCAAAATACATTCAACTTATTCTTACCCTACCAGTCTTCTAATTCTCTTCTAACACTCTAATGAGAGTTAGTAGACATGTAGTTGCAACATTACACAACAGAATGTGTTAAAGGGACCATCAAAATAAAGTGAAACCAATTATTTATATTGTAATAAAAAGTGGGAAAATCATCTAAAAAAAAAAAAGTAGGGCAGCAGCCCCAGAAGTCCACCCTTTGTGCCGCTATGGTTAAGCACCACATTTTACTGCTAATTTGTTGAAAAAAGGAAATGGTTTTTAGACCCTATGTTCATGGAGTATATACGAAGTTACTAATATAAACATTAGGTAAATAAGTGCAAAATTATATTTGAGGACGACTAATCTCTTTGAAATTCAGCTCTTACAGTAATGCAGTAATTCTTCATGTATCATTCTAATGCCCAGGTTGCATTTGGGAGGTCTGCACACATCTTCACCTCGACAGGTGCTCATCCTGCTGGGAGCTTCTCTTGATGTGGTAACCCGTTACTGTGAAAATCATTCCAGTGTGCTTCCATTAGCAGGGTGTGAGGCACAGTGGGAAATATTACAATCCCTTATCTCTCCACAGTCTCTCACATCTTTAAATAAGTCTTGGAAAACTTCTCAACCTCAAAAGACAATTGCCTCCATCACCATCCAACTATAGATTAGAACAGTCTGTTGGGGGTTATTTACGCCTGGTCACTTAGCTATCCATTCATGAAAAGACGCATTTAAGATAGACAAGAATCTTGCAAGCCACAGAGAGAGCTTCCATGGATGAACCACTTAGATTAAACAACTGTGAAACTAATATTAATAACCATATGAAAAAAAAAGGTGATGATACACAGGGCAACTATGAGCAATGTTGCAGGGCAATGTTGCTTGGGTACTGAGAATGGGCAACACATTTCTGCCTGGATACATTAGATTGGTTGTAGGCCCTGTGTCTCACCTGATTGCCCATTGTGGCAACATTGCCCAGCCACATTGCTCAAAAAGTTGCCCGGTGTATCATCACCTAAAGAGAATGTTCAACTGAAATTTTGCTAACCAGCATTAACTTCAACATGGAAGGGAAAAATGTTTTCATTTAGGAACTGGCTTTAAGGGATGTTACAAAAGATTAACAGTATGTAAAATCATAGTGACTTAAATTTTGAAGTAAATTAGTGAAATTAATGCTCAAGCCCCATTCATTGTAATGCATGGAAAATATTAAAGAATTTCTCCTTTTATGTTCCATGGAAGAGAAAGTGATACAAGATTTATAAGGACATGACATGAGTAAACGTGAATTGCTGTTGGAGGCAAGCCAACCCGGTCATGCTAATTTGTACGAATTTGTACGACCTCATTTATACGAATTCTTACGATTTTTGCTAAACCGTACGTATTTTACAAGTTCAATTTGAATGATTCTGTAGGAATGATCTACCCCTAACCCCGCCCCTAAAACCTACCCATCACTCCAGTATAGACAAATCGGAAAAATTCATACGAGTGATGTTGTACAAATTCATACGAATTAGCCACCTTGTACAAATACGTATGAATTGGTCGTGAGATAGTGTAAGACTGCTGAATTCGCTCCAATGAGGGTAGCGAAGAGCGGGTGAAGGTATTTGCGTGTTCGGTGTTCTCAGCTGGGTAAAATGGATTTAATTCCAATTCCTTTATCTGACTCCATTTTATCATAATTTCATTAATTTAGATTAGAATGCCAATTGGTTATTTGGTCATTTATATTTAATAGTTAACCCCACACTTAATCAGTTTAACCCTTTGCGGAAAGTACCCATTCATGACCTCCTAGATATCGTTAATAATTCCTGAGTAAATCAGAATAAATCAAAGTGTAACAATTTATTTAACAGTCAGGTAAATGTATAATGCCAATTACATAATCAATTCAAAGATCCTCAATACATAACATCAAATACTCTGAAGTAAAGAGTGAGAGATGCGTTCCTGACTTTCAATACGTAACGCTGGTTGGACACACAATGTTCGGATGAATCTGATTTACAGTATTTTATGTATTACAGTAAATTTTAAGTATACAGTATACTTTCTGCCACATATTCTTAAGTATTCAGACCAGACAGACACTTCTTTCAAATGGAAACATGTGTTAACAAAGGGAATTTCAATTTAATCACTCTCCCATTTGCCTGGATTGAAAGAAGAGACCAAATGACTCGAGAAGCCACACCCATCATAATATGCAAAATATCTGTAAGCTCTAAAAACTCTTATTATCTTCTTGAATATTTCTGTGGGGATGAGATATTTGTACCAGTCGCACTGAGACATTTCAAACGTTATCAAACACATAAAATATTGTACAGTGAGAATTGACATTTAAATCAAATAGATTTTAGGTGTTCCATGTGATCGTAGCATGAGGGGGGAATTAGAATGGGGGGAGATTCAGGTGAAGTAAAAACATGTGAATTAGAGACATTCTCAATTGATACACTCAGCTTGATGAGGTCTGAAAAAAGAGTGCTTTGTCCTCCCAGACAATCTGGCGTTGCTTTTTACAGCCTTTCAATAGCATTTGGCAAGCTAATACTTTTAGTTTTATTCGAATAAGAACAGAAATCTGTGAATAGGCTATAAGACTTATTTTACAAACATTGTCCATTTTTCCTTGAAAATACTAAAAGAACCATTAACAGAGCCACTAAGGTATCGGAATCATTAATTGGAATTGGAGGCAGAATCATTTAATTTCTCACTATTCTTATCCTGAGATATGATTTAAGGAGGATTCTTAGGTCAGATTGCTTTCAAGATTGCACTTCCAGTTCTGTATGCAACCTCTCTGTGGATTCCCAGAAATAGAGGCCCTAGAGGTGGAAAGATACAAGGTAGGAAGCTCTGGGTCATGTGGACGCTCATGGGATTCACTGGGCTCTGCTCCGTTTGTCACAGGAGAACCGGTACTATCACTGGCACATGATTAATGAAGCAGGTGCTCTACCTAAAGGGCAGGTTACTCAAACCCCATTCCAGACCAAGAATTGCCTATTCCGCATAGTAGAGGATTTCAATTGCCATGCCCTAATCAGGAAAACTCCCACATGGCTTTGTGGGAAGCTGAAAACGTATTAGTTTTGTTCTCTTTTGGAGAATATTACCATCCGGTCAATTGAAGTTATGGGAAGTGTATTAGCACTTTAATGGCCTTTAAGGCTGATAGGTTAGAGAGAAGACTTCACAGCTGCTTTAGACCTGAAGACAAGCTCAATAAAAGATGTTCCCCTGACACTCTAAACAATCTCAGCGCTCTTGGCAAATGACTACTTTCAGAGACCTCCTCACGTCTCACTAGTGGAGTTCCGTCACTAACATGCAAATTAAAACCTTTGTTATATCAGTATTGTGCTGCTCTAATCACCTATTTGAGCATTCTGTCAGGTTTGCTAGACATATACTACATTAAAGAACTTTCATTGCTTTAACAAGAGAGATCATTTGAACACATAACACTCAATATTGTTTGAATATGCCAAATAAATGATTACATACGCAGAAGCAAATAAGTGAATCTCTTTTATTGTCTAGAATAACCAATGTCAGCAATACCAGAATTATCCATGTAATTCACACTGAAAAAAAGTTAAACAAACATGTAATTTATTTAAAGTGCATGTTTATATTGTAGTAATTGAAAATTGTGGTTTTCAGTTTAAAAATGTTTTGTTATTGAAAAATAAATATTCCATGTTGCATATTTATGTACTTAACATAAATACCCTGCAATATTAATTTTGTACTTAATGCACTTTAATTATCCGGAAGTAGTGCTGAGGTCCAATGAAATATATACTTAAGTATATTTGATTGTGCTAAAATTAAACTATTGCAAATATACTTTAGGTACACTTTAAATAACTCACATTTAAAGACTGAAATTATACAGAGATTATACTATCCTTAGTGATATTAAAACATTGTGCAAAAAATAGGTACTCCAAATAAAGTTTAATTATAATATTTATATAAGTAAGTCTCAAGGTAATGTCAGTAAATAAGTTAATAGATTTGTACTAAGTATGAAATAAATGTATTTTTAATACCTTTTGGTAAAGAAAGAAAGAAATAAAGAAAGACAGTCAGTATCTGACTGCAGAACATATTGTCAGGTTTACAACAAAATAGTTTTTCTTCTAAATTTGATTTCTTTGCTTTCGATTAATGTTATTTTCTAAAATGTGAGACATTCCCCATCCACAACTAATCAAGTACATGGCTGTGACTTTTCCAAAAGAGTGTGAAAACGTAATTGTGTGGATTTATGTTAGCTCTGCAATGATCTCAGCAAAATGTTTCAAATTAAATTTGTCTCACTGTCAATTTCACCACATACTGTAATGCTAGCACAATACATAATTTGAGATGTAGTGGAAATGACACTGTCATGAAAATGTTCATGACTTTCAGAAATAATTATGACCAAAAAGTGTTTGCAGACAAAACTAAGTCCTTTTAGAGTATTTTATAAAGTTTACAGGGCCAGAAGTGCCCTTATAGTTGAATAAACCCAGATGGAATAAAACCGGTCTTTAAGGGAACAACACAGCTTTAGGTTATTATAAATAGGCTAAATCAGCACAAACACTCTTATCAGATCATTTAAATGTATAGAATAACCGGCACTGTGCTCTCGCACTTCATGAGGCCAAGCAATGACTGCGTATTCAATACAAATCCTTTGCCCCTGGGGCCTGTAAGATGCTCTTGCTCGCTGTGAGACACGCATTGTTAGACTAATGAAAAGATAGGATTTGATTAAAACATTTCAAACATCATTTGGACCCTGATGCGAAGCAAAGACGCACCCCCGTCGTGGGCACTTAACTCCTGTGGTTCAGCAGCCATGTAGACTCCCTGAGCTCAGTCCACAAATCACACTGATGGGTGTATTGCGCTAGGAGGGCTCTCTGTTGCCCCTATAGCTCCGCTGGTCGTTAAAAATTCATTAGACAATGTTTTTGCAGCCTCATGCAGGATGTTACCCTCATAGCTTACAACTCAACTGTGAGGAAAAGTTATTTTATTACAATGGTTCATGGGGACACTCATACAGATAATACTGTGTGTCACAATGAGACAAGAGTACATGTGAGAAATAAAAAAAAAGATTCTCTGAAAGCTTTAAGGTTTACTGATATGAATCATAATAATAAGTCAGACACAAACAAAACCATGGCTGTGAGGAACAAAAATATCGTATGTCATAATTGACTAATTATGTATAATTTTCACAACCCATGATTACTAGAAATATTCTGTTTAAACGCATTGTACATTACTCTGAGTCTGACATGCGGATCACGGTGGTATATTATAACAGACTAATCAGCTGACTCAGTAAAATGGATGAATGAATTTGAATCATATTTACTTTTACAAATGACTGGTCTTAATATAATTAGTGGTACCACATTAATAACAGTACACTATCAAGGGGTTTATTTTTTATTTATTTTTTATCTTATACATTTATTTTTCAATCAATATGAAACCTGCTGTTTAGGGATTGAAAGCAGATTTTCATTTAATTTACATATGCATATTTACAATATTTTTTTAGTTACAATAAAATGTATTACATTAATGAGTAACTAAAAAAAAAAAAATCATGAATCATGAATTAAACATTAAATAAAAAAATAAAAATGCAAAACAAAAACAAAAAAAGAAAAGAAAGAAAACTTAATTGTCCTAAAATAGCCTTACTTTTCTTTAACTTAAAATATGACTGAGGCATGTTCTTGAAAGACTGCTTAAGATTTACACTTTCTCTCTTTTTTGTCCTCTTGCAATGCAGAGGAGAATGCACAACCCCACTAGATTTATTCACATATCATTTAACAATTTTAATCATGTGGTTTTAAGAGCACACAAATGTGGGCTTAAGGGCACTTTTGATTAACATCCAGTGTTGGGAGAAAGAGTGTGGTGAGCGTTGATTCAGGTCAGGGTGGGTACGCTTGGCCACTGTCTCGCGTGCATTCAGACCTGATTCAGTCCACTCTCATCATGCCCTGCAGTAATGCAAGCTGACATGATGTAAATGAGTTTTAAAGGTACTCGCACTGGGTGGTCATTGCTCTCTTTAGCAGTCAGATTGACCAGCTCTCCAGCTGCTGGTGTGTCTGTTAGTCAAGCCTAAACCACAACATCAAGACTTTTATTACAACCGACTGTCTCTCCTTGAAGAGAATGGGAAAGTGGGAATTGAAATAAAAGAGAGAAAGAGAGAGATTTGCTGTGGTGATAAAAATTAAAGTGTTGGGCAGTAAATAGCTGAACTACTTTTAATTATTATTATTTTTATTTTTAAGTTGTAAATTAAAATAGTTTAAGAATATTTTAAAATAGTTAAAAAAAATATATATATATATATATATATATATATATATATATATATATATATATATATATATATATATATATATATATATATATATATATATATATATATATATATATATATATATATTATAATAGTAGTAGTAATAATAATAAAAAACTCACCATTATGTTGTGTAGACTGATCTGTTTCAGTAAAGCTGAATTATTCATCCATAATTTATTCAAAATAAAAAAGTGTTCCCACACTTTGTAACCAATACATTTAGTAACCAATAAATTCCTGACTTTCCCATAATAATAATAATAATAAAAATAAAAATAATTGTATTGGGACCACACTCATAAAGAGTCCTTTTTGAAGCACCCCAGTTCACTGTCATTTAATGGAAAAGAGCAGATAGTCAGAATTACTAATTTTGTATTCCATGGAAAATAAAGAATATGACATGGATTTAGAATTACATCAACATGAACGAATTATAACATTTTTCATCACAAATGGTTTAAACATTTATAAAAATCTAACCTTTCATTGAAGAATAAGAATTTTAAATGGGGGAAAATCTCATTATGAAATATACATTGCTCACAATTAATCATACCCTTTAATTCAACAGCTCTGATTCTTCTTTTACAATGCCTCATGAGTTTGGAGAACACATGGCAAGAAATCAGAGATTCCTTCATACAGAATCTCTCCAGATCCTTCAGATTCCCAGAAATTTAAACCTGACTGTCCCAGCTAGAAATCATATAATGGGCCAAGGTTGGATCTTCCAACAGGACAGTGATAAAAAAATAAAAATAAAAGATTTCAGAATCAAAACAAATATTAGTCACTGAGTACAAAACCAAGTTTCTGTCAGGGCCATCTCAGTTCCCTGCCTGAACACTATAGAAAATTAATTGGGTGAACTTAAGAGAATCACCACCAACATGGATCTGGAAATCTGAAGGATCTGGAGAGAATTGTTTCTGATCTCTTGTCAGGAGTTCTCCAAACTCATTAGGCATTATAGAATAATACTCAGAGAGATCTTGGGAAAAGAATGTTGCAAAAAGTATTGAATAAAAGGGTATCATTAATTGTGAGAAATGTGTATTAGAGAAAAACATTTATTTAATTTGTTTTCTAATAATCATATATTGTATTCATTATGGCTATTTTTAATAATGCACATTTATAAAGCAATTTAAAGTACTTAGTTATTTTTAAGCAAGTAAAGGATAGTTTTCAGCTCGGCTTAGCTAATTTTCTTTATATTCGTTTTTTCGTTCAGCTACCAACACTGGAGCCACTATTGTCTGAATTTGTTCACATTTTGTTGCCAGTATGTTCAGCAGTGAATAAAAGCTCCAGGCAGATACATGCCAAAGCCATCTACACCACTTTGTCCCTGCTGTCCTGGCTACATGTAGGCAGCCCGTCCCTACTCGCCAGAGCCGAACACAGCCATGAGCAGATGTGAAACCACACTCAAGGGAGAATTCATTTATTCGGAGCCCTAGATAAGGTCTCCTGGAGGCCTGGAAGCATTTCCAAAATGTCCTAGTATTTACTGGGTCATTTAATACAGATGCAATAGTTTCTCTTGATTTGAAAGATTTGTATGCTCAAGTCATCATGAAATCAACTTTTACCCCATTTACTCATTTAGTTCATGTTCCTGGTTTTATTGTGCACAATACATCAATGTATGGTATTCCATGATTAAAATTGTTTTTATTAAAATTTAACTGAAATGTAATAACATCAATCTGAAATGTTATTCCTTTTAAACTGATGTCACCTAGGCTACACAGGTTATTGTTTAATGTTATTATTATGTTTATGTTATGTTGTTGGCTCTTGTCTCTCCCCTGCGCTATAGCACTGCTGTTGAGTGTTTCTTTCCTAAAAGAGCTGCATGGACAGGTCTTTTTAAAGATGTCTCACCCCTGTGTTTCTGTATGCGGTCGCGTCATCCATCAGCCTGGCGGTCACAAGCGATGTTTAGTGTGTTTGGGCAGTCCAAGCATTCAAGGCTGTGTAAGGATTGGTTTTACTGCTAAGACAAAAGCTGTGATCCAACACCATGCATAAAGCAATAAAACTCACTAATCTGGAGAGAAGATCTCACAGAAAGACTGCCCTGCCCAAAACTTTCTCCCCTCTCCCTCTTCCCATTCCCCCCTCCCCCGATTCAAGTCACAAAATCCAGATATACTACAGATGATGTATTTTGTGAATCGTCTCGGTTACGTATGTAACCCTCGTTCCCTGAGGAGGGAACGGAGACGTAACGTCAGTGACTGACGAATGGGGGTTTCGCTTAGAAGCCTATCAACTTTGAGATCTAGAAAGCGCCCAATAGCAGTGCCAATGCCATGGGCATGCGGATTTTTTCGTAAGACTAGTACGGACGAAGGACTCCCATTTAACACAGGAATACCAAGGTACACTTGGAAGCATATTCCAGGTGGAAGTATGCGGCAAGCTGCCTACCCGTAGGGAGGACTTAAGAAACACATATGACCGGAGGGGCTACATATGGAGAACTCTGGGGTACCAGCCGAAGGTGGACTTTTAACCCCAGGTAGGGCAAGGCTTGCCAAGCCTGCCAAGGGAAAGACACCCGCTCAGGGAGGCTTACGGTGGAAATACACATGTGGGGGTTGCCCAGAGGGGGAACCATGCACACTGAGGCACCTGGCCGGACACGAGGGTCTGGGCTCGAAAGGGCAGACTTACTGGTGTTGGCGTAGACAATGCTGGAGGAGATCAGGTCTTCCGAGGAAGCTCACCTGAGAATATATCGCACGTATCCAGTCCGTGGAGTGGAATGGCGAGCAAGCGAAGACACCTGAGCCTAGTCCTTACCGGCCACTTGTAGAGGCGAGTACATAATCGGACACAGGCTCCACTCGGAGATTGTAGAATCTGGCGAATGTGTTCGGTGTCGCCCAGCCTGCAGCTCTGCAGATGTCTGTTAGCGGAGCGCCATGCGCTAGAGCCCAAGAGGAGGCCACACTCCGGGTGGAGTGGCCCTGACTCCAAGGGGGCATGCTGCTGGTAAACTAAAACAATGGTGTCCACTAACCAGTGAGACAACCTTTGTTTTGAGAGAGCCTTTCCCTTCAGCTTCCCACCATAACAGACAAAGAGCTGGTCTGAGGTCCTGAAATACTGTGTTCTGTCTACGTAAGCAGGGAGGGCGCGTACTGGACAGAGCAGTGCCAAGGCTGGGTCTGCCTCCTCCAAAGGCAGCGCTTGCACGTTCACCACCTGGTCTCTGAACGGAGTGGTGGGAACCTTGGGCACAAATCCAGGCCGGGGTCTCAGGATCATGTGAGAGTTAGCTGGCCCGAATTCCAGGCACGCTTCGTCAACCGAAAATGCCTGCAGGTCCCCTACCCTCTTGATGGAGGCCAACGCGGTCAGGAGCGCCGTCTTCATAGACAGGAACTTAAGCTCCACTGACCGCAAAGGCTCGAAGGGAGGCCTCTGCAGAGCATCTAACACTACTGAGAGGTCCCAAGAGGGTACGAGGGGAGCGCGTGGAGGATTTAGTCTCCTTGCTCCCCTCAGGTACCTGATGACCAGGTCGTGCTGACCTACCTTTCTGTTGTCCAGGAGGTCATGGTGGGCAGATATGGCAGCCACGTATACTTTGAGGGTGGAAGGAGACAGCCTTCGATCCAACCCCTCTTGGAGAAATGAGAGCACGGACCCGATCGGGCATTTCCAGGGGTCTTCTTGGCGAAAAGAGCACCAGGTGACGAAGAGGTTCCACTTCAACGCATAGGCATGTCTGGTAGACTCTGCCCTTGCGGAAGTGATGGTAGCCACCACCGCAGGTTGGCAGCGTACTCAAACCTGCCGCGTCCCATCCAGGAGCCACACGTGGAGGTTCCACAGATCGGGACGCGGGTGTCAAAGGGTGCCCCGTCTCTGAGATAGGAGGTCCTTCCTCAGAGAAATCTGTCGCAAGGAGTAGGAGTTCCGGGAACCAGGTCCGGCTGTGCCAATAGGGGGCGACCAGAAGGACCTGCTCCTTGTCCTCCCTGATCTTGCACAGTAGCTGTGCGAGAAGGTTCACTGGGGAAACGCATATTTGCGTACGCCCCGCGGCCAGCTGTGCGCCAGAGCATCCGTGCCGAGCGTGCCCTCGGTCAGGGAGTAAAACAGACGGCAGTGGGAAGAGTCGTGGGAGGCAAACAGATCTACCTGCGCGTCGCCAAACTGTTCCCAAATCAGCTGGACCATCTGGGGATGGAGTCGCCATTCCCCAGGAAGTGGCTGACACCATGAGAGCTCGTCGGCTGCACGGTTCAGTTCTCCTGGGATATGGACAGCACGAAGGGACCTCAGATGCTTCTGACTCCATAGGACGAGATGGCGGGCGAGTTGAGACATCCGGCGGGAGCGTCGACCCCCCTGGTGGTTGATGATGTACGCTACTGTGGCCGTGTTGTCTGTCCTGACTAGCACATGTTGACCCTTGAGCAACGCTCGGAAGCGGTGCAGGGCGAACCGTACTGCCAGCAACTCGAGGCAATTGACATGCAGGGCGCGCTGTGGTCCTGTCCAGGAGCCCGCGGCCGCATGTCCATTGCACATGGCCCCCCAGCCCGTGGTAGATGCATCTGTTGACACAACCAGATGTCTGGAAACTCGATCTAAGGGCACTTTGGCCAGTAGAAAACTGAGGTTCGATCATGAGGTGAAGGTTTGAAGGCAGGCTCATGCCTGTCTGCCATGCCCATCTCGGGACTCACTCGCGAAGCCAATGCTGAAGCGGTCTCATATGAAGCAATCTGAGCGGCGTTACCACAGCTGCAGATGCCATATGCCCCAGGAGCCTCTGAAATAGTTTCAGTGGAACTGCGCTCTTGCTCTCGATTTGACGGAGGCAAGTCAGCAGTGACTGCGCCCGCTCGCTCGTAAGCTGCGCGTACATGGCGACCAAGTCGATCTCCATACCGAGAAAAAAGATCCTCTGCGTGGGGCAGAGTTTGTTCTTCTCCCAGTTGACCCGAAGGCCCAGACGGGCTAGATGCTGGAGAACAAGATCTCTGTGTTCGCACACCTGAATGCGAATGCGAGAAGCGCGCACTGATATGCCCGCCCCTCGAAAGCAAACCGTAAGAACCGCCTGTGTCGAGGTAGGATGGACACATGGAAGTAGGCGTCCTTCAGATCGATCGCTGCAAACCAATCGGCTGGTTGAATGCATTCGAAAAGGCATTTCGCTGTCAACATCCTGAACGGAAGCCTGTGGAGGGATCGGTTCAGGACGCGCAGGTCCAGTTCTTTCTGGTTGCTGCTGACCCGAGGGCCAACAGCTGAACAAAAGATTCTCCCCCGGCCCTCCACCACGGGAAGGGGTGGCCCTGCCGCCATCTCCTGGAAAGAACTGCCCATCCCTGAGCTGTCCACGTCTGGAGCGCCGCTTAGCCTGGCGTTTGTTCGCGGGCTGCGGGGCTGGAGCGGACTAGGACGCCTTCCTCCGCGCGCCCCCCGGTGAAGGCTGCTGCTGGGGTGGCGCACGAGGGGTGGGAGCCACTGGAGGGCGCCCTCGGCGGCAAGAAGACTGAGACTGCATGGGCGGCTGGGTGGAGGAGGCAGCTGGCCGCCGGGGCAGTAAATGCTTGATAGCCTCAGTCTGCTCTTGGGCGGCTGAGAACTGTTGGGCGAAGCTCTCAACCGCGCCGCCGAATAGCCCAGTCTGGGATATGGGAGCGTCGAGGAACTGGGTCCGCTCGTTGTCACGCATATCGGCCAGACTGAGCCACATGTGTCTCTCCTGGACCACAGCTGTGGACATCACCTGACCCAGGGAGCGTGCGGTCACCTTCGTTGCCCGGAGAGCGAGGTCGGCGGCGGCACGCAACTCATTTCTGAGTCCTGAGTCCAGCTCTGTAGGATTACGCCACCAAGGTTGATGTGAATCTACAGGGTTTGGAGGGGTGCTTAGGGTCCCCACACCAAGTCGGAGCACTCTGCGGGCACAGTTGCATCGCAATGGAGCGCTCGACTGGGGGAACCCCAGTGTACCCTTTGGCCACAGCCCCATCGAGGGTAGTGAAGGCGGAGGAGATTGCGAAACGGTCACGGGAAGCCCACGGGGACTCCCAGGAAAAGGTATCGGGGACACGGACGGACGGGTGTCCGCACGCGCCGACCCCAAAAACCAATCGTCCAGCCTTGAGCGCTCAGGTCAGGGCGGAGGGTTCCATTTCAACCCAAGGGGACTCTCACCCCGGCGGCTGCACGGAGATCACTGAGTCTCGACCGTAACACCGATATGGGCATGTTCCCGCAATGGAAACATGTCTCATCCACGAGCGCTGCCTGCGCGTGCCGTAAGCCCAAGTACGTCAGACAGTGTTCGTGCCCATCAGAAGGCGACAGAGACCGACCACACCCAGAAGCACACGGGCGAGACATCCTGACAAGGACGCGCCGCGTGTAAGCTCTTTTAGTAAGAGGAAAATCTCGCAGTCGATGCCGAAGCGCCCAGGGAAACATTTTGAGATTCTGATTTCTGACAATCGCTGTATTAGCAAGTTGCAGATTCTCGTGATTATTATTAAAATTACACTTTTTGTTGAGTAAGCAGGTGCGACCACTTAAAGGTAAAATATTCACTCTGCAATCCTCTGACTAATACCAGAACTGGACAGGTTGTGATCGTGAGCGGGCGGAACCGGTATATTTGAAACGAATATTTGAAAATAAGAGATACTAAGAGAAACCAAAGATCTAAATGAAATCACAACTCAAATTATGATTAGCTGTTAAGTTACAAACGTAACAAATTTAACAAAACCACATTCAATTAGAGACAGATCAATAAAAATGGAGTCAGATTTAAAATTCGATAACAATAAATTAAGTGAATTTAACAGAAATGCTGAAAAGGCTTACACGCAGAAGACCTTCAACTAGGCTGTTAGATTTCGTCCTTGGGCTAACGGATGAACCTTACAGCTGGATGATTGGTTCCTGGCACGGGACAAGCTGATCACCTGCAACCACAACCCAGAGCCATTCTTCCTCGAGGTGCATTTACCAGTTCTTCCCCGAAGAAGTAACTAGTTTGTGTAGGTTAGTGGATCTATTTGTGCTTTGTGCCGGCGTCCATTTGTAGCTTCCCGGTATGCCGTCAATTACTGCATCATATCACAGCACCAATCAGGATTGGACTGATTTCATTCATTCTTCAGACGCGCTATGCTGTGGGCTATGCAAAAATATGGACATAGTGTCCGTGACATCACCCATAGGATTCTGAAGAGCAACTTTGAAGCGTAAAGAAGGGACGTGCTGGCCGTTGCCATCTTAGCAGCGCTTAAACCTAATTAGCAGGGCAAAGAGGCGAGATGTGTGCGGAGCTGAGGTGACGCGATGACTAACTGACAGCAGATAAATGGCTACCCACCTGCCACTCAAAGTGGCCACACCCTTAATTATGCAGAACTTTAAGGCTTTATATAATGTAAACGAATGAGAACATTCACCCCCCTCACAGTTGTCATGAAAGGCAAAATTAGCTGTTTAGACCAAAACTAGAATTTGTACCAGGCTGTAAAATGTTTTATTCTGCTGTAAAGATGGGCATTTTAACATGGGGCTCAATGAGATTCTGCTCCCTCCTGGAGCCTATCCAGGAGGGCCAGTCGATGAACTGCAGTTTAAGTCACTTCTGTATAGGCTTCAAGAGAGACTGAGAGGTTGCCGTTTGGTCAGGACGCAGAACTTGAACCACACATCCATGCTGGGACGCTACACCTCCCATGTCAGGGCCGGTCATTCTGCATCACTGCCCCATCATGGATACTCCTGTAGTTTTGATGACCGCGCTGGTTCAGTTTTTGAAAGCCTGGCTAGAGCTTCCCAACCTGTCTCGCTGGCTTGCTCGAACGAACGATCAGGCTCGGCTATGCGATTCAGTCCCCCTCCCCTGTTTCAGGGGTTCTCTTTACCATGGTGGGTGGCAATGCCCCTATCCTGCGTGCAGAGGTCACACCCTCCAGCATTGCATTCTGAATTATCTAGACGACTTTCGTGGACCGGTTATGCGAACCTGGTGCCCAGCCATCTCTCCCGTCTGGGCCTTTCGGTCCACTGGGTAAGAACAAACAATCCCCCATGCAGAGGATCTCTTTTCTTAGTATGGAAATCAACTCGGTCGCCATGTATGCGCAGCAATTTTAAGGACAAGAATGCGGTTCCACAGAAATTATTTTAGAGGCTCCTGGGGCATATGGCATCCGCAGCGGCAGTCACGTCGCTTGGGTTGCTTCATTTGAGACCGCTTCAGCATTGGCTTCGCGATCGAGTCACGAGATGGGCATGGCAACAAGGCACACTCCAGGTACCAGTCACTTGGGCCTGCCATCAAACCTTCACCCCATGGTCGAACCTCTCTTTTCTACGGGCCGGAGTGCCCTTAGATCGAGTGTCCCAGCATGTTGTTGTGTCAACAGATGCCTCTGCCACGGGCTGTGGTGCCAAATGCAATGGGCATGCTGGATTTCATCTGAGCCTGGACAGGACCATGTCAATGCAATGGCAGCCATCGCACAAGCACAACAGGCTTTTAAAGGAAATGGGAGATGAGACTCTTATTGGTTTATTGCACGCTACGCCCATAACACACCCATGGCTCATTAAAAGACTACAACCCTTTTTGGACCAAGCGCCTGGTGCACCGACTGTTTTTTCCACTGTTAAACTAGCAAGAGTGGATTCGGACATGCCCTAAGTGAACCTGCGCCATGGGCTTCAGACCATGCGTTTAGATCGTAAAAATAGGGCCCCTAATGTTTGGCTAGAAATAATGCTAGGTGGGCTTGACTTTATCAGATTTGGATAAATCTCTTAATATCACACAATTTGAGGAATCATCATTTCTGTGGCACATACTGATGGAATGAGTTACCCTTATGAACATTGAACATTTCATAACTAACTAAGGATATGAAAATTAAAAATTTTAATGACCAAAAACTATATTATAGCTAAATTTAAAGTTGGCAGTGATAAGAAAAACACACTATTGCTTTCAGGTGCATTATTTGTTTTCATTTACAAGCCTATTGTAGGGGGGAAAAAAGGGAAGCTAGACAGTTTTATTGGTTGAAAATATTAGTGATGGAAGGCATGCACTATAGGAAGCAGCTGCGACAGCCATATTACGTATTGATCGCTCTTGTGCAGCGCAGTGGGAGCGCTTAATTAGATTTATATTGTAAACAGAGACTCACAATACATAATTTTACTCAGCAGATAATGTTATCAATCAAAGTAAATAATATTTGGTTGTGGGAGTGGCTGGTCTGTCACAGGAGAGATTTACTTGTGCTGTTAACAGGGGACTGGCAGAGAGACGTTTATTTCTCAGTGCAGTTTCCTGCAGGGATTTGTTTTCACTGTGACGAAGGTATACATAAAAAAAAATAAAAAAATGGCCCTGAAAGGTTAACTAGATTTGTAATTTCGACTTAATTAATAGTCAATTAATCAGAATGCTGCAATATCACAGTTGACTGTCATCCCATCATTTTGGGAAGTTGTTCTGGTGCTGCTTAATTGATACAAATTAGTTAGTAAAATTGATATTGTGTGAGCTTAAGATTTTTTTTAATGAATCGATTCGGAGGAATCGAAGAAAGTATGTACAAATCAGACTACTTTGCTTTTTTTTTTTTTTTGCTGCATGCAACCAGCAGAGACAACATTTATTATATTTTACTGAAACATCAGTGAACTGACTTCAACTGAAAAATGACACTATTACTGTGTGTAGAAATAGCTAAAATAAACTTGTTTCATTATGTATGCAATTTGCACTTATGTAGTAGAATTGAGTTTGTTTCATGAACTTTGCCAATACGTTCTCATCACATATGGTCACATATTGACATCAGGACATTTTGGCGCCACTTTTTAATTCACAGGGTACCCCTTGAGCATCATTTTTGATGCACATGTACTCTGTTGATTTAAATGAGAAATCTTAGCCGCCATGAAACACTTCTTTCAAAATTTGACAATAAAAAAAAAAAATAATAATTTTGACACCGTATGGCACACATATGCTTCATACAATCTGATTCTGTTTGAATATTCTACACACTTCTGTTCTCAATCTTAATCACTTGTAAATGTTCTACTTTTCTAATGATATAATCTGGGTTTGATTACCCCCCTTCCCCCTCTCTTCAGCCAGTGAGAGAGCGAGATACAGGGCAGCGGGAGGTTCATGGAGGAGTTATAGGCCAGAATATCAGTATTTTAATAGATATAGTTACAATTCTATCAAACAAAGGCCAAACATTTGCACGTCCAGCCGCAGCAGCAGGACATTGCAAAAGTATTTATTTACCTCAAACTCTTTTCACAGTCATTGCTCCCTGTGTCTCTCCAACAATTGCCTCCACCATAATCTTTTTTCTTTTTCTCCTTTTCGCTGCAAATCAGTGCACAGACAACTTGGAGCGCAAACTTTCTGCAGTTTATCATTTTTAATATCAAATAAATTAGTCTTGTGCGAGAACTCCAGTCTTACGCATGTGTGATCTCGCGTTGAGAGGGGAAGGGGATAGACCTGGATGTGGCCAAAGAAGACGGGGACCAAATTTATCAGATGCGATTCGGCAACATTGTACCCATGGGTTGACATTGAGAGAGGCTGGACAGAGACTTCAGCCCAACCTCAGCAGATATAAAAACAAACCTTTGAAAATGTATAAATGAATCGAATGATTTTACAATGTGGAGAGAAATAAATATTTTCATCAGTGTACTGTTTGATCAATATATTCATATACTTTACCCTAACAATATCTCTGAACAAAAACAAACCCAGATTATATCATTAGAAAAGTAGAAATGTTACAAGTGTTTAAGATTGAGAACAGCAGTGTGTAACTGCTTCAAAAAGATTGAAATCATATGAAATATGTGTTTTGCTAATTGTGGGAAAGTTTTAATTTTAGTGTGTAAGCAATTGTTAAAAAAAAAAAAAAAAAAAAACCTGTAATCAGCCATCATAATTTTATTTACATTTATTTGATTTTTTATTTACACTATTTAGAAACTTTTGAACACGTAACCAACCCACACCTAAACCTATCCATTAGTGTATTATATGATAAAAAAAACACAGGATATAACAGGCAGATACAACTGCAGGCACAATTTATTCAAAAAGTACAAATATTCCAAGTGTTCCGAGACCAAACGATTGATTTGTGTGTGAAAAGACCCAAAAGCATCTGCTATAGATCACATAAAAAAATTGCAGCCCGAAGAAACATTACGTTAACTTTGATATTGAAATTGCATAGACTCTTGTACGTCTCGTGACCAATTGCGTCATTACGTCAGCTTTGATTGTAACATGACTTGTGTGTCTTACACTAAGGCCTAGTTCACACTGCCCGATTTTAGCCCCGATTTTGACTCGTCGACAGCTCCCAAATTCCAACAAGAACTCTTGGAGCTGATCAAAAGTTTAGATCTCGCGCAAAAACAGTCAGACAAACTTATGTTGAATTTGCATGAGAGAAAAAGGCACTTTTTGAAAAATGGTGTGTTTCTAGTAAGATTACAACTTTTGATCAGCTCCAAGAGTTAATCTTGTTGGAGGATTTTAAATCTTGTCTTCCAGACAATGTTGTTGTTCATTTGAATGAACAAAAGGTACCAGACTTGCTTGGTGCCGCTGTGATGGCGGATGAGTTTGTTTTGACACATCGTAACGTATTTTCTTCTACACGCCAGGCTAAAAGTCAGTCTTCCGCTAAGGAAAGTTTGGAACCACCTCAGGCTTCTGCGCATTTTGTCAAATCGGAGATGTTTGTTGGGGGTAGACGTAAATCTAGTCCTAAGCGTGCAGGGTCAAACGGGTATGTTTTTATTGTCTTGATCCAAGTCACTTGATTTCAGAGTGTAAGGCTTGGAAGCAGAAAGGTGTCTCCTCCAAGCCCAAGAATGTAGCTTTAGTACAATCCGTTCCAGAGTTAAGTGATTTGGAGGCTGTTGCTTATCAACCTTTTCTCTCCTTTGGTTCAGTGTCTCTTTTGCCTGATTCAGAGAAACAGCAGCAAGTGAGGATTCTGAGGGACACAGGAGCGGTACAGTCACTGATTTTGGAGGAGATGCTTCCCTTTTCAGCCGAGTCATATACTGGTAGTGATGTAGTAATTCGTGGTTGTGAAATTGGATGTGTTAATGTTCCCCTACATAGGGTTTACTTGGAGTCTGACCTTGTCACAGGGCCAGTTACGCTGGGGGTGTGTTCACGGCTACCTGTAGATGGCGTCAGTCTTATTCTGGGAAATGAGCTTGCAGGTGCTAAGGTTTTTCATAGACCTATTGTAGTACACAATCCTAGTGTTGAGTTTTCTGATCTTTCTGTCCAGTTTTCTGCTGCTTTTCCTGCCTGTGTTGTGACACGTTCACAGTCAAAGAAATTTGAAAACACAGTTGACTTATCAGACACTGTTCTTTTCTCTGAGCCTGACTCTGAAAAATGTGAGTTGAGTGTTGTGACTGAATTTTTTCCAGAACCTACTGAGTCAAATGCGTTACCAAAGCGTTATTTGAAAGTCTGTAAAGAAGACTTGACTGCTGCTCAGACGTCGGATCCTTCCCTAGCTCCTTGCATTGATGCTGTGGTGAATGTTAGTCAAGTGCCGGAAGCTAGAGTAGCTTATTTTTGGGAGGATGGAGTGTTAATGCGCAAGTGGAAGCCACAGCGTTCTGACTTGAATTGGCAAGAGGTTCATCAGATTGTACTACATTCTGATTATCGTTCACAAGTTTTGCAACTAGTTCATGAGAACGCTTTATCAGGACACTTAGGGGTGACAAAAACCTTCCACCGTCTTTCAAAATATTTTTTATGGCCGGGTTTAAAGTCATCCGTGTCCAAGTTTGTGCGTTCCTGTCCTACTTGTCAATTGGCAGGTAACCCAAATCAAATTGTTCCGCCAGCTCCACTTAACGGTTAATCATTGATTGTAGGGCCCTTGCCTAAATCAAAGTCAGGTCACCAGTATGTTTTGACTATCATGTGTGCCGCGACCCGTTATCCGGAGGCGGTGCCGCTTCGCACTCTTAAGGCCCGGACAGTTGTTCAAGAACTTTTTAAGTTCTGTTCCACCTTTGGCTTACCAAAGGTGATTCAGTCAGATCGAGGCACTAATTTTACATCCAAAGTCTTTTCACAGATGTTAAACGAGTTGGGTATTAAACACCAATTGGCCAGTGCTTAACATCCAGAATCCCAAGGGGCATTGGAGCGATTCCATCAGACCCTCAAGTCGATGCTCCGAAAGTTTTGCCTTGAGACTGGTAAGGAGTGGGTTGAAGGTTTACCCTTGATTATGTTTGCTGCAAGGGAGAGTGTCCAGGAATTTCTGGGCTTCAGTCCAGCAGAGCTGGTTTTTGGACACACCGTAAGAGGTCCCCTTAAGTTGATCAGTGAACAGTTGTTGTCAAAAAGTTCTTCGCCTAAGTCTATCCTGGACTATGTCAGTTCCTTTCGTGAACGACTTCATAAAGCCTGTGAGATTGCTCAAGCTCATCTTGCTAATTCCCAGACCAAAATGAAAGTGCAATATGATCGTAAAAGTGTGAGACGTACTTTTGAGCCTGGTGATTCTATGCTCATTTTGCTTTCTGTACCTGGATCTGCATTGCAGGCTAGATTCTTTGGACCGTACACAGTAGAAAGAAAGCTAAGTGAGACCAATTATGTCATCAGTACCCCTGATCGCAAGCGTAAAAGCAGGATAAGTCATGTGAACAGGTTAAAGGGTTATGTTGTACGGACTGAGAATAAAGTGAATTTTCCTAAGCCAGTACCTGTGTCTACCATAGTTGTGCCCTCAGCATATTACCCTGTGGAGGATGGGTTAGTTGCAAAAGATGCTCAAACTTCTTGTGCCCGCTTGAAGAATTCTGTTGTTTTGGCTAACTTGAGTCCTGCCTTTCTCATTTGTCTGCAAGTGAATTTGAAGCCATTAGCCATTTGATTCGTAAATACCCTACCCTTTATGCTGATGTGCCATCTCAAACTACAGTACTCTGTCATGATATTGATGTAGGAGATACTCGACCAATTAAGCAACACCCCTATCGAGTAAATCCAAAGAAACAAGCCTTCATGAAATCTGAGGTTAATTATCTGCTTGCTCATGGTTTGGCGGTGTCTAGTCAAAGTCCATGGAGTTCCCCATGTTTATTGGTCCCTAAATCTGACTCCACGTTCCGATTTTGTACAGACTACCGCAAAATCAATGCAGTGACCAAACCAGATTCCTTCCCACTTCCAAGAATGGAAGATTGTGTAGACCGGGTTGGTAGTGCACGTTATGTCACAAAATTTGCCAAATTGTGTGTCAGCAATTGGAAAAAACTGTAATACTTTTATACAGTTTTTTTAATAGTTTTTAAAAATATATATATTTATGAATAAATATTTATGAAATAATTTACAAATTCAAATAATTAAATGCACTTCTACCGATAACTTCATTCCACCACTTCATTCTCCTGCGGGTGAGGAGCTCATGGATGTGCTGAGCAGAGCTGTGGCCAACATGAGCGAGTTGCCGCTTTCTCCCAGCGCGCTCTGCTCAGCCTCCACGCGGAGTCTACCGTTTTTCCCGGACCTCCACAACGAGTTGTCGTGGTCGTGGAAGCAGCCCGTGTCATCACGTATTTTCACCTCACATACTTCCATCTACAGCAATATTGAGGGCTGAAAAGACACGGTTATGGTCAGATGCCTCAAGTTGAAGAGACGCTTGCGAGCCATCTCTCGCCTGAGTCTGCATCTGCCATAAAGGCTCCAGCTTTGCCCACAAAACCACTAAGAGTGATATCATCATTAGTGGGCAGACATACCCGGCAGCAGGTCAGGCCGCTGCATGTCTGCACACTATGTACAGGTCCGTCTGTCAGAGCCTCACATAGGGTCGATCCTCTCAGCCATGAAAGTGGTGAAGCTAGACCAGCCACTCACTGTAAAATAGTTCCAGAGACTGTTAGGTCCAGCGTCCAACATGATTCCTTTGGGCCTGCTGTACATGAGACCTTTACAGTGGTGGCTCAAGAGCCGAGGGAAAACCCCTTTCGCCTAATCAAGGCAACACTGTGGTGTCTCCGCACCTTGGTTATGTGGAAGAACCCTTGGTTTTTGACTCAAGGTCCGTCCCTGGGGGCACTGTGTCAGCATGCGTCTCTGACCACGGATGCCTCCTTGATGGGCTGTGGTCAATGAGTGGTCGCTCGGCCCAGGGTCTTTGGCAGGAACACCAGTGTTCATGGCACATAAATTGCCTGGAAATGTTGGCGGTGTTTCAGGCCCTGAAACACTTCCTGCCACAACTGCATTATTTTATATGTCAGGTCTGCCCTTATACAATAGACAGTATATTTTATTGATCATAGATTGTGTGTCTATTGAAGCCTCTCCACATTTTTGTTAAATGCAAGCATTTAGTTCATTTTGCTACAGAAATTCAACACAAAAAATTAATGAACCATCTCAGAGTAGCTGTGTGGGATGCCCTTCAGTTTTATTTCATTATCAGCAATCACAGTGTTGACAATAGCAAGTTTCTGTTCTTCATTTAGGAGCTTTCCTTTGCCCGCTGTGGGAGGTATAAATCCTTAGATAGACAGAATACAGTTACATATTAGAGACCAGAGGCATACAGTCACTGTAATACATGGTACAATTATTAACACTTTGTAGTAGGAGAAGCCCTTATACAATATCCTACCTGTTGGTTTCTCGAAAATTCTGGATAATGGATGCCACTGTGTCCGGATAAGATTTGGCTGTAGTCGTTCACCAGCCTCTCTGTATGATAGCCTGTGGTTTATGACATGGTCTTTGATAGTAGCTCTTATTTTATCAGTTACCCTAACTCTGGCCCTTCTTTGAGCGCCACCATGCATTCTAACTCCTCAACCTCTACCTTGTCCTTGTTCGGGCATTCCTCTCCCTCGCCCTTGTCCCACTCCTCTCCCTTGCCCTCGTCCCTCTCCTCTCCCGTGTCCTGGTACTCATCTTCTTCTCTCTTGTGCAGGCATTTTTCTTGCTTTCTTTGTGTGGCTCTATATTGTTCCTTTTTCACACAAAATCGGCCCAAAGATGCCCTCTTTTACTGTATACTGTATATGGTCATGTGAACAATTCAATAAACACCTGAACAATTCATAGATGGGAATCAGCTGTGATTTATATATTTGCATAACTTAAATCAGCTGTTTCTCAGTAGCGATGGAATAAAATACAGGGGATGTTTCAATTCACAGTATGAACAGCTGTTTTCTTTGACTTTAGCCTATAAGATTAGGTTAAGAACATGGTGTTATCTGTTCTGACATACAGTATTAAAGCATTGATAAATTTAGCAGGAAAAATACATTGTTTTAGTCTTGGTTGAGCTTGTGTGTAAAAGAAGTTCAAGCATTTAAAATTTGTGTTAACTATGCGTTTTGTGTAAAAGCAATAAGAAATGTGTTAATTGTATAGCCTACACAGACAGGTGTTGTTCTAACTGCGTAAAGAGTTTAGGAAAATTGTTAAAAGTATTGAAACAATTGTCATAGCGATTGTAAAAAACTGTAATACAATGCAGCTCCTGCATGCCACTCCACAGTCAACATACGTTTATTAGTATCCAGTTTGGCCAGGAGCAGGGGAGTGCAATGTGCACATCTGAAGTGAATTGGATTGTAGGAAGGGGTATAGAGGACATCAGAGGGACAGAAGTGAGGGTCAGGATATTACTTTAAGAGAACATTTTGTTCAACATAAATTTTACACAGCCAAAAAAACAAACAGAAAAACATGAATTTTGAAGGTGCTGTGTTATGTTTTCAAATGCAAGTTTAAATGTTTGATGCTTAATACTCATAATCTAGAAAAACACAGTAGCTTCAAAATTGATGCCATTAAATTCATTAAGTTAAAAAAAATACATGTTCACAAGAGCACAAGGGCATGTGTGTTGTGTTGACACAAGAACAGACCACTCAAGCACATTGGAGAATAATATTTGGTAAATGTAAAGTGGTAAATTATGTTTTTTTTGCTTCATGAAATGTAAGTTAAACCGATGGAGTCACATAGATTACTTATTATGTCTATGCCAATAAAAACTATATTTCAATAAAATCATTTCTAGCTTAGATGAGGGAAGGGGAACACTTGGAAGTTTTCCTAATAAAGTGTCACTTTTTTGTTACCATAGTTTCTAATTAATAACACACCTGTTTCTTGTTCTGTTGATTGTTCTCAGTGTATATGTTACCGGCAATGTGTGAAATCTGGCAGGCCTATTGTATAGAATACCTAGGAATATATATATATATATATATATATATATATATATATATATATATATATATATATATATATATATATATATATATATATATATATATATATAAAATGACTGAAGTTTGTAGGCAAAGTATGACATGGTTTATATTTCACACATTTCCTAGGCAATCTATACAATGCCAAAAAGGCCAGCCGGCAGAGTATAGAATGCTCACACTATACTCACACTTGAGTCTTTATTCGGCGGTGGCATGCCGGTAGCGAAATACATGAGCTTCCACTCCCGCCACAGAGGCTCACCCCTATTGTTCCTGGACGGATGCTGTGTCACGATGTTGGAACAAAGTGTAGTGCAATTCAAAATGCCATTCCAGCCTTCCTTGCTGCAACAAGTAGCTCAACATCACTTCTGCTTTCGTGTTTTTTTCTGGTAAGAACGTCCTTTTTGTCATAGCTCTTCATTCATTTTCAAAAACATGTTCAATGCCAATAAAGGCGTGTTTTGATAGTTTGCCTGGAGTGTACTTTTCATTCTGTATAATACCCAGGCAATGTATAGAATGCCTATCAAAGGTATGCAACATAATCACAAAAACCAGACACTTTTGCCTACAAAGTTCAGGCATTCTATATATTTCCTTTAGTAATTCTATACAATACCTGCTTTTCACACAGTGCCGGTAACATATATAAGCCCTCGGTTTTCAACAGTTCTTTGTTTGCCATTTTTAATGGTAGTTGTGTTGTGTACTTTAAATCACTCTGTGTTCATTAAAATCTCCTTGTTTCTGTCACTCTGCATCACACATCTTCTTTGGATTTATGCTACTCAGCCCTGTGACATTAACTGTGCTAATTGGCTTTTTTGTTATTTTGTTTAAGAACAGCTAAAATATGATTTCTATCAAAATTTTAAGTTTCATATTTTATCCAGTATATTAAGACACATATGATGGGGACATTAAAATGTACTGCATAATAGAAATGACCCAGCAAATATTGCTGTAAATAGGATCACTCAAATCCTTCATACACTCAAGCTCTGAGGGATGTTATTACCCAAAATTATATTATAATTTTCATTGTATACACCGACATCACCAGATTATTAAAAGAAAAGTTATCGGTTCTATCATCACTGCCAGCATGGGGAACGAATCCACTTGCATTTCATAATCAGAGATCTTTACCAGGATGTGTTTGTATTTCATGTATTTGTGAGAACTTTGAACAATGTACTGTATGCACTGATTGTAGACTCTGTTACATTGAATGTGTCAGTCAATGGAATGTCAAATGAAAACAAATATTGTATTTATGAATGCAGCTGTCTCTTGTTTCTGTTGTATTAGCCAGCAAAAGTGCTAGAATGGTAAGAGCATGTTTATGCATGAGTGTCTCAGATATAATGGCATGCCCATTCATTTTGAAATCTCTCCTACAAAAAGTACTGTGGTGGTACCATGGCAAAGTCAAGATATTGTGTGGTAACATCATGTTCCTTTTATATTACGGTATTTACATGTGCTACCTGTGTAATAGGAGTGCCACTGAAATAAATAAAACGAATGAATCTTTGATCAACTTATTAATTAGGAAAACTGTAACAATAAGGTTGTTACAATCTTTAAAATAAGATTCAATTGATTAACATTAGTTAATGCATTAGTTCTCAGGAAGAAACAATCAACAATACTTTTACAGCATTTATTAATTTAGTTTAATATTAATCTATATACATCCTAATATATTGTAATGTTTCAAGTTTTAGAAATTAACATTAGCTAAACAAGAATTAACGATGCATGGTATATTATAGTATACCTTAAAACTTTTAAAACTACTACTAACTTTCTATTCAGGATTTCTCATGCCAGCATCAAAGTTAATACTAACCTAGATTAATAAATTCTGTAAGATAAAAGTTGACTTGACTTAAAGATTGTGTTTGTAAATGTAGTTGAAAATGTAACAATAAAGTAATAAATCAATTGTTATGAAACTTTAAATGTAAATACATTTAAATGAAACTCCTTTTTCATGAACTAATAATATTAATTTGGAAAATGTAGTTAAATGACAAAAAAAAAAATATATATATATATATATATATATATATATATATATATATATATATATATATATATATATATATATATATACATTGAAATACACTATTTTGCCAAAAGTTTTGGGACGCCTGCCTATACATACACATGAACTTTAATGGCATCCAATTCTCAACCCGTATGGGGTTTAATATGGAGTTGGCCCACCCTTTGCAGCTATAACAGCTTCAACTCTTCAGGGAAGGATTTTCACAAGGTTTAGGAGTGTGTTTATGGAATTAAGGGGCCAAGCCTAACCCCTGATAAGAAAAAATAAATAAATAACATAATCCCCCTCAACCAAACTTTACACTTGGCACAATGCAGTCAGGCAAGTACCGTTCTCCTGGCAACCGCCAAACCCAGACTCGTCCATCAGATTGCCATACAGAAAAGTGTGATTCATCGCTCCAGATAATACATCTCCAATGCTCTAGAGTCCAGTGGCGTTGTGCTTTACACCACTGCAGCCGATGCTTTGCATTGCACTTGGTAATGTAAGGCTTGGATGCAGCTGCTCAGCCATGTAAACCCATTCCATGAAGCTCTACGCACTGTTCTTGGGCTAATCTGAAGGCCACACAAAGTTTGGCGAAGTTGGCGACTTCTGCATACTGTGCTCTGTGAATTTACGTGGCCTACCACTTCATGGCTGAGTTGCTGTTGTTCCCAATTGCTTCCACTTTGTTATAATACCACTACATTTACATTTACATTTACGCATTTGGCAGACGGTTTTATCCAAAGCGACTTACATTGCACTAATTACAGGGACAATCACCCTGAAGCAACGTGGAGTAAAGTGCCTTGCTCAAGGACACACTGGTGGTGACCTGGGATAACAGTTGACCGTTGAATATTTATTAGTGAGGAAATTTCATGAATGGATTTATTGCACAGGTGCCATCATGGTACCACACTTGAATTCACTGAAGCGACCCATTCTTTCTTAAATGTTTGTAGAAGCAGTCTAGGGACTCTTGTGGCCATGGAAGTGATTGGAACCCTGAATTCAATGATTTGGAGGGGTGTCCCAATACTTTTGGCAATATAGAGCATATTTAAATGACATTTAATTTAATTCAATTTAATTATTTTAAATATTTTAATGAACAATTTATTAATACTTGATTAATAGTTATTGATATGTATTAAGTGACACTCTTAAGGCCTGTTCACACCAAGGGCGATAACCATAAAGATATAGTTCTAAAAATCATTCTCAATATTAAAGAATAGCAGAGTTCACACCACAGCTATAACGATAACGGCACAGAGAAGCAATATCGCTGAAATCACTTTCAGAACAATTTTATCCAGCTAATGAACAATAAAAACATTGACAGCCAATCAGAATCCATTCTGGTGTAACAAGATCAAGCATTTAAAGTGAAGAACAATCAAGAGCTTTGTATAAACAGAACTATATTGATCACCAACTGGTGTGGACACTAATATAGATATCGTAATAATTATTTTTATAGTTATCATTCTTGGTGTGAATCTTACATAGCTGCCACGGTATAAATCAAGAAGCATGGTAATACCATAGTACTTTTTGTTATTGCTGTAGAGAGCAACATCTGCACTGAAAATCATATGCCACTTTACTGGGTTTAACTGAGCTTCCTTTTTACAAGCAAAATATAAAATCAATAAAAAATTGAATTCAAGTATTGCTGTGTTAATGAAACATTCAAGAGGGAATTCACTAAGAATCAATTGCGCCATTCATAGCGTTGCTTATTTGCACACTTTGTCTGTGTTGTTTTAGCAAGCAATTATGCAAAACATGTAACGCCGCAACACACCCCAAAAATTTGTGCTGAATTCAGTTTGCATACCGATACCCCATCTTGCAGGCCAGGTTGTGAAATTTGCAAATGACTACCAGTATGCAATTCTGGGCCTCCACCACTGCAACCCAGGCACCAGGTACCTTGTCTCTATTAAATGCATAAAGTGTGCTTGTCTACACAGCATGTTGTGATATATGCTTGGTAAACTCTGTTAACTAATTAAAGTAATTACTGCTGCCATGATCAACATAACATTTACACAGGCATTTAATAATAATAATAATAAAAATCATAGGGTAACCTTCATACTATTTATGCTATAAAAATAATACTGTCTTTTCTGAATTATGTGGAATTTAAAAGAAGAATAGTTTGCATAGAAAACATGTGTTTGTGCTGAAAAGATTGAGAATGAAATGATTATTATTATCACTATTTCATTTAGCTTCTGATTAAACTGGATTGCAGGTGCTTAGTGAATACAAAAAATTAAATCAAATATGTGCTTAAATAAATAAAGATTATGCGCTTTTTAGTGAATTCACCCCTCAGTCTCATTTCCTCCCAAATATAAATCAATTCATCATGCGTGCCTCCAAATGTACATATCTCGGACAAACCTGGTATAGTTCATTTTAAAAAGGGAAAGAAACTGTCAAAGACATCATGATATTACAATTTTGTTTTAGCAACTTGATATTTTCACTTATTTAATTTATTCTTAAAATAGTTCATAATAAAAAAGTATTGAATGTAAATGAATCTAAGACTTTCTGAACTGTCTCTGGAGGTGTCAAGACTTGGAGGTGAGCACTGTGCAAACAAACACAAGCACAAAAATCAATCTCAGAAAAGCCAAATACAAGAGCTTTTCTCTGACCCTTTACAATACAAAAGCTAAAAGTAGTTTCCATGTTTTCTGCAATTAATAATTTCTTCTCTTTGTGTTTTGTCCGTTTTCTTCCTTAGCAGTCTTATTTTTGAACCTGTAAAAGAAAAAATTGCTACTTGAGTTTGAACTTTATAAGACTGGCCTGCGTTATGGAGCAGAGCATTACCCACATTCTACATCTGTCATTTCCACAATTATTCATATTAAATAAGATTCTCTACAAAGGTACAACATATAAAACTGTTAAATATATAACTCGTAGGCCTTTCAAAATACATATAATGACATATCTCACTCCTGGTAATCAGAAATGACAGTTTTTATGTTCTTTTTTTTATATTTTCTGACGATAAGCAATGGGGTACTCTTCCATTTCACCTTCTATGCTTGATGCAAACTGTCCAAAATGTTGCTACTGAAAAATGCTAATTAAATTTGTTGATGTGTTTATGTGTACAGTATCTATATCCTTGTTGTCCTTGGAATACAGTGCTTGGTTCAGCTCAAGGAAATGTCTGTAATGTATTAAAGGTTCTCCTAGGATTGTGATAAATGGGAATGTTCGACTCAGTCGTTTCAATGTTCCACGTCAGTGTTTCCATTTGTAGACCACTGCCACCAAGTCTTTCTATATCTATATCTACTGTATCTCTCTCTCTCTCTCTACATTTAGGTTTATTTATATTTTTTTCTTTGCTGAAATTGTTCCTTTCAAGTCTTTCCCTTAGTCAGCGCTCACATAGTCAATGTTTTTTTATTTTTTTGTTTGTGTATAATTTTCCTCTTTGGTCTGTAAAAAATGAGCGCCAAAAACGTACTCCAGCAGAAAGCTGTTTCACAGAGCCGTTAGGTTCACAGTCTCGGATTGGGTCGGAACCGCTGGTGGAGTCCCATAAAGCCTGGTGTCTGGTTCAGTCTCAGACAGGGTAGGTGCCTCATTGTCCCGTGCTGCGCTCTTAAAGTCCATAAGGCTCCTAATGTACCACCATCTGTGAGGCGCTTTGTGAACGTACAGTATGTTCTCCGTGGCACAAGGGGGTGCTGCTCATTTACAAAGCAGAGACGCAGACAGGTAGGCAGAGGCAGGTGTTAAGCCGATGAGACATAGCAAGTATCTACAGCAGGTGGGCGAAGCTGCAAGAGGCCTCGTCTCGTAGCACTCCAGGAACCCCTCCCACTGTTAGGACACCTAGATCAACCAGAAACACACAGGAAATCAAAATGAATAATGCAATTCCAGGGATGATATGAAAGGTGGCACATCCAGACATAATCGGATAGTTTTGAGAACTGCAAAAGTAGCTGCCAGCCATAGCAGGATTACATTTTAGCGTAGTGGCTATGCTACCTGTTCTTAAAATTGTTTTTATGCAAGCACTTTTTTTCTTTGTGCTTTTCAGATGTAAATATTATTTACTCACCCCATGCTGTCTCAGTTGTATATGACATTCTTTATTCTGTGGAACACAAACAGAGATTTTTAGAAAAAATAATCCATCTCTGTGAGTCCATATAAAGTAAGTGGACGGAGCCCTCAAAGTTTACGCTTCCCAACCAAATATACAAAACAAGCATGACGGCAACCCATATGACCCCAGTGTATGAACTAATGTCTTCTGAAGCAAAACGATAACTGTGTGAGAAAAACGGTAATTTTTTTTTTTTTTTCAAATATAAACCATAGCTTCGAACAACTGTCATATGCATGTTAAGTTCACAACTTGATGTAAGCATCAGTACGGTGTGAAGCCTCAAACATGGTGAGAAGTGATACCTTCTGTGCTTCCATATCACTTCTCACATGAGCTTCAGAACATGCTCATGCTTCACAATTTGCTGACATAGCGTCTCACGACACTCTCATGAACCTGTGCATGACAGTTGGCCGGAAATGAAAGGCGTGTAACAATAGGTGTGTATATTTTTTCTAACACACACTACAATTGTTTTGCTTCAAAATACATTGTTTCATTAACTAGGGTTGTCTGGTTTACGCTGTGTGGTTTTTGAAACATCAGCTTTGAGGGTTTTATCCACTTACATTATATGGATTATATGGAAAGATTTTTTTATCTTTGTTTGTGCTCCACAGAAGAAGGAAACTCATATATACTATGTACGTCATGAGGTTGAGTAAATTAATTAAATCGCTTTAAAATAAAATTATTTTTTTAATGTTTGTTAAAAATAAAAAAAAGCTTAATCCAGGTGGTTTAGTTGGTTTCCTAGCCTGACCAAACTAGTGTTTATACTGGCCATCTGGCTGGTCTCTGATCCAGTCTGACCAGATAACAAGTGCCCAACAGAGAACCTTAAACAAGGTAACCAGTTGGTGTTTGTCCACAAAAGAGGGAGGTGAATCTTAAACATTTTAGTGGCTATATGCCTATGGGTGCAAGTTCAATTAATTATACTCTATGACGAAAGTTAAAGATATTACAATCATGTTGTAATCAAGCTACATTTGAAAACTGTTGCTTTCCTCAGCACCTGCCATAGAAAATGCTCACAAATCTCAGCACCATCTGCTAAATGGTCTGCTGCCAGGCCGAAAAAAGGCACCAAATGCTGCCAACATGGGCTGCTCCTTAATTTATAATAATGAACTCTTGACACTTGCATGGGGAGCAGATATTCATGGATTTAGCAGGTGCTGGATAAAACATTACCAAGTCTGAATATGGAATAGCAGGGATGATCAGGATGAAAATGAACTCAGGGAAGAGATAAGTGACCCAAGAGTGTGGAGCCTAAAGACAAGAGCATGCTATTGCTAATACACTGCAGCAATTAAGATAGACAAAAATGAAGCCACCAACTCCTACTTTACAATCCCATTATTCTCCAGCAAAGCAATTGGCTTAAATGTAAATTAATGCAGATGTTAAAACATTAACTAGTGACTATGCTTTGCTAGGATTTAGAGCAGGGCTGGGCAAACGCGGTCGTAGAGGGCCAGGCCAGTAGCTGGCGATGTGACTTTGTAAAGAAAAACTGTGTGCCTATGACTTAAGTAATATGCATGCGCATGACATCACAAGTGTGCGTTTTTGTAGATTACACAAAGTATATGTTTCATTCGATTAACGGTATCGTTTTCAAAAATGTGCACTTTTAAAACCCTTGCATTTTCAGGCCGCCAAAACTCTGTTGTCGTGTAAATGAATGGCCAAATCGCATAAAAAGTTTTCTATTTTAGTTGTAAGCGGTGTCATGTAAATGGCCCCTCAGATTCAGAAAAGAAAAAAAAAGATTAGTTTTCCCTTCTAACGACAATCAACGATTCAGATTTAGTTGGTTAGCATAGTCCACTACTAGCAAATTACAAGAAAATACTACTTCAGCCTTTCTACTTCCAAATTTCACATTTAATTCAATGTTACTTTCCTTTTCTTTGTAATCATTTATTCAACTTGTGGAATTGTTTTAAAGTAAATACACCAAAGCTGTTAAATTGAAGTACACAATTAGATAATACCTATTTAAGTCAACCAATTACCAAACAATGGTTCATTTTGTTCAGTCTGTGGTGTAAAAGGTCACATTAGAAATTAAAGAAATAACACTTAGGGAAAACATGGTCAGGTCAAAGTGTCTGAATCATTTTGGAAATGTTTTATCAATTTTACTGGTAGTCCACTGTATGAGGAAATTTTGGGTATAATATGTCACTGTTTACTTTATTTTGCTATCCTCACTTACATAAATGTGTTCAATTAGAGTAGTGTCCTGCACCCACAAGTAAAAAATAATATCTGGTGTCTGAATAATTTTTGGTTTACTGTAAATATTTTACAGTTGAATATAAATACATAGTGCCTATAAATCTTCACATCATGAATGAATGGACAAAGAAAACAATTTACCACACATTTCCAAATATGTTAGAGTTATGTATGTAAGGTTAAAGTCATAACACAGAAAACTGCTAAATATTATTTAGACAGAAAGTTACGATGATTGGAAAGTTATAAATATTTGCTGTATCTATCAGAAGTAATAATATTGGTGTAGTGTGAAGGGGTTGAGTATGCTAAACTCCCTCTGGCAGAATATGCAGCTTTACCCCTTGAGGGGAATTCATGCAGCTACTCAAAACTTTAACTGGATTTATCTTAATCATGCTTTTCATGTTGCATTTTGCAATAAACATCCAGGGAATTGCAATATCACAGTTCCATATGAAGAAATGAATGGCGTAAAAGCTGAGGGACTGTGTAAAGTTTCATTCATAATTTTTGCTAGTTTCAGCCCGATGCAGTCATTTTTACATCCAGTGCCACGTTGTTTAAATAGCAAATGTACTCATACCCATCTATTTTTCCATGAAAACAATACAATAAAAATCCAAGTAAATAGCGAATCCACCATGGCCCAAGTGTATCTAGCTTTTAAAGGGAATGGTAGATGACACTCTGCTTACTTTATTTCACGTTACGCCCAAAACACACCCATGACTCATTAAGAGACTAGACAAAACCCTTTTGGAAAGGCCAACCATTTGTTTTTTTCTGTCGTTAAACTAGCAAAAGCAGATTCGGAAGTGGTAAGTGACCATGCGCTCAGATCGCTAAAATAGGGCCAAAATGAAAAAAATTCTCAATTTTCTCAGATATTTCTCCTGAGAAACCCCATTTTAATGCCACATGGTCTCTCTGCTTTTTGGTTTCAGAAGAGATCTCAACAATGTCAAACAAATACTAGGTCAAAAGTCAAAAGTCTCAAACATTTCTCATGAACATACAGTATCTGCGCTATTCCCACCATTTAAGTTTTAAATCTCTACTCTCATAACTCAATATGACAACAGTTGTTAACAATATACAATATGTAAACAATTTGTGTATATATTTGTATTTACATTTGAACAAAAATACAACTTTTATCTGGAAATACATACTGGCCATGTGATCTCTACATATCTTCAGGCCCCATGAGGTGACCAGCGTCATAAAATAACAACAAAAAAAGGTTTATCTTATTTCTGTATAAATATGATGTTTTGTGTGGTAAAGGCTCAAAATAAGAATAGTAGTCTCTTAACAAATTACTCAGACTGGTACTTGGAAAGAGACTCGTTTGGCAGCTGGAAATAGGAGGTTGGCAAAGTAACAAAGAAACCTTGTAATGGCTGCCTGGATTGTTTGGGTGAAATAGCCAGCTTGAGCAGTGATAGATACAGAAGAGTGGCACCAGCTCAATACAAAAACCAACTGTTCAGTTAAGTCGTTAGACAAAATATTTTGCTCATAAATTCTGCATGGTGTTGAAACAGTCACGAATAAACGGCGGTCAATGTTTCTCTCTTTGGGAAGGATTCACAATAGAGGTCTCCAGTGCTGACTTGGCTCCTTCAAACAGGAGCTGGCTGTGGGCGCTAATAGTTTGCAGAGGCCGAGTGCTTGCTCGGAGGAGCAGCTGTCATCTCCATGGTGATGTTGTCCAAGCCCGGGCAAGGATGTGTCCTGTGGTGCCACTCTGGCGCATTGGGATCAATTACGCAGACCACAACACCCACAGCAGCGATTCCTTGGCATGTGTCATCCGTGACCTCCTCATGTTCTTTAGATCCCTCAGCTTATTCACTTTTCTTTTTCGCTTCATAAAAAAAGGTTGAAAATGTAGACATCTTCAAACACACTTCATCTAAAAAATTAGACTAAACAGTTTTAGAAAAAGGTAAAAAAAAAAAAAAAAGTACTAAAGTTGTTCCTTACTAAAATGATGAAGAATATTTATATATCTCCTAGAACTAAAGTTCATGGTGACCAAGTCTGTAAAGCTCCAAAAAGGAAGTAAAATCATCATAGAATTATCATGAAAGTAGTCCAAAGCTCTTAGATAATTTGCCATTGGTGTCCTATATAACAGAATACAGGGTTTTGAAAGACATGAGTAAAGGAAAGAATTTCATTTTTGGTTGAATTATTCCTTTCACTCCCCATTAACCAACAAATCGCACAAATCGGCAGCACTTCAAACCAAGGTACGCCCCTCCATTTTGAAAACCAGGCATCACTGATGAGCAAACGTTTTCTCTGTTTGCATGTGAAAGATTGCTGATTACTGCAATCAGTAGTTCTCTCTCGTCTCAAACTCCACCGATACTACAGATTTAAGGACCCTTTTCTGTGGTTAAATACTACACAATCAACCTAATAGCTAATAGAATAGTTGATTAAGAGCCCTCTCGTTCTGATGGTATAATCAGAGAATTAAGGAGTAGTGTGGTGTAACCTTACAAAAGAGGAAACATAATGAGTCCAATTAACAGAATCCAGAAAATCTTCCACATTTCAGAGGATAAGGGCTTTGTTATGTTAGTTGGAACCAATTTGTTGTAATTTTTTTTTTTACATAATTTAATTTCAAGATATGTACATGTCCCCAAGACCAGGATATATGCAGACACAACTGTTTAGAAATTGCATTAATAAATTGCAAGCCATGTGGGGGGTGATTACTTTACTACTCAGGGCATTAAAGGTAACAGTTTAACCGTGATTATAGCAGATTGTTCTTCCTTTGATTTGGTTTGTTTTTCATTTACTTTCATTTAATACATTTTCTTTTAGTTCTAAATTTTTTTTAAATCAGTACTTTTGAGTTTTAGTTTACAACCCTGACATACTGACTGTTAACAGTTGTGTAGCTACATTCATCCCCCTTAGAATCTCACCAACCAGATGTTGTACAACTAGCTGACCATCCTGACACATCTTATTCTTTTCACATATTTCCTCTCACAGCTGCATATGTTGCTTAGATTCAAAAATGACCGGAAATGACTTAAACAAACTTCATGCTAATGTGGGGGCATTTTCTTACTGTCTTTTTAAACCCTTCATTATTCTATAATACTTATGTTCAATCATCACCCCTCCCCCTTCCTCTAACTAAAAAGTGTGAGATGTCATCAGATACGGCAAAGCTTCATCAGTGCCTGTATAATGGTGTTTAGCCTGCTGCTGATGATGACCAGCAATGCACAAGAGATGACTACTGTGCTCGTTAAATCTGTTGTTGAAACGTAGGTGGTGACAATCATATGAATCACTCAGGAGGGAAAGAAAAGAATGAGCAAATCACAAACATGATAGCGGTAATGACTGTTTATTCTAACAGGATAGGCCTACAGGGACTCTTAGGTTGATTAGTGATCATTCTCATATTGAATAGCAGAAACTCATTTTAGCTCAGCCTACTGGAAAGTGTTTGATGAGTTCCTTTGTCTCTTGACAATGGCTGGTCAATTAATGGTCAATCAAAAACAAAATGCACAACATAACTGCCACACCACATATGCATGTGCCACTTGCCAGACAACATATACAACATATTATGTGATATCTTTCCATTTACACAGAGGCCTTTTGTTCTATGCACACATGCAGACTCAATGTTTTTACAGCATCTCACCCAATGAGCACCACATTTTCAAGAAACTGTATCAAGTTTAACAATAGTTAATCTATGAGCAACGTGCCTCAAGACCCCTGTGTTCCATTCTATTCTTGCTCTCCATTTTTGGACTTTGTGACTTTGATTCATACACCGATCAGGCATAACATTATGACATATTTATAATATTGTTTTGGTCCCCCTTTTGCTGCCAAAACAGCCCTGACCCATCAAGGGATGGACTCCACTAGACCCCTGAAGGTGTGCTGTGGTATCTTGCACCAAGATTTTAGCAGCAGATCCTTTAAGTCCTGTAAATTGCGAGGAGGGGCTTCCATGGATCAGACTTGCTTGTTCAGCACATCCCACAGATGGAGGCCAAGTCAACACCTCAAACTCGCTGTTGTGCTCCTCAAACCATTCCTGAACCATTTTTGTTTTGTTGCAGGGTATCCTGCTGAAAGAGGCCACAGCCAGGGAATACCATTTCCATGAAAGTGTGTACATGGTTTGCAACAATGCTTAGTTATGTGGTATGTGTCAAAGTAACATCCACATGGATGGCATGACCCAAGTTTTCCAGCAGAACATTGCCCAAAGCATCACACTGCCTCCGACGGCTTGCCTTCTTCCCGTAGTGCATCTTGGTGCCATGTGTTCCCCAGATAAGCGATGCACACGCACCCGGTCATCCACGTGATGTAAAAGAAAACGTGATTCATCAGACCAGGCCACCTTCTTCCATTGCTCCAGGTCAGTGGTCTAGTTCTGATGCTCACGTGCCCACTGTTGGCGCTTTCGGCGATGGACAGGGGTCAGCATCGGCACCCTGACTGGTCTGTAACTAACTGTGATGCACTGTCTGACACCTTTCTATCAGAACCACCATTAATTTCTTGAGCTACAGTCCGTCGTCTGTTTGATCGGTTACACGACCCTGCCTTCACTCCCCACGTGCATCAATGAGCCTTGGCCGCCCATAACCCTGTGTGTGAGTGAAAATGTTTGATTTAAAATTTTGGTCCCACTTTTTATTAGGTGTTCTTACATCAAACAGTATATTGTGTTCATATTGTAATTGCAAAACACTTTTGCTGATATTGAGGTGGGATATGGGTAAAGTTAGGGACAGGTGTGGTGGTATAGGTTGGTTTAAGGGTAGGGTTAAGTGTAATGGAAGTGTTAACAGTGTAATGATAAATATAGTTACAGAAATTAATTACAGTAATTAAATGTAATTACATATGTCAGTACAATGTAAAAAATGTATGTACACAATAAGTGCATTGTATAAAATTACTAATTCAAATGTTAGTACATAGTTGGGGCCACCTAATATAAAGTGGATCCACATTTTTTTATTAAGGCCCGAGCACTGATTGTGTGAGTACCCAGAATATTTCAGAATTAGGCATGGCAAAGTTGCTTGATAACACCACCTTCAAAATTTCAACGAAGTGCCCCTCCCGCTGCTTCAGGTACAAGTATGAAATTCGGTAGACACATGTAACAGCCCAATACCTACAACTTTGCACACAAGCCATAAGTGGCGAAATGTACTTCTGTTATGGGTTTCAGAATTAGGCATGGCAAAATGGCTTGATAGCGCCACCTACAAAATTTCAACGATGTGCCCCTCCCGCTACATTTAACGTACATGTATGGAATTTGGTAGACACATGTAACAGCCCAGTACCTACAAAAAAGTATTTTTAATTTTCTTTGCAAAATTATTGCACTTTTTGCCATTTCCAGACGTTGTACTTTAATCAACACCGCTTGGAGATTTAATCATATCATCATCATATTTAGTCAGTCTAATCTAAAGACCTTTGCGACATTACATTCTGAAGATCTTGAGTGTTCCCTGAAGGGCGTGTCTGTGGCGGCCTGACAAAGTCTGATGTTTCACCATGAAACAGGAAGCTGTTGTAAGTCAGGCATACAATGTCTGATCTGCCCTAAACTTCACATGTTAGATGAGAGTCCTAGCCTGAAGACATCTACATGCCAAAATGAGTTAGTCATAGCACCACCTGCTGGCAACAGGAAATGGCATGCTTTACATTGTAATTCACTCCCAGAAATATGACATCAAGTCCCAAACATGCCAGAAACACATTAAATCAAGCAACACTTGGCTAAGTGCTAATGTATGCGATTGATGCCACGAAACAGGAAGTTGTTGTAATTCAGGCATACAATGTCCGATCTGCCCCAAACACATGTTTGATAATCTACATCTACATGCCAATATTCAGTAATAGTCAAAGTGCCATCTGCTGGGAGCAGGAAGTGTGGCACATTGTAGTGACTTTGCCATATTTCTCCTTTATTTATCATTTTAAATGCATGTTGCCCACTATTCGCTGTTTTCCTGAGGCCATCAGGTGGAGTTGGTCCCGGTGTGAGGGCCCTTTCGTCTCTTCTTGCTGCTTTAATTTAATATTACATTTTGTTAAATAGCATTTTGGTTAGATCTAATAAAAAATACACTTTTTTAATTATTCCAAATATAGTAATAATAATCTAGCGATGCCTTTTACATTAAGTAAAAAAAAAAAAATACAACTAATATAAATCCACACAAATTAAAGACTTTAATAGCTGATGACACTAGACAGGAGCTGAAGTGTTGTGCGCCCACCTTTTCATTTCCTCCTATTTCTTCTACGTCTCATCTACATACCTGCCGTGATCACCCATCTGTTCACATAATTAGCCCTAAGCGTGATCTAATTACCATTGATAAACACATCCCAGAGTTCTTCTCGTTGAGAGCAGTCAGCTTAGAACTGCTCTACATGTCTTATGATAGAGTCTGAAGAGCTCTATAGGGACTTCACCAAGTGAAGCCCTATTATGATACAGTTAAAGTCAACATGAACCAACATTTGCTGCCCATTTTACTTCTGTAATGTGACTAGTGCTGGGGATTTCGATTCATCACAGTAAATCTTTTGAAACTGCCCACTAAATTTCATTCATTCATGTATTCATTTATAATGAATCATAACGGTATTCTTCGTGCATTGCAATGCACACACAATGCCATATAAACAACCTTATAATGTCATCTCATGAATAATCGTAACAGTAATAATTTGTTGTTATAACTATTTAGAGCATGATAAATTCTAATGGATTATATATGCCATTATATCTTTTACTTTTCCAAATTCTTGAAATTGTCTACTTAAGATCTGCACAGTATCAGATCCGGAAGTGCGACAGTAAAGTGACAAAAAAGTCTTCTTTTAAACATCTAGAAAGCTTTATAATATTGTCGCAATATTTATGTGATCTTGGTCTACTTTAAGTAACAAAAGTTAAGTCTTCTTTCAAACAGCCATAATATATCAATAAGTGGTAACCCTTAAGGTAAAATTAAAGTTGTGTGGAAAATTACAGAGGAACAATACATTCACAATGCAATGTTTTATTCATAAAAACTGTCAAATTACAAGGTTTTACCTAATCTAATACCTTTGTAGTAATATAGGAAAACAAACATATATTTAACAGGTAGCCATATATATATATTAGCATATTGTGATAAAAGTTCATTATTTTCCATAATGTAATGATAAAAATTAAAATTCCATATATTTTAGATTCATTGCACACCAACTGAAATATATCAGGTCTTTTATTGTTTTAATACTGATTATTTTGGCATACAGCTCATTAAAACCCAAAATTCCTATCTCAAAAAATTAGCATATCATGAAAAGGTTCTCTAAACGAGCTATTAACCTAATCATCTGAATCAACTAATTAACTCTAAACACCTGCAAAAGATTCCTGAGGCTTTTAAAAACTCCCAGCCTGATTAATTACTCAAAACCGCAATCATAGGTAAGACTGCCGACCTGACTGCTGTCCAGAAGGCCATCATTGACACCCTCAAGCGAGAGGGTAAGACACAGAAAGAAATTTCTGAACGAATAGAATGTTCCCAGAGTGCTGTATCAAGGCACCTCAATGGGACGTCTGTGGGAAGGAAAAAGTGTGCCAAAAAACACTGCACACCGAGAAGAGGTGACCGGACCCTGAGGAAGATTGTGGAGAAGGACCGATTCCAGACCTTGGGGGACCTGCAGAAGCAGTGGACTGAGTCTGGAGTAGAACCATCCAGAGCCACCATGCACAGGCGTGTGCAGGAAATGGGCTACAGGTGCCGCATTCCCCAGGTCAAGCCACTTTTGAACCAGAAACAGCGGCAGAAGCGTCTGACCTGGGCTACAGAGAAGCAGCACTGGACTGTCGCTCAAATTTTGCATGTCATTCAGAAATCAAGGTGCCAGAGTCTAGAGGAAGACTGGGGAGAAGGAAATGCCAAAATGCCTGAAGTCCAGTGTCAAGTATCCAATGTCAGCTGCTGGTGTTGGTCCACTGTGTTTTATCAAGGGCAGGGTCAATGCAGCTAGCTATCAGGAGATTTTGGAGCACTTAATGCTTCCATCTGCTGAAAAGCTTTATGGAGATGAAGATTTTGTTTTTCAGCACGACCTGGCACCTGCTCACAGTGCCAAAACCACTGGTAAATGGTTTACTGACCATGTTATTACTGTGCTCAATTGGCCTGCCAACTCTCCTGACCTGAACCCCAAAGAGAATCTGTGGGATATTGTGAAGAGAAAGTTGAGAGACGCAAGACCCAACACTCTGGATGAGCTTAAGGCCGCTATCAAAGCATCCTGGGCCTCCATAACACCTCAGCATTTCCACAGGCTGATTGCCTCCATGCCACGCCGCATTGAAGCAGTCATTTCTGCAAAAGGATTCCCCACCAAGTATTGAGTGCATAACTAAACATAATTATTTGAAGGTTGACTTTTTTTGTATTAAAAGACTTTTCTTTTATTGGTCGGATGAAATATGCTAATTTTTGGGGTTTTCATAAGCTGTATGCCAAAATCATCAGTATTAAAACAATAAAAGACCTGACATATTTCAGTTGGTGTGCAATGAATCTAAAATATATGAAAGTTAAATTTGTATCATTACATTATGGAAAATAATGAACTTTTATCACAATATGCTATTTTTTTTAGAAGGACCTGTATATCTTTCAGTTGTCCTATTTAGTTTAGTTGTCCTGTTACCATGGTGACACCATATATCCATTTATCTATCGTCTTCTATGTACGCTCTAAATGTTGTGTTGTGTATTAAGGCATTATGCGTGCATTATAATGCATTAAGAATACCCTTATGATGCATTATAAATGCAGGCTTCATCTGGTGTTTGAACACTGTAAAAATATGATCATTAAGGTATGAAAACATATGTTTTTGCATTGCCTTTATCACCAAAATAAGTTAAGCAATTTTCAACTTTCTTCATAAGTTATTCAAGAATCAAGTTTATTGTACTTAAAAATGTAAGGAAGCAAATTTTTTATTTATTATAATTTTTTTTACAGTGAATGCACTGTACTGTTAATAGTTATAAACACAAATAGATAAGCATTATAATGTATTGTACATTTTGTTACGATTATTTATCAGAGGATACAATAAGGTTGTTTAGGCATTATGCATGTATTATTATGCATTAGGAATACGCTTATAATACATCATAAATACAGGCTTTATAGAAAGTGTAAAAAACCAAAAACCTTTAGAATGTTGTGTTCATGAGTCAGAAACAAGTCTGATTATCCTTAATTAAAAGTTCAAATATACCAAGTGTCACGCTCATGTCATGTTAAGTTTTTATAATAATGTTCTGTTAGTTTCTAGGTCATGGGGTGCTTCTCAATACTCAAACTGATGCTTCCTAGTTTCCTGGCTCCTACGTCCTCAAGACCATGACCTGGAAACAGATCGAACTCAGCTATCTTGATGGATACCTCAATTATTTAATTGCACCGCGAGGAGGCGATGAATGAGGAGAGAGGAAGCTTTCTGAGGAGTCATGAGCAAGGATACAAGTGAAAGGATGCGAGGGAAGGAAACAAGGATGCACAAATAAGAAATGAGAAGCACCCTGTCACAAGCAGACCAGGCTTCACCCTCTCAGCGCACTCCATCTCCCGAGTTCTAATCACACACACCTGCACGTCATTATCCAGCAATCACTGCCTGCACAAAAGCTCCACGCCTGCACTCAGTCACTGTCCGGTCTCGTTTGCACATGCTACGGCTCCTGCACTCTCTTGGACCCACCTGCTAAACTTACCTGTCTCCAAAGTCTCCTTGTCCTGTCTCCAGCATCTCCGCGTCCTGTCTCCAGCGTCTCCAGCGTTCTCCTGTGTCTCCTTTGTCAGTATTCCTCAGATCTCCTGCAATGAACACAGACAAGTATCATCCAGAGCACTTCCAGTCATTCAAGTATCACCTGCATTGCACTTACCTGCCACGCTCAGTCTGGTTTGTAATAAACTCATTTGTCATATCTCACCAGCACTTGGTTACCGTGTACGTCTGTTTGTTACAGAAGACTGGACCGATACCGTTTTCACCAGATGATTTCTCCTGATCCGTTCCAAAAGCTCGTCGGCACTCTTCGACGAGCTCTCAAATCCCCTTCGTCTGCACCTTCACCAGCGAGCACTTCCGACATCAAAAGCACCCCTTCTTCACCGCCTGTCTACGCCGGTCCCATGGCCAAACCAGCGCCCTTCTCTGGTTCGGCGGAGGATTGCAACGGATTTCTTCTCCAATGCTTGGTGGTCCTGGAGATGCAACCGCACCTGTATGCTGACGACCGTGCAAAGGTAGCATTTATTTTTTCTCAACTCTCTGGCAAAGCGCTGTTGGGCAGAATCACTGTGGCCCCAGAATAATCCCATCACCCAGTCTCTCTCCAGTTTCGTGTCTCATTTCAAAGAAGTCTTCGGAAAACCTAATTGGGATTCGGCCATCGGTGAACAGCTATATCATTCCTGAAGATATAGTTTCCGACAGAGTTTGGAGATCCTCAGTTTATCTCCAGAGTTTGGAGGAGTTTTTTCACTCTCCTAGGTGTGATCATCAGCCTATCATCCGGGTACCATACACAGTCAATTGGGCAGACAAAACGAAAGATCCAGGAGATCGGCCATTTCCTCCGTACCTTCTGTCATAGCCACCAGGACTCCTGGAACCAGTTTCTAAGTTGGACCGAGTACGCCCAAAACTCCCTCCGTCAGCCTTCCACTGGACTAACACCTTTCCAATGCGTACTCAGCTACCAACCTCCTCTGTTCCCCTGGTCCGGGGAGCAATTGGACGTCCCAGCAGTTGACTACCGGTTCCGGAAGTGCAAGAGGGTCAGGGACTCAGCACACCACCAGCTCCAACAGGCCCTCCGCAGACGCAGGATGACAGCAGACCTTCGCCGCTCTGAACCCCCGTCCTACCAGCCTGGGCAGAAGGTCTGGCAAGTATGCCAGGCTCCACCCTCTCACATTCCCAGCGCACTCCGTTTCCCAAGTTCTAATCACACACACCTGCACGTCATTATCCAGCAATCACTGCCTGCACAAAAGCTTCACTCCTCCACTCAGTCACTGTCCGCCCTCGTTTGCACATGCTAAAATTACCTGACTTCAACATCTCTGCGACCTGTCTCCAGCATCTCCGCCTCCTGTCTCCAGTGTCTCTAGCAATCTTCTGTTCTCCAGTGTCTCCTTCGTCAGTATTCCTTGGATCTCCTGCATGTTATTACCACCCCTACTAGTTCCCTCACACTATTGGATCAGAGAACTGTCAATCTGATGATTCCTATATTCCATTGAACCAGAGTACTGTGAATTACTGTCAACAAAGTTTGCATATAACGTTTGCGTTTGGATGGAGCACTCATCAACGCCATTAGATCAAAGAGCTCGGTCAGAGCAAGGTAACCCTTTTTTAAACCATACAATACAGCTAAATTCAAACTAAAGGCAGATAAAAAAATAGGTAAAATAAAAAGGGCACAAATCTGTATTTTGTTTGGGCAGTATTTGTGGCAGTCAAGAAATCACACTGTGAAATGGGCAGATATAGCATCAGTGTGTATGTTTGAGGCAAAATATAACTGCACACTCACTTTAGCGTTTCATGATGAAATGAGTGTGTTATTTTGACTCTATAAAACGTTCTTCTCTTACTTGCACCTCAAAAAGGTTTTTGCGCTAATGCATTGTTAAAATAATCAGTGTGTTTTGTAACGTCCATTTTGTAAATGGTATAATAAAATTCACATCATCCTTTATTAAATCACTTTAATTTAACACATCTTTATGGATGGTGCTGAATCGATTCATTCAGTTCTATATATATATATATATATATATATATATATATATATATATATATATATATATATATATATTTTTATATATATACACTCACCTAAAGGATTATTAGGAACACCATACTAATGCTTTGTTTGACCCCCTTTCGCTTTCAGAACTGCCTTAATATTGATAGGATAGCATCGTGCAGTTGATGCAGATTTGTGGGATGCACATCCAGGGCACAAAGCTCCCGTTCCACCACATCCCAAAGATGCTCTATTGGGTTGAGATCTGGTGACTGTGGGGGCCATTTTAGTACAGTGAACTCATTGTCATGTTCAAGAAACCAAGTTGAAATTATTCGAGCTTTGTGACATGGTGGAAGTAGCCATCAGAGGACGGGTACATGGTGGTCATAAAGGGATGGACATGGTAAGAAACAATGCTCAGGTAGGCTGTGGCATTTAAACGATGCCCAATTGGCACTAAGGGGTCTAAAATGTGCCAAGAAAACATCCCCCACACCATTACACCACCACCACCAGCCTGCACAGTGGTAACAAGGCATGATGGATCCATGTTCTCATTCTGTTTATGCCAAATTCTGACTCTACCATCTGAATGTCTCAACAGAAATCGAGACTCATCAGACCAGGCAACTGTCCAATTTTGGTGAGCTCGTGGAAAATTGTAGCCTCTTTTTCCTTATTGTAGTGGAGATGATTGGTACAAGTGGTTGTAACAAGTGGTTATTTCAGTCAAAGTTGCTCTTCTATCAGCTTGAATCAGCCGGCCCATTCTCATCTGACCTCTAGCATCAACAAGGCATTTTCGCCCACAGGACTGCCGCATACTGGATGTTTTTCCCTTTTCACACCATTCTTTGTAAACCCTAGAAATGGTTGTGCGTGAAAATCCCAGTAACTGAGCAGATTGTGAAATCTGGCACCAACAACCATGCCACGCTCAAACTTGCTTAAATCACCTTTCTTTCCCATTCTGACATTCAGTTTGGAGTTCAGGAGATTGTCTTGACCAGGACAACACCCCTAAATGCATTGAAGCAACTGCCATGTAAATGGTTGATTAGATAATTCAATCAATCAATCAATCAACTTTATTTATATAGCGCTTTTACAATGACGATTGTTTCAAAGCAGCTTCACAGTGTTAAACAGGACAACATTGCAACAAAATTTGATTTGGCTAGTTTAATTTGGATAGTTTATAGAATTATATATGACCAAATTAATAAATTCTATTTGTATATTTAGTTGAGTAACTTGGATCATAATTTGAGTGTCCCCAACTGAGCAAGCCAAGCCAAAGGCTATACAGATAATTGCATTACTGAGAAATTGAACAGGTGTTCCTAATAATCCTTTAAGTGAGTGTATATATAGGCCTATGGGCTATACAGGCACCTGGCTACATAATGGTATTAATTTTAATCCTTATTAACAAATATATAAAAATATAGTTTGGAATGTATATGTATTTATTAATTAATACCAGTAATACCAATGTTGCTTTCAAAAATTTGTCTGGGGCACCAATAAGGATTTCGCCTAGGACGTCGAAATGACGAGAAACGGCCCTGCCTCTGTTTGTAACACACCTGTGGTTTTCATAATCTTTTTATGTGTTACCATGGTTTCTGATTGTTTCTTTGATTCACACACACACACACACATTCCAGTAGTATAGTGATTCCAGAAAAAAAAAGATTCATGATTGATTCACATTCCCAACTGAACAAACGATTTTCCCCTTCTGTTCGTTAGACTTAACCTTGATTGTGTGAGTTGGAAATTGATTGGATGGTTAAAAGTGGTTCAATGTGACATGTGGTTTGAGGGGAAGTGTTCAACAATAAGAGAAAGCCGAAAAGAAAAGTTGTTTCAGTTACACATTTTTAATGAAAGACTGCAAAGACCTGAGGTAATAAAAAACTACACTTGTTTAAAATATTTGATTTTTATATATATTTGATTTGAATATTTGGTTTGATTTTACTATAACCCCAACAACAGCATAATCAGTTATTAATCAGCTATTAATATTTTTTGGTTTTCTTTTGTCTTTGCATGTGTTCATCATTTCTTTGTATAACAGCCCGGACAAAAATATGTCTTCAAATTTGTCATGTTTCATTGTGCTATCACAAATACAAATGAATTCTAAGCACAACTGCTTATAAAATATATTTTAATATATATTCAGATATGTGAATAAAGGGTAAACATGGTAGACACATGTAACGTGTTTGCTGGACATCACTTTTGACCACTACTTTAGTAACTGCAGTCCATATAGTAAGATGAATCATATCTTCAAGCAAAATGAACTGTATGAATATTTGAATGCACCAATCCTGATCTGAATGCTGACTTGCACTGCAGCCTGAATCATAATCACACTGTTCATTCGTTGGCCAGAGGAGAACTGGCTACTGATCTGAACTGAGCTTGACGATGGCAGAACTGCTTTATAGATTATTTAATAATTGATGGTCTTTACAACAGAACTGAATCAACACTGAACTGACTTCAGCGGAACAACAGCTAAAATCTGTATTGTTTACTTGACTTCCACTGCCATACTGTGCCATTCCAATATAACATACATAAAAGGTTTCTGAGTGCACAATTAAAGTCAACATAAAATTAAAATGAAATGCATGTTATATACAGTATAATATTGTGAACAATTTGTATCTTTTTCTTTCTTTCTTTCTTTCTTCTTCTTTTTTTTAATAAAGGTTCTTATTTAATAATATTTGAACCGGACCTTCCGGAGAAAACGACAATCTTCTCTCTGGTGACGTATACAGGATTAATTTAGCTTAAACCCTGTCCCTGCAAGCTTTCATTCATCCTAATCCACTTTTTTTCAAAAGTCTGCATTTTTTCTTTTTCAGTACTCCATTACACTCATATATACATCACAATATGTAAGAAAATATCTGTTGGTACTTTAATTTATCAGCCTTGTAAAATGCTAACTATTGCTAATATAATATGGTTGTACTTGCTCCTTTACAGTGTGTGGACAGTGTGCATACAGAACTACTTTACTTTAACTACTGTTAAGAACTACTTTTTAAAATTTTAAAGTTGCAGTAAGCAATTTCTAAAAAAAAATGGCTGTTGAAGTGGATTTGAACGAGCACCACAACTCATAGCAGTAGGGGGCATAAAGAGAGAGAGAGAGAGAGAGAGAGAGAGAGAGAGAGAGAGAGAGAGAGAGAGAGAGAGAGAGAGAGAGAGAGAGAGAGAGAGAGAGAGAGAGAGAGAGAGAGAGAGAGAGAGAGAGAGAGAGAGAGAGAGAGAGAGAGAGAGAGAGAGAGAGAGAGAGAGAGAGAGAGATTTTTTTAACACAGACTGTTGAAAGAAAGATGGCTGAGAGACATTACAGAAGAGAAAAGGTCAGAGGAATATCACAGGAAAAACAAAGGGTTATGATCCGGCAAGAGCTTTAGGACCCGTGTTAATATAAGAAAAGCTTTCCAGCACTGGAGAGACCAAACTCTTGCTTGTATACTCTTGTGTACTGCATTTTCACTTTTGTTTTAATTATTTTGCTTTGCTTCAGCTATGATAAATAGACATCCATTCATTGTGTGTTCATGCATTTTGAGGGTGGAGCAAAGCAGGGAGGGGTGTGTTTGTTTGGGTTGATTTCAAATATCAACAGTGCTTCTCAGAAATCGCTTACTGCACCTTTAATTGCAAAAGCAAATACATAGTATGTACATGCAGAATAGAACTGTAAAATAAAATACGACTTAAAGGTGCAGTGTGTAGTATTTATGAGGATCTATTGACATAAATGCAACATAATATACATAACTATGTTTTCAGTGGTGTATAAAGACCTTACACAATGAACCGTTATGTTTTTATTACCTTAGAATGAGCCATTTCTATCGACATACACTGCGGGTCCCCTTAGATTGAAGTCGCCATTTTGCACTGCCATGTTTCTACAGTAGCCCTAATTGGACAAACTGCTCTACAGAGCGTTAGCTACTCTCTGCTCTCTCAGACGATGACATCTTTGTCTTCTCTATGTGCTTCGAAAGGTGCCGATAGTTGCCGCACAGTGCACCTTTTAAAATATTATATAAAATAACTAAATGCTTATGAATTTTTGGAATATTTCTAATGTTTGGTATAGTAGAATGCTCTAGTTCTGAAAGTATACATCCCATTCACATGAAATCAGAAATTACCCTATATATTTTTCTAACACACAAATATATGTGACCCTGGACCACACAACCAGACATAAGTCACACTGGTATATTTGTAGCAATAGCTAACAATACATTGTATGAGTCAAATTAATTTATGCCAAAATTCATTAGGATATTAAGTAAAGATCATGTTCCATGAAGATATTTTGTAAATGTCCTACCGTAAATATATTTTAAAAATATTATTTGTAGTAATATGCATTGCTAAGGACTTAATTTGGACCACTTTAAAGGGGATTTCCTCAATATTCAGATTCCAGATTTTCAAATAGTTGTATTTCGGCCAAATATTGTTCTATCCTAACAATAATCCCTAATTATCCATCAATGTAAAGCTTATTTAATTTAATATTTGTATTTATTTTAATTGGTCATTATAACTGGTTTTGTGGTCCAAGGTATCCATATATCTAACACAAGGGTGTTATGTGTAATTCCTCTGTAGACAAAAAACATTCTAATGTTTACATTTTCAAATTTAGTTTTTATTATTAAGACATATATTGTAATATGCACCACCTCTCAAGCCACTATTCTTTTCTGCTGACTTCCACTCTGGAATGAAAGCAAATTTTTCACACTCTATTCCATTCCCAATGGATAACATCAAGTCTGGCTCCATTTCTTTTTCTCTCATTGAACATCCCATTTCACTCTAGAATACTGTATGCAACATTATGTAATTGAGAGTTGCAAACAAAGTTTCATGACACTTTAAAAACAGTGATGAGAACACGTAAGTCTCACCGTTGTAGTTTTCACTCTGCCGCTGGGCTGTGTACAAGTCCAGCCGGATTTATTTACTAACAGGTCACAGCCTTCATCCTCTAGACAGGGCACCATGTCACACCACTGCTTGGTCTTCACAATACGAGCTGTGGATCAAGACCAGAGAAAAGGTTAAGATGATATGATCAGGAAGTCAAGCACAAACACAACAATAATACACACCCCCAAACACTTCTAGACAATGAATGAATGACAAAATATGAAACCCAGGGTAATTTATTTGAAATAAAGACATGTTTCAAGAAAACATATTTCACAAAACACTGTTGGTTAGGTTGGAAAATTATAATAATCAACCATATACTGTATACTTTCTACTTGATAAACGATAGTGGAACATGTCCATTGTTAATGTCAAGTCAAACCAAGGGCTAAATGACTATATCCAATAAAAATCACACAACACAAAATACTATAGTACAATATATGAACATTTTCAGACTGAATGCATCAACTTTGATTCAATTTCTAGTGGTTTTGCTACAAGCATTTGTCAAATGATTTCACTTTCAACCCATGAGAGCTGTCCCTTCCTTTCAAGTATAAAAGAGGTTACTGTAACACACTAAACTAGTGTTGGGTATGACATAAAATGAGACCCGACCCTATGCAAGCATCTTACTTATGTTACAGGAACAAATTGTTTAATCCAAAAGGATGGTCATCAGTTTAAAAGAAAGGTTCATCACAGATTCCTGAAGTAGATGTATTTGATGTTCGTCATGGATGATCACTTTTATATAAAAGTAGGTCACTTTAACATACCTGCATTAGCATTAGTCCCTTGGGAGAGACAGTCACAGTTCCCGTTTCACAGGACTATATAATACAGAGCTGTCTCTTATTTATTTATTTAGGCATTACAATCCCACTGCTTTAGAAATTTATATTTCAAACTTTACATGCCCTTCAAAACGTGTTATGTATGCAAATATGCTTACATAACATAACTGTAACAATGGCCATGTATCATATAATGTATATCCAAAAGTAAGCGAAACGTAAGGTTACAGTTTCAGGAAACACATTAATAAAGAGTATGTTTATGTAATATGACTAGTAAATAATAAAAAATAATTAATTACATTTATATAGCGCTTTTCTAGGCACTCAAAGCGCTTTACATATAGAAGGGGGAATCTCCTCAACCACCACCAATGTGCAGCATCCACCTGGATGATGTGACGGCAGCCGTATTGCGCCAGAACGCTCACCACACACCAGCTGATTGGTGGAGAGGAGACCGTGATGAAGCCAATCGGTAGCCTAAAGGGGATGATTAGGAGGCCATGATGGACAGGGGCCAGTGGGCAAATTTGGCGGCCAGGATGCCGCCGGGGTTACACCCCTACTCTTTTTCCGAAGGATATACTGGGATTTTTAATGACCTCAGAGAGTCAGGACCTCGGTTTAACGTCTCATCTGAAGGACGGTGCTCTTTGACAGTATAGTGTCTCCATCACTGTACTAGGGGGATTAGGACCCACACAGACCACAGGGTGAGCACCCCTGCTGGCCTCACTAACACCTCTACCAGCAGGTACCTAGTTTTCCTGGTCTCCCATCCAGGTACTAACCAGGCTCAGCCCTGCTTAGCTTCAGTGGGAAACCAGTCTGGGGCTACAGGGTGATATGGCTGCTGGCCTGACATTTTTTACATCATGCCTGAAATTTTTTACATCCTGAAATAATAAATACAAATTCAGTATATTATATATATTATAATTATATATACTATAGTATGGACAACATTTAAATGTCCATGTGGAAATGGACCTCACCTTTCAAAATAGCTGGGCTTGTACACATGCTCACTTCTTCCCGTGTATAATACTATACTTCTTTCTTCTTTTTTTTTTCTTTTTGCAGTGTTAAAAATGGGAGATAATTAGATTAGTCAAGTTGTTGTCCTCTATACCATTTGACTGACAGTACATCAAATTACATCATGTGCAGACAAAAATGTGATTGCCCTCCACTACAGATATGTACATCAGTTATCTTCATACATCTCAAAATGTCAGATCCATTTCCTAATATAAAAAAATCACATCTGTCAAGTCTGTTTTACAATATTTATTCTTATATGGCTCTTGCTGTAATGCATCTCTGAGTGCAATATTTAGAGGCAGGAAGAGAATTAGAGTAATCAGAGCACAGGATAATTACCTGCTGATTTGCATGTTTGCCACTGAAGACTCTTTAGCAAATTTCAGATGCCATGAGGAGACAAAAGGGGGCGCAATCAGGCCTAATTGTAGGTTTAATGGAGGAATTCAATGCGGCAGTAATCAAGACAGCTGAGCAGCTTAAAACGTTTGCTTCGATGATGCTCAAATCTTGCTACGGATAGCAGAATGATCCTTTTACACATCTGCATTAGCATACATTACGCCAACTAGCAAGCACACAGTACATTAGACTATGAACCAAAAACAAAAGCAATTTGCATGAGTCATGGTCAATACACATACAAAGATAAATAAATGCAGCATTAAGCAATCATCTACTGACCCTCATGCCATTTAAAGCATGAATTTCTTGTTCTGAATTTACATGTATCACAAAAGAAACTCAGAATAATGTACTGGTTACTTTTATTCCATACAATCACAATACATGGAGACCGGAGCTTTTGGAGTTGACCTTGTTTGATGTGCTCAAACCTCCATGTCCCGTGTGATGAATAAACTGAAACAATCAGCTCTAGGTTTTAATCTTTCTCTTGAGGCATTATTTGATTAGACTATTAAAAGTTGAAAGGTAAACTAATGTCCCTACTACTAGAGAGTTATCATTGGAATAGATTTTCTGTGAATTCATACCTGTATCTTGTATAGACCTGGGCTGTTCAATCATAATATAACAATCAAGAGGATGCTATTTTTCAGCCAATCAGAAGAATTTGAGGTGCTCTTTGCCTGACAGTTTGACCGTTTTGGTCTTTAGAAGGGCTGAGATTTTAGGTAACACTTTGTTTTAACATGACATAATAACAGTAAATTATGCACAATTACAAGTAAACTAACCCTAAACCTAACACTATAGTAAGTAAGTCTAAAATAAATAATTAATAAATAAAGTGTATCTGCTTTTCAGAGGGGATGGGGGTACTATACAGTTGCAAGAATTAGTTTGTAACACCCTTTAAAAAATTATATAGACTTCTGCACGATTACTAATAAAATGTAGTCAGATATAAGTCACAATTGTAGACCTTTTTTTTTTCCAAACTCCCAACTCACAAACTGTAGTTATCCAAAAGCTAATTGGAGTAAGTCAAGGAGATAAGATTGGAAGTGTGTGCTGCACAGATGCCCTGCCCTTAAAATCAAGGCACACGCTGAAAGACTGAAAGACTGGTTAGTGTGAACAATGCCTCAAATCCAAAAGCATTCACATGACCTTAGAAACACATTTCACAAAGCTGAAAAAGGCTAAAGAATTTCTAAAGACATGTTAATCAATCCACTGTAAAGCATGTAGACAATTCAGGAATTTTGCTACTCTCCCTAGGAGCATCATTCAATCTTGAAAGAGGTGAGAAAGAACCATAGAATGACAGCAAAAGACCTCCAGAAAACTATACTGAGAACATCTTTAATGAACAAAAATATTTTTGTAAAAAAATATTGTCTTATGTTTGTCCAAGAAAACCTGGATGTTCTGCAACACTCCTGCAAATCTTGTTTGGACAGTGGGGCACTGCATGCACAACAACACCAAAACCTTTTCTCAACTGTGAAGCATGGAAGTATCATCATGGTTTAGAACGGCTTTGCTGCCTCAGGGTCTGAACACTTCACAGTCAATAAAGGAACATTGGATTCAAGTATCAAGACATTTTACAGGAGAATTTGTCCGATACAACAAAATAATGACTCGAAGCACACAAATAAGTAAAATAAAGAATGTCTGAAAAGAAGAACAAATTATTTTCCTGAATTCTGACCTGAAGCCATTTGAGATGATGGGGTATTAACCAAAGGGGTTTGTGCCAATGATATTCTCTTTTATAACTAGTATTATTTTTATTATTACTTTTATTATCTGCATTATTAGTATTACTAATGTTTTTTTCCTTCTTCTTCTTCTTCTTCTAGAAAGCCTTCTGTGATAAAACACTCAAGCAAATGCGTATGGTCCACCCAATGTAATTGTGATGTCCATGTCAAATAAAAATCGAATAAATAAATAAACTGATAAACTGTAATAAGTTTTTGGGGAGGGATGGTCCAAAATTTGCCCATACAGCTACAGAAGACATTTGGTGGAAGTTTTACTGCTAACAGGTTTCTAGGGTTAAAGGGTTAGTTCACCCAAAAATAAAAATTCTGTCATTAATGACTTAAGATATTTTAGATTTAGTCCGAGAACTTCTGTCCTATGCCCAGTATACAGTCCGTGTCCAGAAAGGTAAGAAAAAAGGTATGAAAAACATCATCAAAGTAGTCCATGTGACATCAGTGGGTTAGTTAGACTCTTTTGAAGCATCGACAATACATTTTGGTCCAAAAATAACAAAAACTACGACTTTATTCAGCATTGTCTTCTCTTCCGTGTTTGTTTTCAATCCGCTAACAAAGATTCAAACGGTTATGAATCAGCGTATTGATTCATGATTCGGCCTAGTGGTGTGACAGCCGAGTGGCGTGATTATATTGGGACACTGACGTTACTCGGAGTGACTGAACGAAAGGGAACTTCTCGATTAGGTATGACTGATGAATGGGGGTTTCGCCTAGAAGACTAACATCTTCGAGATCTAGAAAACGGCCAATGGCAATGCCAATGCCAAAGGCATGCGGAATTTGCATGCGTAACGCATAAGGAAGTCTGCTGGCAACATCGCATCATGTTTACCTGCTGAGGAGCCAATACTGAACTCCTGGCTGCTTCAGCTGTACAGAGGATGTCTTACGTGTGTTACGGTTCGTTCCCTCCTCAGGGAACGAGGGTTACATACCTAACTGAGAAATTTCCTTTCATTCAGTCACTCCGAGTAACATCATTGACTGATGAATGGGGGTCCCAACATAATCATGCCACTTGGCTGTCTTCCAGTGCCCTGTGTAAGTGAAAGCTCCCTATCGTAAGACTAGTACGGATGAAGGACTCCCACTTAACACAGGAATACCAAGGTACACTGGGAAGCATATTCCAGGAGGAAAATGCCCCAAGAAGCCTACTTGTGGGGAGGACTTAAGATACACATATGAGCCGCAAGGGCTGCATATGGTACCAGCCGAAGGTGGATTTTTAACTCCAGGTATGGCAAGGCTTGCCAAGGGAAAGACACCTGCTCAAGAAGGCTTATGGTGGAAATACACGAGTGGGAGTCGCCCAGAGGGGGAACCATGCACACAGAGGCACCTGGCCTGACACGAGGCAGACTTACTGGTGTCTGCGTCGACAGTGCTGGAGGAGCTCAGGGCTTCCAGAAGCTCACCTGAGGAATATAATCGCACGTATCCAGTCCGTGGAGTGAAATGCCGAGCAAGCGAAGACACCTGAGCCTAATCCATTACCGGCCACTAGTAGAGGCGAGTACATAGTCGGATACTGGCTCCACTCGGAAATTGTAGAATCTGGCAAATGTGTTCAGTGTCGCCCAGCCTGCAGCTCTGCAGATGTCTGTTGTAAGGCACCATGCGCTAAAGCCCAAGAGGAGGCCACACTACAAATGGAATGTGTCCTGACCCCAAGGGTACATGGACCCCTCTGCCTTGGCACTGAATTGGGGTCCCAGTATGGTAAGCCAAAACAATGGCGTCCACTATCCAGTGAGACAACCTTTGCTTTGAGAGAGCCTTTCCCTTCGGCTACCCACAATAACAGACAAAAAGCTGGTCTGAGGTCCTGAACACTACGTTCTGTCTACGTAAGCACGGAGGGCGTGTACTGGACAGAGCAGTGCCAAGGCTAGGTCTGTCTCCTCCAAAGGCAGCGCTTGCAGGTTCACCACCTGGTCTATAAACGATGTGGTGGGAACCTTGGGCACATATCCAGGCCAGGGTCTCAGGATCACGTGAGAATTAGCCAGCCCGAATTCCAGACATGCTTTGTCAACTGAAAATGCCTGCAGGTCCCCTATACCCTCTTGATGGAAGCCAAAGCGATCAGGAGAGCTGTCTTCATAAACAAGAACTGACAAGATCAACTGATCGCAATGGCTCGAAGGGAGACCTCTGCAGAGCATCTAAAACTACTGTGATGTCCCAGTGGGCACGAGTGCCTTGCTCCCCTCAGGAACCTGATGACCAGGTCGTGCTGACTTACCTTTTTGTTCTCCAAGAGATCGTGGTAGTCAGATATTGCGGCCACATATACTTTGAGGGTGGAAGGAGACAGCCTTCGTTCCAACCCTTCTTGGAGAAACGAGAGCACGGACCCGATTGGGCATTTCCAGGGATCTTCTTGGCGAGAAGAGCACCAGGTGACAAAAAGGTTCCACTTAAACGCATAGGCATGTCTGGTAGACTACACCGGAGGTGGTAGGGTTCACCACCTGAGGACGCCCCAGACCAGGGAAGGACTCACGTTCCACTAGGGTCTGCTCTAAGAGAACGCTGTCGACAAAGAGAGACGAGAGTGGCATGGCCCGGGGGTGGCGCACACTGCCATCACCTGTCTCTGTGTGCTCAGGGATGGGAGAGTCAGTACTTTCTTAACAAAATATTCTCCCCCGGCCCCCCACTGGGGGAAGGAGGGGCCCTGGAACCTTTTCGTCACCTGGTGCTCTAGGGCCAGGTGTCTCCTGGAAAGAACTGCCCATCCCTGAGCTGTCCGCATCAGGAGCGCCGCGTAGCCTGGTGTTTTTTTTCTTCGCGGGCTGCGGGGCTTGAGCGGACTGGGGCGCCTTCTTGTGGCCTCCTCTGTGCGGCCCCACTGAAGGCTGCTGCTGGGGTGGCGTGAGAGGGACAGGAGCCGCTGTAGGGCGCCCTCGGCAGCGAGCAGACTGAGTCGACTGAGCCGGCAGCTGGGTGGTAGCAGCTGGCCGCCGGGCAGTATGTGTTTAAGGGCTTCAGTCAGCTTCTGGGCAGTTGAGAACAGTTGGGCCCAGTCCTTGACTCTGGGTCAGATCGGAGCATCCGCAGTAGATTGGGGTGTGGCAGAGGTGACTCTCTCTCCTTTACAGAGATCATTGAGTCTCGACCACAACATTGCGATGGTCATGTTCCGGCAGTGGGAACATGACACATCCACAAACACTGCCCGAACATGCTGAAGCCCAAACACGTCAAGCAGTGATTGCGCCCATCAGACGGCAACGGAGATCGATCGCACCCGGAAGTGCCACATGCAAGCTCTTTTTGTGAGAGGAAAGCTCTGCAGATTGTCGAAGTGCCCAGAGAAAACACACACAGCTGTTGCAGATCACTGCACAGATCAGCAGGCAGGCAAACTCTATTGGAGTTAGACAACACGTATCTGGACCCACTCATCGCCTTAATCATACTTTAGATCTAATACTGTCACATGGACTAAATGTTGATACCATTAAAATTCTGCAGCAGAGCGATGACATCTCAGATCATTACCTAATATCATGTATACTTAATTTAGCTAAAGCTGCAAAGCCATCCCCTCGCTGCAAATATGGCAGGACTATAACCGCTGCGACTAAAGATTGCTTTATACATAATCTTCCTCATCAGTTCCATCTCCTCAGAATTACAGATAGCCAAGAGGAACTTGATGTTGCAACAGAAACTACTGACTCTCTCTTTACTAGCACTTTAGACATAGTTGCTCCTCGGCGCTTAAAGAAGATTAAAGCAAATAATCCAACGCTGGTACAACGAGCACACTCGGGCCATTAAAAACAGCAGCCAGAAAAATGGAGCGCAGCTGGAAGAAAACAAAACTGGAGGTTTTTATTTGTGGAAAGAGAGCATGATTGCATACAGAAAGGCCATAAAAACTGCTAGATCTGCTTATTTCTCAACTCTTTTAGAAGAAAACAAACACAACCCTAGGTATTTATTCGATACAGTGGCTAAATTAACAAAGGATAAAGCTTCAACTTCTGACATTTGTAAACAACACAGCAGTAATGACTTTATGAACTTCTTTACTAGTAAGATTGATAACATTAGGAATAAAATTATAACCATGCAGCCGCCTACTACAGTATCACTTCAGACAGAACATTGTAGTCTCACTAAGGAAAAATTACACTCATTCACTGCTATAGGAGGAGAAGAATTGGCTAAACTTGTCAAATCATCAAAATCAACAACATGTATGCTTGACCCTATACCGACTAGGCTATTAAAGAGATGCTTCCAGAGGTCATAGATCCTCTGCTTAATATTATTAATTCATCCTTGACATTAGGATATGTACCAAAAACTTTTAAGTTGGCTGTAATTAAACCACTTATTAAAAACCGCAACTTGATCCTAAAGAATTAGTCAATTACAGACCAATCTCGAATCTACCGTTTCTATCAAAAATATTAGAAAAGGCAGTGTCTTCACAATTATGTTCCTTTTTAGAAAGAAATTGTATATGTGAGGATTTCCAGTCAGGATTTAGACCGTATCATAGTACTGAGACTGCTCTAATTAGAGTTACAAATGATTTACTCTTATCATCTGATCGTGGTTGTATCTCTCTATTAGTGTTACTCGATCTTAGCGCTGCATTCGATACTATCGATCACAATATTCTTTTGAATAGACTCGAAAATTATGTTGGCATTAGTGGAACTGCATTGGCATGGTTTAAATCTTACTTATCTGACCGTTATCAGTTTGTAGCAGTAAATGAAGAGATGTCACACCGATCACAAGTTCAGTATGGAGTACCGCAAGGCTCAGTGTTAGGACCGTTGCTTTTCACCCTGTATATGCTACCACTGGGAGATATCATTAGGAAGCATGGCGTTAGTTTTCATTGTTATGCTGATGATACTCAGCTCTATATTTCTTCACACCCTGACGAAACTTACCAATTCACAAGATTAACGGAATGCATAGCTGATATTAAAAATTGGATGAATAGTAATTTCCTGCAACTTAATTCAGATAAACCTGAATTTTTAATTATTGGACAGAAAAGCTCCACAAGTAGTGCCCTAGAATACTGTCTAACCCTCGATGATTGCTCTGTCAAGTCCTCGTCAGTGAGGAACCTGGGTGTGCTCTTTGATACCAATCTTTCATTTGAAAGCCACGTTTCTAGCATCTGTAAAACTGCATTCTACCATCTTAAAAATATATCTAAATTACGTCACATGCTTTCAATGCAAAATGCTGAACAATTAGTACATGTGTTCATGAGCTCAAGGCTAGATTATTGTAATGCTCTACTGGGTGGTTGCCCTGCTCGCCTAATAAATAAACTCCAGCTGGTCCAAAACGCAGCAGCTCGAGTTCTTACTAGAACCAGGAAGTACGATCATATTAGTCCAGTTCTGTCAACACTGCACTGGCTCCTATTAAACATCGCATACATTTTAAAATCTTGCTTATTACTTATAAAGCAATAAATGGTTTAGCTCCCCAGTACTTAAGCGAGCTCTTAGCATTATACTCCATCACGTCAATTGCGGTCTCTAAACTCTGGCCAGTTGAAAATACCTAGAATATCTAAATCAACTGCAGGCGGTCGATCCTTTTCCTATTTGAGCACCTAAACTCTGGAACAGTCTTCCTAGCATTGTTAGGAAGCAGACACACTCTGTCAGTTTAAATCTAGACTAAAAACACATCTCTTTACTATGGCATACACATAGAACATTTTTAACTTTCTTTATTCAAATCAAATGACTGATTGTTAGGCTGCATTAACTAGGTCAGCGGAACGGGAACACTTCCCATAACACCTGATGTACTCGTTACATCATAAAGAGTGGCATCCACACTAATGTTAGTCTCTCTGTTTATCCGAGGTTTACTGCAGTCGGCGGATCAGGCGTGTCGGATCGGATGGTGGACCTGCATCTGGACATGACCAGCTCATCCTGGAGTGTCTGCTGAGACCGTGTCCATTAGTGTCTCCTCTGAATTCGCCTCACGGGCGTCATCCTCAATTAACCCGTCTCAGCGCAATAACTCCGATCTTTCAAGTATTCATATACTTGTGTAATCGGCAACGCCATCCTAAATGAGCCCGTCTCGTGCGTCATACCCAAAAGTTCGAATATTCCTATCTAATATGATTTATGACATGCAAGGTTGCCAGAGTAATAATTATACACTGTTAATAATGAGCCCGTCTCGTGCGTCATACCCAAAAGTTCGAATATTCCTATCTAATATGATTTATGACATGCAAGGTTGCCAGAGTAATAATTATACACTGTTAATAATAGGCCAGAGGAGAACTGGCACCCCGACTGAGTCTGGTTTCTCCCAAGGTTTATTTTTCTCCATCATGCCCTGATGGAGTTTTGGTTCCTTGCCACTTTCGCCTTTGGCTTGGCTTGCTCAGTTGGGGACACTCAAATTATGATCCAAGTTACTCAACTAAATATACAAATAGAATTTATTAATTTGGTCATATATAATTCTATAAACTATCCAAATTAAACTAGCCAAATCAAATTTTGTTGCAATGTTGTCCTGTTTAACACTGTGAAGCTGCTTTGAAACAATCGTCATTGTAAAAGCGCTATATAAATAAAGTTGATTGATTGATTGATTGCATACAGAAAGGCCATAAAAACTGCTAGATCTGCTTATTTCTCAACTCTTTTAGAAGAAAACAAACACAACCCTAGGTATTTATTCGATACAGTGGCTAAATTAACAAAGGATAAAGCTTCAACTTCTGACGTTTGTAAACAACACAGCAGTAATGACTTTATGAACTTCTTTACTAGTAAGATTGATAACATTAGGAATAAAATTATAACCATGCAGCCGCTACTACAGTATCACTTCAGACAGAACATTGTAGTCTCACTGAGAAAAATTACACTCATTCACTGCTATAGGAGGAGAAGAATTGGCTAAACTTGTTAAATCATCAAAATCAACAACATGTATGCTTGACCCTATACCGACTAGGCTATTAAAGAGATGCTTCCAGAGGTCATAGATCCTCTGCTTAATAATATTAATTCATCCTTGACATTAGGATATGTACCAAAAACTTTTAAGTTGGCTGTAATTAAACCACTTATTAAAAAACCGCAACTTGATCCTAAAGAATTAGTCAATTACAGACCAATCTCGAATCTACCGTTTCTATCAAAATATTAGAAAAGGCAGTGTCTTCACAATTATGTTCCTTTTTAGAAAGAAATGGTATATGTGAGGATTTCCAGTCAGGATTTAGACCGTATCATAGTACTGAGACTGCTCTAATTAGAGTTACAAATGATTTACTCTTATCATCTGATCTTGGTTGTATCTCTCTATTAGTGTTACTCGATCTTAGCGCTGCATTCGATACTATCGATCACAATATTCTTTTGAATAGACTCGAAAATTATGTTGGCATTAGTGGAACTGCATTGGCATGGTTTAAATCTTACTTATCTGACCGTTATCAGTTTGTAGCAGTAAATGAAGAGATGTCACACGATCACAAGTTCAGTATGGAGTACATAGGCTCAGTGTTAGGACCGTTGCTTTTCACCCTGTATATGCTACCACTGGGAGATATCATTAGGAAGCATGGCGTTAGTTTTCATTGTTATGCTGATGATACTCAGCTCTATATTTCTTCACACCCTAATGAAACTTACCAATTCACAAGATTAACGGAATGCATAGCTGATATTAAAAATTGGATGAATAGTAATTTCCTGCAACTTAATTCAGATAAAACTGAATTTTTAATTATTGGACAGAAAAGCTCCACAAGTAGTGCCCTAGAATACTGTCTAACCCTCGATGGCTGCTCTGTCAAGTCCTCTTCGTCAGTGAGGAACCTGGGTGTGCTCTTTGATACCAATCTTTCGTTTGAAAGCCACGTTTCTAGCATCTGTAAAACTGCATTCTACCATCTTAAAAATATATCTAAATTCGTCACATGCTTTCAATGCAAAATGCTGAACAATTAGTACATGCGTTCATGAGCTCAAGGCTAGATTATTGTAATGCTCTACTGGGTGGTTGCCCTGCTCGCCTAATAAATAAACTCCAGCTGGTCCAAAACGCAGCAGCTCGAGTTCTTACTAGAACCAGGAATGCGATCATATTAGTCCAGTTCTGTCAACACTGCACTGGCTCCTATTAAACATCGCATACATTTTAAAATCTTGCTTATTACTTATAAAGCAATAAATGGTTTAGCTCCCAGTACTTGAGTGAGCTCTTAACGCATTATACTCCATCACGTCAATTGCGGTCTCTAAACTCTGGCCAGTTGAAAATACCTAGAATATCTAAATCAACTGCAGGCGGTCGATCCTTTTCCTATTTAGCACCTAAACTCTGGAACAGTCTTCCTAGCATTGTTCGGAAGCAGACACACTCTGTCAGTTTAAATCTAGACTAAAAACACATCTCTTTACTATGGCATACACATAGAACATTTTTAACTTTCTTTATTCAAATCAAATGACTGATTGTTAGGCTGCATTAACTAGGTCAGCCGGAACCGAACACTTCCCATAACACCTGATGTACTCGTTACATCATAAAAAGAGTGGCATCCACACTAATGTTAGTCTCTCTGTTTATCCCAAGGTTTACTGCAGTCGGCGGATCAGGCCGTGTCCGGATCGGATGGTGGACCTGCATCTGGACATGACCAGCTCATCCTGGAGTGTCTGCTGAGACCGTGTCCATTAGTGTCTCCTCTGAATTCGCCTCACCGGGAACGTCATCCTCAATTAACCCGTCTCGGCGCAATAACTCCAATCTTTCAAGTATTCATATTCTTGTGTAATCGACGCGCCATCCTAAATGAGCCCGTCTGCGTCATACCCCAAATTTCGAATATTCCTATCTAATATGATTTATGACCTGCAAGGTTGCCAGAGTAATAATTATACACTGTTAATAATAGGCCAGAGGAGAACTGGCACCGACTGAGTCTGGTTTCTCCCAAGGTTTATTTTTCTCCATCATGCCCTGATGGAGTTTTGGTTCCTTGCCACTGTCGCCTTTGGCTTGGCTTGCTCAGTTGGGGACACTCAAATTATGATCCAAGTTACTCAACTAAATATACAAATAGAATTTATTAATTTGGTCATATATAATTTTATAAACTATCCAAATTAAACTAGCCAAATCAAATGTTGTTGCAATGTTGTCCTGTTTAACACTGTGAAGCTGCTTTGAAACAATCGTCATTGTAAAAGCGCTATATAAATAAAGTTGATTGATTGATTGACATCAAGCGTGAACGCTGGCTTCCGAACTCGGGTGCGCAGAGAGCTGTAAATCTAATTTCTGCTCGTCGTCAGCTGTTCTTTAGAGCATTTGCAGTACATTCGCGGCAGATAGACGCAAGTGCCATTACGTACTGAAGCTTTGGTAACAAAATCAACGGTTCAAAAACAAAAATATAAAAGTGAGGTAAACAACGCTATTCATTCTACCACCTTCTCGCTCTACGTCGTTACCAAGTAAAGGGGTAAACAGCTGCTGCTTTGATGACGCAAACGCACCCCGGTTTCGGACCCAAATAATATAATATGAACACGGTCCAGGGAGCAATCGAACTCGGGTTCAGTCCAGGCAATCGAACCAAGTGTGAAAGCACCAGTCATTATTTCGGTAGCACACATATTCTGAATACCTTCAGCAGAATTCAAATGAGCCATTTTAATCTAGATTAATCTAGATTAATTTCAAGATTACAGTGAGATTAATCAAGATTTAAAAAAATAATCTATGCCCTGCCCACCACTAATGTATATATATATATATATATATATATATATATATATATATATATATATACATTTTAAAGTGAACTACTCCTTTTAAGGATCTGCTGCTAACATCTTTGTGCCAGATACCACAGCACACCTTCAGGGGTCTAGTGGAGTCCATGTCTTGACGGGTTAGGGCTGTTTTGGCAGCAAAAGACCAACACAATATAGGCGCTTTTCCACTACACAGTACCAGCTCGGCTAGGCTCGACTCGACTCGCCTTTGTTTGATTTTCCACTGTGTAAAAGTTGTTCCTGTACCTGCTTCCAGGTACTTTTTTTTCGTACCACCTTCGGCGAGGTTATAAACGATCTGAGGCGATACTAAAAAATGACGTGAAAACACTGCAGCCTGCTGATTGGTCAGAGAGAATCGTCACTGTTCATTGTGTCATCATTGCACGCGCCAGGCGGAGTATCCTGAATAACCGTGCCATTTTTAAATAGTTTGTCCAGAGATTGCGTGTTATTTACCACTATGGCAACTCTGAAGAATTCCACCGAAATCCTGTCCTGTGTGTGTGGGTATCGGGTGTTTGTCGCGTAGAAGATTATCTCATGGCAGTTTCCTGCGATGTCGCTATGGCGACCAGGTACTATTGTGGAGGTACTATCTGTAATGGAAAAGGAGCGAAAAGCGAGCCGAGCTGAGCCGAGCCGAGTTGAGTCGAGTTGAGCTGGTACTGATAATGGAAAAGCGCCATATTAGGAAGGTGGTCATAATGTTCAGTGTATTACACACTGTGCAATCTGTAGTTAGTACTATAGTAGATTGGATCCATGTATGTCAATGCCTTAATTACAAAAATGCTTGGGTGGAAACTCCTGCAGAATTGATAATGGAGAACAGTGTGGTCAATTTAATACTGTAATATGCCCTCCTAGGAAGTTAGATGACAACAATGAGATTACCTGTTAGCACCAATTATGAATCCAACTGAACATAAAAGTAAAGGACGCCTGCTCAAACCCAGCCAGACCGCACAGCATTTAAGAGACACTGCATTGCATGGTGCATGTAATCACAGTGCCCATAATCTGATGTCATACATCACTGACATGCTACTGTTGCCAGTTAATTTGAGGTATTGCAGTATTTTAATCAATTTCATGCAGGGTCACAACTTCCACAAGGGGCCGTTCAAACTTCCAGACACTTTCAGACGATGTGTTACCAATCTCTAGGTGTGAGTAGAAGGATACAAGGACAACTCAACGTTATAAAATAAAAACAACCTGGATGTAATCTGCCTCTGGGATGGGGCTAGACGCACAGTTCATCTGGAGGCGATAAGAGAAGGTATAACATCATTACACCCACACTGGGACACTCATCTTGTTGAAATGCTTTATCACACTCACGTCAACAGCCAGGAACCCTGGGTAATAAATCTTATCTAATGCTGTAGAGAAGCAAGGTCTGGCAGGAGAGAGTAGATATACAAGAGGGTAAGAGCTCAGATAGATCTTTGCATTTTAAAAATGTGTGGTATCTAGATATAGCCATCTGATCTAAGAGTAGTCACTAAGAATAATTTGTATTAGTCAGTAATCATTTTTTAAATGGATGAGCTTGGATTAGCTGACATCTGAAAGGACTGCTGTTTAGGAATTTGATTCATGGCATGATGCTTCAATGCATAGGAAAGAAGAATCACACATGCCATTTCATTAATAGCTCAGTTGTTATGATTGAGAAATGACAGCACTGAGAATAAATGAAGACATGTAGGCACTGTTTACACCTGGTATTAAGATGTGTTTTGCACAAGTAGATGAGGGAGAGACATTCCCATTTACACCTTGTGATTTTATACATCTCTTTTGTCCAATTTTCCCCACTTCTGTCCTAATTTCTTTGAGGGGAGGGTCGAAGAAGATGTGTGGGTAAATTTATGGGCTTTTTCAGATCTTTAAATCTAATGGATGAAATAAGCGCACGCAATTTACATATGAATGCGTATGCAGACAACAGAAAAACATACAGAGAGCAGCAGCTTTTGTTTCTGCTCTGATAGCCGCAAGACTGCGCCAAACGCTGTGAGTGTGTGTTAGAAATTAATATGCTTTCTTTTTTGTCTTTAAACCAAACTTGGGTCTTCAGCCGACAAAGTTTAAATCCTGTCAGGCTACCCATAATGTTAATGTGCTAGGTCAGTAGGCAGAGCGTATGTATCTTTTATGGCTTTTCGAACACATTTGTCCACATGAGCGTTTACACCATGAAAGCAATCCGCTCAAATGAGTTTTGGACCACCTCTAAAAGCGGTCGAAAGTGGACAAGCATTTTAGACTCCATTTACCTGTATTTAGCGTCGTCCACTTGGCATTCCTATCAACTAAAACACATTTTAGCAAAGTCCAAAAGTGCGCATATTAGGGAAAAGTGTACAGCCAATGTGCTCTATGGTCTAGGGTTTGTAATAGTCCATCAAAGAAAACTTTAGGATGACCATGGCACTCTTTTAGATTAAAAAACATTTATTGTCAGATGGCTACATCCAAAAAATCTAAAAACTCTCAATACCAGTCGTAAACAGGGCCATAGCGACTTCTGTTCAAGGTCTGACTCTCTCCAGAGAGAGAGAAAAAAGACATTAGATCACATGTATCTTTTAGAGTATCAAAAGAGATTTTGAAAATTTCTCAAACCTTGCTCAGATTTACTAGGGTAACAATCAGAAGTCAAAGTTCTTACTATGAACTGTAACATCAGGAGAAACATTTGAGAAAATGTTGCAACTTAAATGAAACCAAGAACCCCAAGCTATAAACAAGCAATGACTAAGCAATAACATTTTCATCTGGGAACTTTGCCAGGATATTTATGAATACTGTCACATCATATCAATCAGTACCGTGCAAATGCAGTGAAACATTTCTATAGACAATATAGGGCTATTCTAATGTAATTTATGCTAAATTAATTCATAGAATTATGCTGTAATTGTGACTTTTCTATTAGTAATGACACTTCAGAGCTCTTTTCTAATTGATAACCTAATTTCTGGTTAATAATTAATAACAGTGTGTTAGCCCCTGTATTAGGTTTGAAGTTTTATTCAAAGACACAGTGCCTCCATGCTCCAGTGGCCTGGTCCAGTGTTGAGCCTCTCAGCCTTGCGCATGTTCTCCATGTCCCTGGCTAGTTGCCCATCCTGTCTGCTTTCATGCATTAAGATTCGCAGCAGCATCGCTGCGCAGTAATGACAGCTCAAAGACCCTTTTAAGCAAATTTAGTGTATCTTCATTTTTGCACAGGCATTCCAACATGGCGTGCCATTGTCAGTTCACTCTATCCTCTCCTTGTGGGTGATTGCTTTTTTCTTTCTTTTTCTCTTAATCTCTCTTTTCCTTGTCCAAATCTTGGGGTCAACTTTTACTGGTATAGCATAACACAGTTATGGCTAGTATATGTTTTACAACACTATTTAGCTGCAAACAGCATCTTTCTCCATTTTCCCATGGCTCTAGAGTCATTAGTCCTATGGCATTTAGGCTCAGGTGACTGGCTTAAAACAACTTGGCAGCAGAACTAAACACCCATGAGCCGCCATAGGCAAAGACTAGATTTCATACATTGAGGAGAAGAATATATGGCTGATTTTAAAAGCTTGTGTCCAGATGGTAGTAATGGAATCTGCTGCGATGAGCTAACAAGACCATTCTAACCAGTCGAACGTGAATCTTTTGATCACCAATTTCATCACGCCTCATATTTTTCTACGCCTTTAAAATCATTTTGCGACCACTTTTCATAATCCAATCATTTCCTTGTATATAAAAACCCCTTCACATTGAATATTCTGTTTCAAAAGAAAAATGGGTTATAAATAATGATATGACTCATGTTGATCTTAAAGGGTTAGTTCACTTTTTTCTTTTATTAATCACTTACCTTCATGCCATTCCAAATCCGTTGAGTTCACGAAACTGACATATTTTAAGTAATCTGAATTGTTTCATTGTTTTGAGTTCTATGAACTTTTATTGACGTTCCAAACCTGCAAGACCTTCATTCAGCTTTAGAACACAAATGAAATCAGAGAGCTCTCTGACCTCTCCATAGACAGCTAAGGTCCAGAAAGGTATTAAAAACTTTGTTAAAATAGTTCATGTAACTCCAGTGGTTCAATCTTAATTTTATGAAGCATCGAGCATACTTTTTGTGCGCAAAAATACAAAACAAAAATAACGACTTTATTCAACAATTTCTTCATGTCTGTGTCAGTGTCCTACACTGTTGACGTAGTAAATACAATACTTCCGAGCTACGTCAGAGCTACGCCACAACTCCAGCTTACCATTGGCTGAAGCTGTTCAAGTGAGCACCATGACACATGCGAGTGATGCTGACGCAGGAGCTGGCCAAGGTAAACTGCATAGAAGACTGACACAGATGTGAAGATATTGTTGAATAAAGTCATTATTTTTGTTAGATTTTTGCACACAAAGAGTATTCTTGTCACTTCATAAAATTAAGATTGAACTTTAATTTAATTAAATAGCTGTCTATGGAAGGGCCTGAGAGCTCTCAGATTTAAGAAAAATATCTTAATTTGTGTTCTAAAGATGAATGAACGTCTTACGGGTTGGGACGACATAAGGGTGAGTAATTAATGACAGAATTGTCCTTTCCTTTAAGTTTAAGTTAGTTTAGTTAGTTACTTTATTGTCTGTTCAGTTTCCTGGACAGAAATTCATCTTTGATTCAACCCTTTAATAAACCTTTCTATTCGTATCCACAGTGAATTTTGTTTTGTGGGATAAAATTAGTCATTGTTTACAGACAGTGTATTTATCCTCACTGCTGTTTGGTAAATGCCAGGCTGAACCCTAATTGGCAGGTGCATTTGGCACGATGCTATTTGCCGAGACGGTCTGTCTGTTTGGTTCCGCTGTGGGTCCGTGCGGACTGGTGCATGCAGCCCGGCATCTGCAAACCTCACCCTGAGTGATATCATGGACTCACAGATGCGTGCTGACATTTCCCCCCTGCAGCAGGAGTAGCTCCGAGCCAACGGTGGAAATGTCAACCCCTACACGGGCCACGCGGAATGAAATCATTTAAAAGTCTGTCAGTGCAAAGCATAGTATCTGCAAGGAAAGTGACTCCAGTGTTAAGCCATTCTGTGAAAAGTTATGTCCTTAATTAGTATTTTTAGTTTGTTTTACAAAATATCTCAACATCTTCAAAGTCAACATGAAACTTAAGTCACAATAGTCTTTTCTTCTCTATTGTGATGTACTAGCCGAGTGAAATGGCTTCTCAATCAGGAATTGATTAGATCATTGTCGTTTGCTACTGCTGGGATCTCATATGAATGACAGGTTGTCCGGCCCTTGCACTAGTAAAAACATCCTCAGAGAAGAGATGTCAATGTGCATGGATAAATGCATTTTGATTTCATGGTGATTTTAAAGCAAGATACATTTATTTGAAGAAAAACACATTGTAAGATATTAAAGTGATAGTTCACCCAAAAATGAAAACCCTGTGTATATGGCATTCTTCTTTCAGACGCTTATTCAAGCTTTATAATGGCAGTAAATGGCAGCACAAAATTTGAAGACCAAAAAAATACCTCCAACCATTATAAAAGAAATCCATTTTAACTTACTTTGTTTTAAGAATGTTTAGGGGAAAGAGTAACAAAATATATCATTAAATGATTCTTGGTGGTTCTTTTTTTCCCCGCAATGCAGTCAAATGCTTATCTGCCTTAAGATGCTGACTACTTTACAGCTATATCCTGGATCAATTTACATGTAGTAATTCAATAGCAGCACCCTGCGGTAATGTTAGAGCTTTATGATCCCTGTTATAGGCTTGGTAGCACTGAAATTGTTTTAAAGCAGTCTGTTATTATTAAAGGAAAGTAATAATGTCTAGTTTGCAGAAATTCCCTGTGGCATACACAGTTTTTGTGTTATTAAAGTCAGAAAAACGACATATGCACCCATTTATTCACCTATGTAGACTGAAAACTTTAATGCACATCCTATTCATGAGATTGAATTTACTTTTTAACCCTGATACAATATTTTTTTTTCATAGTTATGAAAATATGAACTATTTCATAAACATTTTAAAAACAGTATTCAAATAAAAATGATTAGAGAAAATGAATAAGGTATATGAACAAGTATATGAACTCAACAGGTATATGATTCCACAAATACAACATAATGCAACAAAATAAAATAAAAATGGAGTAAGATTCTTTTTCTAGAGTACATTTTGACTTCCTATGTTGTCTATTCTTGCCCCGTGGGCAGAGAATTTCTAAATCTACCCCGTGACCCCATGTCCATGCACATTTCACAGCTCAATTCACACATTACTGAGGTGTGAACAGCACACATTCACACACCTCCTGTATTGCAGGATGCAGACCTGAAGTACACATTTCCTGTGAATTATTACCTTCTGATATGTTTGGAATAAAGGCGCTGAGAGATGAGTTGCATGATTTAAAATTAACTTTTCAAAAACATTTATATCAATAATTACACATTACCTGTCTATGTTCATAAACACTTATCTATGACTAAACCATAATTAGCAAACTCCCACTGCCTATTCTTTGATAAATTAACCAAACTAATTCTTGTTGTCAACATTATTTAAATGACATTGGATGTTTTCCCTAAGAATGTTTACTAGCTTATAGTATTTATATTTAATAGAAAAAAAAAATCTCAAAGATCTTAGAATAGTTAACACAATAAATAAGAATTTATAAATACCAGTTGTAATCAGATAATTCCGTTTCTAAATACCACTGGACTGCAAAAAAACAAAACAAAAAAAAACAGTTTAAGTATATGTATAGTATACATAATGAAACAGTAACAGTACTGTTTCATTATGTAGAGAATTGTATATATAAATGTTATATTTTTTATTGGGCACCCTACATGAGAAAACTAATATGAAAGTAGAATTGTTTAACTATCAAATAATTTTGTCAGTCAATATTTTACTAAATTACAACTAAATGAACTAAATTTTTTAAAATATGCATCATATCCTTTTTGTTATGAACTAACACCAGACAATTTAATAAAACCCACAATAGATTTTGCAGCCAGTAAAGCTACTATGCACATCGACACTTTGGTGTCAATTTAATTATTTAAACAAAATTGTTTATTTTAATTTGTTCAATGTGGAATATTATTTGCTTTTAGTCAAACTGAACAAAACAGGTTTCATTTTCAATTAGACCAATATATATATATATAAAAAACTTGGTCAATGACATGGTCTTTTCACTTTTTTTTCATTGGATGAATATTTTCATTGAAGGAATCTTACTGTTGTTTTTGCTCAACTTAATTCAAAGATACAAAATTGCATAAATGTGCTGCGGCACACACAGTCCTCTAAAGATCTCTATTAGGCATCATGCTCTGCCTCTGTCCCACCTGACCTTGATGTTCTGAAGATGGAGAATGGACCGAACCAGTCTCATAGGCCCCTGTGGTCTTGACCTAGTTAAGATGTTCTGTGACTGATGACCTGGGCTCAGACTCACAGACAAGCTTTATTGAGACAATAAATGAGCATGGCATGCAGCTGCATGGGAAGAGAGCATTATTTATGTATTTAGAGTAATGCTTCGCTAAGCCTCTCTGTCGGATCTCGGTTCTATGATATGCCTGAATTTCTGCATCAGGCCACAATCCTTCTTCGTGAAAATGTGCTGAGCTTCTAGATCAGAATCTACTCCTAAACTCTGACCCTATTCCCCTGGCTTCCAATCTCCCAATTGGGTTTGGAGGATGTTTCCCTTCTAAAAAAGATGAGCCCAAACAACCTATACATTCTGGTCTTATTGTTATCTGATGTAGGTATCTAGCAACGACTGTGTATCTGATGTAGATATCTGATGTAGGTATTAATACGTAGCTTTCAAAGACACAAAACATACGTTTTTATATGTTTGGATATGTGCTGAAACAAAAAACGGATGTATTGGCAACATTTAAACATAGAATTATTATGTTTTTACAACACGGTCTCACTCATATTCGTCACATATTAACGCCTGGTCAGTTGCCTTCGGCATCACTTTTTAACGCACAGGGTACCTTTAGCGTAGTTTTTTAACGTGCAGTACTCCATTGATTTCAATGAGAAACCTTTGGCATCATATACAGACGCTATACAACAACAAAAAAAGAGAAAAACGTATGAAACTATATATTGGGTTATGATTTTGCCATTATGACATGAAGTGTGATTCTCAATTTAATCAGAAAGCATACATCTTATTTACATTTATTTTATTTTTTTATTTACACTATTCAGACACGTTTGAACACGTAACCCAACCCCATCCCTAAACCTACACATTTGTGTATTATAAAAAACAGGATATAACAGACAGATAAGACTGCATGCACAATTTATTCAAAAAGTACAAATATTCCAAGTTGTTCAGAGAAAATCCCCAAAAACAATCATGTCGAAGATTATCAAAATAAACATTTAAAAAATTGCAGCCGAAGAAACGTTATGTCAGCTTTGACATCATTGGCTGTCATATGTCTCGTGACCAATTGCGTCATACATCAGCTTTGATTATAAAATGTCATTGGCTCTCGTGTGTCTCATGGAGCGGCGGGTTGGATCATCATTTCAGCGATTAAAACATAAAGATCAACTCTGTTCTTCACATAAAGCTATCGTATGACTTCAGAAGACTTGGAATGCAAGATGAATAGGTGTTAGGTGTTTTATATGGTTGAGAAGTGGGTAGGTTTAGGGTAGGAGTGGGGTTAGTTGCCTATAAATATAAATATTCATAAAATCATGTCTACTTTTACAAATGCAAAGAATTAAATGTGTTTTGATTTGACGCATTGGGCAAACAACTGAAATCAAATGGAGTACCCTGTGTGTTAAAAAGTGATGCCGAAGGGTCCTGATCAAGCGTCAATATGTGACGAATTTGAGTGAGACTGTTGGTTTTTACAGCAAAATAAATGTAAAATATTTACGAATCTTTCATTTCATAAATATATCTGAATAATTTCCCTTTTACCATTTTTGAGATAAATGTAAGATCCCCTAACCTACGTAGGGCACAACTGCTTCTGGCTCAGTGGCAGTCTCAAAACTTTTGTTCTTTTTTGTATTTCGTCTTTTGACCTGACCAAAACAGCAACATTGGCTCAAGCAATGGTGTGAGATTGGGGCATGTTTATCTGGTATTGGGTGGGCCATCATGAACTCTGTCATGCACCATCTTGGCATTGCTCTCTAAATTGTAAACAACTAATCAATAGCTCATTTGTCAATGGAGTCTTAGGGAAAAGTTTTTCAGAGATTCACTTTTTTCAACCAGATGAGGCAATCAATTTGCCTTCCACTGAGACCCCACTCAGAGAGATGGAAGTTAGATGTGTTTTTCTTTTTCTGTGTTCTGTCTCTGTCTCATTCTGTTGCGCTCTCTCTCTCTCTAAGCTTTTGTAATGCTCTCTCCATATGCCAGAGCTATCTCTTTCTCTCTGGAGAGGTCTTCTGAAATACTCTGAGGAGAATGGAAGCATTTTCCGGCTCTGTTCCACTCTGATGGCACTTTGTGTTTAAATGGAGAACAGAATGTTCCTGTCAGAGGCCCAACCCTTACCGGGACTGGCAGGTGTATTATACCTCTCGCTACAATGTCCCTGGACAAATTTAAAGGCAACTCAGCCACTTGCACAGTAGGAGCTCCGTAAGTCAACTATCTGCATGTTGATCTTTTCCATTTTTAACGTCGTCCATCCCGAACCCCCTTACACACATGCACTAAAGCATGCTCAGAGATTCAGGACTGATGCTGTTTTTCAAATCTCACAAGCTTTCAATCTCCCAAGTCAAGGTCAAAGCACTCTTCACTGAAAAGCAACGCCTAAATTACTGAATTTGCTGGGGTTGACATCTTAGTGTTCGAGTAGCTGTTTTAAATTTGTAGCCTGCCAATCTACAAGCTACTCATAATTTAAAGTAGTTTGTAATCAGTTACTGCAGCATCCACATGTAAATTTTGTACTGCGTTATAATGGATTATATTTGCAATACACACAAGCACCACTGTGGGCACCATAAACCAGTGCACTACATGTCTGCACTGCAGTGACACTCTTATGGAGAAGCAGTTAGATACACTACAAGTTATTAAACGTAATTTCGGGAGGAGTACGCCCATCTAATCTTTCAATTAATAACAAGGTATAAAAATCAGCCTCTTACCACTTCCTGTTTTTCAGCATCCCTCCTCCTCCCCTTATCCTCCTTTTGTACAATTTTGCCTGTGTTTTAAGGGGGCAATTGGAGCTCAATATCCTTTTTGAGCCCCTCTATAGCAGACAGCAAGCCAAATCAGATCATATGTGCACATGGACTCGTGAAACAAAAATATGAACTACATTAAACTGCTCTAGGACATTCTGTGTGAACAGCATCTATCATTATTTACACTTATTATCAATAAGATGCTATTTGTTGCTAACTATACTTGGTGCAAATAAAATGTATCACTGTTTACACTTATGGAAGCATGTTTCCACCACTGAATATAAAATAAATAAAAAGGCAACTATTTATCTTTAATCAGAATTGCAAGTTTATGGCTTTATAACATGCAATTGGAAGTTTATATCTCACCAATCTAAGAAAAGAATTCAGAACTGCGCAAAAAAAGATGTCAACTTTTTTATTGTGAGATATAAACAAAAAAAAAAACAGAATAGCGTGTTTATATGCCACAATTCTGACTTCATAACTCTCAATTGTGAGGGGGAAAAAGTCAGAATTGGGAGACAAAAATCTTTTTTTTCTTTTTGTCTTATTCCGTGACGGAAACAAGCTTCCATACAGTAATTAGCATCTGGCACAAAAAGTTTAAGCATCTTGGTTGCAGCTTCAAACTTGAAAAGCTTAAGTATGTAGTACAACTAATTAAACAATGAACACACTGTAACTGCATCAAGAAAAAAAAAAAAAAAAAACATTGATAAACGTCTCATGGATATCTGGGAACACTGACAAGTGATGACTGAAACTGATGAATTGATGAATGTTTTTTTTAAACAAACTGCCTGGCTGAAACAAATTAAATGTTTTCTCAATTTGATTTGATTATTGCTTTAACTGACTTGGTACAGCTATGAGTGCAATACAACGAGACAAATATGATAACTTTGGGACTTAATGTTATACAACATTTTGTCAAGCTACTCTGCTGCTAAATGGCTCATTGCTGTAAAAACTACACCGTTCTTGAGCTTTTGAACAATTGCAAAAATTGAAGAAAGTTAAGAATCACTACCTTCAGTTACCTCCAAATGCTGTTGCTGACACAAATATTGCGTGGCATTATTGAATAGCATCTGGCAAAAATAAGTGGTTTATGAGGAACTCCTGACCTTTTTTTTGTTACTTGTACAATCTGAAGCGAAAAAGATCATTAGTGTGGAAATCACAAAAATGTCTTCGCTAAAGCTGCAGTGACAACTGACTGTGCTCCCCAAAGTCCAATCACCAGACTTACTGTAGCTCGGGGTTGCCTCGGCAACAGAACCGTACTTTCTGCAGAGCTGACATGAGCTCTTCGACTAAAAGGACTGCAAACCAAACAGTCACTGTATCATGCTCCCCATACATTACAGAGGATTAGAAAATAACCTTCAGTGGGCCACACACAGACCGTGTTCACAATGGAGGTGCGTTCCCTCAGGTCCTGTCTTTATGCCTCAATCAAATTCACTCTAGCTTCTTATATATACTCTTCTGAGTAATATTAAATAGTTTTAGTTTAGTCAGCAGGTTAGTTTGGAATGAATATACATTGGCTGTGTATTGCCAATGTATTTGCTTTGAAACAAAGATGAGCAATTTACATTAAATTAATAAATTAATTAATCAAACAAACACCCATTTGTGTAATAAACAAACTGTCTGACAAACTGTTTATGTCAGCTGTGGTTCTAAACTATTTTTGCCTTTAGGAATTTACATTGGATATTAAGGGCCCTATCATACACCTGACTGTTTCAGCCCGACGCAATTACAATTTTTACGTCTTGTGCCACGTTGATTAAATAGCAAATGCATTTGCACCCATTTGTGCACCCATGGGCATGCTGGTCTGAAAACGAGGTGTGTTCAGATGCAATGTTGGTGCGTTGCTATTTTGAGGCAACTGAAAACGACTGCACCATTGACCAACTGCGTACCCATGGTACGGCACAAAGTTCCTTGATTACTATGCAGGAATGAGATTAACGTTATAGCAAAGAGTATAGAAGCCCAAGAGGCGAAACTCTGTTGTGTTATGGGTAACAGTCTGTAAATGGCGCTGCGGAGGCACGGCCGCCATTATGGACTGAAAGCTGCTGAAATCCTTAGCGCGCCTCAGACCTGTGAAGATGAGCAAGTGGTCAAAGCGCAAGCAGTGTTCTGCAATAAACTGCAAAAATGATCAGTCCACCAGAAGCGATTTGGCATTTCATCGATTTCCAAAGGATGCACAAAGGTAATAACTCATTTAACTAATTTTTTCACAGATCGTTTTTGTTTTTGTTCTTGCCATTGAAACGTTCACTGTGTGCACTTTCATAGAAAAACAAGTTGTTAATATTTTTGTGATATTCTATGTAAAAGATTAACTGTCTTAAATAATAAAACTGTTAATTTATTATTTTGCTTATTTATTTATTTACTTTTCCAAATCGTATATATGGTGATGTTCACTTATTTCAAAATCAACATTTGAATATCTTATTACTGTGTGTCTGCCTATATATTATTTAATGAATTTCTGTTATTCATATAACAAGGAAAATGCATAATAGAACATAAATATTGATAGATTAAAGGTTTGCAGTAATTTTATAATTGTATCTTTGCAAACCGTAAGTGGTAGGCTAATGAAGCCGATTCGGTGGGGGGCATACCCTTACGAAAAAGTACTATAGGAATCTTATAGTATTTTGGGAAAATATTATAGTAATCTTATAGGAATACTATAGTAATTTGGGACATACTATAGAAGTATTATAAGACTACTATAGGAGCTTTAAAATATTATAGAGGTATTAGAGAACATTACAGAAGTATGTTCTGTAATACCTCTAATACCTCTAATATCCTAGAGCCGCTATAGTATTTCTATAGTAGTCTTATAGTACTATAGTAATATTTTGTCCCAAAATACTACAGTCCCTGACAAAAGTCGTGTCGCTTATCTATTTTGTAGAAACACCTGCTATTAACCTGATTTTTAATTCATCAATTGGTGTTAGAAATAGCTCATATGAAAAGCTAAAACCCTCCCAAATGGCGTTTAATGCACTGAAATAAATTAGTTTCACTGAAAAAAGATTTATCATTTAATCAAGACAGAAAGGTCCAATTTTGGCAAGACAAAAGTTTTGTCGCCTATATAGAAATTGAACAAATTTACTGCAAATACAAAAATATGTCAGCAAATTAAGTAGTGGTGCTGTGAGATCCAAATGTAATATCTTGTATGACTTCCATGAGCTTGAAGGACTGCATCCATGCGGTTTGGCAAGGACTCAGGAATAGCAAAGAAAGCAGTCTTGAATGCCTCCCAGAGTTCATCAATATTCTTTGGTTTCGTCTTCCATGCTTCCTCTTTCATCCTACCCCACATATGCTCAATGATGTTCATGTCTGGTGACTGGGCTGGCCAATCCTGGAGCATCTTGATCTTCTTCGCCTTGAGGAACTTTGATGTGGAGATGGAAGAATGCGATGGAGCACCATCCTGCTGCAGAATTTGGCCTCTTTTATGGTTGGGAATATAAGAGGTATAATATGTCTTGGTATTTTAGACTATTGAAGTTGCCTTCCACCCTGCAGATCTCTCCCACACCCCCATACTGGATGTAACCCAAGACCATGATTTTTCCCCCACCAAACTTCACTGTTTTCTGGGTGAATCTCGGATCCATTCAGGCTCCAGTAGGCCTCCTGCAATGTTTGCGGCGACTGTGGTGTAATTCAACAGAAGATTCATCTGAAAAATCCACCTTCTGCCACTTTTCCAGCGTCCATCCTTTTAGCAGGCTGTGGGCACGGTTTTTCAATTTTCTTTTGTTTAGTGCTGGCTTCTGGGCACTTATTCGACCATGGAGGCCATTTCGAGACAGAATCCGACAAACTGTTCTGGTTGACACAGGGACTTCAGATGACCAGGTCTCGTGGAGCTCTGCTGCAGTGGAAAATGGGCTGGCCTTGGATTTTCGAGCCAACAAACGGTTGTCTTGCAGGGTCTGCCTGACCTGGGTTTGTCATGAATGTCTCCAGTCTCTTCAAATCTTTTTTTATCCTCTGTACTTGACGCTGAGACACTTTGAAGGTGTCTACCACATCAGCAGTGGATATGGTCTTCAGCCTCTTGATAATCAAAACTTTAGTCTCAGGGTGAATCTTAGGCATGTTTGCAGAGGTCTAGTTGCAGTTGATGTGAAGGTCTAGTGTACTGGGGTTCTTTTTATACACACCTGAGATCTAATTGATCCATTATTAGTCACAGGTGAAGCTCATATGACAAGGCGACAACACTTATGTCTATGCAAAAATTCACTCAATGGGCTTTACCAAGCTGTGAACATTTGAATATTTTTCATTTTGCACTGAAACATTATTACAAAAGCTGTAGATATGGCGGCCAGAAAAAAAAATAAGTTTTTGTTATGTTAAGTTGGTTCGGGGCACGGTTTGCTTGAAAAATTGGTCATGTAAAAGCTGTCATGCGTACCTGTGAGTGCACCATAGTACCGAACTCGAGACTACCTGAGGTGCTCTGAGTTCGGTTGCACTCAAACTGTGCTGCGATTCACGTGAACAGTGTGAGAAACACAGACTCGAGAGCGCTCTTGTTCAGAAAAGTAACCTGCGCATTCGGTTTAGCCGATTGTAATGTATAGTTCAATAAAAACACATGTAAGGGATGATGGTGTTAATAATTTACCTCGGTCGGATATGAGCGAGAACGAGCTTGCAGTGTATTCGCACATTGCGCATGCAATCTCCTCAGAGTCCCTTTACAAGCATGCAACAAAGAGCCCCCTTCATCCAATATATTGACCTGCATTCTGTTTTCTATCATACCTTGTGGATGTTTGTGATTATGTAAGATGCATGCAAATGCTCCAGGGTTCAACAGAATCAAGTTGACCAGTGCTGCGGGGGAAACCGAGAACTATCACGCTTGGACTTGGACTGCTGCAAACGTGCTCAGTGTAAAAACACCCTTTTCTTTTATTTCAACCTGGAGTCTAATAAAAGTTAAACAGAACAAATGGTTGCTTATGTAGGCTATAACATCACTTGTTTCAGAATAGTAATGTTAATGTTAGCCCTTTTCATTCCCCAGTTCTGTTTGCTGCTGCATCCTTTACGTCCATGGCTGGGCTACGGGCTAGGCCATGGATAAAACAGAAAATGCGCACTGCATTAATCGCGTGTTAATCAAATTAGTGCCATTTGCGTTAACGCGCTATTAACATGTTTATTTTGACAGCCCTAAACTATACACATCACAACATGTAAATAGGAAAATGTTGGCGTTATTTTGTCACTTATTGAGCAGTAGGCTAGATGGAGCCGTTTACCTCCAGTCTTTGTGGTAAGCTAGGCTAGCGGTGTGTGCGTCAGACAGAGTTATGGCATGCACAGAGATGAGAATGGTATGGATGGACTTATTTAACTCTAAAGTTAAGTCCCAAAAAGTTGGCCTGTTCCTTTAAGTACTGTAAATAAATTGTCAAGTTCACATAACTTAATTTTTTCAATTACACATAATGTTTATTACTTAATTATTTTAAGGCAACTGGATTTACTCACTTTTTTGGAGTTAAGTCAACTGAAAAAAAAAGTATATATAACAGATCTTGGACCCCAGTTCTTTGTCCACTGGCTGACATTACTGTAAATTATAACTATAATAATTTATATTGCAAATTTGCAATAATTTCAGATTGAAATGCTTCATAAATTCTTCAAGTACCGTGTGCTTAGTCCAATTGTAAACCACCCCAACCCCATGATGCATTAAATAGCTAGAGAAAATGACCAGTAAAATGGGCCGCCTTGTACAATTTTTTTTGAAAATATGACTTTCACGGCTGTGACCACGTTGCACATTGTTATTATCCTGCGACCCTGAAAACAAGCTCATTAATATTAATGATGGTAGTAATTGTTACAGACGACTGGGGATGTACACTGGCTCCAGACAGCTGGAGCCTTCGGCAGCATGTCACACCATGGCACCGTGGTTCTTGATCTCCGGCAGAGGGACATCTCAGCGTTTATTTTTAGGAACAGGGAATATCTTGGCTGGGTAGAGGCAGAGAGGTATTAAACTAGGGCTAAATACTTGATGCTCGGTCAGCGTGCGGTTTACCGTGACATGACATTGTGGTGTGACAGTGTGTGAGTCTCCATCACTGAAGCAGAAAAAGCGGTCACTTCCTCTTTCACAAAGATTGCCGCAATTAAAAACCTACAAAAAGCTTTGACTGACTATGCATTTATGGAACATCGTTCTGGAACGATATGCGGCTGAATAAACCTTAGCTATGCTGTGGTTCATTTATTTAGAGAAAAACTTCCTGAGTGGATGTATTCAGGCTAAGTGCTCCATATACGGGTGGATATAGAGGTGGATTACAAGGGCGTTCATCGTCTCTTCCTCAACCCTGTCCTCCTCCTCAAGTTCACCTCAAACCTGACACTGACGGAGCACACTATTAAGTTAGCACACTAAGCACTGAGTTTGTTATTATAATGGTCCCCACTTTGAGCATCTAACTTAATGTAAAAAATGGGAGTCTGCCTTCAATATTAATCCAAACCTGATTTATGCCTCCTGCTTGCAGCGAGAGATGCCATTTGTATTCATTTGTGTCTCCTTTTGGAGCATAGATTTGTTTCTTTTGCTCCTCTCATATGCTTGTCACCTTGTTGTTGATATCGCCCAGCAATGCTACACAGCAGAACGTGCTTTTAAAGAATTGGCCGGTTAGTTCAAACAATGTATGTGATTCTCAGGTAGAGACACATGAAGGAATGAATGCCAGTATAGTGATATTTGTTACTGCATGAATGCATTTTAATACGCACATGATAACTGATCATATGCTTTGGTTGATTTGTTTGCACTTACTTTGCATATGCTTCCTACATTTAGAAAGCTAAATTAATTTATATTTGTCCTGTTTTTTGAAGTATCACTTTCAGATGGCACACCCACACTCCATGACCATGCAAACCATACAAATCCAGGTCCAATTTGACATAATCACTTTTCTTTTTTTTCCTGATATATTCATATCCTCCCTTTTTTATGTTATGTCTATGAAACAATCTGTATTTATTACTTTCAGGACAGAGGGCTTCATGCAGTTATACTCATTTTAGTTTCTTGTGTAGTTATAGTCATGGACAGACACCGGTGTACTTAAAAACAGCCCTTAAAAATTAAACAAGATGTAGTAGATAATTTCACTTTTTGATCAGACAGTCTCTTCCTGCCTAGTGAGCGGTCCTTTATCAGAATAAATAAACTTTAAGAAGGTCAAAAAGGTAAATTATTTTAAATATAGTAACTGACTACATAAAGAAACGCACAAATGACTGAAGAAACACATTATGTCTTGACTTAATTGGTCTATACTAAACATTTATAGAAATGTTTTGTTCCTGCAGTTAAAGTGTTCACCATCTGTGCCGCATTAATATGAAGTACCTCAATCTTTACAAATCAAAGAACAATTCGAGTTTTTGGTAACACTTTATAATTTGGCCCTAATAAACATTAGTAAGCAGTTTATAAATAAAGATGTAAATGCTTTATTCTTGATTTATAAGCATGTTTAATAATTGTATGTTCATACTTTATTAATTATTTATCTTTCTAAATTAAGTATTACATTATTTACAAACCAGTTATTTTGGAGTTGTCGGTGATTTATAAGATCATTTAGAAAGTGTAGTTTAGAAAGTAAATTATTAATAAACCATTTAAATGTACATTTATACATCTTATTGTTTAGATATATAGTTACTCAGTGTGTTAATAAATTATTCTTTCAGACAAACACAATCAGTTATATTAAAAAATGTCCTGTTCTCCTTGGTTTTAAAACTTAAACGGTTTAACACAATCTGTTTACTCAAATGGTTTGAGTTACCGTAACTTGTCGGGTTTAAGAGTGTACTTAATGAACAGATTATCATATGTTAATGTATGACTCATGAAGAACTAAACCATTATTGAATTATTACTGAATCATAAACTAATAAAATATTCAATATGATTAAAGATTATGTAATATATTAATTGTTATTAATTAAATGTGTCATAATGTATTAATTCCTTAATCACATTTAACTAATAGTGTAAATGCATTAATGGATTCATTTATATTATAAGTTATTAAGAAATTAATTCATGAAGAAACATTTAAATAATAGCAATTCATATATTAATATCTATTAATCATATAGAATATTTATTAATTGCTGATGCAATAATAATTAAAGATTTAGTTATTCATGAGTCATACATTAACATATGATTATCTGTGCATTAGTTAAGTATGAATTAATGCATATTGATGCTGCACCCATATTGTAAAGTGTTACTGAAATATTATTTTGTAGTACAAATGAACAGGATCGTTTTAACTGTATTGATTCAATATACAGACATTCTTGATTATTTTACAAATATGATTCAGAGAAGGATAGTGAGTGATTTTGTTTCTGATGTTTGATTACCATTATTGACACAAAAATTGGCAAAAGCAGCTACATTAGGGTGCTTTAGACTATAGGGATAGTTCACACACAAATGAAAATTCTGTCATCATACTTTCCCTCAAGTTGTTCTAAACAAGTTGTGAAACACATTGAAGCATACTTATCAGGGCCTAATGGTCAGGGTATTACAGCACTTAGCATCTCCGCCCATAACCTTATTTTTCCTTTTCACATCGCTGCCAGTCAAGCCAACCCATTGCTGGTGACATGTGAGATATGAAATGTTTAATACCACCTTGCCAGTGCATCAAAGGCTATACCATTTCCATGATCATCTTCGACCCCAGATTAAATTATAACTGTAAATTTTTACTTGCAAATTTGCAATAATTTCAGAATTAAATGCTTCATAAATTCTTACTGTGTACTTAAGAATCCCACCCCCATGCGTTAAATAGCTAGAGAAATTTACCAGTAAAATACCTTATATGCTTTATATAAAATTACAAATATGACTTTCACAGCTGTGACCACGTTGCACATTGTTATTATCCTACGACCCTGAAAACAAGCTCATTAATATTAATTATGGCAGTAATGGTTACAGATGACATGCATAGCATGCAATTAAGTGTCTGAAAACATTACAGTCAGTTTGCACTTATCTTGAAGCACCAAATGGATAACCATTCTACTTTTTAAAGACTTTCTCCTTTTTTTCGGCCGAATGGGCTTCAGAAGATTGCATCGTGCACAAGCATTGCTTTCAAATCCACGCTCAGTAGTAAATAACACATGAGAAGCTGGAGTTACAGAAAATTGCAGATTACATCAAAGGAAAGGACAATCAGAGGCTGTCAGCTAGAAGAAAAAACACTGTTGCTGCTTTCACAGCACCAAGTGCAATGAGAAGTCCACTTCTGCCATACTGAAGCTCCACTACCTTCTGCTCTCTTAGGATCAGAGTAGTTCCAAACAACCCATGGCCCTTTACTGTAAAGATCTGCCAGAGACAGGAATTCTCCAGTCCAATTACAGACTCACTCTTCACGTGCACAAATAGCAACAGAAGCACGTCAGCAGGACCATCAGCCAAGTGTTTATTGGTGTACATTGGAGGTAGAACAAGTCCCTGTAGGCCAGTGGACTGTCATCCTCACTTGAGTACATATCAGAAAGGCGGAAAGTGCAGTGAAAGTACTCTAGAACTCTATGAGAAGATGAAGACCTCTGTAATTCAGTACTTAGACAGAATACATTTAAAACAGACAGATTTGATACAATAGAGACTCTAAATGGAGTTGGAGAGCAGAGGTAATGTACAAAATGTACGAAACATTATGAGGCAAACATGGGACACAAGGTAAAAAAATAAATAAAAAAATAGATAAAGTGGATTCCTAAGTTAAAGTCCTAACATGGTGGCTCAAATACACAGTAATCTCGAGGGCCAAATTGGAACAAGCTGCCGTTTCAATTGCAATTGCATTTTTACTTTATTGATTTATTTTGGCAAAGGTAGTTTTCAACATACCTCGAATGAACTACATTTATGCTACTTTACTGTAATTTTTGGAGCCTGTCAGCAACTTTTTATGTGGAAAAGCGCCTCGGTTCTGACTGTAACCTCGGTTCCCTGAAGAGGAACGCAGCGTTGCATCGAATGACGCTATGGGGAACGCTTGCGTGATGAAGTCATGAAGCACATGTGAAATCAGTCCAATAGTGTGAGGGAACGTCAGGGGCGGATGGCGTCATGAACCAGGAAGTATAAAGCCTGCCAAAACAAAGCCGCGCTAGCTTCGAAAGTCTGAAGTAGTCGCTTTGACAGGCATGTAGGAGATATGGCAGGATGATGCAACGCTCGTTCCCTCTTCAGGGAACCGAGGTTACAAGTCGTAACCGGCGTTCCCTTTCAAGGAACTCCGTTGCATCGAATGACGCTATGGGAACGTTAATACCAACGCCACCATAACGAGGCGTGCCTGTCCAGTGTGAAAAAGCAGCACTAGGGGACAAAACCCCAGACCCTGGTGTAGAGTCCAAGTCCAAAGAGTAGAACCTGGCGAATGTATGCGGTGAGGACCAACCCCGCGCATCACAAAGCGTCCTGCAGAGCCACTCCTGAAATAAGGGCCTTAGAGGCCGCCATACTCCTAGTAGAGTGGGACCGGACGGCCAAGGAGAAGGCTGTCCGACCGACTCATAAGCCAGTGAGATAGTCTCAACCACCCACTTGCTCATTCTTTGCTTAGATGCTGGGGACCCCTTGTTAGGGGCCCGAAGCATACAAACAGTTGTTCTGTTTTACGCCACAGGGCAGCTCTGTGGACATCGCATCTAATGCCCTCACAGGGCAAAGCAAATTATTTTTCTCCTGATCCGGATTGAGGAAAGGTGGAGGACAGAAGGCCTGAAGAATAATCGATCTAGCTACGTTAGTAGGGACCTTAGGAATATAACCTGGCCTAGGATGAAGGAAAGCCTTGACCATGCCAGGTGCAAACTCCAAGCACGAGGTGCAACAGAAAGAGCCTGAAGATCTCCTATCCTCTTAAGAGATGAAATAGCAAGGAGGAACAGAGTTTTTAAAGTCAGAAACTTAGCCTGAACCTCCTCCAGCGGCTCAAAGGGAGCCTGGGACAGGCCCTGGAGGACCGTAGCCAGGTCCCACGCCGGCACCCTAGTGCGAACTACAGGCCTCAGCCTCAAAGTACCACGAAGGAAAGCGAGACACCAACGGATCTTTACCACAGATAACCCCTAGAAGAGTGTGGTAGCACCAATGGCCGCCACATACACTTTCAATGTGGAGGATAGACCTGCATTGAACCGTTCCTGCAGGAACTCCAGCACTGCACCAACCGGGCAGTTAACTGGGTCCTGGTGACGGCTACTACACCAAGAAGTGAACACTGTCCATTTCAGAGCGTAAAGCTTCCTCGTGGATGGAGCTCTGGATTGAAGAATGGTATCTACAACCTCGGTTGAAAGACCCGACCTTATGAGCTGGGCCCCTCAGAGGCCACGCCCATAGATTCCATAGTTCTGGACGGGGTGGAATATTGACCCTCTGCTTGGGACAGAAGGTCCCTCCTGACCGGCAACTGGAGTGGATGCCCGTCGAGGAGCGACACTACATTGGGAAACCATACCCTGCCCGGCCAGCGGGGCTATCAGAATAAAGGCGCACTTGGTCCCTGCGAACTATCTCCAGAATTTCCGGGAGCAGAGCGATCGGGGGAAAAGCATACAGGCGCAGCCTCGGCCACGCCTGTACCATAGCATCCAGCCCCAGCGGAGCTGGATGCGTGAGGAGAACCAGAGTGGACAGTGAGGCGTCTCTCGAGGCGCAAACAGATCCACTTGAGCCTGGCCGAACACCCTCCAAATCTGTTCCACCACCTCGGGGTGGAGCCTCCATTCCCCGGGCCTCAGCCCCTGCCTCGACAGGAGGTCTGCTCCTATATTCTGGGCCCCAGGGATATAAGCCGCTCTGAGGAGAGAAACTTCCCTGAGACCACAGGAGGATCTGGCGTGCCAACATAGCGGACGTGACGCAGACCCCTCTGGTGATTCAAATAGGCGACCACCGATGTGTTGTCGTAACCAGCACATGCTGGCCCCTGAGGTCTGTGAGGAAATTCTTGAGGGCAAGAAATACGCCAACATCTCCAGGCGATTGATGTGCCACGAGAGATGGTGGCCTCCCCACAGACCCTGAGTCGAGCGACCCTCCAGGACCGCTCCCCAGCCTGTGAGAGAAGCATCCGTCGTTAGCATCTTGCGACGACCAGAAGCTCCCAATACAGGACCCTGGGACAGGAACCAAGGTTTCTTCCACATAACCAGGGCACGTAAGCAGCGCCGCGTGACCCTGATCATGCGAAAGGGGTTGCCCCTCGGGGAAAACCCTTTGGTTCTGAGCCACCACTGTAGGGGTCTCATGTACAGCAGTCCAAAAGGTATCACGTTGGATGCTGCCATCAGACCAAAATTATTTGAAACTGTTTTACAGTGAGTGACTGGCCTAGTTTTACTCTCTTTACTGCTGACAGTATAGACTCTATCCGTGCGGTGACAGGCGCGCCTGCATCGACACTGAATCCCATACCACGCCTAGAAAAGTGGTCCTCTGAAGTGGAGAAAGCACACTCTTTTGGCGTTCAGCCGTAACCCCAACTCCTTCATGTGGCGAACGACATCTCGATGCCGAACCGCTACCTGATGCGAATGAGCTAGAATCAACCAATCGTCGATGTAATTCATAATACTGAATCCCCTGCAGGCGCATAGGCGCCAGGGCTGCATCTACGCATTTCGTGAAAGTGCGGGGTGAGAGTGCTAGACCGAATGGAAGAACTCTGTATTGGTATGCTTTCCCCCCGAAAGCAAACCTCAGGAACTTCCTGTGATATGGAAGGATGGAAATGTGGAAATATGCGTCTTTGAGATCTATCGTGACAAACCAGTCCTCGGACCTGATCTGTGTACGATTTGTCTCAAGGTTAACATCTTGAACTTGAGTTGCATGACCGCCTCGTTCAGCACCCGAAGATCTAAAATGGGACGCAGACCCCCATCCTTCTTTGGAACTATGAAGTACCGGCTGTAAAACCCGGCTTCCCTGTCCGAGTGAGGTACATATTCTATGGCCCCTTTCTCTAACAGGGCTTCCACTTCTTTTTCCATTACCAGAACCTGCTCGGGGCCCACCACTGAGGGTAGGACCCCCATAAACCTGGGCGGGCGAGACCCGAACTGTATTTGATACCCTTTTTCTATAGTGTGCAGGACCCAACGAGAAACATTTGGCAGTAGCTTCCACGCTGCCAAGAAGTTCTCTAGAGGTACCATCCTCTCGAGAATGGCTTCTGGTTTTGTTGAACTGTCAGAACGGTGCCCTGTAACGGCGAACCGGCAGGGAACACCTGAACTGACTGCTCTAGGACCCTCCTTGGAGGGCATGTAGCCCAGGGCCACTACATTTCTGGGTGGACCCTGGGATACACTCGTGGGAGACCGCTGCGCCCTGTAACACCAGAGGTGGCAGGGTTGGCAGACCGACCTCCAGAGGCGCCGAAGGAGACAGGCACCGTATAATGAGGTGTACACTGCTTCCCTTCGGGGAGGAACGCTCCCATAATCCTGACCCCTCGGGCGTCAGGACCTTTTTCCCCCAGCCTTCTTGGAAGTAATGACGGTCCGCAGATCCGTCTTACCTCTTGAAGGCTGCGGCAGATTGCGCTTCCCGTGTCCCCAATCTTTCTGAGGGGGAGCACGGGAAGCCACACTCTGTTTCTGAGTGGCACGGTGCGAAGAGCTGGCTTTTGATGTTTGGGGCTGCTCTCTGTGATCGGCAGCCCCAGTGAAATGTGAGCGGCGGGGGAGGAGCTTCTGGAACGCGACCGTCTGTTTGGATGCCTCCTGGAACCTCTCAACAACAGTATTTACTGTGTTGCCGAAGAGGCCCGAAGGAGACACAGGCGCGTCCATCAGAAAGTTTTTATCTTTCTCCTTAATCGAACTGAGATTCAGCCAGAGATGTCTCTCAGTAGCCACCAAGGCTGCCATAGAGCGGCCGATCGATTTAGCCGTCTCCTTGGTAGCCCTAAGAGACAAATCTGTGGCCCGACGTAGCTCACACACTACTTCGGGCCCAATACCCCCACCCTCATCAATATCACTTAATAATTCAGCCTGGTAGGCCTGCAACAGCGACATGGTGTGTAAACATGCTGCAGCCTGACCAGAAGCTGAATAAGCCTTACCCACTAGAGCAGATGTTGTGCGCACAGGCTTAGTGGGTAATGCCGGGGCCTTTAGGGAAGATGCCGAATCAGGGGATAAATAGCTCGCTAAATTATCTTCTATTTTGGGCATCTCCCCATAACCGTGCTCTTTATAGTTCATTATAGTGGAATAGTTAGATGTTTGTGTACTATACACCCTATATGAAACTGGTTTCTCCCATGATCTCGACACCTCAGTGTGGAGATCAGGGAAAAACGGCAGACCCCGGCGTTGAGGTTGTGATCGAGTCGGCAGATAACGTTCGTCTAACTTGCTCTTTGAACGAACGTCCTGCTTATCAGCGGGCCAATCAATGTTTAAGCGCTCTACAGCCCGAGTCACAACCTCAACTAGCTCTTCAAATGCTTGTGACTGAGGTGGCGAATCCTCTATTTCTCTGACACTAACACTTTCCAGCTCCTCAGAACTGGACAGCTGCATCAGAGGTGCCTCAGCAGGCGGAAGAAACAGCAGCGTGCTTCCAACCCCAGAGAGAAGGCACTGGATCTATCAGGTGAAGGAAGAGATAAGGCTGGGCCCGTCTCTATCCTCGCTGATAAATCCATTTGCGAACCCCAGGACTGTGATCGCCGCTGTGCCTCAGCAACAGCGGGACCAGAGCCCTGAGGAACGCGAGCCTGAACGTCCTCGCGAAAGAACGCCAGGCGGGATCGGAGTGTCCGTAAAGGAAGCACCTCGCAGTGCTCACAGCCAGCGCCCTCGAGCGCTGACCGTGCATGCTCCTCTCCCAAACAACACAAAGAATGTGTGTCCCCACCCGTAATGAAACGAGGGCAAGGGTGAACACACACTCTAAACTGCTGCTTATCCGCCATAGTGTTGTTTTAAAGTTACTTTACTGAACTAGAAAAACACTGAATCACTGATCACACAAAGCGCTACTGAAGACAACAGAAGCTAGCGCGGCTTTGTTTTGGCAGGCTTTATACTTCCTGGTTCATGACGTCATCCGCCCCTGACGTTCCCTCACACTATTGGACTGATTTCACATGTGCTTCATGACTTCATCATAAGCGTTCCCCATAGCGTCATTCGATGCAACGGGAGTTCCCTTGAAAGGAAACAGCTTTGTCATCCGGATTGTGTTGAATGAATGAATGTCACAGGTTTTGGAACGATATGAGGGTAGATAAATGATGACAAATTTGAAGATTAAACAGATAAATAACAGATAAATCCTGAAATCATATATTGTTTCATGTCTTTTTATGAGTAGTTGTAAACATGGAGCACAAGCGAATCCAGACTTCAGATTGCCTTGACTCTTTTTCTCAGAGAATAGCAGAAGAACAAACACTTTCCAGCTCTGACTCTCCTCATCTATTTCTCTATTAGATTTATGACACATGTTCCCATTTTGAAAACACTCCATTTTTCAACTTCATCATTCAACAGTCCGTGTCTGACAAACTTCAATATTAATGATGTTTATATCCAGATCACTGAGTTAAATCCTTCTTCTCAAAGAAGTTTATTTTCCTCTCGTCTGCCTTTTGCACTTTCAGTGAAATTTTGGCAACCATATACCCCCTCCAATTAAAAATTAAGCCCCTTTTATGATATAAAAATTTATCACTGCTAAGTATACATGCATAATTTTCAAGACTCCCAACATCCATAGGGAGTTTTCTGGACTCTTAAAATAAAAGTAACTTAGAAGGACAATTTCATAGCTGTGTTAGTTTTATCACTTAAGAAATATTTTATCAACTTAATTTTGCTTTAATTTTGACCCTATATTGGCATGCATACAGAATGAAGGCACTGACAGAACGCTACATACGTAATCATACTTTAAACGAAATTAAAGTAATTGTATCTTATGAAAACATTTTCAACACAGTTTCTGATGCTCACCAAGCATAATTCACAATGGACCATTGAATTATAAAAAATTAACACACACCCTGAGGTGGTAAATCAACCCAATGCAAAGCGAATCAATTATTCTGCTTATACCACGGTTGTGTGTGTGTGTGTGTGTGTGTGTGTGTGTGTGTGTGTGTGTGTGTGTGTGTGAGAGAGAGAGAGAGAGAGAGAGAGAGAGAGAGAGAGAGAGAGAGAGAGGGGTATATATATATATATATCCCATCTCATCAAGATGTTAATGTCTTTCTTTATTCAGTCATAAAGAAATTAAGTTTTTTGAGGAAAACATTCCAGGGCCGGGTTTCCCAATAAAGATGTATCTTAGCTCTAAAGAGCGCGTTCTACGAGTGAAGTTACGATCACTCGCAGTAATTCCACGCGCGTTTCCCAAAAATGTACTTAACATGAACATGTGAGAACACGCTCTAATAAGAGTCGCTGTCCATTTGCGAAGTGCTGAAATATAACCTTATATGGAATCGTTTCCTGTGAACTTTTCACCTAATAATTGTCATCTGATGTGGATTAGCAATCAAAACACATGTATATAAAGCAACTACCTACAGGCTGAGGCTCTGACAAAATGGCTGAACAAAAGAAAGCAAGAAAAGATACCTTTTAAAAAGACGAAATAAATATCCTTTTAGAGGTGGTGGAGGAGGAGGAGGCTGACGAAGATGGCATGGGACCACATGCTGGCCAACCAAGAAATGTCCAATACATGGCTGGTTTTCGTGCACGTCAGCAAGTCATTGACAGATTTTTTTGAGTTTTTCCCAGTCTTTGAAGTATATTTTCTACATTATTTATTTATTTATTTATTTTGCCAGCATTTAATTCAGATGTGTATTTATAATTTTTTGTTTGTTACCTGCCCTCATAAAAAAAAAGTGTACAATAAAGTACAATCAAAACTTTATAGTATTATCACAATGCACTTTAAAGGTGCACTTTACAATCACAAGTTAAAGGTGTAATTTGCCGGTTGTCCTGTAGGTGACCTCATAACTCATTTACACTTGGAGCTTTACGATTACTCCAGAGCACTCGTAGATCTACGATCATTTTCAAGAGCTACTTAAGTTACGATGCTTTTGGGAAACAGACCTTAATATTAAGATCACTCGTACGATCATTTTGACGATCAACTTAGGTTTACGATGCTTTTGGGAAACGCAGCCCTGAATGTTTCTTAATATAATGGACTTATATGGCAACCAAAGGGTTGAAGGTCCAAATCAATGCAATTTCAAAGGGCTTCGAAGGGCTTCAAAGGGCTCTGCGCGATCTCAGCCGAGGAAAAAAAAACATTGGTCATTTAAAAAAGAAATTAATTTAAATGTATATACATTTTAACCTAAAATGTGCCACTTTGGTGTTGTTCTTCCTCAGGGCATATGATGTCATCATATTGGAAAGGTCATGTCCATGACTTACGTGGAAGTACCGACCCAGTGCCGAAAAACTCTAAAACTTTAAAATTGCCTGACATCGTTGTTTTGATTTAGTCTTTGCATGTTCGTTTTAACACTGGGACGGTACTTCCATGTACGTGCGTGCGTGACCTTTCCAACGTGATGACGTCAGATAGTGTCAAGTCAAGTCAACTTTATTTATATAGCGCTTTTTACAGCCGATTGTTTCAAAGCAGCTTCACAGTGTTAAACAGGAAAATAATTCAACAAAATTTGATTCGGCTGTGCAGCCGGTATGAAGAAGAACAACACAGAAGTCGCGCATTTGAGGTTGAAAAGTTTATAAATGTTTAATATCTTGTTAGAAAATGACTTATGGTTTTTCTAGATAAGACCCTATTCCTCGGCTGGGATCGTGCAGAGCCCTCTGAAGCCTTTCGAATCCCTTTGAAACTGCATGGACCTTCAACACGTTGGTTGCCATTGAAATAGATTGTGTGGAGAAAAATCCTGGAATGTCTTCAAAAAACATCATTTCTTTTCGATTGAAAAAAGACAATCGTGGATGTGATGGGGGTGAGTAAATTATCAGGAAATATTAAGTGAGATGCTTTACAGTAGATTTTTAATTACTTCATAGCCATGCCAGTCAACTTTCAATTGTTTAATAACTTATTTTTTTAACCGGTTAGAATAAAGCATTCTAAAGTGCCATGAAATAAATGAAACAGATCTATTTCATTTTGGGTATGGGCTATAGGACTATATTAATTATACTTGATTGGAAAAAACAGCATTAAGGGAAAAGTCCCTCAGCTATTTTTATCACATAGTTTCCTAAGAATGATTTCATTGTCTTTTGTAGTTTTTTCCTTCAGTCATCAAAGCATAGGTAAGGTCTAAGTACCATACTGGCGGTACGCAAAAACTACAAGTGAAAAAAAAAAAAAAACAGCAGTTAATGATAAATTACAAGAAAGAAACAAATGAAATGGTACTTAATGGAACATCAATAACAATTGATGTAATCAACAGCTTGGTAGCCTCCATACACCTGGTAGTACTTTATCATGGGAATGACCTGGTTTGCTATAACGTGAAAATGATGGGTTTAGATACTGTGGGGGTAACGGCATTTATTAAAGAGGAAATAATTTGGCCAGTGCTGCAATACATCTGTAAGTACCTTCCTTTTTCACACTCATTTGCTAGAAACTTCACACAACCCCACGGCTCCAGCACATTCAGCTAATTTCTCTACGACGCAAGGTAGATTTATCAACAAAATACAAAGACATACATGAATTCCCTAATACAGCAACAAACCTTTAACATTAGAAGATCATAGCCCTTGAAATAACTTGTGAGAAATTTGTAGCAATGCCTTCTCGTTTCTTGATTTTATGGGGTGCAGAAAAAAGCTTTTTTTTTTCCAGCTTTCAACCATACCACGTCTTTTATGTGATATTCACTGCTTATGATCATTTATCATACTTTCGTTAATCTTTAGAAAATTCCTCAAAGGACCATTACAATGTAAAACATTTACATCACTCAACTACTCACCTCGTTTTAGTTCATAGCCCTGTTAGCCTTTTTCATACAAATATGCATCCATTCGCATCCATCATTCAACACAATCTGACTGCTGAAATTGCATATATTCATGCTAATAAAAACTACTTTTAACAGAAGTGTAAGTAAATGGAAGTAGGTGGCAGGAGTCTTTTAAAATTAATACTTCCATGCAAATCTTGTAATTTCTATGCTAATGTTTGTACTGCACCTCTGTTTGGAGAGCTGTTCACTGTTTAGTGCATAACATTTCTAAAAAGCCATCCAAAATCACATTACACACTGATAAGCAATCCTTAAAAAAATTTAAAAAAAAGAAAAAGAAAGAAAACACTACTATTAACATTACCAACGCAACATTAACATATACACTATCCAGAAGAGCTTGTAGAGTTTGAATGCGTAGTAACTAGTGAGGTTTGACAGTTTATTTCCAATTTTGCTGTTATAGATTACAGTCAATGTGTTGAATTCACAATGCAGTGGATTTTATAAATGTCCCAGGGCTCTATGCTTTAAAATGGTAACCTATATCAGTGTGTGCAGAGAAGTTCTGAAATGAGGAGGCAAAGTCCAGTTTTTTTTTTAAATTCAGGTTGTAATTTCCTATTATCTTTGCAGATTAAATCAGGCTGTGCTTTTACAAAGATGAAATGTATCTTATTTAACAATCTGCTAGGTTTTCAAGTATCACTTTGCCCCCTGACCTCTGCATTTTGGCAATAAGAGGAGAACATGACAAAGTTTTAATATCAGAAAACCATCTACTTCCTGATGAAGATAACCAGAGCTTAATTTCAACCGGACCCTGCTGGATCCTGTTCCAGAAAATGTCCCATTATTTGTTTTTTTTAATGATTTGGCATTAATAAGTCAGTAAGTTGAATAATAGTTGAAAGTGCATGCACTCGTGTGAGACTAAGGGCCAGATTTACTGAGGCAATGTTCATACTGTCTGTCCAGGAATGTGACCTAGAATTATTGACGTCCACACTGTGTATCGCAAATGTTTAGTTTTCTGGAATATCTGCATTGGTTTTTATGGCAATGACGTTGCATTAGTAGGCATAAGACAAAAACAGCAAAAACAACCGCAACATAGAAATGTTTGCAAAACAGATATTGTCTTGTTTACAACATGACATTGTGCAGCCGCCACGTGCTGGACTACTGCATCTTCTGAGGGGCGGCAGAACTATAGGACTCTGGTATGAGTGGAGTATGTAAATGAATCTCACAAAGCGCTCGTTTGCGCTTGTAAATTTACTGTTCCCTTTCAGTCGGTCACGTTGACGCACGGACGACGTTAATTTAATTGGGATCACTTTAGGAGCCCCTATCAGCTTCGAGATAAAGAGAACTGGCCAATGGCCATTGGCGTGCGTGTTTTGCATATCGCACCGCCGCGGGCGCTGGTATAAAGCGGATGCAATCGCCACGCACCATTGTCATTCACTTCGGAGCGAACAGGGTTCAGGTCGAAGACTAAGACTGCTATTCAGCAAGAGAGAGAGAGAGAGAGAGAAGACGCTCGTGTTGGCGTTACAGCACACAACAGCGCGCGACCGCTGGCTCACAGCTGCAGCAAACAATTGCTGTTCTCACAGCACTTTTCAGTGAGTGCAGCACACAGGCTGCACTATTTCCTGTGTGCTGCCGCGGTTTTCCCTGGGTGCTTCAGCACATTTAAGAGAGCGTTTCCTCACAAAGAGCAACACGGGTGTGACACTGCGTCTTTTTCAAGATGTCATTCCACCCGTGCGTTTCTGGATGCGGTCGCTCCTCTCGCCCGCTGACGGTCACAATCGCTGTCTCACGTGTTTGGGCGTTCAGCACCCTGAGGCAGCGTTTGTGGATAGTTCATGTTCTCACGGGACATGACTATCGCGGAGCTTAGATCGAGACTCGCCTGCCTTCGGGAGGTGGGGTCCCCCTCCGCATGCCTCGATCTGGTGTTATTCCTGCCCAACAGCAGGATAGACCTATTCGGCGAATGCCGGGGTGATCTGAGGATTACGGTCAGGGCAAACCCGCCGAGTGAGTCTCCGTGGGCCCCTGATCCCTCACAAGCTCTGCAGCCGGTGGTGCTTCCGAGAGAAACTGCTGGCCCCTCCCTTGGGCGTCCAGTGGTGACTTTGGGGCACCAGCGGATGAGCAGATGTCGATCGCTGCATCGGAGGAGTTTCAGTCCTTGGAGGATGAAGACTCAGCTGTACTGCCTCCCTCTGGGAGAGTGGCAGCGGTTGAGTCAGACCCGAGTTGACGGCTATGCTTTCCCGGGCGCCGAGAAGGTCGGGCTTGAGTGGAACCCTCCACCACGTCCTGAACCTTCAAGGTTGGATGATGGGTTTCTCGGGGCGGCTCGCGCTGGTTCTCAGCGTCCGCCCTGGTGCCTTTCTTCCCGGAAGTGCATGGTGAGCTGACTAGGTCGTGGCGGCGCCTTTCAGCGCCAGAAACAGACCTAGCGGCTCCTCCTCCTCACTACCCTCGGCGGCGGACAGGCCAAGGGGTTACGTGGGGATCCCGCCGGTTGAGCGGACGTCGCGACGCAACTGTGTCCGGCGACTGCCTCCAGCTGGCGTGGTGACCCGCGTCTCCGTCCAGGGCCTGTAGGTTCTCTTCCAACCTCGTTGCGAAGGCTTACAGGTCCTGTGGACAGGCGTCCGCCCTGCACGCCATGAGTTTGCTCCAGGTGCACCAGGCCCAGGCGCTCATGGACCTGCGAGGGTAGACCTGACCCAGAGCTCCTCCGGGAGCTCCGGACGGCGACGGACCTTGCCCTCCGGGCGACGAAAGTCACTGCCCGTTCCATTGGTCAGGCGATGTCCACCTTAGTGGTCCAGGAACGGCATCTCTGGCTCAACCTGGCCGACATGAGGAGACCGACAAGTATCGGTTCCTGGACTCCCCATTTCGCCGGCCGGGTTGTTCGGGCGACGCGTCGAGAGCTTCGCCCAACAGTTCTCGGCCGCCCAGAAGCAGACGGAGGCTATCAGGCACATCCTGCCCCGGCCCGCTCCACCGCCGGCCGTAGCACCTCCGCCTGCCCGTCGCCGAGGCGTCCACCTGCCGCCGCCTCCGCTCCGCCCGGCCCAGCAGCAGTCTACATCACGCCGTGGGCGTGGAGCCGGCAGCGGGAAGGGCGTCCAGCCCGCTCAGGCCGCTGCCAAGCCAGGTGGCAAGCGCCCGTCGTAAGAGACCCTGAGGCGGGCCGCCCAGAGATGGAGGAAACTGCTCTTCAGGAGATGGCTGCAGCACCACTCCTTTCCCGGAGGAGGGCCGGGGAGAATTTTTGTTCTGTATTTTCTGTTCCGCCGCTGGTCCCAGCGCCAGCGGTACCAAATTGTCCAGAAAGAGCAGTTTCCAATATCTCTGGGTGCCAAGAGAGCGCGTCTGTCGGTGGGCGCGCTCCCATGCCTTGTCACCCTCGGGCGCCTCTCTGTTCGCCAGCAGGGGATGCCGGCTGCCGGGACGCACTCAAGAGGCCTTCCTGCACTCGCACATCCCCTCAGCGGAAGCAGGTAGTGTTGCACAGCACACACAGGTCCCACTGCGAGCCGCCACCAGGCCGTTCAGTCGGATCCCTGCATGCCGCCTCGCTGCCCCGCTGCGGGTACGTCAGTGGTGCCGATGGTCCCGCTTGCACGGTCCCTGGGAGCCTGGCTACGCTTCCCAGGCCGTCTCGCTGGCTCATCCGTATCATCAGACTCGGCTATGCGATTCAGTTCGCCTGGCGTCCCCCAAGTTCAGGGCATCCACTTCACCTCCGTGTCGAAGGAGGATGCTCCTGTGCTCCAGGGGAGATCGCGGTCCTACTGGCGAAGGACGCGATAGAGCCGGTCCTCTAGCCGATATGAAGACTGGCTTCTACAGCCCGTACTTCATTGTACCCAAGAAAGCGGCGGTTACGGCCAATCTTGGATCTGCGGCGCTTGAACCGGTCCCTTCACAGGCTGCCGTTCAAGATGCTCACGCGAAACGCATCTTCAGGTGCGTCCGTCCCCAAGATTGGTTTGCGGCGATCGACCTGAAGGACGCGCGTACTTTCATGTCTCGATCCTCCTCGACACAGGCCATTTCTTCGCTGCGTTCGACGGACGAGCATATCAGTACAAGGTCTTACCCGCCGGGCTAGCCCTGTCGCCCGCGTCTTCACGAAGGTGGCGGAGGCGGCCATTGCTCCCATGAGGAGCAGGCGTTCGCATCCTCAACTACCTCGGCGACTGGCTGATTCTGGCGCAGTCGCGAGGGCAGTTGTGCGAACACAGGGACAGGGTGCTCAGACACCTCAGCCAGTTGGGGCTTGGTCAACTGGGAGAAGAGCAAACTCTGCCCCACGCAGAGGATCTCTTTCTCGGGATGGAGCTGGACTCGGTCGCCCAGACAGCGCGCCTCACCGAGGAGGCGCGTCCAGTCGATGTTGAACTGCTTGAATTCGTTCAAGCGCCAGAACAGCGGTACCACTGAAACAGTTTCAGAGGCTCCTGGGGCATATGGCATCTGCAGCGCGGTAACGCCGCTCGGATTGCTTCATATGAGACCGCTTCAACGCTGGCTACGATCGAGTCCCGAGATGGGCGTGGCGCAGCGGTTCCCTCCGTGTCCAAGTGACGCCGAGTTGCCGCCAAACCTTCAGCCCGTGGTCGGACCCTTCATTTCTACGGGCAGGAGTGCCTCTAGAACAAGTGTCCAGGCATGCTGTTGTCTCCACGGATGCCTCATCCACCGGCTGGGGTGCCACGTACAACGGGCTTGCAGTTTCGGGTCTTTGGACGGGACCCCAACTGCAATGGCATATCAATTGCCTGGAGTTGTTAGCAGTTCATCTTGCACTCAGCCGCCTCAAGGGGCCGCTCAGAGGTAAGCACGTTCTGGTCCGTGACGGACAGCACCGCGGCCGCTGCGATCAACAAACAGGGTGGTCTACGCTCGCGTCGCATGTCACAACTCGCCCGCCATCTCCTTCTGTGGAGTCAGAAGCATCTGAGGTCGCCGCGCCACTCACATTCGGGCCGGCTCAATCGTGCAGCCGACGAGCTCTCACGTCAGCAGGTGCTCCCGGGAGAGTGGAGACTCCATCCCCAGGTGGTCCAGCTGATATGGAGCCACCGGGACCGCGCAGGTAGACCTGTTTGCCGCCCGGACTCGGCCCATTGCCAGTTGTTTTACTCCTGACCGAGGAACCCTCGGCTCGGATGCCCTGGCACACAGCTGGCCCCGGGGCCTACGCAAGTATGCGTTTCCCAGAGAGCCTTCTCGCACAGACACTGTGCAAAGTCAGGAGGGCGAGCAGGTCCTGTTGGTAGCTCCGTATTGGCCCAGCAGGACTTGGTTCCCGGAACTAGTGCTCCTTGCGACAGCACCTCCTTGGCCCATTCCTCTGAGGAAGAACCTCCTGACTCAGAGACGAGGCACCCTTTGGCACCCGCGTCCGGACCTCTGGTCTCTCCATGTTTGGTCCCTGGACGGGACGCGGAGGTTCTAGGTGGGTTACCACAGACTGTGGTAGACACCATCACTTCCGCTAGAGCCCCGTCTACGAGACGACTCTATGCGTTGAAGTGGAACCTGTTCGTCGACTGGTGCTCCTCTCACCGAGAGGACCCCCGAAGGTGTTCGGTCGGGTCAGTGCTTTCCTTCCTACAAGAAGGGTTGGGCGAAGGCTGTCTCCCTCCACCCTCAAGGTGTATGTTGCCGCTTATCGCCGCAAATCATGACTGGGTAGAAGGTAAGTCCTTGGGAAAGCACGATCTGATCGTCAGGTTCCTGAGGGGGGCAAGGAGACTAAATCCGCCTCGCCCCCCCTCTATACCCTCTTGGGACTTAACTCTGGTGCTTACAGCACTGCAGAGAGCGCCCTTTGAGCCCTTGCAGTCAGCTGAGTTGAAAGTCCTGTCTTTGAAAACAGTTCTCCTGGCTGCAGTGGCCTCCATCAAGAGGGTAGGGGACCTGCAGGCATTTTCGGTCGACGAATCGTGCCTGGAATTCGGGCCCGGTAACTCTCATGTAATCCTGAGACCCGGCCGGATATGTGCCCAAGGTTCCCACCACTCCCTTTCGGGATCAGGTGGTGAACCTGCAAGCGCTGCCTTCGGAGGAGGCAGACCCAGCCCTGGCTTTTCTCTGTCCCGTCCGTGCCCTACGGATGCGTGGACAGAGCATGCTTTAGGACCTCAGAGCAGCTCTTCGTCTGTTATGGAGGACAGCAGAAGGGAAAGGCTGTCTCCAAGCAGAGGATGGCCCACTGGATAGTGGATGCTATCGTCTTGGCGTATGATTCCCAAGGCGTGCCCTGCCCGCTGGGGTTAGAGCCCACTCCACCAGGGTGTGGCCTCTTCCTGGCGCTGGCTCGTGGCGCCTCGCTGACAGATATTTGTAGGGCTGCGGGCTGGGCGACACCCAACACGTTCGCTAGATTCTATAGCCTACGTGTAGAGCGGTAGCTTCCGTGTGCTCGCTTCCCATAGCCAGTAACACCGAAGTGCCCGTTCTAGTGTCGCTTGCTGCGCCACTCCCTTCCCCTTGGAACGGATATGTGCGCTTATATGCTCCAGTCGAGTTTCCCAGGATGGCGAACCCTGTCGAGTCCTCCGCAACCCTCGGCAGTCGGACGTGGCGGGCGTCAGGCGCCAGGTCTAACACTCGTAAGCATTGGTGGAACTTGTGTTAGGCTGGGTTCCATATGATGTGACCCCTCGGCGGTCCCATATGTGTATTCTTCCACGGTAGTGCTCCTCGGCGAGCCGTGTCTTTCCCTCGGCAGAGCCCGCTCTGCCGTCTCAGTCTGGTGTTGTTCCCCGCCTACTTGGCCGGGCCACCCCTGGGACTTTCGTATGTTGTACTGCCCACGGCCAGTCCATACGTGTATTCTCCACATGGAATTCCCTCTGGGCTTGATGTGGCTTCCGCGGCGTCCTCGGGCACGCTTTCCCAGCGTTATCCAATAGTCTGCTGAATGGGTCTTGCGGAACAGCAGTGTGACTCCCCTGCGTGAGTTCCGCCCGGTGCAGACGGGTCTGAGGGCTTTTGCGGGCGCTGGAAGTGGTAGTAAACTGTGGCGTTTTCCAAAGATCCCAGTGTCGGTAACGTCCGGCGTCGTCGAACGTGACCGACTGAAAGGGAACGTCTCGGTTACGTATGTAACCCTCGTTCCCTGAGGAGGGAACGGAGACGCACGTCCGTCGCCACAGTTGCTGTACCATCACTACAGGGCGAGTCACTAGTTCGGCTCCTCAGTGAAAAACAATGGTGCGTGGCGATTGCATCCGCTTTATACCGCGCGGCGGGTGCGATATGCAAAACACGCCGCCAATGGCCATTGGCCAGTTCTCTTTATCTCGAAGCTGATAGGGGCTCCTAAAGTGATCCCAATTGCGTCGGTAGCGTCCGGCGTGCGTCTCCGTTCCCTCCTCAGGGAACGAGGGTTACATACGTAATCGAGACGCTTTTTTCCGCCATTATTTACTGCCGAAAAAAAGCATGTCTTAAACCAGGCGCTAATTTGCGCTGCTCTTGGTAGATTGCATTGGTCATTATGCAAATTATTAATAATTTGCAATAATTTGCGCGTCATCAGTAGATCCCGCACAGAGCTTTCCACCCCCATCGGCTCTTTTGTGGAATTGCGCTTTCACACAAATTTGCCGTTTAGTAAATCTGGACCATAGTGAGACACAGTATATGAGGTTATGTTTTGCTATTGGCCGTCAACAAAATATATATATTTTTGACTGGTCAGCTGAAGTTCAAAATCACTTCCAGTAATGCTTATTGCACGCAGTGAGGAGCGGCAAGTTTTAAGAGAGTGTATATAGGCCTACATGAAGCATTATTTCATCATTTAAGCATTATTCTATTAAAAATAAGGGTCAAAAAGACATTTTTTATATATCAAACCATAAGGTCCACTTGACCAAGTGTCGAGGTGTCCTTGAGCAAGACACCTAACCCCGGCTGCTCCCGACGAGCTGGATGCTGCCTTGCATGGCTGACACCGCCGTCGGTGTATGAATGAGAGAGTGAATGGGTGAATGTGAGGCAACATGTAAAGCGCTTTGGATGGCCATGAGTCTGTTAAAAGCGCTATATAAATAGAGTCCATTTACCATTTACCATTAATAAAGTTTAATGTTTATTTTATTTTTTTTTTTTTGTGTGTGTGCTTGCTGCTGTTCAGTAAGCTTTGTGTTATTTGTAGCTTGTGACATCTTTGTCAACAGCAAGACAATCCCAGAATGCATTTCTGTTCACCTCCATTCATCTGATGTTCCTGGTTAATTCTGTCATCTGCTTTCAAATAGCATGCAATGCTTTCAGAGTTTCAGCTTGTATGCGCTCAGTCTAGTGAAAGCAACTACATAGGGATCATGTATAATGTAGCATTAGTATTAGTGTTACTGTGATTTCAGAAGTAAATGACTTTATGTCTCCATTCCAAAGAGCCACAATCAAACAACTCGTATTCCCAGAGTCCTCCACACTATCACAATTCTTGTCGGCACAAATATCTGACACTTCTTTGACAAAAGTTGAATGAGTGATGTTTGATGGAAATATTTCATACTGCTCAGGGTGACAAAAGCGTTTTCCTTTTCTCCCCATATTAATACAGGTCAATATTTCCAGAATGACACATTGTTCCACATGAAGACGAAGCAGAAGGCGTGAAATTACTGATAACGGTGTCCACATTAATGCAACACAAAAGTCAACAAGGGCGACAATGTCCTCTAAATGTATAACCACTGAGTCGATTACAAAAATTGACATGTAATTTGACATGTTTCTTTTTTTGGATTGCTCACAATGCAAGGAACACAATGAAAAAGCTGTTTTATATATTAACATGTACTAAATAGGAGAGAAGGCTTGTCAAATCAATGCGATAAATATACAAAAGTGTTTTGTTTTCATGTTTTATGGGACATTTACATCATGACTGTAAAAACTGTATATTCTATCCCCTTACAATTAAAACTCCTTACTCCTAAACCTACCCATCTCAGTTGCGTATGTAACCCTCGTTCCCTGAAGGAGGGAATGGAGACGTTATGTCGACATATTGGGGGCTCCCTGAAGTGATTACAATACGTTGGGGATGTCAGCGTAACGTCAAACGTGACTGAGAGGAACATTTTTATCACTTAAATATACATATATATATATATATATATATATATATATATATATATATATATATATATATATATATATATATATATATATATATATATATATATATATATATATATATATATATATATAGTCTGATTTATAAACTGTTTTCCTCATTGGGACCAAACATGTCCTCACAAGGATAAGGATTTTGGATATTACCATCTTTGTGGAGACATATAGGGTTTACCAGGACTATCCCCTTACACTAATCCTATCCCCAAACCTACCCATCACAGAAAACTTTCAGCATTTTTACATTTCACAAAAAAAAAAACTTGTTTCCTCATGGGGACCTCAATTTAGGACCCACGGTGACACCAGTCCCCATGAGTCTGTATGCATTCAGGTTGAAGTCCCCACCGGGATAGAAAGACATGAACACACACACATACACGCATACAAGCAGAAATGTGAATGTTCATGCCGAGTGTGAATTGGACAGGGTTCCCTTTGCACAGAAAGTTGGTGCCAAATACTCACATTATAAACCTTAAGAAATTGTCCTCAATTTCCAACCCTAGGAGTAAAGCATTTTGGGTCTGTGCTCTGTGGATTATCCTGTGGGTGGACTGACCTCCACAGACTGAAGGACACAGCATGTCTCATCACATATGACAATTGTGCTGAGACCTTGAGGACTCCAGCAGATTAATCTGATTGAAATTTCATTTGTCTCTTTTCTACCCCTCTCTTTTTTCTTCTCTCCCTCTCTCCTTTCTCTTTCCCTCTGGTGGACTGTGTCCTGTTTCTGGGCACTTATATCTGGAACAATATCGAACTTGTAAGGCACATACATACTGTACAGCTGCTTCAAAACATTAGCACTTAAAAAGCACTTGAAGCTAGGATCTTCTGTTTTCTGTTTGTTTTATTGAAAATCATACATCCGATTGCTGGAAAAAGTGATAGCACTTCTTCTCAACAAGCCACATGTACGGTGTACATAATCATACTTTTTTAGACCTCATAAAAGACTTCAGGTCACAGGAAAAATGTCAGATCTTCTACAATTAGGCATTTGTAGAAACAGCTTCAGACAAATCAACCTCAGACATAAGGACATCAGATGAAATGGCATCAGACGAAATCTCAGAAATATGTAATTCATAATGAGTTTCATTTAAAAGGATGCTTTTACACAGTTTAAATAAAAAGCTGCCACAAAAAGCACTTCCACTGCTATATTCCAGGGCCTTGACCAGACATTGAGGTTGTCAAATTGTTAAATATATTATAGCCATATTTAATTGCATTTGTTTTCGCTAGGATAAATTCACAGTAAAGCATCATTTTAAATGAAACTTCTTCCATCCATTTTCTACTTGTCCTATGTATGGTCACAGAGAGACTAGAGCTTATCCCAGCATTTCTGGTTGCAGGCAGGGAAATGCCCTGGGGTGCTTTTCCCAAAAGCATCGTTAGCAAACTATGGTCGCAAGTTCTGTTGTTATCAACATAGTTCAACGAGTCTGTGTTTCCCGAAACCATAGTTCCAACAAAAGTTCGCAAACAGCATCACAAACTTGAGTGGTTGCAACGACTGCTCATGACCTGTGTTTAGAAGCATAGTTTATGTTTTGCATGAGACGTGGACTTAGTAAATCTTTATCTATAAGCAAGCCGCCATTTAGTAATCTATATATTTTATTTCAAATACATACAAAAATTCATACATTCATACTTTTAGTTTTTCAAGAGATTTACAGCACCATTTTTGAAGAGTGCAGGTGTGTACTGCTGTAGTACGTAAGTATGAGCCTATGATTGAATCTGGAAATAAAACAAAACATTTGAAATAGTCCCAGGATGCCATGTCCATAATTTATAGCAAAACATTTAGCATTAATACGATCTCAAACGGATTCATTAAAATAAGTTATTACTCAACCATGTGTGTGACATCATTAACCAATGTGGTTGAACGACCAATTTGCGACAATACATTTCGGGAAACAGTCGTGACTGGCTAGTTGATTTCTTCAATGACGCATCATAGTTCGGCAGCGAGTTAAGTCATTGGGAAACTCAACCCTGGATGGGTAATGAATGGCACATTTCTTAAGTTTTGTCTGATGCTGTCATCCAATTGTTTTATGTCTAAGGCAGTTTTGTCCACAGCCTTTATATCTAAGCTGTTTCATCTGCAGTGGGATGGCTTTGCATTCATGCTCTTGGTATTTTACAACTTACATTCATTACACAATCATCTGATCTTATATACGATTATAATAAATAAGAGAATATCTGGCAGGAATTATAGCCTACAAAACCCACATGAAAAAATACTACAGTATATTATAGTAAAATTAAAGAAATAATATAGTGTTTTTGAACCATACTATAGTAAATATACTACAGTAAATTGTAGTATATTGTATTATATTATAGTATTTACTACACTTTGTTAATTTATCGTAGTATATTTACTAGAATGGTTCAAAAACACTATAGTATTTACTAGAGTCGTTTTACTATAATATACTATAGTATTTTTTCATGTGGGTACACACCAAATATTAGAGGTTGTCATTGTGTTTTAGATACAATTAGTGTCCATGTCTAATCATCATCCAAGAAAATATAATCATTGTTCCTGTTTAGATTCTGAGGTCATCGTATGGAGTAATATACCAGTGACAGAGAGAATATGTAACTATTGCATTTTAAATACCTCTGTGATAGAAGATGAGAAGCATTTCCGGTAACACTTTATTTTGATGGTCCCTTTTGAACATTCTGTTGACTATAAGTAGCGTTGCTCCTACAAGTCAACTAACTCTCATCAAAGTATTATTAGACTGTCTGCTTAATATCTGCTAACACTTTATTCTAATGATCTTTCAACAGACATTCTACTGACTATTAGTAACCTTGGAACTACATGTCAAGTTTTTCTAACCCTAACCCTACCAGTCTACTGAAACTCTACTAACACTCTAATGATATTTAGTGGACATGTAGGTGCAACGCTACTTATAGTCAACAGAATATGTTAAAGGGACCATCAAAATAAAGTGAAACCGCATTTCCTGTATGATTGTTCTCTGTATGCGGATCTCGCTCTTGTTGGTGATGTTTGTATTGATGTGTCACATTTGCGATTCGGAGTATGCATGGAGATTGTATATATATATATATATATATATATACCATGGAATGAACAAAAGAGCATCTGCCATGCTATTTTGAGCTATTAGGGGTTTGATAAAAAAAAAGACTGGTATGTAGTAGTTTTAAGGGTAGTACTTTGTTTCGATTGATAAATCCCCAAATATAATCTTACCGTCCACGCAGGCTGGCCTGGCTCTCGTTGTCCCAGCAATCTGTCCTTTCTTACATGCACAGCGGGCCGTCTGTCTGGCAATCGTCCTGCGTGGTTGACTGCTGTCTCTGTCTAGAGTGACAATCTCACAGGTGCCTGCTGCCAGTTGACCTGCAGGACATAACCAGAGATAGAAGAAGGGTTCATAAGGGAACACTGCAAAAAAGATTACCATAGCAGTCAGCTTTCTAACATAATCAGGTTGCTTTTTTAATGGAGTTCTCAGTTGTGCATTGTATATGTATCAACTTTTATGCATAATTATCTGTCAGATGAGACAATTGAAGACATGCAATACGAGTAATGTAATTTGAGCAGCATAGCTCGAATAATTTGAATTTGATGAGAAATGTTACATTTTATATTAAAATGTCAAAATGAGAAATTGCTGAGATTTTACTAGTCTTTTAGTAACTCTAGAGAAGAGTTTTTTCCTCAGTAAAAATGTGAGATCGAGGGGAGTGAAGTAACACGCAACAATCGAGCAACAATTTTGTTGTCTATGAGAAACAACTGATCATTTTTAACCTTCCCTTTCTATGTCAGTGTGTGCTAGAGATGACCAAAAAAAGTGTTTTGATTGTTTTTTTGAAGTCTAATAAAAAGCCCATTAACCACTGCATCCTTGAGTCCTTCATCCCTTGCCTCACCTGACAACAAGTAACATTTAAAATATATTTTAAATGTAATGTTTTATACATAAAATATGTGAAATAGAGATATATGTCAATATATGGAATTTCTGATAGCTGAGCATTTATGTGCATTTGTTTTTACTCTATACAAGCATAATTTAGAATGTTTCATATATGAGACATATATGTCAACATATGTATTATACATACATAAACATATATAATGTATGGGATACAATTATATGTCAATATATGGAATTGTTCCAATTTCTAATAGGTTTCATATGTGTTTTTACTTTATATTTTGCATATATTGATATTTCATATATACATTTCCGTTTGGGTTGTTTTCATTATGTTTTAGTTCAGTCTCTGTGACCTAGTCTTTGCCAGTCTGTATAATTATTTCTATCACCTGTGTCTTGATAATTACCTCATTTGCCCTGTGTATTTAGTCTTCAGTTCGCCCTCAGTGTTTGTTTGTCATCGTCAGTGTAAACTTGTGTGTTTTGAGAGGACACGCCAGTAAAGTTTGAGCTTCCTGAGGTTTTGGTTATTAAAGATCCTGTTTCAAGTTCTTCATCTTTGTGAGTTTTGAGCAACACTGTCGTGACATTAGGTCACTTTTTCAAAACTTTTCAATAAGAAATCTGCAATTTTTTTACAGTAATTCCATGTTGATACATATTCTAAATCTAATAAAAGATGTAAGTGAGAACCTACAGGTGTTAGTCTTTCAGTTTATTACCATCCATTCAAAAGAGGAAAATTTAGGAATAACTTTGTACTACAATGTGAACATGGGGTATGTAACATACTGTAACAGTAGAAAGTGTCATTCTGCTTTTGTAAATACATTTTACAAGCTTAAACGCTTGTTAGGAGAACTCTGAAGCGTTTTGAAAAACTGGAGAAACATGTCCTATAGTGATTGTACAAATGTAAATACTCATGTAGGTAAACACATTGCAACTGTAGGACATCCACAAAGACAATTGAATGAAATGTATCAACCAAAAAGCACAGGTTATTTTTGAAGATTGTTCTCACCCCTTGAATATTACATTTCAGCTTTTACCATCAAAAAGACACTTTAGGAAACCTCAAGCAAGGAAAATGGAGTATCAATTGTCATTTGTGCCAACTGCTGTTAAACTTTTAAATACTGGGATCTGAGTGTGAGGGTTTTTTTGTGTTTCTTTGTGGTGAAGCCAAAGACAAATTTCCGCTTGTGATCGATATACAGACAATACATTTATTGCCTATAATTCAAGTAAAATTATATAAATCAAAAACACAACTTCAAAGCATTTCCAAGCTTCATTTGGGGCCATTTTGTCACCTTCTGCCTCTCTGTGCAGCCCTCAGATTAACCTGTCTATGTGAAGCTGGTCTACAGGGAATCTGCTTCCTGCTCCAGACCTGAGAATTCTGATTGGCAGTGAGTCAGAGCTGTGATTTAAACTGACCCAGAGTCAGCGTGCTGAGATAGAACAGGGTTAATTAACTTAACGCACAGGTCACAGTCAGGCTAATGGGGAATCTTAAGATACACCGCCGTACTGCCGCACCAAATGTGTGTGTGTGTGGTCAAAGGTTAAACAACATCAAGCTTAACAAGATGTTTGTGTTTTCATGGAATTTATACAACCTTTAGCCTAAATATTGCAGAGTGTATGAGTTGGATTATGTAAAAATCCATTTGCCAGTGTGTTTGCTGTCTAGATGAGACTTCTTAAGCTTTGATGAGAAAAACAACTCCCTGATATTTCATAATTTGGCTGCTGTTTTTTTCTTTTTCTTTTTTTTTTCCCTCCTCCATAAAGCCATACATTCTTATAGGTGGGTTACACAACTTTTAAACTCTTTCCCGCCATTGACAGAATGTTCATGTTTTTACAGTTATACGGTAAGGGGCACTATGACAAATCTTCTGAAAGAGTCCAGAATCTCCTGATCAAAACACATACAAAGAATATGCAGAAACAAGCGATATCAAATGTGATCGTATGCATATGTAAAATAACACAATCATCAACATTAAAGGTGGAGTGTATCTATTGACAGAAATGCAATATAATATACATAACTATGTTTTCAGTGGAGTATAAAGACCTTACATAATGAACCGTTATGTTTTTATTACCTTAGAATGAGCCATTTCTATCTACAAACACCACGGGTCTCCATACAGGGAAATCGTCATTTTGCGGCGTCATGTTTCTACAGGAGCCCTAAAAGGACAATCTTCTCTACAGAGCACTAGCTACTCTCTGCTGTCTCAGACAATGACATGTTTGTCCTGTGTCGGCCACTATATCTTCTCTATGTGCTTCCAAATGGAGGGGTAAGGGGCGGGTGATTGCAATTTACAACCTCACCTCTAGATGCCGCTAAAATGTACACACTTTAAACAGTATAAAACTGCCTAATGTTACTGAATGAAATGTCAACCCAGGACGAGCTATAGGACTGTGCAAACATTAGGCATGTTGATGGACAAGATCTACTCCATCTATGTTTTGATCATCGTTCTAAATACGGTCTGGATGTAAGTCTTTGACAAAAACTTTTTCTCAGCTTTTTGCTCAAAATTTAACTTTTTTGACCCAGATTCAAGTGTTCATAAAAAAAGAATGCATAAAGCTAGAATAAAGCTTTTGTTTAAAGAAGAGGGTCTGTTCTTTCTTTTGATATATTGCATGTTCAAATATTCATACAACAAAATATTCAGGGGGCCATGCAATTATTGTGAAAATGGTCAAAAACACTGGCATGGAAAAAGAGTTAAGAAATAATTTCCTTTCATATTGCATGAAAATTCGAAAGGTGTTTACCTTTTCAGTACACATGGAAATTAAAATAAATAGAGCCAATTCGAAGTCTGAAACTTCTACTTTGAAAAAAAAACATCAATGTTATTTATTTATTTCCTCTGTTAATTGCTTTCTGCAAGCGAGCCGTGTGAAACGCAAATTTGCGGTTGTGTAAGTTTCCTTCCTTCCACTGATTTCCATTTCCCTCAAACCAAAAAAAGCATGGAAACTTTGAAACAAAAATCTCTAACATAAACATGACCTATGTTAAAAAGACCAGGAAATGTCCTCTCCTTTCTAGACTGTCTCTCCCTCTATGATAAAAAGCTATTTCTCTATTTCTCTTTGCATCAACTCTCATTTCATTTATATTCTTTCCCTCCTCCACACTTTTGGATGATGTCGGATAATGATATGTCATATGTGCGTAGCAGCGGGAAATCCATCTTTCTCTTTAACACTCATTTCTGCAGAGATTGCATTTGTCTGCCAGATCTGAAAATCCCCAACAGGAACTGCAAAAAACCTTCCCCTTACATTGCTATAAGCATAGTAAGACATTAAGAGATGAGATGAAGCCTTTTGAAAATCTCCTTTTTGTCAGCAATTTTTTATCAGCATTTATGCACTGAATAACATTCTTCTGCTTTTTGTCCTAGTTTAGACTACATCTTGTTTTTCTGTTCTCCATTGGTATTGAATTAATATATTACATTATTATTCTTTTAAAGCTGCTCTTCTATGTATCTTTAAAGGGGTACCATTTTTTCTTGATCTTTTTATGAAATAGCTTAAATCATATTGAAACATACTGCAGCTTTCATTAGCTGCAACTCCTATTACTGAAATGTAGCAATACATACTTCTTAAACATCATCTTTCTTGAGTATTATGCAAAGATCAACCAAGCAATAACTGTGGAAAGATGCAATTATTAATGTAATTAGGTTTAGAAGGTATTCATCCTGATTAATGTCAATGCTACATACATTTACATATCTAAGACACATATTAGGTGTTCAGAACCATGGCTTGCCCAAACACAGGATAGATACTATTATTTCTGAAGACCAGATACACTAATGATAAGAACAAAATGTGGTCAAGACTCAAACATTTTGAAGCTTCTGACTCTGCAGCACACATTAGTCTGCATATCCTTCTGAAGGAATGAGCCTTATGTCCTTTCAAGACACATCTCAGAGGAAGAGAAATGGTAGACATAAAAAAAAACTAAATCCACACACACACACACACACACACACACACACACACACACACACACACACACACACACACACACACACACACACACACACACACACACACACACACACACACACACACACACACACACACACACATTGTGTAAACACATGTTGTGTTTCCATGATTTATGGGGACATTCCATAGGCGTAATGCATTTTATACTGAACAAACCATATGTTCTATCCCCCTACACTGCCCCTGCCCCTAAACCTACCCATCACAGGAGACATGCTGCATTTTTACATTTTCAAAAAACATCACTTAGTGTGATTTATGACCTGTTTTCCTCATGGGGACCAAAAATGTCCCCACAAGGACAAGGATTTTGGATATTGCCATCTTTGTGGGGACATTTTGTCCCCATACCGTAGGGATTACCAGTCCACACACACACACACACACACACACACACACACACACACACACACACACACACACACACACACACACACACACACACACACACACACACACACACACACACACACACACACACACACACACACACACACACACACACACACTGCCTTCTTCTCAGTTTTCCTTAATTTGTCTGATATTGAGAGATGTCACTTAAACAATAATGCTGAAATAAATGCATCTTTGCTGTCTTTACTGCAATGCGCATACAGTTATTGATTCAGCTTGAGTTCCTATCAGGGCTCACAGTTTTGTCAACTACTAACAAGCATCAGCTTATACCAGGGGTGTCAGTAGTGGGGAAAAGTTGTGACTGAGTACAGGGGGCTCATAGCAATCCCACCGATGTCCCTCATTATTCCTACCAAGGGCCCAATGCTAAAAACTGTACAAGCGACCCAGAAAACAGACACCGGCCAGTACCAAAGGCACTTTTTCAAAACTCTTCATATTCATATTTTCAACATGAATAGCCAGTTCATTTCACCACAAAATCACAATGTGAAATTATGTCTCAATATAAGCTTTTTCGACAATGACGATGGCAACAATTTTCACTTAGCATACACTGTCACCCATAACACACCCACCTAAACATACTAACAACTGAGAGCAGTACATGATGCAATATTATCTTTGAAGTTTACAGTTAATAAATCACTATGTCATTAATAATATAAATGTCCTTCTCATCGGAAGGACAGTGCTTGTTACAGTATAGTGTCCACATCACTATACTGGGGCGTTAGGAACCACACAGACCACAGGGTGAGGGTGCTGGGCTCACTAACACTTCTTCCAGCAGCAACCTGGTTTTCCCTGGTGGTCTCCCATCCAGGTACTGACCAGGCTCAGCCCTGCTAAGCTTCAGTGGGAAACCAGTCTTGGGTTACAGGGTGATATGGCTGCTGATACATTAGTTGATTGATTAATGCATTAGTTAACATGAACTAAACATGAACAGTGCCTGTAACTTTACTGTTTTTGTAAGGTTTTCTTACTGTACATATTTACATTAGTTTTATGTAGCAGTTGACACTCTAAGGATGAACATTTCTTACTCACCATCTGACTCTAAAGGTAAAAATGCTGATGTGTACCTTATCAACATTATTTTAAAAAAGCATGTATTGATGGTTTTGAGAACCTTATTATTAAGTGTAAACTATTTCAACTTTAACAGATGTGCTAACATTTGTAGGTTCATTACAAAGTTAATAAAAGTAAATGCTTTGTCAATGGTAAGTCATGTTAATAAAGAGTCTACAAATGTTAGTAACACGTTAGTTAATGTTGAAATAGTGTATACTTTACAATAAGTAAGGGTCACACATTCCATTAATAAATGCATTGTTGAATGTATGTAATGGTAGTAAAGTGCATATAAACACGAACAACCTATCCATTCATATGGTTTCCACTGTAGAATTCAACATGTCCTCCAACCAATAGGCCTATAAATCGTTTGTCACTTCCTTGAAATTTGACCCATAGGAGCGTTCACTAAAGTTGTGCCCCTATCGACAATATTTTAATTAATGTAATCCGACCCATAGGGTAACACTTTATAATAATGGTCATTAGTTAACATTAGTTAATGTATTAACTAACATGAACTAACCATGAGCAGTACATTTGTTACTCTCTTTGTTCATCTGTGTTAACATTAGTTAATAAAAATGCAGCTGTTCACGGTTTGTTTTATGTTAACTAATGTAGTTAACTAATGTTAACTAATGACCATTATTTTAAAGTATTACCGAATTATGTTTAACAACAGTGCAAAATCAATGGCTTATTAGATAATGTTGATAAGGTACACAACAGCATTTTTACATTTATAGTCAGATGGTTAGTTAGAAATGTTAGAAATGTTTGAAGAGTTAGAAATGTCCATCCGTAGAGTGTGTCAACTGCTACGCAAAACTAATGTAAATATGTACGGTAAGATAACTTTACAAAAACAGTAAAGCTACAGGCATTGATCATGGCTATTTCATGTTAACTAATGCATTAATTTATTGCACTGTTAATGTGAATAGATGCATTAATATATGTGTTAGTTAACATTAACAAACATTACCTAATGCTGAACAGAGGTGTTGTTCATGATTAGTTCATGTTAACTAATGCATTAACTAATTTTAACTAATACAACCTTATTGTAAAGTGTTATGGACAAGAGAATATCTAAAGGGGTCTATAAAAATACCCTAACCCAAATTAACACAGCCAACTAAACACACTCTTACCCTAACCAAACAGTTCAACTTCACTGCATAATGAAGCACTGATTTTTGATAAAGAGTTGTTTGGGAAAATTGGGAAAACACTCTGTTCACAATGCAAAACTCATCTGACAATTGTACTTACATACCGGTACACACATGAAAACACTTGCACAGAAAACAGAACATCAATCTGTAAGAGGACGAGGACAAAAACGAGGACCAATACGGAGACGTGTATCAGATGGCATCAGGGCTACTCTGGTGGACTATGTGATAAATCGTCCATGAGGGAGGCTGGGCAAAGAGTCCACCCTAACCTCAGTCGCAGTAGGATCGATATAAGGACATTCTTGATGGAGAACAGGTATATCTTCAAGTTTCTACTCCAGACTGTAGGTGTGACATGATTCTGTTTCATTTTACAGTATTATCTGTACCACAAAAAAGTGAAGTATATAAAGGAATTCCATTGTGATGTTACAGTACTGTGTACAGTTTGAAAGAACAGTATGTGAAAAAGAACCTAACCAATGACATCTTGTGGTGACATTTTCTACAGAATGGTTGGACGACCTCCTCAAGTTGGAAGAGAACGGCTCTTTACTCAAAAACAAGAGCTTGCCTTCATTGAAATGCTGCGAGAAAATAATGCAATCCGACTTTGTGAGTTGCAACAACACATAATTGCAAATAAAAATGTATTCAACAAAATCAACAGGGTCAGCATTTCTACACTGTCGCATCCTACAGAAACATACATAACTTCAGAATGAAGCAGCTTTCCCCCCCCCAATAGCAATTTATCCAGTAATCTTTTTTTTCTTTTTTTTACTTTTGTTTTGTTGCTAAGTTATTCAAACAATTCTTTATTTCTGTAAGAATGTTCGTTTTTTTGTAAAAACTCTTGTTTGATTACTGCAGTCTAAGAAAATTATAATAAAAATAGAAACCCAAAGACTGCAGTGTTTTATATAAAGCCCACTGTTGCTGGTTTTATGAAAGAGTAGTTCAAATGGCGCTTGTGTGTATGGTTTTGTTGCAAGAATTTCATTTTCATAAAGGAGTGTTAAGTTTTGATTGCAGTGTTTCATTTTGGCATAGATGTGAGTTGTTAATCTTCGAGTGCTATGTCTGATTGGCTTGTGTGTAGAGTTTTGATACAATGAACCAAATTCTGCTAAAAGTGTGCAAGCAATAGGCAAAAACTGTAAAAGTAATTTCTATCATTAAACCAAGTGTGTTCCCTTTCAGTCAGTACACTCCGAGGACTGGATGCGTGCGCTTATTTGCTCAGGTGAGTTTCTTAGTAAGCCCTGAGTTCCTCCAGCACTGTTGACGCTGCCGTCAGTGCAGGCCCAGTTGGTCCCAGCCCTCGTGCCAGGCTAGGTGCCCCATATGCATGGTTCCCCTGCTGTTCAACATTGACTTTCATAGTATTCTTTTTCCTCTACTAAGTCAATGGGGTCAATCAGCTGTTTAGTTCCCCATATTCTTCAAAATATCTTCTTCTGTGTTCAGCAGAACAAAGAAATTCATACAAGTTTAGAACAACTTGAGGGTGAGTAAATGAAGACAGTTATCATTTTTGGGTGAACTATCCCTTTAAACATTTGTTCGGCCTTGTGAACTGTTATGATAATTTTGTACACAATGTTTTGAGACAATATGCATATGGTTTGTAATTTGTATCTGTTTAGGACAAGTGTTCAGATCACCGTGTTAATTGTTTTGAGAGCAGTGATCTGAGTTTGGATAAATGTGCTAAATCAATTAAGAAAACTGTAAATGCTTTTGTGTAAAAACAATGAAAAATTATGCACAGTTCAGTGCGACTTTAGTTTTGACCACTGCATGTTAGCAATCAATCAAAAAATAAATAAATAAATAATACAAATGTTACTAGTTACTTAAACATGGCATTACTCTCACTTTTCTTTAAGTCTTTCTCCCAAGCTTATTAGATCACTTCCTTGTGCATCATCATAAGACAAATATGCAATGACCAGCTGAAGTAAAACTGTAATTGATTTGGGTTTTTTCCAAAGCCTGAAAGGCTAGTGATTATTGACTGTACAGGTGTCAGTGTCAATGCATTTACGTAGTTCCTTCAGTCCTTGTGATACAGAAACATCTTAAAAGCTCATGTTAATGGCAGACATTTGCTGAATCTGAGCTCTATTTATAACTTGAGTGCTTTAGTGTTTGAAAAAAGTTAAATGCTGAATTGCTGGAAGTCACTTACGCGGATGCCTCTATAATTGCTGAGTCATTTAGAAAAAAAGAAACAAAAAACATGTTATTCATCCATTTACTACAAAAAGGGAGCAGAGAGAACTGGATGAAATGCAAGGATGTGGCATTTTAAAATCTCGTGGCTGGTAGGTATGTCTAAATTCTTTAAATACCTTGTTAGAATTGCTTTGCACTATCCAATTAGAACTTTAAATCTAATTGCAACAGAAGCCAACAGTGACTGACAAAGTCAATTGAAAGAAGGCGAAGTCCATAAAATTGGACCGCTTTTATATCTGTGTGGAGAAAATAGCATTTGAGTCACTTGCAGACCACAAAACTGACTGAAGCAGCTCTAGTGAAAGACAGTGACTGGATCTGACTGGATTCAAATGATACACATGCAGCTCATATCTGCATTCTGTAAGTAACCATTATCAACTAAATTAAGTAGTTGTGCAGAACAATTCTATTCACACAGAAGGGATTCGCTGAAAATATGGTTGTTAGTCCCAGCCAATATTAGTGTATTTGGATCAATCAACCCTGAATGGGATAATATATCTGGTCATTGAAGCCAGAGAACAAACTGTGTCAAATATCACAGATTCTACCCGACCTAAAAAGCCTTAGCATCCATCTAAAAATCTATATGAATGAGAGCATATTAAACAACCCCAAAAATTATTTGGACTTCAGTACTAATTTGACCACTAGTTGTCAATCCTACATACAGCATCTTTAAATAGAAACTGTTGCCCACCTCAGTACAAGAAAAAGCTGGTACTGAGGCCATGCCATTTTTTGTTTTTGTTTTATTTGTTCTTCTCATTATTTCCTACTGTGTCTCTAAATATCAAAGCACTATTATAGTCTTTGGACATAGGGGCCATCAGCACATCCCTAAAATGACAACATAACTCATATGTTCATATGTGCTTTTAACACCTTTGTACCTACTTTGTATCTCTGGATCTTTTGAAGTATTTTAAGTTTTTGTATTCATTTTTTTTATTTTTTTTTATAACCAATCTATTACAATAAAACATCCTCTCAAGCAACAATATTAGTTAATTCTGGTATAATCTACAACACCTGTTGGTTACAACATCATCAACAACACCACTGATTGATTACACATTCATATCCAACAAAACGTCTCGGTTACGCATGTAACCCTGGTTCCCTGAAGGAGGAAATGGAGACGCATGTCAGAATGTGAATCGACGAATTGGATATTGCATGAGAGCCCTATCACCGCTGAGTGTACACTAAACGAGCCAATGAACATTGGCGTGCGAGATTTCCATGTCGCACAAGCGGGTATAAATACAAAAGTGCATGCAAAGCGCCTTTGTTTTGAGACGAGCAAAAGGCTCGTGCTCAGTGGCAGCACAGAAACTGTGGCGATGGGACATATGTCTCCGTTCCCTCCTTCAGGGAATGAGGGTAACATGCGTAACTGAGACGTTCAGTTTCAGTCGGTCACATTCGACGTACGTCAGAATGTGAACCGACGAATTGGGATCCCTAATAAAATGCCACAGTTTCTGACCTTTCCAGTGCCTGGCGCAAGCCTCACATTCTTGCACATTTTTCTGCCGATAGGATCGGACTTATGCCAGGAGAGTCTACTGCTGTTTTGTATGACCCAAACAGTCAGACTTGGATAACACTGGAAAAGAGTGCCAAAGGCAATGCTGCGGAGGACACATCCTGCCGGTAGGGAGGTAACATGTGTTAACACATACGGTCTGGCCAGAGGGCAGAGCAACAAATGGAATGTCCCTGGGATGGCTCCGGCATTAGGAGGGAGACAACATCTGGCATGGACGACAGAGCTGACTCTGCCCAGGAAAGAGACTCTGCAATGGAAGAATACACATATGGACACAACATATGGCACCCTGCCCACACAGCAATATTCAGTGTTGGCCTAGCGACAGGCACTCAGCAATTTCTGAAGCTGCAAGGAGTGGTGGAGGAGCTTAACAGGGTTCACCAGCAGGTGCCAGCTAGTGATATGAGAGGGGGCTGAGGATGGCAAGGTATAGCGTCACACACCACCAGACACACCCTCATGGGACCCAGAGGAATAGGAAACTGCTCTTTTATTGAGAATTTGGGTGGAACAGAAACAAAAAATTCTCCATCCGGTCCAGAGGACCAGGGGAGGGAGCGATGCCTTCACTATCTCCCAAAGAGCAGTTTCCCGATCCTCCTGGGAGCCTGTCTCAGGGCCACTTGTGTGACCGCTTGCCACCTAGCTTGGCTGCGGCCTGAGCGGGCTAGGCACCTTGCCCGCGCCAGGTTCCCTGCTGTCTGCTGGGTGGAGGCTGCTGCTTTGCAGACTTGGCAGGGGTGGAGGACAAGGCGGGTGGGTGCCCTCAGTGATGAGCATGTGGAGGAGCAGCAGACCACCGGGGCAGGATGTGCCCGATCACCTCCGTCTGCTTCTGTGCGGCCAAGAACTTTTGGTCGATGGCCCACCTGCGACGCGGGGGAGTCCAGGAACCTATACTTGTCGGTTTCCCTCATGTCGGCCAGGTTGAGCCATAAGTGGTGCTCCTGGACCACAAGCATGGCCATCGCCTGACCAAACGAGTGCGCCGTCACCCCTGGGGGGGCGAGGTCAGTAGCGGTGCACAGCTTGTCCATGAGTGGCTGGTCAGGACAACCCCAGGCCATGTCCAGGAGTGCCTTGGCCTGGTAGACCTGCATCAACGCCATGGCATGGAGAGTGGAAGCGGCCTGTCCAGACTCTGTAAACCTTGTTCCTTGCCGTGGGTTACCCCTCCAATTGGCAGCCGTCGGACACAGCTGCATCGTGATGGTGCGCTAAACTGGGGAGATACCCGCATATCCCTTGGCCTCCCCGCCATCCACAGTTCATTGTGGAAAACGGGGGTCTTCCGGGTTACCTCCTCATGCAGTTCCAGGAAGAATGGCACTGGGGCAGGGCACTGAGAACCAGCAAGGACCACCCCGAGAAACCAGTCATCCAACCAAAGGCTCAGGACACGGTGGAGGGTTCCACTCGAGCACGACCCGCTCGGCAGACCAGGATAGCTTAGCTGGCAATTTGGGATCTGGCTCAGGCAACACTACTCTCCAAGAAGGAGGTAACACAGCCTTCACAGTCATCATCTCCTGACGACGCCTCACCCTCCGATGCCGCAATCGACATCTGATCGTTGGAAGGTGCACCGAAAGAGATGACTGGTCGCTCAGCCAAGGAGGTTGTCTCGGCGGGAAAGCCCTAAGTGTAATCCTCAGGTCCTCCAGCCTATTCGTGAAGTAGCACTCTCCTGGTTTCCACCAGAGGGAGCATTAGATCGGGGCATAGGGGTGGGTGCTCTTCCATAAGAACAGAGGTAAGCAGCCTGGACCGCAACACTGCGATAGTCATGTTCCCTCAGTGAGAACATTAACTATCCACAAAAGCTGCTTCAGCATGCTGAATGGCCAAACAAGTGATGCAGCGATTGTGACCATCAGTCGGCTTCAGGGAACGAACGCATCCAGAAACGCATGGGCGGAATGACATCTTGAAAAACATGGAGTGTCAGCCTGTATACTCTTTTAGAAGAAGAAAAAAGCTCATTTAGATGTGCTGAAGAACCCAGGGGAACAGCTGCGCCGCTGCTGTAGGATATAGTGCAGCCTGACAGCACACTCTCACTTATGTGCTGTAAAAAGCTGTAGAGACACATAAGCCGCTGTAGTGCCTTCTCGCCAACATGAAGAACTTCTCACTTCTGTGTTCACTCACTCTTGAAGTCACACTCTCCATTCAGCAACACTGTGCTCAGCTCTGAATCGAAAGACAAAGGTGTGTTTGCATGCACTTCCGTATTCCAAAAAAACATGCAAATCTCGCACGCCAAATTTCCTTGGCTCGTTTAGTACACATTCAAAGGTGATAGGGCTCTCATGCGATATCCCAATTAGTCAGTTCACATTCTGACGTATGTCAAACATGCCCGACTGAAAGGGAATTATTGATTAATCATGACTATGACTTCAGAATGTGTTGCTAAATACGTTGATGACACTTTAGATTTCGATGGTAAATGGTAAATGGACCGCATTTATATAGTGCTTTTTTAACAGACCAATGGCCATCCAAAGCGCTTTACATATTGCCTCACATTCACCCATTCACTCATTCACTCACTCATTCATACACCGACGGCGGTGTCAGCCATGTAAGGCGCCATCCAGCTCGTCGGGAGTAGCTGGGGTTAGGTGTCTTGCTCATGGACACCTCGACACTTGGTCAGGTGGAACCGGGGATCGAACTACATGAACCACTGAGCCACTGCCGCCCCTATAGACATTGGTCCACTTTAGACATTCTTCTATAAGTAACTTTGCAACTACATGTCAGCTAACTCTCATTAAAGTATTAGTAGAGGGTTAGGTTAGGATTAGGTGTTTGGGTTTGGTTGAGTAGGATAAGTTGACGTGCTTGCAAAGTATAATATTTGTTGGAGGACCATCGACATAAAGTGTTAGCAAATATAAACCAGACAGTCTAATGAGAGTTTGTTGACATGTAGTTGCAAAGTTACTTATTGTTAATAGAATGTCTAAGTGGACCATCAAAATAAAGTTAATAGCTACTGGTGCTTGAGTTCCAACTTCCTCTGTGTTTTAGTGACATCGATCGTTCCGAACCTTCATGTGAACTAAAATCAATGCAAAGCCACTCAATTAAGCAAGCTGTGATTCCAAACAGCCTTCACAAACTCTATGTGTGACTCTTCGATGCTCTTGTCTTACTTCTAGCCAGCAGGGTAGTTTTAAACGATGCCCTTAACAATCGTAATCAGTGGTGAGCCCCAGCACAGCATCCCAACACAGCACATCACCTCATTTCAGCAACATCCGACTGCTGCCAATCCATTTGTCTACTTCAGTTACACTGTTCGTGATCTTGCTGCAGGACATGTTGGATCTGCTGCAGAAAGCATGCAGTATATCAATAACAAATGCCATTCAAACTTCTGCGTTCTATAGATGGTGGGAAAAAGAGATGAGTTTGGTATGTAAAAAAGTATTGTCTGCATTAATGATCAGAATTTCATTATTGCTCATGCCTATGTCTGTGCTAAACCCAGGAGATGATTGATTGCTATTATTTTTATAAGAAACTAAGCCAATATTATGACAATAAATAAATAATAAATAAACAAACAAACATAGATAATAAAAAATTTAAAAAACGATGATAGTTTCAGCCTGACGCAGTTATTATGTTCACGTCCTGCACCATGTTGTTTAAATAGCAAATGCATTTGCACCCATCTGTTCGCCCATGGGCTTGCTGGTCTGAAAACGAGGTGTGTTCAGGCCCATTGTTGGTGCATTTTGAAAACAACTGCATCATTGACCAACAAAAACCTCTAAAGTCAATAGCACAGTATTATTGTATTTAAAGGGCACGTTTGTAATATGCCCCAATAGGTGGGTGCACAATGTGCATTCACTTTGCTTTTTACACACTCAAAAAATTTAAAATATAAAAATGAAAGGATTCCTCTCTGGAGAAGCATACAGTCTTTCCGCCCACAAATTCCGCCATTTAAACATTGAATCCGCCATGGTGCAAGCACAACTGGCTTTTAAAGGGAATGGGAGATAAGACCCTTGCCCACCGACCATTTTCCAGCCGTTAAACTGGCAAAAGTGGATGCCTTAAGTGCACTTGGGCCGTGTGCTTTAGATCATTAAAATACGGCCTGCACGATCATCAACATTAAACAGCATATAAATCAAAACTGCCTAGGATGAGCTTTAGGACTATGCAAGCTTTGGGGGTGTTGATGGGCTCGATTCACTCCATCTATGTTTTGATCATTGTTCTGAATTAGATCCAGACATAGTCTTTGACAAAAACATGATTTTCTCAGCTTTTTGCTCAAAATGTTGCTTTTTTAAATACATGAAGCTAGAACTAAATTAAAAGCAGAGGGTTTATTCTTTCTTTTTATATATTGCATATTCAGATATTCATTCAACAAAATATTTTGGGGGCCATGAAACTTTTTTGAAAATGTTTTTTAGTACATTGCTGACATAAACATACCCTAAAAAGAGCAGATTATTGAAAAATCTTTGTCTTCGATTTCGTCTGACCAGTACAAATCCCACAAGTGTTATATCTTACTGCTTCACAACATCTTCCTGTGACATTAAAAACCTTGAAATGGAGACATTCTCTTGTTTCTTACTATTAGGACAACTATCCCTTGAAACCACACAATCATAAGATTAAAGTTAAAATATTAATGAATAAATTATTCAAATGTATATACAAATTATTTTAAAAACCATTTACACAGAAATCTGGTCTTCTTGTGTTTCATGTTTCATTTTACTGCACTGTAAGCTTGTTACAACTTATGATACTAGATGAGTGTCTAAATTGTGTGCTTTGTGAGCAAGTGTATCATTCGCCTTTTAATTTAGATGTATTGCAGACCAGCTTCAATCAAATCATTATTCCATAATGGAAATTGCCCTGTCTTTCTCAGAAAATGTGACCCATTTTGTTATAGGATCCCCTATACCGTGTTTAATTTACTTGGATAATGTTTTAATGGACAATGTTATTGAATTGAAAACAATCTAATTGTAGGTATTCATCTCTTTAATCACACATATGATTTAATTCAATACTTTGAATGTGATAGATTTTTACTGAAGAATATTGACGTTAAATAAATAATAAGCTTGCATAAATCAATCAAATCGTATAGAATGTTTTTATGGTGCTTTTCGCAGTGCTTTTATGCCCAAAGAACCATCACACAACCCGGTCTCAACCCTCAGGGACTTGTGGGGGGTTTGCATGAGTTTGTGTGGGATCACAGGGGCTATAATCTGTGAGCAGGTTCGGGGTCCATGAGGCCATTCATTGTGCTTCATCAGCATGCAGTGAGGAAGACATTTCGCCTTCAGAGCGTGAATGCCGCCTTGAGATGGTCTGTCTTTAATCTCAGCTGGCGGGGTCTAATGCAGGATAAAGACACCACACATCCTCTCATCCGCCACTTCCTCCAGGTCCTCTCTAGACTTCCCTCTATCTTACTACCTCTTCATTCTCATCGTACCAGCTCTTGCTGCGTTTAAATCCTCAAGATACTGGTGGTGACGGGTATGTTTGACTAAGGAGTGTGTGAAAATGTTGGGGTTTTTTGGGGGTGAAAAAACACTGAGCTAAAAAGCTGTATAGTATATTTTGGTAACCTTAGACAAAAGACAATGAAAGGGCATACAATGCTTAAGTTTTAAGACTACAAAACCTGGCAGTTCGTTTTGAGTGGCTGAAATGCTGTGCTATGAATATATAAATGTTGCCCTATATCTACAAATAATAATGTCCAATATGATTATGAAGATGTTGTTAGAAATGTGATTGTTGCATTCATGCTGTTTTTATGGATATTTTAACTATTATTTTTAACAAAAGTGATTTAATGAATTCAAACATCAGTAGTAGGTGGCAGCGTTATCTCAATTGGTTTGTCCAAACACACCTCACCTTGGAAGTATCTGAAATGTCATTTAACTCACGAACATCTTATGGGATCATAAACTCATGGAATCTGACAGAAATTAAATATAAGTTTGTCATAAAATGCAAAGTTCCGCCACAAACACACACCAAAATATTCATATACCAAACTTCATGTGGCCTTCAGATTAGCTCAAGAACAGTACGTAGACAGCTTCATGGAATGGGTTTCCATGACCGAGCATCTGCATCCAAGCCTTACACCACTAAGTGCAATGCAATGCGTTGAATGCAGTGGTGTAAAGCACACCGCCACTTTACTCTAGAGCATTGGATACGTGTTGTCTGAAGTGACGAATCACGCTTCCTTGTCTGGAAGTGCGATGGACGAGTCAAAGTCAGGAAAACGGGACTTGCCAGACTGCATTTTGTCAAGTGTAAAGTTTGGTGGAGAGGGGATTATGGTGTGGGGTTGTTTTTCAAGAGGTTTGGGCTTGGCCCTTAGTTCCAGTGAAAGGAACTTGTATTGCCTCAGCATACCAAGACATTTCGAACAATTTCATGCTCCCAACTTTGTGGGAACAGTTTGGGGATGGCCCCCTCCTGTTCCAACATGACTGCGCACCAGTGCACAAAGCAAGTCCTGACCTCAACCTGATAGAACACCTTTGGAATGAAATAAGAGCCAGGCCTTCGCATCAATGCCAACATCAGTGCCCACACATCTAGAAGAATGATCAAAAATTCCCATAAACACACTCCTTAACCTTGTGGAAAGCCTTCCCAGAAGAGTTGAAGCTGTTATAGCTGCAAAGGGTGGGCCAACTCCATATTAAACCCTACGGCTTAAGAATGGGATGGCATTAAAGTTCATGTGCATGTAAAGGTAGGCATCCCAAAACATTTGGAAATATAGTGTATATATAGGCTATATCTTTAACTGAGATTTTTTTGCCATTTACCCAAATACACTTGGAAATGGTCAAAGCAAAAGAAAAGAAAAAAGAAACAAATGCTGACAACTTCACATTTATTTGGTAAATTTGGTAAATAATCTCCATCAAAAGATTAAACAAAATTATAAACCAAGTATACTTTGAATGCCTAATTACACTTTTAAGTATATCTTGATCAAAAGATTAAGTACAAGTATAGGCCAAATATACTTAGACTTTTCTATCAGTATAAGTCAAGTATACTTAAGTGCAATTTTAAGTATATTTCTGAGAAATACATAAAGTATATTTAACATAAAAAGGATGAGAATGTGAACCGATTGTTAAAAACGTTTACATCATGTGAACGTAAGAATTTAATTATTACATTGTTTATTAATTGATGAGTTGCTTAAGTGACATTGTTAGCTAACTCTGTGATTGTATATTTTCTAAAGTCAATAACTTGGACACAGTCTCCTCTGATAACAAATCACTGTCAATTTTAATGCAGACGCATGCATTTTCTGAAAAACTGCTTTGAGACAATATGTATTGTGAAAAGTACAAATCATCCAAACTATCCAAACAATGAATTGAATTGAATTGAATTGAATTGAATTGAATTGAATTGAATTGAATTGAATTGAATTGAATTGAATTGAACTGAACTGAATTTATTTGAAGCGAAGTGAAGTGAAGTGAAAGGGAATTGAATTGAACAATCTGCCCATACAGACTATTTTCAACAAATGGCAAATAGCACTATAGGCTATTCAGACTCTTAGGGGTCTCCATAAATTAAAAGAACATATAGCCAAATATGAGCCTTTACTGTCATATAATATCATTCTGCATTTAAATGCTGTTGTATCTCCTTTCAACCCATTCCTATTGATTCCCGAAACCACACCTGCACCACAAACATTATTCAGTTACATCAAATTACATCACCAGTTGGGAACCCGCCCGCATGCAGGACTCTGATTAGGGCCTACTACTGATTTATTATTAATCCTCATGTTAATAAGTGACTTTATAGTTCAATAATCGCAGGTTCAGTCCCCCTTAAGTAACCCGAGGTTAAGTATCTTGCCCAAAGGCACAAACAGTGATATTCAATGGATCAGTCCTTTTGTAGTGATTGTCCCAGTCTTTTAATTACCATGCTACAATAGTTAAAATCCTTCACCTAAACACACATGCATGTGGGACTGGAGAAACAGTGCTTAAAAAACGTATAGGCTACATTTATCTGACTTAAATGGAGGAAAGCTTTCAGTGCAAAAACAAAAAACAAAATGGGTATAATTTGTAAGCTCTGTGTTTTGCACAAATCTAACATAACAACAAACGGACAGATCTAAGAACAGAAAAATCCTGGAGGAAAATCACAATAGCACTGAGACTTGGAAGTCAACCGAATGACAATCTATCTTCAACAGTGGCCAGGAATATGCCGCAAAACCCTCAATACAGTGACTTATAAAACCAACAAAGTACATTTCCTGGAGAGGTCGAGTTACAGCCCAGATCTTAATCCAATTGAGCATCTGCAGAATGACTTAAAATGACCATCCAAAAAAAAAAGAAGGTTCCCATCCAACTTGATGCAGCTTGAGTGATTTTGCCAGAAAGAAGGGCTAAAAGTTTTAGATTTACATGGACATTTATACATTTGGCAGATAAATATACTAACAGATGCAACAGTTATCAAAGCTGATCCTACCATCAGGGGATACTTATGATTAAAATAATTTCAGATTCCATTCAAAAGAAAATCTTTGTGTGTGTGTGTGTGTGTGTGTGTGTGTGTGTGTGTGCGTGTGTGTGTGTGTGTGTGTGTGTGTGTGTGTGTGTGTGTGTGTGTGTGTGTGTGTGTGTGTGTGTGTGTGTGTGTGTGTGTGTGTGTGTTCCATGCATAAAGAAAGTAATAGGTTTGAGATGACATGAGGGTGAGTAAATTAATTTTAAAGTCAGGGTGACCTATTCCATTAATAAAAAGCATATGTTCTGTTTTATACAGTCAACACATTTCCTTAGCTGACCCCAGTCCCTCTTGGCTACAGAAATCAGTTGCTCGAAGCAGCCCTCATCAACGATGCTGACTGAAATAACAATGAACCGCACACTGAGCTGAAGACACAAGTCATCTCATACTTCAGCAATATCTGCAATCTCTTCCCATCTGTGCTGTCCCATTTTTGTTCCCCAATCTGTTTATTCAGAGCTCAAACAAACAAAAATGTCCTCACAGTTCAAAACAGTGAATAGGAAGCTATTTCAAAATTCTCTTTTATGGCGTAATTACTGTAAGCCAGCAACTGAAGACCTAATTTTCATATTTCAGCAGAAAAAGAAGTAGACTTTAGCTTACTTTTATAAAGAGTACTTATTACAGAAAGAATATACTTAAGCACAAAATGGTTTGGACACTTAACTGCTTGTTATTTAGATTTTTTTTTTTTATTATAGCAATTACATTTATTATGCAATTGTTGTGATCATAAAACCCGGACAGTTGGAGCATCAAAATTAATTTTATCATCTGCCCTGGAGTTTTGGTTCCTTGCCACTGTCCCATCTGGCTTGGCTTGCTCAGTTGGGGACACTAAAATGTTGGTCTAAATTTTCAACTAAATATCCAAATAAAATAAATTACTAAACTAATTAACTATATCAACTATATCTCTGATCTGCCCACATTATCACTATATGATAAATTGAAATGAGCTGATGACATCACCGTTTTCTCCAAAGCAAACGTATAGCCGAATAAAATTTTGTTGCAATATTTTCCTGTTTAACACTGTAAAGCTGCTTTGAAACAATCGTCATTGTAAAAGCGCTATATAAATGAAGTTGACTTGACTTGACTGGTAAGCTTAATCAGCTGGCTTGAATAATATTGTTTTGGAGAGAAGAGTGAGAAGCAGATTCCCTCCTTCAACATCTTTGAAGCAATTGGCAGATGTTCTGATAGACGACATTCAACTGGAGACAGTATTCAAAAGTTGTATTAATCTATTCTAATAATGTCGGAAGCTGTATTAAATGCTAATTTTGGTAAAACATATCAATAAAGAAATATTTACCAGATGTTCACATTATTTTCCTCAACCCAGTAGATACAATTTATGCTTAGTGCAAATAGTAGCAGATACTATTTGTACCGGGTTAGTCGCATGAAAATGCTTACACCACTCGCTTTACTCTTCACACCACCGCTCTTGTTGTCTGATTATCTTTTGTAATTTTGTCTGACTCTACCAGAAATTGGTGGGTGGAGTTAGTATAAATAGCCTCTGCCAAGAGGGCAGGCTATTTGCCCTTGGTGTAAATAGACATCTCAATTTTTTATTTATTTAAATGTAATATTAAATTAGTTAAAAAAAGTATGTTACATCTTACAATTATTATGTAGAAAACAGTAGCAATGGGAAACCCACCTCAAATATTCAGCCATGGACAACTAAATAGAAGCTATTATACCCTTTTAAGTAGATCTGCATGAAAGTGCCTGCTGAATTAATAAATGTAAAAGCATACAACCACATTAGTAAAAGACAGCTCATTCTATAGTGATTGCATTTTTGAGAAAAGTGAGACAGCAGTGGGGTGAAGTCATATAATTCATTAGCCACCATATATCTGTATTACTTTGGCGTGCGATTATATTTCATAATTATGGCTATGCACAGGTTCAGACAGCCATTTGCTCATGAATATTTAGCCCTAATCATGAATATGCATTGGGTTCGTGAAGTGGCTCTGTTGATGTAGATTTATGGTTGTGCATGGGACATAATTAAAAGGTAGAATACAAGCTGCCAGAACCATGAAAACAAGCTACACACAAATGTTCTAGACCTCAGGTGGAGTGTGTTGTCCACTTTGAAACAAGCTCCTCAAAAGCATGCTAGTAAATGATGGATTATGGTGATTAACTGTGTCAGTATTTATTTATGTCTGAAATGAGTAACTGAACTAGACGTGTACAATTATATAATGTCCCTATGCAAGAAAACAGCAGCATCTTAACATCAGCATACCATGGTATTCGTACTACCAAGGTACATGGAGTATTAACATATTAGTATTAACAAAACTCATGGGACTGTAATACAATTGTGGTCCTTGCTCATAGTTAAAGTTGAACAAATTCCTAACACTTTTGGTGTGTACATGTCCCACACTGTTTGTGATACATAGATGCATGATGTGTCAACTCGTTTCTGCTTGTTGAGAAGTTTGCTATTACTTGGGGGAGACTTAGGGATAGTGTCTTTTGACTTGGGCCAGCAAGGAACCACTTAGCAAACACCCAGAACTCCATAGAATCCACATAGAAATGCACTCAGAGCATCTCAGTCCACCGGCAACCACTCACAACTAGCATTGTGCCAGTGACTTTTATGCAGGCGAGCACCACTCACATTTTCTAGAGAAAATGTAAAAAACTAGTTTGTTAAAATAATTAAAGGTGTCATGAACTGGCTTTTTTTATACTGCTGTCTGAGGTCAATTTATGACGCTTGTGTGGTTTTACATTCAAAAACATAATGAATAAGTAATAGGCTATTTTCTACCCTGGTTTTAAGGGTCTGTCCTGCAACGCTCAGATTTTATGGGCGTGGCGCACTGAAGACTTGGAAGTAAACGCCCACGGGTAGGATTGGATAAGATTTAGATATTTAATGAGCTTCAGCTCCCTCGTCAGTGCATGTGAGAATTGTTTTGAAGCGTCTGGGAAAACGGCAACCGGAATGAATCGTCCAACAGGGCTCGCAAAACGTCTTCATCAAACAAACACAGTGATTTATCTCAGCTACCTGTGATTGTTTGGAATGTTGATTGATATTTTTTTATTACTTGGCCCGCCCGATTGGTGGATATAAGCGTGAACCATGCATCTCACACACATAGATACAGATACACACGCGCCAAGTATGTTGCAGACAGTAGGCCTATGATCAAAACTTCCGCGATTGTATTTTTCCTTCAAATATCTAGAGAGTGAACAACCCACATCAAGAAAGGAATGTTATTTTGACTATTTAATATAGCCAGGCCGGGCTTACGTTTTGGAAAACACATAGCCCCGGGATGTAGGGCTTTGAGAGCCCTGGCCCATACATGTCCGAGTCTGATCCTGAATAGCAATAAACCAAGACCACCACAAATAAAGGATTCTCCAGCCTTTGGCAGTGTGCTAATTATGTTCTTTAAGACAAGTATCATATAATAACAATGTAATACTATCACATCTAAAAAAACATTTTACTCACATAAGTGTGTTGCTTCATTCATTCATGTGTTCTCATCCTGGCGGCAAATCCAGTCTCTTGTTTACAAACAAATCCGTGATCAGAAATGAAGGAACAAACGCGCAATCTCTTCCCCACATGAGCTGGATATTCATTAAAAATAAAGTTCATCCATGCATTCATAATATTGGAATCCGAAGGAAGCTTATACGTTATGTGTATTGCTTAAAAAGTTGGATCGGGTTTAGCTCTATGTTAGGCCTGTGTCATGTCAGTGGCACGAGTCGGTGGGCGGGGCAAGGCAGTGTTTCACCACACGATGATGTCAAGGTGTGGCATATTCTGAGATTGATCGTTTTCTGGGCCTGGTGTCAATAAAAGCTTTTCTTTGACTAACAAGGAAGTTTTCAGCTCTGAAACTTACAGGATATTCTTATATTACCATAACCTTTCATATATCAAAAGCTCAAGGGAAAGTTGATTTCTCAATTCATCACCCCTTTAAAGAATAACACGTTTTTAAAGTACAATATGACGCAAAGCTCTTTACTTTACTTTACTAAAGTTGACTTTTACAAGAAGGCCATTATGTAAATAAAAAAATAAAAACATAAGATCATAGTTAAATCCTATGATGCTTAAACACATTGCTTGTGATTTCAATGCAACTCTTTTTGTATTCTAAGGTTAGACAAGGCCTGTCACACTCCTCAAAAACACATACCGCCTGACATTGTTTTTCTCCTTCAGTTGAGTACAACACTAGCGCTTTAACTTTCTCTACTTCACTGTTGAGGCTTTGTGGAGTTTGACAGCTTGCGAGTTGTTGTCGCCCCCCATTTATTCTCTCGACAAAATGTGGCAAATAGTCTTTCGAAAAACTGCATCAACACTTTATCACCTGTTTTCTTCGCTATGTGAGTCACGAGTGACTGAAACTAACATTTAGAGACTGATTGTTGTGTAGTTGTCTGTGCTGATACTGCAGGTGAGAAAAATATAGATATAAAAATAGATAGTGTGAATTAGGCTAGTTTTCAAAACTGTTCTCAGTCACAGCTGAGTGTTCATTCACCTATAGGCTCTTTTGGGCCAGGGGACATGGGGAAATGTTGGTTCCCTTAAAACAACTTTTATCCACTAACAATGCCCGACAGTGGTTATACATCAAAAGGAGAACTGTCATAATCAAATGTCATTTCTCAAATCATACATCATATATTTTGTTTTAATACATTCTGTGGAAATTACATGATGTCTAATGCTAATTTCATACTTTGAAAGTCAGCATAAATATAGCCTTCACAGCCTATGATGGTTATTAACTAAAGCTTGAATTTGTTCTAGGTGATCAGACAGGATGTTATGGTGTCTTGTAAGTCCTTAGGACATACCTGTATGCAAAAACACTGTCTGTCACTGACTGACCAGGCAGTGATGCATAAAGGCAGCTGTCTCAGCTTTGAGACGCAGCCTTGATCTCAAGCATGCTTTTTACAGACACTGCTGTCCCTTTGGTTAACAAGTACACTGTTTTTAAGGTTCAGCTTTCTTTTTACAGTATTTTTATATATCTAGGTTAATGTTAATGAATACATATTAAACATGCTTATTTATAATACAGTACATTAACAATTTTGTATTAATTCAACCTAAAAAGTTAAAACTATGTAGGAATTAATATTAACCGGTATTAATAAATACTGTAAAAAAACAAAACATGACAGGAAGTTTGAATGACTCAATCAGCTAGATCAATATGATGCCATATATAATGCAGATGTTAAAATGAGACAAACAACGGAAACATATCTGTATTTATAAAGTAATCGATGAAGAAGCTCAGCAGTCATTCTCATCTATCTATCTCTTCCTGTCTATATGGCATTTTAACACTTTCTCCCCATGTTTCTGCTGACTATTTCACCACATTCTAATCAATTCATCTTAATATAAGAAAATTCCAAGTACACAATAAGTCACATGCAGTAATACATTCATGCAGTGTGTGTGTGTGTGTGTGTGTGTGTGTGTGTGTGTAAGTATATGTATGTATATACTGTATATAGAGCTACCCACAACTACCCACAGCTTCATCTCGACCAGACCTTCGGGAATTTGCTGCTGGCAAATGGGCATGTCTAATAGACAAGTTCCCTGTGAAGGCCTCGACGGCAAGACAGCCATCGGCACAGATCTTCAGCAGAGACCACAAGAACCAGACAGATCCTCCGCACAGACCCTATGGCCAGCTCCAAACCGGCCTGATAAATCGCTCTTCAAGCAAAAGCAATTGGATGAATATTTGAATGCTACTGATCCTGATCTGAATTCTGACTTGTGATGCAGCCTGAATCATAATCACATCGTGTTCATTCGTTGGCCAGAGGAGAACTGACCCCCGACTGAGCCTGGTTTCTCCCAAGGTTTTTTTCTCCATTTTGCCTCCTGATGGAGTATGGGTTCCTTGCCACTGTCGCCTCTTAGTTGGGGACACTTAATATTCAACAACATTACTGACTTGACTGTACTGACAATATTTGATGAGAACTGAACTGAGTTTTACAAAACTGCTTTATAGATTAAATAAACTAATTTAATAATCAACGTCCTCCAACCAATATGCCTATATAGGTCGTTTTTTCACTTCCTTGAAATACGACCCATTGGAGCGTTTTTTCTAAAGTTGTGCTCCTATTGGCAACAGGACACTTTCATTTTAAAGCATTTTCCCTTTTATCTGCATAATATTTCAGGTTTTGCATAGCTCAATTGGTAAAGCATTGCAATATACAACAACATGAAGAGACGTCACACCGATCACAAGTTCAGTATGGAGTACCGCAGGGCTCAGTGCTAGGGCCATTGCTCTTCACCCTGTACATGCTACCACTGGGAGATATTATTAGGAAGCATGGCATTAGATTTCATTGTTATGCTGATGATACTCAGCTCTATATTTCTTCACACCCAGAAGAAACTAACCAATTCACAAGATTAACGGAATGTATAGATGATATAAAAAATTGGATGATCAGTAATTTCCTGCAACTTAATTCAGAAAAAACTGAATTTTTAATAATTGGACAAAAAAGCTCCACAAGTAGTAACCTAGAATACTGTCTAACCCTCGATGACTGCTCTGTCAAGCCCTCGTCGTCAGTGAGGAACCTGGGTGTGCTCTTTGATACCAATCTTTCGTTTGAAAGCCATGTTTCTAGCATCTGTAAAACTGCATTCTACCATCTTAAAAATATATCTAAATTACGGCACATGCACTCAATGCAAAATACTGAACAGTTAATACATGCGTTCATGAGCTCAAGGCTAGATTATTGTAATGCTCTACTGGGTGGTTGCCCTGCTCGCAATAAACAAACTCCAGCTGGTCCAAAACGCAGCAGCTCGAGTTCTTACTAGAACCAGGAAGTATGAACACATTAGCCAGGTTCTGTCAACACTGCACTGGCTCCCTATTAAACATCGCATACATTTTAAAATCTTGCTTATAACTTACAAAGCACTAAATGGTTTATCTCCCCAGTACTTGAGTGAGCTCTTAACACATTATACTCCATCACGTCTACTGCGGTCTCTAAACACTGACCTGCTGATAATACCTAGAATATCAAAATCAACTGCAGGTGGTCGATCCTTTTCCTATTTAGCACCTAAACTCTGGAACAGTCTTTCTAGCATTGTTCGGGAAGCAGACACACTCTGTCAGTTTAAATCTAGACTAAAAACACATCTCTTTTCTATGGCATACACATAAAACACTTTTTCAATTAAATGATTATTAGGCTGCATTATCTAGGTCAGCCGGAACCGGGAACACTTCCCATAACACCTGATGTACTTGTTACATCATCAGAAGAATGGCATCTACGCTAATGTTAGTGTCTCTGTTTTATCCCGAGGTCTACTGCAGTCAACCGAATCCAGGCTGTATCCAGATCAGATGGTGGACCTGCACCCAGATGTGACCAACACATGACCCTGAAGTGTCTGCAGAGACCGTGTCATTTAGACTCCCCCTTAAGCTGCCTCATCGACACGGCATCCTCAATAAACCTGTCTCCGGCGTGATGACTCCGATTGTTTGAATAGTCCCAGTTAACAATTCTTTAAATCGATGTCATCCTCAAAAGAACCAGTCTCCAGCGTGTTGCCGCAGATCTTTCGAATATTACATTTTAGTAATTGTTTAATCAATACGGCATCCTCAATAAAAACCTGTCTCCGGCGTAATGACTCCGATATTTCAAATTATTTATTTTTAATGATTATTTAATCGATACATCATCCTCAATAAACCCATCTCCGGCGTGTTGCCTCAGATCTTTCGAATATTCAGATCGATTATGACCTCTGACCTTTAAAATAATAATAATAAAAATACGCTGTTTGTTAATTGGCAAGAGGAGAACTGGCACCCCGACTGAGCCTGGTTTCTCCCAAGGTTTATTTTTCTCCATTAGGTCTCCTGATGGGGTTTTGGTTTCCTTGCCACTGTCGCCTCTGGCTTGGCTTGCTCAGTTGGGGAAAAAAACTATTTTTCAAATATATTTCAAAATAAATCTAATTATTAAACTAAATTAACCATATAGACCAAATTACTTATCTAATTACTGATCTAAAGCCCACATTGTTACTGTATGATAATCAAAATATATTCTGTTGCATTATTTTTCTGTTTAACACTGTGAAGCTGCTTTGAAACAATCTGCATTGTTAAAAGCGCTATATAAATAAAGTTGACTTGACTTGACTTGACATGTGATCATGCAATCGTGAGTTCAATTTCAGGGAACACATGTGCTCATAAAGTGTGTGTACACTATAAATCACTGGGTAGGTTTAGGGATGGCGTGGGTGTAGTTGTTAATAAAAAAATAAATAAAAAATAAATATATATATATAGGACAGTTTGTTAATAATTGATTATCTTTAAAACGGAACTGAATCAACACTGAACTGACTTTAGCTGAACAACAACTGAAATGCATAATTTTCCTTTTATCACTGTAAAACTGATTTGAAACAATCTGTATTGCAAGTGCTATGCAAATAAAGGTGACTTGACTACTTTTATAATGGCTGTTATTGTTCATTTAAATGTTATTGTTCAATACATAATATTTGCTAACACTTAAGTAAGTGGAACAATTCTCACTTTTAACTAGTTGCTTATTATCTTGCATATTGGGTGTTTATTAGTACAAAGCATATTAATGCTTTATTTTCACTCTCACTCAAATATGGACTAACCCAGCGATTGGGTTGTCTGAAGCAAATATTTAACCCAACCGCAGGGTAAACAACCCAGCATTTTTTAGAGTGCTGTATGACCATATTCTACAACACCCAATACCAAAACTTAAATGATACAACAACTACTAACTATTAATAGTAGAAGTAGTTAATAGTAGATTATGTAAATTAGGAGCCTATTGAGGCAAAAGTCGTAGTTAATAGTGATTCATTATTAGTGAATATGTGTTCCCCATACTAAACTGTTACCTAATATTTTTTTTGTGTAAATAATATGCTGTATTTGGTATTGCGCAAGGGCCTGGCAATATCACACTTCTACTTGTGTGATATTGCTCATATATATAAATAAGGACATCCCACTAAGATGTTTTGTCACATTTTGCAGTACTCAAATTCACACTGGCCTGCTACACCCAGATCATGTCTGCTGCATAATTAAGAGTCTCTCCATTGTGCCATGCTCCCAGAAGCTTGTCTGTTTGACTAGCATTGCCCCTTAGTAAACAGGAAGACAGTTAATTATTTCGAAACTCACATCCACAAATAACTGGCTACTGGTCCCCCGCTGTTAGTAATGACACTGTGCGGTCAGTAATTAAAGACTGTTTTCACATGAAACTACCCAACATTTCCTCTGAGAGCGATGGAGAAACCCGTGAGAAAATCTCAACTTCTTTTTTTTCTTTTCATTTTCCTTGTCTAGTCTTAAATCTTTCTCTCTCTGTATCTCTCTCTCTCTTTCTGTTGCCCTTTTCACACAGGGTAGAGCACGACCCATGCTCTCCTTCAATTACCTTTTCATGGGTTACTGTCTCCATGGCAACTTCCCAAAAAGAAATAGCAGCAATATCCGTCTTCAAAAAAAGAGAAAAGAGAAAAAAAAGAAAGAAAAAAATATTCAAATTAATTTTTTTTTTTTTCAATGCTAGGCACTTTTAATGTCCCAGGAGTTGATTAAAACCTACAAACGTACAGACAAACCAAAATGTATTCGGACACTTTCAACATTTTCTCACGTTATCACAGTTTATTTGCTATAGTTTAGAAAATGTTAATAAAATATGACAAGAGTTAAACTGCGTCAGAACAAAATCATCTTGATAATGTCAGATAACATTTGATAGAAAGGCATGTACAATCAACCAATCAGCTGTCAGCTGTTAAATTGAAGTACACAATTAGATAATACCAATTTAGGTCGACCAATTACCAAGCAATGCTTCATTTAGTTCAGTCTGTGGTGTGAACCACACAAAAGTGCACACACACACACACACACACGCACACGCACACACACACACACACACACACACACACACACACACACACACACACACACACACACACACACACACACACACACAAACATGTGTTTCCATGTTTTATGGGGACATTCCATAGGCGTAATGCATTTTATACTGTACAAACCGTATTTTCTATCGCTCTACACTGCCCCTGCCCCTAAACCTACCCATCACAGGAGACATGCTGCATTTTTACTTTTTCAAAAAACATCACTTAGTGTGATTTATGACCTGTTTTCCTCATGGGGACCAAAAAATGTCCCCACGAGGACAAGGATTTCGGATATTGCCATCTTTGTGGGGACATTTTGTCCCCATACCGTAGGGATTACCAGTCCACACACACACACACACACAAAACAAGGTTAATGTGTGAGAATAATATTCATTTGTGTTTTTATGATACACAATAGCTAGCGAATACATTTGCCCAAAGAAAAGACCATTTTATTCGAAACATGTTTAAAATGACATTTCCATCACGGATATCAAGCACAAATATTTTGAGATGTGGTGGAAATGGATTCTAAAATGATGCATGTATATCCACTGAAGGATAGGAAGGGAGAGTGTTTTCTATATCAAATGCAAAAGCTGAAGAAATATCTGCATGTTACGCTTCCAGCACGAGAGCTCCACTGCACACATACTTAGTGTTATGTTCATTTTTGCATCAGTAGCCTATGTCTGTTCAGCCAGTAGTTATAGTACTTATGAGAGAGCGAAGCTTCTCAATGTATTCAAGCCATGTGTATCCAATGGTGCCAATTATTTAATTACAGTCTGGACAGCTCGTCACCAGCCGCAGCCCTTGCAGTTTTACACGCTACAGCAGACAGTGATGGGTTTTTCTTTCATCAATTAGTCGCCACAATTAATGTGCCCAATACAAGCTTGTGCTTTGTCCATCTTACAAAGAACATGTCCGGTTCGTATTTCTCCCCTAAAACAAGTTAAAGTTTATATGTTTAGATTTTTTACTTCATTGCATCATTTTCACGACAATTAAGCACATTTGCCCCCTCATTTTCATTATCGTAATGCAAAACTTTCTCTGGTATCCCGGCCTGCTGTGAAAACTCATTCGTCCAAAATTCCAGTCTTCAAAACTACATTAAACTTCAAATGTATCCTGATTGGTTGTGATTGTATCACGTTGCACGTACTGTGTTTCACGTTCACTGTACATAGACAAATAGCTTGTCTCTTTTTGCACCCGTAGTTACGATATGCAATGTAATGAAGGCAAAACAAATAAATAAACATACAAACACAAACATTCTCATTATCCGTATGTGTCTGTATAATGAGATTCTTATTATCCCCAATAATGATTCCAATAATGAGATTCTCATTCATGTATTATTTTCCTGTCCGGATGCATAATTTAAATCTATAATTTAAACAAATGCAGCCATAATGTATAAATACTTAATTGTTTAAATAATACATTATAGTTTTTACATTACAGTAATGAGATTTTTTAATCATAATGATGAGATTTCATTGCCCTAAACCTACCCATCACAGGAGAGTGCGCAGTTTACTTTCTGTGAAAAAAACCTCATCCTGTGTGATTTATAAGCATTTTGAAAAGTGAGGACATGGGGAACGTCCTCATATTTCACCCTCTTTTTGTAATACCTATGTCATACCCATGTCATTATACACATTTGTGTCCTGATATTTCACAAAAACATGCCCACACACACACACGTAGTCTGGTTCACTATCTTTGTGGGGACTCTCCATAGACGTAATGGTTTTAATATCGTACAAACTGTACATTCTATCCCCTACCAACCTGGTCTCACAGAATTAATCGCGATTAATCACATCCAAAATAAAAGTTTGTGTTTACATAATATATATGTGTGTACTGTGTATAATTATTATGTATATTTGAATACACACACACACATGCATGTAAATATATTTAAGAAATATTTGCATGTATATACACTGATCAGGCATAACATTATGACCACCTTCCTAATATTGTGTTGGCCCCCCTTTTGCTACCAAAACAGCCTAACCCGTCGAGGCATGGACTCCACTAGACTGAAGGTGTGCTGTGGTTTCTGGCACCCAGATGTTAGTAGCCTATCCTTTAAGTCCAGTAAATTGCAAGGTGGGGCCTCCATGGATTGGACTTGTTTGCTCAGCACATCCCACAGATGTTCGATTAGATTGAGATCTGGGGAATTTGGAGGCCAAGTCAACACCTCAAACTTATTGTTGTGCTCCTCAAACCATTCCTGAACCAATTTTGCTTTGTGGCAGGACGCATTATCCTGCTGAAAGAGGCCACAGCCACCAGGGAACACCGTTTCCATGAAAGGGTGTCTGCAACAATGCTTAGGTGGTACGTATCGAAGTAACATCCACATGGATGGCAGGATCCAAGGTTTCCCAGCAGAACATTGCCCAAAGCATCACACTGCCTCCTGTCATATGTCACCTATCAGTGGTCATAATGTTATGCCTGTATATGGTGTATATATTTATATGATTTATATTATATATACATTTTTTACATTTAAATATAAAAACAATCTTAAATATATACATGTATGTGAGTGTATTCAAATATACATAATTATTATACACAGTACACACGTAATATATATATATATGGACATTATTGTCTCAACTCATGCCTTTACTAATGTAATCTTTAAATATGGGATGATAGAGTATCTTACATTTCTTGACAGACCCCTGTGTCATAGTTTGTACAAATGTGCATATGTTTGAGTGAAATAAATGTGTGTGTCAGCATAGTGCAGACAAATGTCTGTAATTTTCCTCCGGGCATCACTGCAGTATCTATCCATCTATGAATGTAAGATGTGGAAACGAATGCTGATACATAGGAATGCTGAGATACAGGTGTGTGTTTGCTGTGTGTGTGGTGTAATGTATGTTTAAATCAAAGTTTTCTGACAGGACCTCCATGTACTGTATCTCTCCTCCCCAGCGCCCATTCTAATGCAAACATGAGCGATTCAGCAGGCAAAATTTTGCAAGCCTGGCAAATTCATTTGCTGAATAAATAACATTATTACATTTTTCCTCTTTCTCTTTTTGCCTGTGATATAACATATGTCTGTGATTAATATCCCAGTTGTGATAGTGTGCGAAAAATCATTTAATTATCATTCAAACTCTATGCACTGTGAATAATTGGACTAAGGGACTGAATAAAATTAAATATAATGTTATTTTAGGAACTTTCTAATGTAGGCCCATGCAAAATAAATGAACACTTAATATTTTACAAAAAATATCTGAAACAGCAGGTGGGCCATAAAAAGCCAAACTCCTGGCCAGGTACATTTTTCTCTTCTTCCTAAGTGTACAGGTTCATATGCTATTTTCAGAGTCACACATTACCATAGAACAATGCTGTTTCTGCGCTGACTATATGTTTATGTATTATGTGTACAGTATACATGTATGTTGATCCTGGAACAACATTCCAATCAACGCATATTGCACAGAAGTATCCCATAATGCAACATGCTTGACTTCACCTTTCATTTCAAGTGTGAAAAAACCTAATAGCAACCACAATTTGAATTAGCTTCTTCATGAATTCTTATTTGATCTTAGTTAACTAGAAGCATCTCCAAAGGTCATGTGACAACAATGCAGCATACTGCTATTTGAAAACTGTATCATGCGATAAAGCACTCAGATTATTGGCAATGAAAATGGCAATATCATATTATGATAGAATATGTTAATGTATTAGGTATTGGCAGACTAGAACTGCTACCATGTTGATTATTGCTGCTGCAGAGCAAGTATGGATTTGCTACTGCTAATAGCAATACACAGACATGCTGTTGTGAGCATGTAAAGGGCGGTCACACTTTTCGTTCCATTGACCTCCATTCAAACGCATGAGAAAGCGCCAGACCGGAAATGCAAGCTAATGCGAAAAGTTTCACATTTCGCTGTGTTCCAAAGTTCAAGCTTGGTGAACTCTGAGCTGTGAATTTGCATCATGTGATGACGTGTGACCAGTAGAAGATCGATACTTCACGGCGTGACCTCTTGGTTGAATTAGAAGAAGAATATTTTTGCAGTAAAGTCGAGTTTACTGCAAAAATTTACTGCTATTTGTTATATCTTGAATTTGTGTTTATAAAAAAGATGCTTCAGAGAGTGATGTCATATCACAACCGTTGCAGTGCTCAAAGTCTAGTGTGACAAAGGCTTACGATATGCTGCTGCTGTATAAATAGACATGCATACGTCCCGTAGCAGATCTAGACAGGTGGAGCTGGGGAGGTGGAAGGGCTCAGAGGAACTGCTGCAGGACTAGCTAACAGCAAAAAAATCCAGACTGTTTAAATGTTTAGCAAGCAATCTCATTGGCCGCAGGATCAGCAGAGGCCAATCAGCTTGTGCCATGCATTAATAATGTGGTATCTTGCAGATTGCATGTAAAGGACCAATATACATATCTAATCTAAAATAAACTATTATTGTAACAGCGCTGCTACATTGTTTGACAGCTGTCTGCTTCTCAATTTAAATAAAGTGACCACTGACCTTGGAGAAATATCCTTAGATCTGTTGTAGATCCTAGCTTATTTATATTAAGCATTCATGGATTTGTCCGCCATTGATAGTCATAAACAGCCCGATCTCACGGCAATTCGTACTAATTTTACGAGGTGGCTAATTCGTACGAATTGATACGACCTCACTCGAACAAATTCATAAGATTTTTGCAATTTTTGGAACATATTTTACGAGTTACCAAATTCGTATGAATTCATACGAATGACCTACCCCTGACCCCGCCCCTTAACCTACCCATCACGTGGGTTTAGACAAATCGTACAAATTCGTATGAGTGAGGTCGTACAAATTCGTACGAATTAGACATCTTTTATTCACTCGTAAGAATTAGTACGAATTGGTCATGAGATAGCACTGTCATAAACAGTTACAAAATAGTATGTAACTGATTTTATAAAGGACGTTATGAAGTGCTCCTATAAACGAAAGCTGTTTAAGAGAAAGATGAATTGGTCTAAAAGGTCTGTCCTCTTCTTCTTCCAGATCCAGCTATTTCAGTGACAGCTATTTTCAAATCACTGAATGCTTGCCAGCGGCAAGATACTTTTATCGAGGCTTCACCCACTTATTTTCTGAATGACATTTAGGTAAGGGATAGTTTTATGTTTATCATCTGTTGATGAGCTTGATATATATTGAAGCATTTTTAAATATGCAATAAAAAAAGGCATTTACATGTAAGATTTAGCAGTCTTTGTGACTTGGCACTACTAAAATAGTTCCTAAAATGTCTTATGCATTACAGAACTCTTAATTAATGCTTAAATGTGTCATTTTTAGCTTGATTTAATGTGCAGATACAACTGCAAGTCATATTTTGGTTGACTTTCTACACATTTTCAACTTCCTAAAGCCGTTCAAAACAAATATTATGTTTATTTTTATTCATTTATTATTTAATTAGTATATGTTATTGATAAATGTCAATTTTTTCAGTTAATTATACTTAAATTATAGTTCCTGTTTGCTACCTCAATTTAAATCCAATTTGAATTAAGAAACTGAAATGTTCGCTATCTACCGGTAACTAGAGAGACTAAGAGCCTTAAAATCAAATTATGTTGATGTTTTACTGTGCAAGAGATAATCATGTTCCTTGCAATTTGCTCACTAGAGAACTATCTTGGTCCTCACTTAAGTTTGCTTTTATTTGTTAGAAGGAAACTGATTACAGTCTCATTCGAGTGTTTGATCATGCAATGAAAGTTTATTGCCGTCCTCCATGACTAAGATTTGTAGGACAACAGCATCCAAGACCATCATTATTTGTAATGAAATATAAGAGTAAATGAATACATTCTCCAGAGAAAGCCTTATTGCTTTTCCTCCTTTTTATTCATGGCTCGCAAAAAGAATATTTTGCCATGGTGTTGTTAGTTGCATGCAATTTATTCAAGGATGCAAGGCTAAAGGAATGTGACGTCCTGCATTATAAGGTATTCATTAAACGGCAATGCCTTTAATTCCATTTTCAATTGAAAATAAGAATACCAATCATGGTGCGATGGAAGACAAAGTGGATGTTGTTTTGCTACGAGTCGGGCGACAGTAATAACTACATGATTGCTTTTCGACACAAACTGCCCACAATGACAATGACTAAGACAGTCAAAGTTACAATGAATAATGCTTCTATTATACTGAGAGTGGGGAAAAAAGCTTTATGGCACTTATATGGCAAATTTTGCAGAAACGTCCAGAAGACAACTAAACGCATATGTGCTTTTTTCCTAAATAGTGCACACTTTGGCTTCCCATTCTTAATTATTTATCTTTTTTAAGCATCAGAGACACACATTTTCTGTATTTACACTGTGAAAATGAAACTATATAAACTGTTATCTTAACATAGCATGAATATATATAAATATATATATATATATTAGTACACCAATTAGTACATATATCAAACTGAAACATATCCACACATCAATCAATGAATCAGTAGGAAGCGCCTCATCAGATATTGCTTACACAAACAACTTTATGTGTAACAAATATGTTAACTCGGCAGTTGGGGCATGAACTTATAGATTTTGGATTCTCAAGGGAAGTAATGGCTTCAACAAGAAAACCGGATAGTCTAACATGTAGAATGAACACAAGGAACCTCTTTGTAATATATATTTTAAAGAGATATTATCTTGCTAAAACAGGAAGGATCCTACTTTTTACAATGGGAAAAAAGGTAATAGACACCTTTCAGAACTTGTATTATCTACATTATTATTTGCATTATTCAATGTCTCCAATTAATTTATGCTGCATGTCTTTAGATTGTAGAGGAAACCAACATGAAAAAAAGACTTGCAAATTCCACACTGAAAGGCCTCCTGACTCAAACTAGGAATCTTCCATCCAGAACTCAAACCTTGGACCTTCTTGCTGTGCGGTAACAGTTCTACCCACTGAGCCAATGGGCCACCTAACTTGCTGTTATCCATCCTTCCATTTTCCAAAACGTTTGTCCCAGTGTCGCAAGTAACTTGCATAATGTTAGTCATAATGCAAACTAATGTTTTTTTGTAAGATATAGGTTGTGTTGAAATAGGTATATTCAGTAATGTGTATCCACTAATACAGGGGTGTTCAACCCAGCTCCTGGGGGTCAATGCCCTGCAGAGTTCAGTTTCTAGTAATCCTGACCTTGATTGACTGGTTCAATTAGGAAAACCCTGCAAGATAGTGGCAACACTGCATTAGTACAATTAGTACTTTCTGGTTACTTCTTTATTTTGTTTCCAAGTTGAATGCATGGCAGGCTGTAACCAGTTTCCCGGGTGCATTTGAATGCAACATGAGGCACAAGGCGCCATGAAGCAGTCTTAGTTCTAGAACAATTTTGTTTTTTCTAAAATTAGAAAAAATCTTATCAAAAGTCAGCTTTTAACATTCCACTAATAATTAAGGTTTAGATTTAGCTATGGGAAACTGGCCAGCTTTATGCAAGTATCGTAATAAGAAGAAGTAGCAGTAGCAGTAGTGGATTGAGAGAGATAATTCCACCACAAATTCCCCATGAGCGAGCTGAAGTCATAAATCAAAAGCTATCATGTGTATGTTGGATGCACGAAAGAAGAATACTCATAATTCATGTAAATTATTAAACTGATTTGCAAGATCATGCTCAATTACTAGTGATGATTAGGGATTTTGTGCATGTGTTGGCTGGCACACAGTCTACAAAAATCTGCTCTGCCAATAAACGCTATTACAGTTTTAACTGAGGGCGGTCTTACTTTGTTTGAGGGTGACACCACCAGACCCTATCTTAGCACCAGAAGATCTGGCTTCTATAGCCACTGCATTTGGTCAAGGGTCACCCACTTTTTCGCTACAATACCAGACCGTCATGCAATTACTTTCATGTTTAGCTGCATATGCTATTCCCTTCTCATTAAAGTACCTCACCTGATCTTCCATTAATGTAGATGAGAGAGGACATAGAACTCACTTGGGAAATTAAAGGGTTGGCCAAGCTCAGAAAATAATACTTTCCCCATATCCTGTCGGTAAACATGTGAACACATCTCCTTTAAATTCAACCAAGTGTTTCAGACAAAACATCTTGAAGTTTCAGTGCCTTGAACTTCACAAACTTCCTCTGAAGCATTCATTGCTGAAGTATTGGAACTTTTAAACATGGCTTTGTTCCTGACAGACCATTTAAGGACATTTGGTCAAGACCCCTTGATTTTACTTTTTAACACACAGGGTACCCCTTTAGAGTCAATTTTCGAGTACTCCATTGGTTTCAAAGAGAAACCTTTAGCGTCAATACACGGACAGCCAATAATTGTATTTACCTAATACTATTTAGACATTTTTGAGCATGTATCTAAACCTAAGGATTTGTATATTATATAACATAAAACACAGGCAGATACAACTACAGTCACAATTTATTCAGAAAGAACAAACCTACCAAGTGTTCCAGGGACAAACGATTTATATGTGTGAGGAACAGGCCCGAAAAGTGATCCTAGTTTCCATATGGCATAAAACTTAGGGAAACGGATTTCAACAGTTATGCTGAGGCATAACGCAGAGGTTATGCTGCCGTCCTCCTGGAAACTCCTATGTGCAACTTCAGGAACTGTAATTGCCATGTTTCTCACTGACACCTCCAACTCAAACAGATCGGGCTTAAAGAAAATCCAGAACTTCCCACTGGTATTTGCAACTTCGTGGTGGTGGTTGAACTCGTAAATACAATCTTTACGACATGACTTGAACGCACCTATAGTCAAGTTCTGGCACAGAGAATTGTGGGAAATGAATTTTTTCGCAAGCTTCTGACTACCTTATACACTTACTAAATTAGTTGCATTTTTAAGTTTTATTTGTAGTTTTTACAGTACCGTACAAATTAAACTGTAATTGGTGGTGTTTAACTTCTTAACTATATGATTCTGAAAATGAAGACAGCACTTGTTGGCAAGCCTACTAATGCAAATTGTTATTGAATTAGGGTGTATAGAAAGTGCTTAAAAGGGAAATTTGAGAGAGCTGGATTTTTCAAGATGTTTTCATTCATTATAGCCAGGCATTGGCCATTGAATCAACCAGGTTGTCCCTTTAGTAAATTTGTTAACTCTCTCTTGTTTGATACATTTCTATGGTGCGACTTTTGATCTTTTCTGGCAGTCCTTGAGAAAGAGATCCTCTCTCTCAGCTTGTTTGGGGTTTGACAAAAGGGAGGATTTTCACCCCACAATGACGATGACTCCATTCATAAGTTCTCACTGCAGGGTATTTCCAGCATGTTAAGTGTTGAGTAGTACTGAAGTGCCACTTCAGACTGACGTGCCACTCCAGGGCCAAATTGCAAAATCTTTCCACACTATCAGTTTAAGCACCTTCGGAAAAGGCCGCTAGATGAATAAACCTGCCATCTGCCAGCCAGACAACCGACACTTGCTAATTGCACTATACTGTTCACCAGTATGTTGACTAAAATTATGCAATCAGTGCATCATCACAGCAAACAAACAGCACTGGAGGTTTCAGATCACCGAATCCTTCTAAACTGTTGCTTTCGGGGATCCTGCTGCCAGGCTTGGTTTGATGAGTGAACTGTTATCCAGAATTTCAGGTCAGGATTTGAAACATTTAACTGTTCAATGTCTGATATTTACAATATACCATATAGTGAAGGTATATTTTAAAGAACAGGGCTCAAAACTATTAGAAGACATTGTAGCTGACATTTTTGTTACACTTTATTTGATGGTGTCCGTGTTACAGTGTAGTTATGCATTTATGTACTGTGTAATAATAATTAAATACATTAACTTACTATAGGGTTAGGGTTGATTGCATGTAATTATGCATAATTTATAGTTATTCCTACATGTAACGTGTAACAAGGACACGGTCAAATAAAGGGTAAAACTTCATGTCATCATTACATATGTTGCATGTACTTACCATAGTAATAACAGTAAATTATGCATAATTACATGCGACTAAACCTCAATCCAAACCCAAATCCTACCCTAAACCTATAGTAAGTACATGTTGTTAATTAATATTACTCCGTACTTAAAAATATAATAACACTGTAACAATCACACCTTAAAATAAAGTGTAACCAAATAAAGTTACCGTCATTTTTAGTTAAATACATTGCAATTGCAAGCAAGCAATCATTTATCAAAAATGTTGGTTGCACTTTGTTTTATATTATGTGCTAGAGTTGTGATGAAATTAAAATGTGATGAGATTTCTTTTCGAGTGAAAAGCTGTCTTGCGATATCGCCCTGACAGAGATTGAGGGTGAAATTAGCATAGAATATGCCACCGCTATGTTTACATCACATCCTCCATTGTTGTTTTTCTTTTCTTTTTTAATAATAGAAATCAATCAATCAATCAATCAAATTTATTTATATAGCGCTTTTACAATGACGATTGTTTCAAAGCAGCTTCACAGTGTTAAACAGGACAACATTGCAACAAAATTTGATTTGGCTAGTTTAATTTGGATAGTTTATAGAATTATATATGACCAAATTAATAAATTCTATTTGTATATTTAGTTGAGTAACTTGGATCATGATTTGAGTGTCCCCAACTGAGCAAGCCAAGCCAAAGGCGACAGTGGCAAGGAACCAAAACTCCATCAGGGCATGATGGAGAAAAATAAACCTTGGGAGAAACCAGACTCAGTCGGGTGCCAGTTCTCCTCTGGCCTATTATTAACAGTGTGTAATTATTACTCTGGCAACCTTGCAGGTCATAAATCATATTAGATAGGAATATTCGAAATTTTGGGTATGACGCACGAGTTGGGTTGATTTAGGATGGCGCGTCCATTACACAAGAATATGAATACTTGAAAGATCGGAGTTATTGCGCTGAGACGGGTTAATTGAGGATGACGTTCGGTGAGGCGAATTCAGAGGAGACACTAATGGACACGGTCTCAGCAGACACTCCAGGATGAGCTGGTCATGTCCAGATGCAGGTCCACCATCCGATCCGGACACGGCCTGGATCCGCCGACTGCAGTAAACCTCGGGATAAACAGAGAGACTAACATTAGTGTGGATGCCACTCTTTTATGATGTAACGAGTACATCAGGTGTTATGGGAAGTGTTCCCGGTTCCGGCTGACCTAGTTAATGCAGCCTAACAATCAGTCATTTGATTTGAATAAAGAAAGTTAAAAATGTTCTATGTGTATGCCATAGTAAAGAGATGTGTTTTTAGTCTAGATTTAAACTGACAGAGTGTGTCTGCTTCCCGAACAATGCTAGGAAGACTGTTCCAGAGTTTAGGTGCTAAATAGGAAAAGGATCGACCGCCTGCAGTTGATTTAGATATTCTAGGTATTTTCAACTGGCCAGAGTTTAGAGACCGCAATTGACGTGATGGAGTATAATGTGTTAAGAGCTCGCTTAAGTACTGGGAGCTAAACCATTTATTGCTTTATAAGTAATAAGCAAGATTTTAAAATGTATGCAATGTTTAATAGGAGCCAGTGCAGTGTTGACAGAACTGGACTAATATGATCGTACTTCCTGGTTCTAGTAAGAACTCGAGCTACTGCGTTTTGGACCAGCTGGAGTTTATTTATTAGGCGAGCAGGGCAACCACCCAGTAGAGCATTACAATAATCTAGCCTTGAGCTCATGAACGCATGTACTAATTGTTCAGCATTTTGCATTGAAAGCATGTGACGTAATTTAGATATATTTTTAAGATGGTAGAATGCAGTTTTACAGATGCTAGAAACGTGGCTTTCAAACGAAAGATTGGTATCAAAGAGCACACCCAGGTTCCTCACTGACGCAGGGCTTGACAGAGCAGCCATCGAGGGTTAGACAGTATTCTAGGGCACTACTTGTGGAGCTTTTCTGTCCAATAATTAAAAATTCAGTTTTATCTGAATTAAGTTGCAGGAAATTACTATTCATCCAATTTTTAATATCAGCTATGCATTCCGTTAATCTTGTGAATTGGTAAGTTTCGTCAGGGTGTGAAGAAATATAGAGCTGAGTATCATCAGCATAACAATGAAAACTAACGCCATGCTTCCTAATGATATCTCCCAGTGGAAATAAAAACATTTAATTCAGTTGTCTCCTAATATCAAAGCTATCTCAGGCTGGGCTGTGTAGTTGTAACCACCTCTAAGCTCGGTTGTGGTCTCTGTTTGCACTTTGATTATGGTTGCACTTATTGTTTGCACATAAGTTTTTATTATTAATACTGTTTTTATTTCTATGTTCAATTGGAAAGGAATTAGGAGGACACACACAGCCTCAGTCAAAAGTTCTGGAAGTTCATCATGTACAGTAAGGAGACTCATGTGAAATCATACAGGGGAGAAGCCAGTCAGGTGAGTTTGTGGCTAAATCTTTTACAGTGTTTGAGTATTGTTGCCTTTCAATGCATTGATTTTGATATGATTCTTTAGGGTCTTCATATCAAAATCTGTAACCTACATTGGTTAAAATTTCTCAATGTTTGTGTAAAACAACACCAGTTTCGTTGCTTATCTCTTTAAATGATAATGAACTATTGCTCACTCCACCTTTCTCTCCAGTGGAGCATGTAGACACAGGAAGTTCTGCCTTGGCGGACAGTGTACAACTGGCTGAGGGCGGAAATATGCTAATATGGGAATTTTTCCTACATGTAACATCCACATCATAAAAAGAGTGGCATCCACACTAATGTTAGTCTCTCTGTTTATCCCGAGGTTTACTGCAGTCGGCCGGATCCAGGCCGTGTCCGGATCGGATGGTGGACCTGCATCTGGACATGACCAGCTCATCCTGGAGTGTCTGCTGAGACCGTGTCCATTAGTGTCTCCTCTGAATTTGCCTCACCGGAACGTCATCCTCAATTAAACCGTCTCCGGCGCAATAACTCCGATCTTTCAAGTATTCATATTCTTGTGTAATCGACGCGCCATCCTAAATGAACCAGTCTCGTGCGTGATACCCAAAATTTTGAATATTCCTATCTAATATGATTTATGACCTGCAAGGTTGCCAGAGTAATAATTATACACTGTTAATAATAGGCCAGAGGAGAACTGGCACCCCGACTGAGTCTGGTTTCTCCCAAGGTTTATTTTTCTCCATCATGCCCTGATGGAGTTTTGGTTCCTTGCCACTGTCGCCTTTGGCTTGGCTTGCTCAGTTGGGGACACTCAAATTATGATCCAAGTTACTCAACTAAATATACAAATAGAATTTATTAATTTGGTCATATATAATTCTATAAACTATCCAAATTAAACTAGCCAAATCAAATTTTGTTGCAATGTTGTCCTGTTTAACACTGTGAAGCTGCTTTGAAACAATCGTCATTGTAAAAGCGCTATATAAATAAAGTTGATTGATTGATTGATTAATATGGGACAGTCCGTCAGCGGTCATGGGCGGAGCATGAGCAATATGACATATTGTTCAGAAATTAAAACGACATGATTATTGAGAATGTTTAGACTTTTTTTTAAGATTTAGTGAATGGATTTTTATTATTGTTGTGTCCATACACTACAACGACACATTTATATGCAAACATCATATAAAAGTGAATTTTGCATTCGATGACCCCTTTAAAAATACATGCCAAAATCTTTTCTCGTCTCATTCTCGTAAACCCAATCCCGCGTCTCATCTCGTCACACCCCTATTACGTGTACTTACAGTGTACTTATCTAAGAAAGTACTGCACTGTAAAAAAAAAAAAACCTTGAGAAAACGTAAAAGTTTAAGGCAACCAGCTTCAGAACATTTTTGAGTTTTCTCAACTTATTTGTTTGAGGAATCTCAACTTTTTTCATGTTAAATAGTTGAATAAACTTTAAAAGCTGAATTTGTCATACAAAACATTAGTTGGATTTTTTACAGTGCGGGTAATAACGTTAAGGTCAGGTTTAGGTTTCAGGGTCAGAAACCTTGATATAATAAGTACATTGTATATGTGGAACAGGACTACCAAAGTTTTTTATTCATAGCAATTTTGAATATGTGCAAAAGAAAGAGTCATAGTAGAGCTAAATGCTTTGCTCATGGACAATGGTTTACGGTTTCTTGTGGGACTTGAATCAGCAACATTCAGATCATCCTGTTTGGTTTTATTATGCGATAATGATGGGCTGACTGTGCATTATCCTGCTTATTACCCAGCTACTTACCAAATAAATAAATATGTGGACATAAAAAATATTGTCATTGATATATAACTTCACCTGTACATTATCTAAAAGCTTTCAAGGTGAAAACTGTACAACATTGATTAAAATGCAAAAGAGAGGACAAGTCTGTGATACCAGAGACACAAAAGTAAGGCGTTGGTTTCAGTAACACTGATAAGTGGCCCTTAAATACAATATTGCCATGCATTAACATCATATGAAACATCTGACTGCTGATTGTTGACTGACCAAGTGAAATCAAGTATTGCAGAGAGCACCAGCTTGATTACAATAATGATAATGCATACAATTTATAATAGTGAATGAAAAGCAAAGGCCAATGTCAATCCTCAGAGTTGTATATTTTATGTCCATTTTTCTCATAAGACATACCAGAAATCCTGTCCACCACTGTGATACACATTACAACATTGATACTGATACTGCTGATGCTCATTTCAAGGGTTTTCCTACAAATTCTAATTAAAGCCTTTGAGGACCACTTCAACTTTATTTCAAAGGACTGTCCGATAAATGACTCCCTGAGCTTGTGTCCATTATTTCTGTGGTCAGTGGAGTTTATTCAGTGCCTCTTAGTACAAATTACCTGGCCATCTAGTCTGAACAATGACCTTGCAGCCAAAGCAAATGCACTCTCACCTCCGTGCCTCATTTACTTCAACAGAGTTTTTTTCCCCAACTCAAATCAAAATATGCCCTTGCAATGAATGGACGAGAATGCTCAGATGTAAAATGCAGACACATTCTGGCATATTGTAACTTAATGTTCAAAAACAATGCACAGGGCCCAGTCCCAGTCCAGTCCTTTTTGTCTATTGATTGAAGGGAAATGAACTAGACATGAAGGTTGCCTTGAGTGCTAATCTTAGGAATGGTTCACTCACAAATGAAAAATCTGTCATGTTGTTCTAAATTGATTGATTGATTGAGGAACATAAAAGGAGATTTTTTGAATAACTTTTATGAAGCTCCAAAAGAGGCACTTAAGTTACATTTTTTAAAAAAAAAGACTCAATCACTACATTGTCTTCTAAACTTTTTGCGATGAACAGACCTACATTTGAATCACTATTTACTTATTTAAGTTTGTCTTGTGTAGTAATTTTAAAAGAATAGTACACCCACAATTGAACATTCTGTCGTTCTTCACTCACTCTCATGATGTCCTAAATGGTTATAATACAACAGTAACCTAAATTGATAACACGTTATTTTACAATGTCCGTTACATAAATTACATGTACTTGTACATGTATTAACATTGTATTAACAGTAAATTATGAATATTTACATGCAACTAACCCTCAACCAAATCCAAATCATTCCCTAACTCTGTAGTAAGTACATGTTGTTAATTAATATTACTCAATACTTAAAGGGATAGTTCACCCAAAAATGAAAATTCGGTCATCATTTAGTCACCCTCAAGTTGTTCCAAACCTGTTTTCTTTGTTCTGCTGAACACATTGGAAGACACTATTTGGAAGAATGTTTGTAACCAAGCAGATCTCGGCAGCCCCTTGACTACCATAAAAGAGTGAAAAAATACTATGGTAGTCAATGGCTGCCTGGATCTGCTTGGTTACAAACATTTTGCGTGAAATATCCCTTTAAATATATAATTATTAATTACACTGTTAAAATTAAATGACACCTTAAAATAAAGGGTTACACGTTATTTTATGGTGTGATTGTTACAGTGTAATTATATATTTAAACATTGAGTAATATGAATTAACTAAATATACTTACTATAGGTTTAGGATTAGGGTTTGGTTGTGGGTTAGTTACATGTAATTATGCACAATTTACTGTATTACTACATGTAACATATGTAACAAGGACACTGTAAAATAAAGTGTTACCAAAAAAAAAAAGTGTGTAACCCCTAAATTTAAATCATTATTCACTGATAATCTTACTTTCCATCCAAGCTCTGAAATGTCATTTTCAACAAATTGCCATTGATTCCTGCATGCATGTATCAGTCTGGAATGCGACAGAACTATTCCCTTAAGTCCTTAAGTTCCAGAAAATGGCAGAGAGTTTTTTTCTTCAGATATGCCATAATGTCACCGTCATACACCGTTCACCGCAAGGTCATAACACACTGTTCTTGTATTGTGTTGAGGTCATAAGCGGTTTCAGCTAAATTTGATCGGTGTATATTACCCTTAATTTTCTAATATATAGCATTATGGCAGCTTATTTGGCGTGAGCATGTCTGTTCCTGCTTTGATGTCACAACCAAAGAAAAAACATTTCAAAATCTCATGTAAAGTTTTTATAACTGATGCATTTCTCTCTCTCTCTCTCTCTCTCTCTCTCTCTCTCTCTCTCTCTCTCTCTCTCTCTCTCTCTCTCTCTCTCTTTCTCACCTAAATGTGTTTTCCCTCTCAGGCTGATCTTTATATTTACATCAGGAATACAGGGGGCAGGTTGAAAACACGCTCCAATCCCCACCGATAAGCAGAGAAACCAGCTGACCTTCTGTCTCATCTATAAACAAACCACTCTTGTCTTCCCTTAAGGCACACGTAGAAGCCAGGATAGATGTCTCTTGAAAAGGACATCCTATATCTACTGTGTCAGTGTGGAAAAGGTGAAGCAGCAGTATCTAGCTGACTTGTCTGTGCGGCTCCCATTTCTCACCTTTCAGCATTCATGTTGACACGTTACCCCTTCAACTCCATGCAGTACAAAGCAGTTTTATTTTAAGCTGGTCCGATTTGTATAGTGCAATAATGCAAGGGTAATACATGACATGTTGTTCAAACCTAGATCTATATATGATAGTAGATAGGCTGAGAAAATACTTCAGTTTAACACTACTTTAAGCCTCTCTATAAATCCTGCTTTCATATTACATCTTACAAGTCAGTCCTTGTGAGTAATTGTAACCACGGTTATAATACTTTAAAACCTTATTTAATTAATAATATATTTTGGCTTTATAATATATTTATAATACTATTTACATATTCATACATTACTAGGCATATCAAAAGGGAAAATTTGCAGCTGTGACATCAAGAAGCTATTTCAGTCTGTCTAAATGTAAAAAAACTGTTTGTTGGTGCAGCCTAATGTAAACAGTCCAATTAAATCATGTTACATAATATTTTTTTGATGTGAACTGAAATGTCACCACATGGAGTATAATTTGATATTCCCAGAGAACACTTTTCAATGCACTGCAACATATAGTTAACATACAATTGTATGTGCTATCATGTGTTTCAATATAATATACTCTTCAGAGGTAACCACAAATACATACTGCATTATAATGTTGGTTATAAGTATTTATGACATTATAATGCATTACTGTGGCATTATGAATACTTTATACAAACCAAACGTTGAATTTAGATGTGTAGAAGATACATCTCAGATGAACTTGTAGGAGACAATAATCACTTTTTGACCTCAGCTTTACCCTTAAGATAGACTGTAGTGCCATCTATTGAAAAACATAACTATAAATCACTTAACTCATAAAACAGCACCAGCTGATGTGATCCTTATCACATTCTACCACTTTTGAAGATGAGTTCATAAAAATCCATCAATCAAATGAGAGAAAAGACAGTTTTGCATTAATATCATGTGGCAAATAATAGCCTGTATGATAGTGGTTACACAATAGTGGTTTTGCTCTCTCTCTCTCTCTCTCTCTCTCTCTCTCTCTCTCTCTCTCTCTCTCTCTCTCTCTCTCTCTCTCTCTCTCTCTCTCTCTCTCCAGTAAACGCATCGTTTATATTCATACGGATATGACTGAGCACTACAGCAATATACATAAATTAAATCTGCGATATTCTTCTATCAAATGATCAGGCAACAGACTAAGACGATCCTACAGGTGCGTTTACTAGTATGAGTAAATAAAACATGCGGCGTATTATTAATTAACACACATTTACCGTCTCTTAGGAAGCGAGAGTGGATGAGAATGATGAGAAAACAGCAGATCGCCGCTCCCGCTAGAGCCCACGCAACTCTGAGCATCAGCATCCTGACTGCCTTCAGCATCCACACCACATCTCCATTCTATTGCCATACAACAACCAACACCTTTGCTGCGCTTTTCTCTCGCAGATTCAGGAGAAAGGAATCCGTTCTTTATCAAGAGATGCCAACTTTAGGAAAATAATATAGTTGATATGTTGGAGCTTTCACCGCACATAAAAAAAAAAAAATTAGAATGTTCCTGTTCGTCTGTTGCGTGGATCTAAGTCGAGTGGTGCGCGACCATCCTCTCCAACATCTCTGTTTTACGCACTTTTACGCTAGAACTGTCACTCTTCTCTGTGCTGCCGACTGCTCTGTGTATCAGGCAGGAGAAACAAGTCAGCTTTAAAACAGCCGTAATTCCCGCATTCATTCGAATGATAATTTAAAAATGTCCCAAGCGCAACGCATGTGTGGAGTTGGTGATATGTCGAGTCTGTATCTCCTCTTCCGTCTGTGCAGTTGCCGGGGTTTGATTCTTCTCTTAACGAGCGCACTTTCTCTCCGCTCTGACGCATACGCTCGCGTTTGAGAAGCGCTCGCCGGTGGATGCGTCACAGCGCATGTTCCTGTAGTCTGACGTCAGAGTTCAAGTCTTAAATTCATTCTTTGCGAGTGTGTCATTTGTGTGCTCAAGCTTTCAGAAATGTTGTGAACCGCAGGATTTAAAGACACCATGAAATCAAACTAGAAGTTTCGTGGCAGAGTCTTTTCAAGGCATCGATGTTAGTGGATCATTCTGTTGTGGCTTTCGTGTGCTGTGTCCACATGACTTTTTTTCTTTTTTTATTAACCTAGGAATGTATACAGTATGTGTCCACATGACTTACTGCTGATACACCTATGTTAATGTTAATTTCAATATTTACTAATGCATTATTAAAATCTTGTTAACATTAGTTAATGCACTGTGAACTAACACGGACAAACCATGAACAGCTGTGTTTTTATTAAAGGGATAGTTCACTTTGAAATTAAATTTTGATATGTTTTAGCTTACCTCATGGGCATCCGAAATGTAGGAGTATTTGTTTCCCCAGTAGTTTAAATTTTGACGAAACGAGCGGTTTGTGGGAGAAAACGAACAGTATTTATATCGTTTTTACCTCTTGTACACCACTACGTCCGACTGATCCGAGGGCGCGCGTGCGTGTTTCCTGTTGTGACATTCGCGCGTTCTGGCTTTAGTCTCACACAAACCCCTAGTTTCGTGTCTTAGGTCATCAGTGTGTACTTACGATGGGGGATTGTTTAATTTGGACTTCTCTGTGTATGCTCTTTGAGGTGGTGACTCTAGACCTGCATTATGTGTGGCACAGACAAGAACGGTTTAACCTAAAATGATCAAAATTGAAACTACTGGGGAAACAAATACTCCAACATCTCGGATGCCCATGAGGTGAGCTAAAACATATCAACATTTAATTTCAAAGTCAAGTCAAGTCAAGTCAACTTTATTTATATAGCGCTTTTAACAATGCAGATTGTTTCAGAGCAGCTTCAGAGTGTTAAACAGAAAAATAATGCAACAGAATATATTTTGATTATCATACAGTAACAATGTGGGCTTTAGATCAGTAATTAGATAAGTAATTTGGTCTATATGGTTAATTTAGTTTAATAATTAGATTTATTTTGAAATATATTTGAAAAATAGTTTTTTTTTCAACTGAGCAAGCCAAACCAGAGGCGACATCTGAACTATCCCTTTAAGTAACTAACAAAGATTAGCTAATGCTGAAACAGAAGTGTTGCTTATGTTAACTAATGCATTAACTAATGTTAACTAATACAACCTTATTGTAAAGTGTTACCATAATTTATATAATTTATATAGTGCTTTTCTGGGTACTCAAAGCACTTTACAAGGGGGGAATCTCCTCAACCACCACCAATGTGCAGCGTCCACATTGCCATATTGTGCCAGAACACCCACCACACACCAGCTGGTTGGTGGAGAGGAGAGTGATGTATCTGTATATTATTATTAGGAGGCCATGATTGACAGAGGCCAATGAGCAAATCTTTGGAAGTCTTTTAAAGGTGCCATATGGAAAACTTACTTTGGCATACTTGAATAATAAGAGTTCTGTACATGGAACTGACATACCATGCGCCTCAAGCACCATTGAATCCTTATTCATATGTAAATCTTGTGTGTGCAAAAGACAGCTGAAAAATGGGCGAATCCCAACATAACACAGACTGTGATGTAACAGTCGTGATCATTAATTTTATGCCCCCAAATTTGCATATACCAGTCATTTCCAAGGCCAGGAAGTATGTACATTCACGCTCGCCGTTGCCAGATTTAAATTATTTAAATCCCCCAAACAGAGCTTTTCTGTTAAAAGGACACATTCTATCCTGTGTTTTACTTAAACTTTGAAATCTGGCAACAATGTTCACGCAAGCTCTCTCTTTCGCACAGATGATCTGAAAACACCAATAAACAAGTAACCTGCATTTCAGTAATCTCCATTTGAGATTTTCTGTTTAAATTAAAGTGTCATTCAGTCGGTCTGTTCTGTCGCGACTCACATCGCTTGAGTTGTTTGTGCGACTAAAACTGACATCAAACCTTCTCAGTGATGAACTGTAATAAATCCAATAAATCCAACTATTTGTGATTGTGTTTGCTGAATAACTGCTGCACTTGTGTGACCTACTGAAATGAGCCTTGGTGTGAAACAGCCAATCAGAGCAGATCTCAACATTATTATTCATGACACTTCCAAATAAGGTAATAAAAGCCCATTTCATTCTAGGGACAGTAAGGACATGTGCAACCGTATCTGGAGAATTTTTGCCCTTACATAAGCCACATACTTTCTATGTAGATATCAGACAACAATTAAAATATTGTATCAATGCATTCTATGGCACCTTTAAGACAAAACCAACAAATTCCATCTGAATATATACATATATATAGTATCCGGGGTTGGTCTACTATCAGAAATGTTGTAGATTAAAGCAATATTTTAATCTACAACAACTTTGTGAACTTTTATAAAGATAAAATATATCTTTATCCAATCATTTTTAAATGCATCCTTTTGCAAAAACATGAGGAGAGTCCTCCACATGAAAGACCCACAGCTGGCAGATCAACATGGTAGTATGTACCAAAACTTGCCTATATGTTTCAGTTACACACTCAAATATATGTGCATTTTCTTCACAAAGGGTATTCTATAAGTTGGAGAATTGGAACTCAGCTTGCAACTTTATGATGATCTCAAGGCCTTGATTTACAACATTAATAGGAAACCTAAACTAGAAATATACAGTAAGAAGGATGAAAAAACTTTAGGAATTTGGTAAAGTTGCATTACAGGTATTTTATCAGAACACTGATGCATCAAAATCTCAGCGTTGTCAATACTCCTGTCTGCGCAGCTAATTTGAAGCCAATTATCAGCATTCGCCAGTGTTTACAATGGGGGCGTCCATTTTTTAATTTCTCTGCAGCGCCTGTAACACTCTCCCATTGTGATCCATCAATCAGCTGGATGGCAATTAAAGGAGATCTGTCCGTGAGTGACTGCATGAGGCAAGCAGAGCAGGTGCATCACCTTAAGGATGATGATGACACACATTGCCAATGAACAGTCCTTGGTCGCATTACTCAAAGAGCACCTGTCACTTATATTGACACGCTCCTGCTGTTTCAGCACAAGCGTGCCTTTGGGAACTACTTGAGAGTGGTCAAAGGGTCTGAGATGACCACAAAGATGAGAGCTGAATTTAAGAGGTTGTTTATTCACAAAGCTGGCACTTTTAAACATCACATTCTGGCATGGTGCAATGTGTGCTAGACGCACATTTTTGCTCTGGAGAAATGCCCTCAGAAAGTTTTATTGATTTTTCGGCCATTCAAGTTTTGATTCACATTTGTTAGTGAGTAAACTTCTCCAAAATGCATTTTAAAGTATTTAGAGTCTATAAGAGTAAATGTAAAAAAATAATAATAATAATTCTACAGTATAAGCAATTGCCTAGAAGCAACATTGCGTGACAGTGGATTTGGATATGAATTGTATTACTATTATGAATTGTATTACTATACTACTTGTTGTTTGACCAATGCGTTAGATCAAGATGCATTTAATTATTTGCATTTGTAAAAGCAGACATGATTTTATGAATATTTATAGGCTACTTTTATATTTTGGAGCAACTAACCCCTCTCCTACCATAAGCCACTTCTCAACCATATAACAGGCAAATAAAAGTATTTATTGCAAAAACTGACCAAAAACAGTATAAAAGTAAGAAATCATGTTGCATTCCAAATCTTCTGAAGTCATACGATATCTTCATGTAAAGAACAGAGTTGATCTTAATGTTTTAATCGCTTAAATGATGATCCCTGCTCCGTGAATGAAACTCATTCATATGCTGTTTTACTAAACGAGGTTCAGGAGGAACATGTCAGATAATTGACACAGGTGGAGAGTACTCAGCCAATCAACAAAAGAGGTATATATACGAAGCCGTCTTACCTCCATTTTGTTGACAGTTTTTCCAGCATCCCTCCACCACCCCTTCTCCACATTTTGCTCTGTTTTCCTTTTTAAGTTCTAAACCACTTGCATACGGGGGGTACTCTGGGTTCGGGGAGTACTAAGCCCTCCCCCCGGACAGCACGCCAAATACGCATTTAAATTTACTCTTTATAAATTATGACATGATAAAGTGTGAACTAGTGAAATCTCATTCAAATGATACACACGACTCTTTAGCATGCACCAATCGGTCACAAGATACACGAGAGCCAATGACATTTTACAATCAAAACTGACATAATTGGTCACGAGACAGACAAGAGCCAATGCAATTTCACGTAACGGGCAGCAATTTTTGAAATTTGATGTGTGCATGATCTTCGGCGGATGGAGGCGCTGATCGCTTTTGGGGATTTCCTTCACACAAATCAATCATTTGTCCTTCGGAACACTTGGAATAGTTGTGCATGCAGTTGTATCTGCCTGTTATATTTTGTGTTTTATATCATATAACACACAAATGGGTAGGTTTAGGGATGGGGTTGGGTTACATGTTAAAACGTGTCTAAATAGCGTGAATAAAATAATGCTGGCTGATTAAATTGAGAATCACACTCAAACATGTCATATTGGCAAAATCATAACCCAATATAATTTCATCATGACAATAACGTTCCCATGCCCAACATGCCCAACGCCAAAAGGTTTCTCATTGAAATGAATGGAGTACCCCGCGTGTCGAAAAATGACACCTATGGGCACCTGATGCGGAAGGCACTTGACCATACTTCAGATTTTGACACACTGGGAGTGAGAACGGGTTGTCTAGCCACAGTTGCTTGTGTGCCTCTTGATCCCAGGGGTGAACCTGATTTCACCAGCGTCTTTTGCCTGTTTTAATTTCTTTCTTCTGCCGGACACAAAAGAAGATATTTTGAAGTATGTTTGTTAACCAAACGATTGAAAACAAAGAAACTGTAAATGATGACGTAATTTTCATTTTTCGGCGAACTATCACTTAAAGCTTGCAACCAGGGTTAGGTGCTCCTACATCAGTGTTATTAACCTATCATTTATTGACTGACAGCTCTCCTGTCCTCATGCTGAGAGAAATCGTGATTAAGATTGTGTGCGCTGTGTAAATATGATGCTTATTGTAGTTTTAGAATAAATGTGAGCGTATTTACTCATTTCAGTATTACTCTGAATTATTAAAAACAACGAAATGCAGTTTCAGAATATTGCACAAACCGGAAATAATTAAATTACACAAATATACTTTATGTATTTAATCTCACTTTATTAACCAATGTCTTTGCTGCTGACCTTTGATTATCCACTCCAATCCTTACTAATAAGCAAAGATGACTCTAGATAAACATCACATTTGTGTTTCATTTTTAAAACATTTTATCGCTGAAGCGTGTTGAACTTTCTTCTCCTACATCCTATGCTTCTATATTCCAGAATGGCTGAAAGGTTTGATACCAAACATTTGTGATTGAATCATTCTTTTGACTCGATTCTTTCTTTTCCGTGAATTGGCCAAACACACTTGAATAACGGTCTGAAACTATTTGAATTTGTTCAGACCATTCTGTCACAGAATCATTTAAAGCGGTTTCTCGGTCAGTAACAACAAATAGAGAACAAATAGCACTGTTTTCAGTTGTTTCACTAGTTTAATTTGAACTACACACCGTTTACCCCCTGTCCCGGACACCATTATTAAACAGCGTTGCAACATCTAGCGAAAATTTTCATTTGACACACATCTCTATGTTACAAACCACAAATCACTCGATGATTAAACTAATTTAAAATGATAACAGCTTCAATATTCCCAACAGTACTGATGAGGAAAACAAGAGAAACATTGTGCAATGAACAAAGTTAGAAGACTTTTAATCCCAAAATGTCCACCCTTACAAACATTTACCATGAATGTACTGTATTAATTTGCTGTGGTTTGGGCTGAAATGTGGAATATGTATATACTATGTTGTAGTAATTTATATTTATACGTAATAGGTGGGTAGGGGAATATTATGGCTTCTGTGTGAAGGTGTGTATAGTTTTTACCTGTGTTTAGGTGTTTTACATAAAACATATGGATTCATAATATAATTTGACCAACACGATCTCATGACAATGCGTATAAATAGTACGAGTGTGCAATCTCGTAGAATGTATACGCCAAAACTCATTTTGGCGTGCATATGGTACGCCGTTTTTGGCGTGCATATGATACGCACTTTATGGCGTGTATATGACACGCTTTTGGGTAGGGTGAGGGTGGGGTGTGGGGTTCGTACATATAATACGCCATAAAGTGCGTATCATATGCACGCCAAAATGAGTTTTGGTGTATACATTCTACGAGATTGCACACTCGTACTATTGATACGCATTTTCGTGAGATCTGGCTCAATTTGACAGTGGTAGCCAGTAGCCATGTTTTTTTATGTGTTTTTTTTTACCTGTGGTTACCAAGTCTCACTGTCAGAATATTTAAATTGAAGCCTATTATAATTATAAATAAAATAATTCTTGCCAATAGCTCTGAGCTTGTATAATTCATATATTTGTTCTAAGGGAAATAGTTGTACACAGCTGATAAATGATTACGTTTTTAATTATTAAATCTGCATACTGTTGGGTTGGGTTGGGTACCACATTTCCAAGTAGATACTATAGGCTACTTTTTTAAGGTTTAGTTTAGCTTATTTATTGAAACTGTTTTGTCACCCCACCCATACCCATCCAACCTCCGGCCCACATTCACTTTTCAATTTGATATGATCGAATGAAACTAATTGAATAGCCCTGAAGTATTGTATAAAGCATCACATAAATAAAGTAAATCAAAACGACTTGTTTCAAACAATATATCCTACATGAAATGTTACAACAACTGAAAAAAACAAGTTGTTTTATTTTGGTTAAACAAGAAAAAATGTTTCACAATACATTTTTTTTTTTATTGGTGTCTTCTTTATCTAACTACTGTATCAGGTTTGTTTGGCCGATGTTCCCCCATGCTGTTTTTACTTTTGAGCACACATTTTTCATTGTGTCTTGACACTTTTGAAATGATCACACCAATGATGACAGAAGAGTGATGCTAAAGTCTTGAAATGGGCTTCTGTGATCAGCAAAGCTGAAAAATTACAGAGTCTAGGAGATGATTATCAGTCAATTCTGATCTACGACCAACCGATCAGAGCACCCTAACAAATTCAACGCTATTTTTCAACAATCGCGTTAGCTTGTGACATACTCCAAGGGAAGGTAATCACTGTGTGTGCCAGCATACCACCAAGAAAACAGAATAGTCTATAAAACCACTCAATTCCCAAACTAGCTGCAACTATGGAAACAAGGGAACACCACTGATTTGAATGAAAACAGCTTGCCGCTTTACAAGCGGCTTTGTGCACATTTTCTAATAGGATAAGCCAGAAACACGAACATGTTCAGTCAAGAAATGTTATTCTTTCTGAATGAAACTGCTTCCTGCAGATTTATTTCCTTACATTCATCCGGCCCAATTATGTTTTTTAACTCGGTTTTAAGCAGCTCCCGTTTTAATGGGGTATGTAGATGACAGTGCCTTTTACTAAATTAGGATATAGCTGCTTTTATATATCCTAAATAAACAAATACACTACTCTGAATATGAAAATAACACACTACATTTTCAAAAAATAACCAAGCTCAAACTTTAATATCTTGATACACCTAACAAACATGTAATTGCTGTTGCTTAATTAGAAGGAAAAAGGGAAAAAGCAGCAATGATTATAAAGTATTTTTTCTTAAATCTCACTGAAATAGCCTACTTGCAGTCTGCTAAACTGTTTAGCAGGTTAAGAGTCGTGCGAAGCGCATAACTCCCAATAGAACAAACCCCCCAAGTATTTTTACCGCACACCTCTCTGGTCGCATCCATCATTTCCATTTCACCGGCGAGACAAAGATCTCACCTGTTCTCATCCCATTTGTCACCAGTTTTCATGCTGTCATACATGAGTGAATCAGTGTTTGTGTTCCACGCTTCTGCACACTGTCTGATGAATATTCATTAGCCTCTTAAATGCTCAGTCTGTCGACAGCTCATTAACTGCTCAAATAACTTCTGTGTAAAGACCGAATTGCCTGGCTTAAAAATAGACAAAGAAGACTGATGTTGTTCAATCAACTCTGATGAAAGACAAACTCTTCAAATCCGCATCAAACACTAAGGTGATATACTGTACATCACAGTGCAAAACACTCAGATTGTAGAAAACATGTGAATAGTATCAGAGAAAATGTTATTGAATTATTTTAATAAGAAACATTTATGCATAATTTGTATCTGGGGTTGATTACATTGTCATTATCAAAACATTATCTTATAATGAACTGAAATTCAGTTCTGCTAGAATGTTATAAAAAAATTATATTATTATTTTTTAGATTATTTCAAATTGCTTTGTGCTTTGAGCGATAGAAATTTAGTTAGTTTATATCTTATTCTAAATTAGAGAGAAAAGCAAAGCATGACAAAAGGCCATGAACGAAAACTTTAAATGCATGTTTTCTATGCTTGCAATATTTATGAGAAAATAAATAAATAATTCTTTGGAGAGAGAAAACTTTTGAAAATATGTCAGCGCCATTAAAATAGACCAAAATGAGAGCAAAATAATTCATTATAAACATAATGAAAAAAAAAATAATAAATGTCATTTTCTGTAACATATTTAAGCAATTCCTGCTCATCTGTAAATCAGATGTAGATTCAGCTTTCTCAGTATCTAAATTCATTTTCCAAGGTTTTTTTTTTTATATTATTCTTTGTGTGGCCTTGTTGTTGCATCATTCTTTAACTTTGAAGCTGTTAATTCAATGCATCTCATAATGTAAGTCCAAATACTCTTAGATTTGCATTTTTACAGTCTGGGAATTTTAGTCCATAACTTAACTTACTGCTTGTCCTTATTTTACTCAAACCAAAGCAACATTCATTAGCAATGCAGTGAGCTCTGTGTGTCTAATTAAAAATAATAATAATAAAGTACTGCTTGAACTGTTTTCTGAGTCCCGGAATATTTATTGGTTTTAATATTTTTACCCACAGTATGGATTCAAATTACAATTAATTGCTATTGGTACACCTGTGAATTTGTCATATATGTTTACAATTTTTTTATTATTAAAAATTAATTGCCCATTATAAATAGACTTTTAGACACATTGTGTTTTCATGTTTTATGGGGAATTTCCATCAGTGACAGATGGTGGGTTTTAAAGTAGAGGAGGCACACACATTTAGAGGTTGTATCCCCTCCCAGTGATTTTGTTTTAACTGCATTAAAATGGCTTTTTTTTTGGGTCACTTTTAGAAAGAAATTGTAGAAAAAGACAGATGGTACAGATTGTTTACTCCAAGAAAGGTATGAATGCAGCAACACATACAGAAAGAGGATAAAGATGAAAATGCATGTTTATTTAATGGTAATGTGAGATAAATCCTAAGAGAATAATACCAGGAGAGAGATATGCTAGCATTCCAATTCATCTCATTGTCAGTTGCTTGACTGGTGCAGGATTTGCCAGTTTGTGATTTAAAATCTGCCATCTTTGCTCATGGGCCCTCAGTTCCACCTACAGGGACACTGAGACAATTATCCACACTATCCACAGGTCCATTACAAGTCACGCTTTTGAAAGCCTGCCAAACAGGTAAACCACAGGTAAACCATCTACTAAAATGTAATAAAATATTTACAATTTACATGTAACTTATTAATAATAGTAAATTAAATTGTATAGGTATAGCACTTGTTGCAATACCCGAACTGAAATCCATGTAGTTATGGTATCTATCAGCTAACTAGGCCATTGTGTTGTAGTCTTCCTTCATTTTTAATTTGTAGCTGTTGTTCAATAGTTTGATCAATTTGTTTGCAATCAAATAGTCAATATCTCTACTCTCCATATGTAGTTGGTACATCAGCGATAGCAGTTAAAACTAATATCACATATACTCTAAAAACTGTTGGGTTAAAAATTTAGTTAAAAAAATTAACCCTATGGCTGGGCTTGTCCATATTTGACGAAAATTTGGGTTAAAACAACCCAGCATTTTTGTGTAATTTAAATCTTCTCAATAATGTTTTGATATACCAAGGGAGTGATGTGCAACACTTCTTTCTGCCATCAGGTGACACTTTGGCTAGTAACCGAATATTGCCGTGTAGATGTCTTCAGGTCAGGACTATTATCAAATGAAGTTTTGGAAGTTTGGGGCAGATCGGACATTGTAACAACAGCTTCTTGTTTCATGGTGTTAATTGCATACATTAGCACTTAACCTTGTTGCATGATTGAATGTGTTTTTAGCATGTTTGGTACTTCATGGCATATTTTAATGAGTTTCTGGGCTTTTCCATGCTGCCACGGACACAAGATCTTCACAATTTAACATCACCAAGGCCTTAAGATTAGACTGACCAAATGTGATGTTGGTCTGGTTAAATCACAATGAGGAATTAATCACAGTGTACAAACAGTGAAACAACTTCCTGTTTCATGGCAAAACATTAAACTTTGTGAGGTCGCCACGGACACACCGTCCAGGATCTTCGCAATTTAACGTCGCAAAGGCCTTTAGATTAGACTGTGCAAATATGATGTTGATCTAATTAAATCTCTACGAGAAGTTTGTTAAAGTAAAACGTCTGGAAATGGTAATTAAGTTTTGCAAAGAAAATTCTATCTCACTTCCCGTTGTTTTTTTAGATTTTGCAGCCAGGGTCTATTTAGTAGGTATTGGCTTTTACATATGTCTACCGAATTTCATCTCATATCAGACATAAGTTTTCACCACTTTTGACATGTGTGCAAAGATTCATGAGTTTTTGAGCATGTTTAGGCCATCAGAAATGTGATTAATTTGGGAGAAGAAGAATAATAGGCTGAGCAATTCCAGTAGGGTTCTCACACCATCGGTGTTCGGGCCCTAAATACATATTCTGAGACATGAAATGAATAACTGGGAATTGTATTAATATTAAATCATCCTCCTCCCATTTTCACCTCAAAATTTTGGGAAGGCTGGACCTCCCTTGCCTCCTTTTTATGCTGTACAAACTGTATATTTTATCCCCTAACCCTAACCCTATACCTCTAAGCCTACAAATAACACACACACACACACACACACACACACACACACACACACACACACACACACACACACACACACACACACACACACACACACACACACACACATGTTGTGTTTCCATGTTTTATGGGGACATTCCATAGGCGTAATGCATTTTATACTGTACAAACCGTATTTTCTATCCCCCTACACTGCCCCTGCCCCTAAACTTACCCATCACAGGAGACATGCTGCATTTTTACATTTTCAAAAACATCACTTAGTGTGATTTATAAGATGTTTTCCTCATGGGGACCAAAAAATGTCCCCACAAGGACAAGGATTTTGGATATTGCCATCTTTGTGGGGACATTTTGTCCCCATACCGTATGGATTACCAGTACACATCACACACACACACACACACACACACACACACACACACACACACACACACACACACACACACACACACACACACACACACAAACACACACACGGAAAGTTCACTGTTTGTATCACAGCGTTCTATACCATCTGAGAAGTGAAGAGCTGAAGTGGAGTGGAGCTGTGCAATTTTGCCTGTAATTTTGCCTGCATTTTGCCTGTGTACAGCATACAAATCATTATGTCTATGGAAAGTCTCCATAAAACATGGAAACCCAACATGTATGTGCATGTGAAATATGCGTTAAAATTCACTTTTATATACACAATCGCTTTTGTTTAAAGGCATGTTGTTTGAATAGCTGGTGGATCTATGCCCCGTTTCTCTCAGGTTGTGTTATCATGCATTGAAAGGCCAAATGCAAGACTCTCAGAACTGAATTTCAGTGCATGTCAACAACCCCGGACAAAAACACTGAGGCAGGCAAATAAGAGGAAATCTATACCGTTAACACTGCACAGAATAAAGGAACAGAGCAATGAGGGTGCATTTATTGAGGACAAAGAGCTACAATATCACCATGCAGACTAAAACAGAATATCTGAATACAGAAACACAAGAAAATGCATTGATGCATGATAACATGGCCTTATCTCCTCTACAGATGGTACAGATTGTTTACCCCAAGAAAGGTATGAATGCAGCAACACCTAAAGCAAGAGGATAAAGATGAGACCAAATACATCAAAATAATGTTTAATTAATGCTAGTGTGAGATAAATCCTAAGAGAATAATACCAGGAGAGAGATATGCTAGCATTCCAATTCATCTCATTGTCAGTTGCTTGACTGGTGCAGGATTTGCCAGTAAGTGATTTAAAATCTGCCATCTTTGCTCATGGGCCCTCAGTTCCACCAACAGGGACACTGAGACAATTATCCACACTATAAATGTCTTGCGAATAATCACTTCAGAGCTGCGGAAAGTTAAGTCATGTCCATTTCAAGTCACGCTTTTGAAAGCCTGCCAAACACAAATCACACAGTTAAACCATCTACAAAAATGTAATTAAATATTTGCAATTTACATGTTACTTGCAAAACATACTGTATAGTTATAATAGTCAATTACATGTTATATGTTTAGCACTTACAATACCCATTCTTTACTGTAATCCAAGTAGGTCCAGCAGGCATAGTTATGGTATCTATCAGCAGGGGCTAACTAGGCCATGACAACAAGCTACATCTAGACCAATTTTAAAGGACAACTTTAGGAATCAGAATTTCAGAATGGATTTAAAATTATGCAATTTCTGTAGGCAGTGCTGAGATGAATAAACTCTCAAGGCCCTGATATACTCACGGTGAAGTTCTTTTTCATCTTTGCTTAGGGATCATTGCTTAGGGAATGTTGGAAGGACCGGTTTATTGTCACATATTGGCCAGCAGCCATATCACCCTGTAGTCCAAGACTGGTGTCCCATTAAAGCTAAACAGGGCTGAGCCTGGTCAGCACCTGGATGGGAGACCTCCTGGAAAAAATAGGTAGCTGCTGGAAGAAGTGTTAGTGAGGCCAGCAGGGGGTGCTCACCCTGTGGTCTGTGTGGTTCCTAACGCCCCAGTATAGTGATGTGGACACTATACTGTAACAAGCACTGTCCTTGCGATGAGACGTTAAACCGAGGTACTGACTCTATGTGGCCATTAAAAATCCCAGGATATCCTTCGGAAATATAATAGGGGTGTAACCCCGGCATCCTGGCCAGATTTGCCCATCGGCCTCTGTCCATCATGGCCTCCTAATCATCCCCAAATACTGATTGGCTTCATCACCTGTCTCCTCTCCACCAATAAGCTGGTGTGTGGTGGGCGTTCTGGTGCAATTCTATATATAAATTTGAGTACCCAGAAAAGTGTGATATAAATGTAACAAACTATCATTATTATTATTATAAAAATAAATTGTAATTATACTGTTAGCTAATATCCTTACACACTGATGAGAGTGAATATGTAAATATGTGCTGCGTGCTTTCCTCTCAATAACAAACTAAACTATTACGATTACGTACTCACCACAAACCAATGGTAGTTCAAATGTGTTTACCAGCTGGAGCGAACTTTTCAAGAAAGTTCAATTTGGCAAGCTGTTTCGAACTCCTGAAATGATTTCCAACTTCGTTTTGGACTAATTTCATTTGAAATGGCGTCACACCAGTTTGTAATTGGATTTCGCTTGAAGTATATCAAGGCCTTTATTGGTAGCTGAACTACCTGAAACTATGTCTTTGCTTTTGTTAACACTTTTGGATAGGTTTATGGTCCGGAGTTTGGCAATAGAGCATTAACCTTTTAGACAGACATTTCAGACACTGGACATTTCCAAACTGCCACAAAATGTACAACCACCAATGTAACAAAACACTGCCAAATTTACGTCATCTGCTTGGGATAAAAATAAATGTGCTTTTAAGGTCACTAGATATTACTTGGCTTGCGGTGGAGGGGCGGGGGTTGACCGAGCAATAGATGCTATTTACACTAACTGATAATAGCTGTAGATGCGTTGAAGTAAAATTTACTGAAATTGCATACTAAGTTAAAATAGTGATATTCTATTTATACCGCATGTAAAAGTAGCATGTAGCAGTAAAAGTAGTTCTATGTGTAAATAGTAATTAGATGATATTTATACTTTATTTTGACAGATACATACTATTTGCACCTCAGTATTGTTGTACATTAACAGGATGCAATAATAACAGTGTAAATTATTATATTTTTTAAATTATTAAATTATTAAATTTACCCCTAACCCTACCCAATAAATACTTTTATCATTATTAAACATTTCATTAGGCACTTTATTTCCACTTTTAGAAAATTGTCTTATTTTTTTATTGAAAGTAAATGCATTTCTGATGTGATGTGTGATGGGAAAAGGTTGAAGAGCGAGCTCAGCAAAAGGCGTATTCGAACCTGGATCTATAGTGTCAAAACCTAGAGCTTTGAGCCTTACATTTTACTGACTACGCCACTGAAGACATTGAAATATGTGTCTTTTTTATCTTGTTTGGCCCAACCAAGCATTGTTAGGCGGAGCTAGTGCAAATAGCACTTGCCAACAAGGCACGCTATTTGCAATTGGACACTCCGTAAATGGCAAACAAGTGTGTGCAAACCTGTGTATGACTGCCATTCCATTTTGTGGAAATCTACATATAGATTTCAGTGACGGTACAAATTACCTAGGAATGTGTGCTTAAGTGTAAAATTAAATCTTCCAGCTACAACAAAACTGAAAAGGTCAAATTAGGTAAAACTGCCCTTGAACCTTTGCATAATGTTGGTAGAATGATAATGGAGCCAAACAGAAGAAGAAAAGAATGCTGGCTGCTTTATTGCAAAGAAGTGCACGCAATGCTGTTTACATGCGGGGGATAACATGCCGTTGATTTTGTAATTTCAGTATGACATTAGTCAGGCCACAGGCTGTCAGCGACTCCATCCCCTGAGCCGACTGATTGACAGGCACGCTGAATTCATACCCGCATTGCTCAGTTTCAATTACTCAATAAACATGTGGCCCTCAGTTTAAGTTGTCAGGCCCTCACTGGAGGACCTCTGATAAGACATCCTCTCGCAGACGTGAGGCCCGATTGTCCCCGGTGAACAAAATTCATTCACACACACACAAATACATTCCAAGAGGGAATTTTGCATATATGCGGCCCACAGCTGAGCTTGTTTGTGGATCCTAATTCGCGGACAAGGAAAATAATGAGACCAAACTGCCATCATGGCCAAATGCATCAGGACATTTGCTGTTTTTTTCTTTGAAGTGTGCAGGAGGCAAAATATCAGACCTTATTTGTGCTTTGGAGAATCTAAAGCTCTCTATGTGCCTCTGGCAAGTAGATTATCACTAGATTTACAACACAAGTTTACAGTATGTAGCTTACACATTTAAAAAATAGGAAATGGCACAAAATTGTGCTTTAATTGCAACCGTTTTCTTGCAGCAGCAGAGAAAGTCTAAACACATATGTCATATTTATTCCCCGATGCCTGTAATGCTTTTTCTTATAATAATTTCTTAGTGGGTCAAGGACATGACGGGTGTTCCTGTTGTCTGGAAAGCACTGCACAGTCAAAGTGTGTACTCTATCTACAGTCCACACTTTCCAAATGCTGTGAAGTGCATTTTATGCCTGGGCAATGGGACGCCCAGCATGGTATAAAATAATGATCTCTTTGGCTACATTTTCTCAGGGCGAAATAGTAGATGAGTCAGGAACTTAGTAAATCCAACTGAGAATCAATTCAGGACAATGCACAAGATTTTATAGAATGGATTTGTGTCTGTTTTATGCTAAACTTTTAAAGCAGTACAGGCAACAACAACAACAAAAAATTCTGGTAAGAATTGATTCATTTGTTAAATAAACCATTATGTATGAAATTAGAAATTAGGTCTGACTGAGTGATTAGATTTATTTACCCTAAATTTGCAGTATTGTTACTCATTTTGGAGAAGTTTTATTTTCAAGACATATTTGATAAGAATGCTGCATGGAAGTCATGCTTTACTGGAAGTCATTGAGAGTTATTTACAATGCAAAAAAAAAAAAAAATGTTTTCCATGTTGAAGATCAACTTCTTTATATAATGACTGGCAAAATTCTCACATGAGTGAAACAAATAAATAAAATAATTATCACTGCATTTTTATTCCATGTTGAAGATCAACTTCTTTATATAATGACTGGCAAAATTCTCACATGAGTGATACATGTGATACATGACTGACCACATTTATAATTTCTGCTGTATACAGAGTTCTTGGAGACAGATACAATTATTTGTGGCCTGTTTAGAAGCATTTAGTTTCAAATGATTGACATTTATACTTATTGTAAAAATGTATTTGGCTAATTATGTTTGAAATTTCACAGTTTGTAACAATTCAAGAGGCATTTAAGATGCAGTAATGCATTGAGTATCTACATTTTGCCATTAGCCATGTTTTCATTCGGGATGAAATCCTTACGATTGATGAATCCTAATGAACACAATGAACACTAAATGAAGTGATCGGGTTGATGTGCACGTTTATTTGTTGTCACAAGCTTCAAATCGGAATTGATCTTTTGTCATGCGCACACTGCATGAATACATTTCCCACTGACATACTAACCATCCTTCTACTATTATTCTTATCGTTGTTTTAAAAGCAGACTTAATATTTATCTATCTCGGGTCGTATTTAGGAGACGGTGAGCAAATGAAGCTTTGTGCCATGCTGCTTATATTTATTAAGCAGTAAAAACACCCCTTGCCTTTGAATCAAAGTCTAAAGCAAGGATTAGTTGGACGTTTTCCTGAAGCACTTCACAGACGATAAGTGGAAGGAGAATTTTAGAATCACACAACAACATTTATGACAATAACAACAGTTCCGTGCGTCATACGTGTGCACATGCGCATGCGCAGAACCTTCCAGTTTCGGTTTTCAATCCTATCAAGTGATTACATTTCCCATCGAACGGATTAGAGAAGGATATTTTATAAATCACCACTTACTATCCAAATAAAATGTAAATTGTATATGGCCAATTCATTCTGATTGATATGGTTAAATGTGACTTTTTTATTACGACTTTGCTACTAGTACTACAATACTACAAAAGTTGATTATTAGGGTCCATGTAAATCCCACTCTTGAAAAGCAGCGTACTGTGTGTTCACTCTATACTTTTCCAGGACATTTTCAATTTTACTACGATGGAAATAAAAGATAAGGATCATGCCAAATACTGAACTTTAAGTCTTCAAAAGGCGTGCAGTTTATTGCCATGACTTAACTATAAAATCTAAACATCTAAAAACTAAACTATAAAAAAGTTTTTAATATGAGTTCTTAATCATACATTAGACTATGGGAGCTTGTTTCCGCCACAGAATAAAAAGAAAGAAAAAGCAATTGCAACTTTATCCCTCGCAATTGCGAATTTACATAATTTTGATATAAACTTGAAATTGCGTGTTATAAAGTCAGAATTGTGAGATATGAACTCGCAATTCCGAAAAAAAAGAAGTCCTTCAGAATCGGAATTTACATCATGCATTTCTGACTATAACACAATTGCGAGTTTATGTCACACAATTCTGACCTTATAACACAATTGCATTTTTATATCTCGCAATTCTGACTTTATAACTCGCAATTGCAAGTGGCAACACAAGACTAAACATCATCATTTAAAATACTATACTCTCACGTGTCAAAAGTCAGTATTCCTGAACATCTACCTGAAAAGTATTCCCGTACTACCAACATTTGATCATATAAGCTTAATGGTATACCTCAAACTAGGGAATTTATAGAAATGTATAGTGTTAATGCTAATTAGCGAGTTCACAAATATTTTGGGTATGCAGAGCATTCACAGCTATATGGACATTCCTTTCTGTGTACTCATTGATCGTTTGTTGCTTACATCCCAAAGAAAATTCACATGTAAAATCATTTCTGTTTTTTAAACACATTAAACATGGTAAAACTTGGTTGGGGTGGAAGACAACACGGCGGCCCATTTAAATGCTCTGGAGCATTCTAGCTGCCAGATCTACATGAGGTCTTTAAAGCTACAGAGCAATTGGAGGATAAAATCTGGTGGAGGAGATTGAAAGGGAATCGATGAAGGTAACTCCTGCAATATTGTTTCTACAGTGGCATTGGATAGCTAAGTTGATGAAACAGATCAAGGGGCTCGGCGAATGACTTTGATGAAACATCCGTGACAGTTCGAAGGATGGGCTTGAAGGATTCGATAAGTCTTGCCCCTCTCCTCCTGGTTGGACTCAAAAGAGCGTGTAATCAATCATCCCGATCTAATTTTGGAGCCACACACAGGGGGTTAGCCGAGACCCATCCTTTAAAGAAGGGGACAAAGTTGATGGGACACATCAAGGCTGCGTCCTGGCCAGACAGACCAGATGTGTTTACTCAACTCTGCCCGCCCCTTTTTTCCGGCTGTGATCATGCTGCATGCTGGGAAATCCCGCTTGGGCCATTATCAACACAAGGCCAGGTGCATCCTGGGAGATTCAAGCCAAGCCTTTATCACAGCCAGGGAGGTGGCAACCAAAGCTGGAGGATCAGAGGTGCCCCAGTGAAGGGACCTAGGCAGAGGCATCTGTAGGGACGCTGCAGTCTGCCGCATCAAAGGTCTGTGGAGCCAAAGGTGCTGGGCTGGAAATATCAAATCTTGTCAAGAGAAAAACTCTAATGTCCCAAGTCCATTCCAACATGGCTTGTGGTCAAAGCGTAGACATTTGCTGAACATGAAATCTAGGGCTATCATGACTAAAATGATATCATTGTTGTCAGTGGTGAAAGATATTCATTAGTGTAATTTCTAGCAGGAACCAAACAGTAATCGAACCAATAATCAAAACAATGTTAAAAACAGCTCCAGGTCATATTTAAGCCCCTTTATACTTTGTTGTCAGCATCCGGATGTGTCTTGCACGCAGATGAGCACTGATGGCCGAGTTCAACACATGTACAGTAACAGTTGATGTGACTCTTTTGTCTCTTCTGTCTTTCTTGCGGAATCCACCATCTCAAAAATTGGGCTACACGCAGGGTGTATACTTAGGGCTTTAGCTCTAACGCTCTCCATTAGAAGAAGAAGAAAAAAAAAAGAGAGATAAATAGTTGAAATTACAGAAATAAAATATCATTTGACATAAAGAATATGGAGAATTATGATTTTATTTTATTTTTTGTCATTGTGACATTACTTTTAAGTACATTTACTACAGTATATACAAATCTATTTTTACTGAAAAAGGAGAAAACAAATTTTACTAGTGTTTTCATATATTGGGACCACATTTTATTTCCTGTAAACTGTAAATTAACAATGTCATGTAATATTTGTACTGCTTTTAAATTATGTTAATAATAAAATCACAAATATCACTAGTGATACTATCATCAGTGGTATTTAACTGTAATACAGTTAAAATCTGACCCTTACAGTAACAATAATTTAATGACAAATACAAAAAAGCATTATAGTAATGGGAATTGGGGGTAAATGGGCTTAACTGTCATGTGGATAAATGTGCTTAATTCTTCAGGCACAATATTAAATTAAATTAAATATTGTAAATTATAATTATATATAAATACTATAAATAATTATGAATACCTAGAATCTTATAATTTTGGTGTGAAATATGACATGGAAATTTTTTTTTAGTCTCACTTGCCTCACCTATGAGGAATATGTAACAAACCCACTCAAAGAAAATGCAGAACAGCAACAGTTTCTGGAACAATCAACATTTCAACATGAAGTCGGAGGAGCTACACACAAAAAAAGTACTTTATCGCCTGAAGGATCAAATGTGCACATTCTCTCTTCTGACTCAACCAAACCTGTCTCGTTTTCATCAATATGCAAAGCACACAAGTCTGTTCTCAAGGCAAGCCATAAAATAGAGGCACAAGTGACACCGCCAGAGTAGGAAACCATCTCAGTGGAGACAGAAGTCTGCCGCTGGGTCTGTAAATGAAAGGGAAGATAATAATTGGGCCTCGGCGGCCATTTTCCTTTCTACAGCACTCAGTATTCCAGTCTTTCGACAGCAGGTGATTTCTGTGATGGCAATTATCGTGACCGTTTAAGCTACTGAACTAAGCATATTAGATCTGTCCTTGTTTGCTACATTGAAATACGGAAGGTTTGTTGTGGCTGATAAATCATTATGAAACCACGAGGAGTGGATTGTATGTGGTGCCAAACAGCGCTGGCTGCTTAAATGACACTGCCATTTGCTCAATAGAATCCCTTTGTTAATACCATTGACTAAAAGCTTCTGCAGTAGAATTAGGCCATGCTGTGGATTCTCATTCTGATACAATTAAAGCAGTGTCTGTAATTAGTGTCTTGGCTTTAGTTTTGTAGTTTTTTTTAAAATTTGGGGTGGGGGTGGGGAGGGTATTAATATATTGAGGGGAAATTAAACCTTTAGTTTAGATTATCCAGTGAATTAAATACATTACAAATTACAAGTATATATATATATATATATTGCAACTTAATGGACACAAACCACCAAAATAGGATTATTCATAACAAAGTAGTGATAAGTCTAACATTATATACAAAAACAAAAGAATCAACCTTTAAAGACAGCCCTACTGTAAGCTATGAGGTTGTTAATTGGAACTATTTGCTTCTGCAACCTAGTTTTAAAATAATCGTTTAAAATTGGAATTTGTGATGAAAAATTGCATTACCCATGATTCTGTACAAAAAACAAACAAAAAAAATCCACTAATCAGAGAGTTGTGCAAAAAAATCTCTTTAGCCACAATCAACTTTGTTATAAAACGAAATTTACTTTGTTATAAACTACAGCCACTACTTTAATTTTGACTATTGTTATATACATTTTTGAATTAGTAGTTTTATATTTCACAATGATGAAGTGACGTTTCACTCATAGCTACCGCAGGCAGAAAATAAAAGAATGGGAAATATCATCAGCAAAACTTATGGCTCTGCGATTTAGTGCTGAGCAAGTACTGAACGCAATCAAATATTAGTGTCACTGTCACTTGATGGATCTGATGGATCTGTCAGCGATCAAAACATTGATTTTGAAGATGTTGAAAAAGGTAGTTTTGAGAATATGTTTGAGATATTGGGAATATGATCCAGATGCTGAATGTACTGAGAAATGAGCTCTGACAAGGACAGTGATTGATGGTATATAACATCTGCTCAAACTGAACCCTTCCAAGCTTCCAAAGGTAACCAAATATACTTTAAATGCTTCTAATTGTTACTCTAATATCAGGAGTTTTATATTAAAGCGACAGGTACAGATCCATCAGTGTTAGATATAGAACCGGGTCGCTAAAGACCCGAATATGTAATAATGATTGGCGAAACATTCATGTATTTAAGGGTTAACAAAGATTTTCTTTTTAAAATCCCTATGGGAAAAATGCTGCAGAAAAAAAGTGGGGATTCACTGTTATTGCACTCTATTAATATATTAATAGTTCTGACTCTAATTTCTGATTGGAAGAGCTGAATATACCTATGCACAGTTGTTACCAAACATCAATTGAATTATCTATTCATGTGGCAACCATAAACAATATAATTTTGCCAAATAATAAATGTATATATTTTTAGCTTTGGGCCTCATTATCCTTTATATTTACGCGCTCGCATGTGTTTCCATGTTCCTGTCATTTGTAAATAACATACAGCAATCCTAACCAACATTAGTCATGCAGCTACATCTACTGCAATATAAATATCATAGAAAAACCTTTATCACCGGACACATTTCCACCGTCACAGTGTACAATCTTACCACCCAACCCTGATCCACCATGACCCATTTCTATGAATAAATACTTTCCTAGCTTTCCCAAACACTTCCCACCCTGCCCCACATCTTCCATTGGTCTTGCATTGGGCTCACTTATATGGTAGTTGCCTATGCACATTAGTCTAAAATACCATACATTTTCTTAGATTCAGGACTGTTCCTCTGTTTTGTTTGGAGGCCAAGAAATGGCCCTTCATTATACATTCTTGGAATAAAACCCTGCCATATCTGCATTAAAAAACTCATATTGATTTAAATATAAATCCCATGCTAGCAAAGTGCATTCAGACAGCCTGAAGTTTGCAGTCTTTGTTCTGCCTAAATTGGGTTTGAGGCTGCCAGTGAAGATCCAACAGGCAGGTAATCCCAGAATGCAAATTGCCTGGACAAACTATCTACTGCATCCTTGAATGGAAGTTTTAGAAAGGGTCAGGTCTCCCTCGCTCTGAAGTTTACTGTGAGTTTAATGGGATTAGAAAAGCATGCAAACTCACCATCTTTATACACATTTGAGATTACATAAGAAGTACGCGTGGTGGGGGTGCATTTTTTGTATTTGTTTGAGCACTGCCAGATTTCTGCTACATGCCAAAGGAGCAGTTCCTTTACATTATTCAGAGGCTGCAAGACTCCACTTTGGCATGCCTCAGAATTTAACTCAATTATGCCAGGCTAAGAGAGAGTGGGACACAATAGACTAGCTGCACTGCGTGCTTCTATGACTGCAGGCTGAAATGAAGTGACTAGAGATACTCATAGTACAAATCCACAACAGATTGAATGTACACAGGACTTTGCCTCTTCTGTCAAACCCAGGCTTCAGTTTATTCAACCCCCCACCCCCACCCCTGGCAATTTCTTTTTTATGCCCCCAAAATGCCATTTCACCAAATGAATAACCAAAAGTTTAATTGTTCGGGTGAAAAATGCCCCTTTGTTTCATGTATAACCTTTCAGTTTAGTGACAGAACTAGCATGGTAATCAGTGAGTGGTGTAAATTTAGGTTCTATCCCTCACACAAAGCTACTGTAGGGTTTAAGAAGGCTGAGCTAGTTTTATGGATTACGTTTAGTAGTAAAAGTATTACTTGTATGTTACTTTACACTTTACATTATTCAAAATTCAACTGCACGTGATTTGGCAAAGGCTGCAATTTTTGTATCCACAGCTTGTTAGTGAAGCACCACTTTGTGATCAGCAGTAAAAGCTGCTCCATCTGAAATCCAGAGGGCGCTCTTGCGCAGAAACTCCAAATATGACTTGCAGAAGTACGTCATTCCAGGAAATCCCTGTGGGCATCTATTGCTGTAGCTAAATGAACAGAAGATTGAAACGCTTTGATTAAACATGACCGATAAACACACGACTACGACAATATATGGTTTATCTGAGTTCTTCAAGCCTTCTTAGGTATTTCCATGATAATAAAGTATATGTATACTTCAGTGCTAATCAACATAGCCTTTATCGCTGTATAGAATACTATGAAATAATGTTGAGTGCCTTATCCTGTTTAAGGAGCCACATCATCTCACAGAAGGATGCCCAACTGTCATTATGAAGTGAGTTAGTAATTTAATTGAATGTTATTAGCTTATATGTTGTCTTTTGTTGAACAAGAGGTTCGTAAATGCTTCTCATGTTTGAAAAGATGTTTGACGCTTGTTTTGCCTTTTCAAATGCACGTTATAAGAGACTTAAACTCGCAGTGCTCTCAGATGGAGCGGCATTTACTACTGATCACAGGGCCGTACTTCACTGACAATCTGCGCATGAAAAAAGCCATAATCAATTTCATAATTGCAATAAGCCAAATCAGGTTAATTGCGATTAATCGTGCAGTCCCTAACACTTATGTGATTCCATTACAGTGTTTTTTTTTCAACAACCCAGGTAACCATACATTTCTTTTTAAGGGAAAGTGCAGTGGATATTCTGTCTAATGTCTTCCCTTGTGCTGAATTGAAAAAGGCATACAGGTTTGAAATAACATGAGTAAATTATCACAACATTTCCATTTGTTGGATGAGCAATTTCTTCAGACCTAAGAAAACAAAATAGCTTTTTAACTGTCAAGCCACTTACTAAATTTGCTCCATTTTTGAGTAAAACGCAAAGGACGTATTTTCCCAAGGTGACGCAATTACAATTCCCGTTTGTCCGTTTAGACAGATTGACAGATCTGCAAAACTTAGACTTATACTGACTGAAATATAATTGCCTTGCTTGGCGTGCGTGTGAGCAGTAGAGCAGAAAATGGAAGCAAAATTTTGGCCCACCACACCCCCTGTCCTCCACCCCCTTTGCAAAACAGAAGGGTATGTAGAACAGGCAAAGTGGAAAAGCTTCATCTCAGCTCTTTGCTTTTAAAAATAACAGCCATTTTGGTTAAAAGGGCTGAGCAGAGAGCCAGTGATGTATAACCAAGACCTTGCATTTAATTAAGCTGGCCTCTTCCACTTTTCTGCAAGCATGCATAATCATTTCATACACCGTGATATCATCTGCCTAATGCGCTATTTTACCATACAGTTAAACCTGGGCGATAAATCTCGCGCAGCTTTCTTTTAATAGATGCAGGCTGAATAATGCGTGCATTAGATTACCGGCCCAGCGTTGTGTGTGAGAGGAAATGCTTTACAATGATTAGGGCCACCTCTCCCAGCGGACACCATCTTCATGCCCCTGCTGAGCTCCTGGCCAGTTGTTTATTTCATTTCTTCTGCATCAGATAATGCATCCGATTCACAAAACACATGAATATCGGCATGTAAAATGCACCCTGGCACTGCACAAGTGAGTTTGCCCTGCCTTCTAGATTAAGTCTGAATAAGGTTTTTAATGTCGCATGACACTGCATGACAAATGATATTGTCTTGTAGGTCAAGAGTGGACAACACTCTTATCTCTGCTTCCTTCCTTTCTTCCCCCTTTTTTTATAGCATTTTTGCACCTTTTTTTTTGTAAATGTGTGGTGGGCATGCTTCATCTTATTATGGTAATTACAAGCCAACGTCATTCAATGACAGTTATCAATCCCTGAAATGATATTTCCCATTGTCTTTCCACACTCATTATTTTTCTAGATTCTCCCAACATGACTTACCAAATCACGCTGGGCCACAATCACGGCGCTCTACCGTTCTGCTCATAAGATTTCAAGAACAGTGCCGATGGATTTGTTAATTACCACTTTGACATCTGTCTTCTGTGTGGGAGGGATTAGCAAGCAATAACAGCAATATTCTGATCTCCGCCTGACTTGTGACAATTATGACAGACATCAAAACAGCCCCATTAATATTAATGAATGCCAGGTCAAACTGAACAATGGGTAGTTAATGGCTCAACATGTCCATGGACTTTAATTAACAACAAGAAATTGAAATTAATATAAATACATTTATCTTAGATCCTCTACCTTTTTGCCTTTACTAATTCATTTTAAATGGTCCTACAATATTTTATAAGTACAAATACTGTATTCTATGGCTCTCAATTAGTGTGAACTATACAAGTACTCTTAAAATCTGCATGCTTAATAAATATACAAGAATTACTAAAAAGCTTTAATATTTCTTAGTGCTGTCAAATCGATTAATCGTGAATAATCACATCCAAATTAAAAATTTTGTTTACATAATATTTGTGTGTGTACTGTGTATAATTAGCATGTCTATATAAATACAGACATGCATGTATATATATATATATATATATATATATATATATATATATATATATATATATATATATATATATATATATATATATATATATATATATATATATATTATATTAATTTTTACATATTTATTTCTTACATATATACATGAATAAGTGTGTATTTATCATAGACTGTAAAAAATATGGACGTAGTGACCGTGACGTTACCCATCGGATTCTGAAGAGCAGTTTTGAAGCGTAAAGTAGGGTCGAGCTGGCGTTGCCATCTTAGCAGCGCGTCATCAACCGTCACTCCCGGATAAAAGAAAATGGGCAAAGAGGCGGGACATGGGCGGGGCTGAGGTGACGTGATGCCTAACAGACAGAAGACGAATGGCTATATCCACCTGTCACTCAAAGTGACCACGCCCTTAATTATGCAGAACTTCATAGGGCTTTATATAATGCAAACGAATGAGTTATAAAAATAAAAATAAATCACCCCCTCACAGTTGTAATGAAGGGCAAAATTAGCTGTATAGACCAAAACCACAATTTGTACCAGGCTGTAAACATGTTTTTTTTTTTTTCTGCTGTAAAGTTGGGCATTTTAACATTGAGCTCAATGAGATTCTGCTCCCTCAATGAGAGCCTGTCCCTAGCGGCCAGTTGATGAATTACAGTTTAAATTCCTTCTGTATTAGCTTCAAGAGAGACCGCAGGAGGTTGCCGCTTGGTTTATATATATATATATATATATATATATATATATATATATATATATATATATATATATATATACATACAATAATTGTACACAGTACACACACATATATTATGTTAACACAATCTTTTATTCTGGATTTGGCAGCACTACATTGTTTAATATAGACTGTCAGCATTTGATTTTTTTTTTTTTTTTTTTGGTTATTTATTTAAACAGGAAGGTCCTGTTGAGATATAATATCTCTGCAACCAGAGAGTCCTGGTCAAGATAAGCAGCAGAAGACATAAAATACCAAAATTATACATGACACCACAAAATAAACAAGCGAAACACATCCATATCTAAAAAAAAACAGTACAAAACCTCACGCTGGGCTGTAAAACATTTACACTGTTCCATAGAAAATATTTTTTTACAGGCAAGAGATGGTACATATTTCATGTGTAGTATACCTTGAAGCTCATTCCATGCATACAGAGCATAAGCAGATCTACCTATTTCTGTATGAAAAATGACCTTAATTATCTGTTGATCTAGTATAATAGATACTATGTCAACAAACTAGAAATATACTGCAGTAACTTACCCAGAAGAGCTTTTAAAATAAAAGTTAACATATGGGTTTTCCTCCTTAAGCACAATGAAGAATTGAATGTCAGCTCTTAGTTAGAAATGGTCAAAAATGTAAATTGTTTGGAGATATTTTTGTATTATTTGTTGGATTATCATGTGGATATCATTTTGTTAAAATAGACAAGTTCCATGTATCCCTTTATTGGTATACAATCTCTCCTTAAAATGTTATGATAAAATAACTTACTATGGAAGGAATTTGTGTGAGTTCATATATAAAACTTATATCCATCTGTGGTATCCAGGTGGAATTTTATAACATGTCCAAAATAGTACCATAATAATAGAAATGTTGTAGTAGTAATAGTAGAAATATACCAAAAGTATGTTTTGTTGTAATAACAGAAAATTGTTTGTTGTGGTTGAACAATTCAAATTAGAATATACTAGATCTCAACAAAGGGTGACTTAGTTACCCAAATAGTGCCACAATGTTACTGAGCACTGAAATATTCAAAGGCTGAAGATAATTTAAATAAGCAGTCACGTGTAAAGCATGGCTCCGAGTCCTGTGCTAGAGCTCTATGAAATCCAACCAGTGTCTGACGACTGACATTGACAAATTAAGTAATTAAATTTATGCAATCTTTGTGCATGGTTAGCCTTTGAATGCTGCCAGCGAATGCACAGACTCTGGAGCAGGCTAGTTGAGATATTAGATTGCTTCTGAACTGACAAATCACGGTCGCACCATATGCATAGATATCAATGTGCACTTGGGAGTCAAGCAATTGGAATCAATTCCTTAAAGGAAAATATGCACATTGTTTACAGTAGAAAGAAGATGGATTTCATATAAGAGTTATAAAAAGTGTATGAGATAAATCAAAATGAGGTTGTTTATTGCAAAGTAAATTCAGTTTGTCTTGGAGACATGAATTGTATCTCACATTGTGTAAATTGTTAAGAATAGGCATGCCGTTTCTTTTGTGAAAAGAGGCAGCTGGACTGATGGTTTTCACTTGGTGAAACTTCGTCCATAAAACATTGACAACACAAAGTTTTGGGACTTCTGAAAGTTGTAGCACAAAGACGAGGCGGAGCCTTAAAACAGAATGTATTATAGAACATTCATTTTCCTGCCAGTGTCGTATAACATGTTTTAACAAGTCCACAGTTGTTATAATGTAATGAATATCGCAACCCCCAAGTGCCCCTCGTATAATTCACATGCATGTCAGTGATACAATAGAATCTTTTTCAGTGCTTGGAGGAGGGTGGAAAGAGACAGTCTTAGCCTCGGGAAGCTAGCAATGAGGCTTAACAAAGTCATGTTTCGTGAGCATGAATGTATGCTGGAATTACACAGCTTCAGTTTAACAAATATCTCTAGGGTTCATTTCCAACGCTGCCAGAGGTTGCCAGCCCTCGTATAATACAGAGTCATCCCATATTTAAGAAAACAGAATTGCGTTCTGTATTAAATCTAGCTTGTCCATATTTTGTGTTTCACACTGAGAAAGCCTCGGTATTTGCATTTGAATACGATTTACGAAAAAATCACACATTATAATGGAAAGCAGTTCGCGTAACATGGATCTGAAATCTAGACACCTAACATTGGCTATTGCTGCAAAAAATGGATACGACTCTTGACAGCAGGATCAAGAAAGATGAAGACAAGGGCAGCAAACTTACGTGGTTGCAACTACAGCTCTCAAGCATCTTTAAAAAATGACATGTAGACTGTAAATAGATCATGCTCTTGGGCACAATAAGCAAACTAAAATTCAGTACATTCTATATATTTCATCCCATTTAAATATATATATGCACATTTTAATCTATCTATTTATATATCATATGAAAGATGAATAAATAAGCTTTCCTTTGATGTATGGTTTGTAATATTTGGCCCGAGAAGATAATCTGTAATCTGAGGGTGCAACAAAATCTAAATACTGAGAAAATCGCCTTTAAAGTTGTCCAAATGAAGCCCTTAGCAATGCATATTACTAATAATAATACATTTTTTATATATTTACGGTAGGAAATTTACTAAATATCTTGATTGTACATGATCTTTACTAATAATACAGTCATCCCATATTTAAGAAAACAGAATTGCCTTCTGTATTAAATCTAGTTTGTCCATATTTTGAAGAAGAAGCATTCTTTTTTTAAATGACATGTAGACTTAAATAGATCATTCTCTTGGATACAATAAGCAAAAACTAAAACTCAGTACATTCTATATATTTCATCCCATTTAAATACATGCACATTTTAATCTATATATTTTAGCGTGTCAGCAATAAGCGCTGTTTTTGAGAAGTGCACATTTGCATAAATACATAAGGGAACCCCGGAGTATGGCTTAGGCCTTCATATGCACTTTCGGTCTTGTGAACTTAAAATGGGTCCATGAGACCTTGGGGTGTCCCATTTGTCATTTTCGGTGTCAAAGGTTTCTTGTGAGCGTCCCCTTTGCGGTCTATGCACACTTTTTCCGAGCCTGCACAGAAGCGAGCACTGCAGCAGACTTCTTCCCGACAGAGGGAAGGCGTGACATCACGAAAGTGCCGTTTCTTCACAAAAGTGCAGACTCATAGGAAGACCATGTTTAGGGTGCTATTTGGGACAGGGGCTTAGACTAGTACAGCGGTTTTCAAAGAAGAAGTCAGGGGAGAGTGAAGGAAGGAAGGAAGTTTTTGAATTTATCTACATATGGCGTTTGAAACCTAAAAGATGTTCAACCTCTGTAGTCTGTTTTTCAATCAATACATTACCGCAAAAATGCCTTAAAAATACTTTAAAAAGTGAAAAGAATCAGGTTTTTGGACTAGAGACATAGTTATGTTTCCACATCTCTGTTAGTGATCAGATTATTATAAACTGGTAAACTCCAGAAAAGTTTTCAGTCCAAGCATCCAGTAAGCAAATGCATTCAAAACAGTGCTAATGTAGAGAATACCCTGCCCGATTACATCAGAGATGGCAGAGAGAACAGTGATTCACATCAAAATTTCAGTAAATTATTCATTTGGCTTCAAAGCATGACCCTTCTCGTATTCTGTGATTGTTATGGAGCAGCCCAAGCAATTTCTCATCTCGCTGTGTAAAATACAGACTGAACAGTGGGTCAAAACGCCCAACCGCTGCAGAGAATATCATACGAAAAAACAAAACAAACAAAAAAAAACATGTTCTTGGTTAAAGGGAAAGTTCACTAAAAATGTAAATTCTGTCATTAATTATTCACCCTCATGTCATTCCAAACCCGTAAGACATTTGTTCATCTTCAGAAAACTTGTGAACATATTTTTGATGAAATCTGAGATCGCTCAGGCCCCTTCATAGACAGCTATTTAATTAACACTTTCAAGGTCCAGAAAGGTATTACAAATAGTTAAAATAGTCCATGTGACTCCAGTGGTTCAACCTTAACTTATGAACCACAAAAACAAACAAAAATAATAACCTTATTCAACAATTTCGTTCTAGCCTTTGCCAGTCTCCTACGCAGTTTCCGTTGTAAATAATGCAGTGCTCTCGAGATCTACGGCACAATATTTATTTTTGGGTGAACTATCCCTTTAAGCAGCAAACCAGTGTCACGCCAGTAACGTTTTGATGGATGACGATTGTAATCAAGGTAAAGAAGATTAAAGTGACATTCAGGAGTTTCACATTATAGGCACGCAAGAGTTCGTAATTATTGATGTGTCTATGTGCGCTTGATAAACCATCATGAATACACAACCCTGAAAAGCTCCTTGAAAAGATGCTTTTTGACTTCCTTTCTTCTTTGTAATAAGCGAGTGCTACAGCTTACACGCTTAGGGATGGGGTTAGGGATGGATTTTCCTGCTTACTCTTTTTCAAAAAAATCATACGCTTTTGTATGAATTCATATGAAATCGGCACCTTGTTAAACACCTACGCTTTTTCAGGAGACGGGTTGGAGAGGAAAAGTTGCTTTGTGTAACTGGGATATATCTTTCTTTCTTTTTTTTAAAGTACCAACGACTGTTAAAGAGTGCATTTTTATTTTCTTTCAGCTAGTCTGACACGGATCTTTGACTGACCGCATTTGGACTGTTTAGCCACTACAATTAGCATACTACTACAAAGCCACTACAAACCGCCCACTTAGGTAAGAAGAGAGATCACCACACACTAAGCTCCAGGAAAACCTGTAGACGTCAGCCAATCAGGTTTAGGCTTTTGCATTCACGAAAATGTTTCAATTTTGTGCCATTTGCGTCAGACGTTCAGCGAATGTGCAATGAGTGTGGGCAGTCCGTGGGCTTAGACTATATTCAGCTTGTCTGCTGTTTTTTATGCATTGGTCTGAACAGACAAAATGCATGCCATTCATGTTGGAACATTCATGCCAGCATTTAATCATTCAGTTTCAATGCACATTTTCATTGGATTTGTTACTGTTTTAATTAAAACAACAACAATACAAAGAAGTGTGCAGTCTATTCATCTCGAAGTATTTACATACAGTCACAATTCTGTAGTGTTATTTAGTTTACTTGAATCTCTGTGTATGACATATTCAAATAGCTTTGTTTTACCACAGATACTGATAGCAATAAAGTCATATGCTAGTGAGCAAAAGTTGGCAACTCTGGCTGCTGCTCCTACAATGAGCTCTTAAAACCAAATTTGTAAGCTCATACATCTCCTGAAGCATCTCTACCCATGGTCTGATCTCGTATCTATGTTGGTGATTGTAGTCTGATGTGGTGAGGCTGATGGCATCACAGTCTAGTGTGAGCGTCTTGCATCAGCATCACACACACTTCCATCACTCTCCTTGTGACGCCGACCTCGAGTCTTATCTGTACCAAGATATGCAGATCTGTTAAAAACCCTAGTGAGCTTTATACTTAGGCAGCATTTTATGCCATTGTCTGTTCACTCCTATTGTAAAAAGAAAGAAAGCAACCAAATGTGATCCAGGCAAATCCATTGACAAGAAGTTGTGCCAAATATAATTGAAAATATTTTGCCAAATAATTGCATGTGCTATGTGTTTGTGTGCTTATTAAAGTGTGTTATTAGCTTAGAATTGCTACAGTCAAACTCTATTGGAAACAACTGTATCAGACCCTGTCACGTACAGCCTCAGTCCTCCAAGTCCTACTCTGAGTCTACTTTTCCACATCGACAGCTAGACTGGTTATTAGTCTGCTGTGAAGTCTTCAGTGAAAGCTTGGAAAAAGGATTCATCAAGGGTGCATGGCGGGTACAATGGAGGCACTCTTGGGTACAGTACTGAAGCCTGAAATGACAAATTGGACACCCTATGATCTTGTGGACTTCACAGACATGCACAAGTAAAGGCCACAAGACCACAAATTCATATCAACTGTGCCTTTTTTGGACAGGGCCTTAGTAGAGTCATTTTTACCAACAAAAGATAAAACAGCCATTAGTACCATACAGTGACTATAGTAAAAAAATAGCATAGGAAGACAAGTCAAGCAACAAACTATATATTAACACATTTATTAGCAATATATTTATAAATGTGTTACATGTTAATATTGGGTAATGCTTTATTTTACAGTGTCCTTATATCTTTCATGTACTTAATAGTAATAACAGTAAAGTATGCATAATTACAAGCAGCTAACCCTAAACCAATACCCAACCTCAAGTACTTTACTAAAAGCGTAAGACTCCCTTCAGAGTGTCTCCAAAGACAGGCCTTCTCCGAAACACAAAAACGCACACAGCAGAGTCTGCGAAGCAGCACGAGGCGAGATTAAATTACCTCATATCTCAAAGCACATAAAATTACAATAATAATGAATGTAGACTTACAGAATGGGGCTTGTACCACCTGACTGCTGCGGATTCATTTCGGCGTTGATAGTGTTGCATTGAAACGCATAATTTGTGAACAGCTTTCGGGTAGAGCGCCATAGGTTGCCATCTCATAATTACAGTTATGACATGCCGTGGACGCATCGCAAGCTCATTGTTTTGGTTGAGGAGGTACTGTAAAAGGCAGCTGCTTTTTGTTTGTGCAGTTTGGTGACTGTCTGTCTACAATTCTGCACAGCCTTCCGTGCAGAAATACATATGTTGACAGGCAGGACAGAACGCAATTATTGGACGAACATTTTTTGGGTCCTGAGACTTCCACTTTAATATTTAGACCAGCTCTATATTTGATTGCTATAAGGATGTGAGGAGAGTTTCAACCAGTATAACAAAAACTATATATTATATAATCATTACAAAGCATTTTTCAAATTGGTTTATTGGTTTAATGGGACAATGTACTGTATAATCAGGCATCTATAGCTTGTGTGTGTGGCTGTGTACATAAAGAAACAAAGTCTGTGGAGTATGAAAGTAGAAACAGTGGCAGGATTACTTGAGTCAGTGCGTGCTAGATGGGCTGTTGAACAGATGCAGTTGGTTCTCAGACAGTACTGTATATCAAGTTGCTGTTTGTTGTGAAGTTAATGTGATATGGGATTAAAAAAAAAGGTAACATGAAAGTAACAAACCCTAGCTGTAACTCTGATGAAGATGGACTTTGAATGTATAATCATGTTGTTTGTAGTGTGTAAACAGATGTTGCCAATTAGTAATCAGTGAATACATCAAGTAATGATCAATGAACACCATTCTCCACTCAGATGTGCTGAAGGGTAGAAATCTACACACAAATGCTGCTTGCAATCAATTTATCAGATACATTTTTTTATTAAAATAATAGAAAAATATTATTGTAAAAAAAAATGGTTTGAGCTCAATAAGTGATTTAAAAAAAAAAAAGCTGCTATACAAATAAAATGTACTTGATCTGATCAGTACTGTATTAAAATGATAATTAGCCCATGATTTACTCACCCTCAAGCCATCCTAGATGTATATGACTTCTTCTTTCTGATGAACACAATCAGAGTTGTATTAATAAATATCCTGATGTTTCCAAGCTTCATAATAGCAGTGAATGGGTTTTTTCTATGGGTTTTTTGTAAGAAAAATAGCCATATTTAAAACTTTCAGAAAGTCTTGCATATTCAACGAAGAAAGTGTAGCACCTCTCGCAGTTCAAAACATTTATACGTCCTACACCATATGCTGCGTCAGTTACGCTTTTTCCAAAAGTTGAATGTGGAAGAAAGTTGAATTTTATTTTATAACGTGTCAAATATGGATACTTTTCTTACACAAACACATCGATTCACTTCAGAAGGCCTTTATTAACCCATCAGAGCCGTATGGAGTACATTTATGATGGATGGATGCAATTTTTAGAGCTTCAAACTCGTGAGCCCCATTCACTGCCATTATAAAGTTTGGAAGCATCAGGATATTTATTAATATAACTCAGATTGTGTTCATCAGAAAGAAGAATATACACCTAGGATGTCTTGAGGGTAAGTAAATCATGGGGTCATTTCAATTTTAAAGTGAACTAATCCTTTAATACTATTAAATACTAGCGAATTTTATCATTGTCTATCATCATCATATCTTTCAGCTTTCATTAGTATAACTGTAGGCTATTTATGGTTGGCAAGAAATGCCACAACTTTACACAAGAATATATAATTGTAATATGAGGTCACATGTGTCTGTATATTATTAGACATAAATGCAATATTATTACCATCTGTCATTTTCTTTTGCATCTCCCAGTGCTGATAAGTGCATTTGCTTGCATCTGATTTTTAAAGATTTTCTTGTTGAAATACTAGCTATGATGCCACTACTCCCATTTATATACAGTTGCATTCCAAAATCCATCAAGCCAGGAAAGCTTTTGAATCATGTTTTTGAGCTGTCTTGTCAGTCCAACCGTGCATCACAGTCTGGCACCCTGTTAAGGTTTTGGCAAAAGACACATCTGCATGATTGAATGCAGCTGACTTCCACACAATTACCTCTTCCATAACATGCATTTGTTGAGCGAACCGCTCTTTTCGTCAGACAAGTAACTACCTCTATGACTTCATGATAAATGCAGCTGTCGTTTTATAATGTAACATTTGTTTGTGGAAATGTTTTCTGACAGTGTAAAGGCTCGTTCACACAGAGAACGGCAACAATATTAGAATTCATACCAGCGGACAATATTGTTCTGTTTTAAGCACAGTTTATGTCGTCTGTTGCTTTAAATGATCAATCGCTTTAAAGCAGGATGGATTCTGATTGGTTGTCAAAGTTTTTATCATCAGCTGGAAAAATCATTCCGCAAGTAATTACAATGATTGTTTATATATATATATATATATTAGAACTTTATTTTTTTAGAACTTTTTTTTTTTAGAACTTTATCTTTATAGTTATCGTCCTTTGTGTGAATGAGCCTTTAGGCAGTAATTTTTATTTTATTCATATATTCTTTCAACAAATGGTCAGTGTTATCAGGATGTTGTTTGTGTGCCTCAGGATATCAAACTATATATTGTATGAGCTGTTTTATTTCATTTGTTTGATTATTTTGTTATTTTCTAGTAATAAACAGTTTAAAAAGTAATAGAAATAAATGAAATCAATTTATATTAAATACAAAATAATTAAACAACATGAAAACTTTTTCATTTTTTTTATACAATTTTTATTTTCCAAAATCATGTGGTAATAGGGGTTGTGTTACTAATTTAAGAGTCAATAATTAATAATACACTGTATATTATGATATATACATTTTTGGATACAGTAAACAGGTTGCCTCTAAAGCTTTACAAACATAATGGGACACCAGAGTGTGCGCTATTTGTGGAAAGTTCCATTACCGTTGCATGGTATTCCCATGTCTGCTTATACCGGGACGGCACATTTTTATCCATCTTTCTCGGTCTCAATGTCTGCTTCTCTCTCTTCCTTCTTTTTTATCTTTCATTCACTTCTCAACAGTTCCACCCCAGACATTTCCTGTCACAGCCCGTGAGCGACCACACGTTGATGGAGCCCTCCAGGAATTCCAAACTCCAGGGTGGCATTTTCTTTCAAGCGACTGGTTTCCACAGTAATAAAGAAGTGGAGTCATTTTAACAGCCCGCCGCGAGTACGTTAGTAGACTTTCCTGTCTTCCCCCGCCCCTCGAGCAGTGTGTGTGTTTGAGGTTACAACTGATCATTAAAATTCACACCCTCATCGTTACATCAACCAAGAATGAAGCCAGATTGTTAGCAGCGTGCACGTCCCCTTAAATAAAGAAGACCCTTGTGCGAAATGTCAAAAGTTATGTTTTATGCATGCCACTGCGCCTATTAAAACTAATACCAAATTTCAATTAATTTATGGCCTAACACGCACATTTAAACAGCAATTAGTTATCAAATGTATGGGACCCTGGAGGAGACGTCTGCAGATCGGGTTCACATTAATTTTCTTATACATATTTTAAGATTTCTCACAAACCAACAGCGAAAAAACCTCACCTGAACACAAGGAAAGTTCTTCATGCTAAACTGTAGAACTATATTCTCTATGCATTCAGACTTAGACTTTTTCTTGACACACATGCTCAATTTAACAGCATTTATCTAACATTAGAAAGCAAATCAAGTCACTTTCGGAGCAGTTTTCATTTGTTCCAAAACAAGAACATGCAGTTTATGTGATGAACTGCACTGCACTAAAATCCCTGTGCAATCGTATGTGGACTCCCTTTAAAAGCCATGGCTCATAAAAGTAAAGGTAGAAAAACTGCAGATACCATTTTGATAAGGGTTGTTGACGTGATATGGCATTTTCACTGTCACACTGTCACAATGAATATAATTAGTATTGTCATCATTTAAAAAGCAGTAAATGGTTAAACGGTAACACTTTACAATAAGGTTGTATTAGTTAACATTAGTCAATGCAGTTGTTAACATGAACTAACCATGAACAACACCTCTGTTCAGCATTAGTTCATCTTTGTTAACGTTAGTTAATAAAAATACAGCCGTTCATGGCTTGTTTATGTTAGATCACAGTGCATTAACTAATGCTAACAAGATTTGAATAATGCATTAGTAAATGTTGAAATTAACATTAACAAAGATAAATAAATGCTTTGTAAGTGCAGTTCATTATTAGTTAATGTTAACTAATGGAGTTAACTAATGTTAACTAATGAACCTTATTGTAAAGTGTTACCGGTTAAACTTTTATTTGTCTTACATGGTCCTATTGTCTTTAGATTTTTTACATTTTGAGCCAAATTTCAAAATTGTCCTACACATAATTATGACAATATAAAGCTTTAAATTATATGGTTTTGAACTGTAAAATAGACCGTAAACTAAGTGTTGTCCCTTAAAACCTAAAATGTTGCTACCATATTTTTTTACGGTAAAGTTCTGTCAACCATAGCTGCCGTTTTTTTTTTCATTTTATGGGATTTTTTTTTTTTCAGTGGTGACTGACTCAAGCATGGTTTGATAAATTACAACTTTTATTAATTAAAAAGAAAAGCATACAACTGTTAATAAACACCTTAGGCATGTCTATTTTAGTAAGAGTCATCGTTTTCATCCATATATTTCTAAAAGCGTGGAAACTTGATACATTTTGTCACTGAAAACCATGTCCTCCGCTGTGACACCATATCCTGATTTTAAATCGGGCAATTCCACTAAAAAGTTTAATTAGATGAAGGACCCCATTCAAGGTCATGTTACTGTGAAGCCAATGATGTGCACATGGTAAGATTTTTTTTTCTCAGAATTGTTCAAATACTTACCTTTTTTGGAACCACTATAAAAGAGTTAATTTCTGTTGTCCTTTTGGTGCGACACCCCTATATTCTTAATTATTTCTATATCACACCATAGGACACATTTCAGTAAAAATGTTTAAAAAACAGTGAAATAATTTTCTCAAACATCAGATATCACACTAACAATATGCATTTCTCTTCAAAAGTATACAATGCATTGGCAAGAGCTCAATAAGTGATATTTTGCTGTTGTCCAATCGAATCAGCAGACTGTTGTATAACATCTCTTTACACAGTACATGTAAAACAAATCCATTAATTTCATAAATGATAGAAACCATATTCACTAGTATGATACAGCTCTAGAAAGATATACCTCCAGCCTTTCAACAATGTGTTATACACATTTCAACTTTGCAAAGATTGTTTCCCCCCCTGTACAAAAGTGACAAAAATGGTCAAGATGCTTTGTAGGTCCTCAGAGCTGATAAAACATTCATCCATGAAGACGCCTTCATTTTCTTAAGAGTTTCATGATGTGCTCGCTAGCCCAGATAGAAAACTTGACAAGCTCCACAAGCCCACGTCTTTACCCTTTGATGCGGACGGTTGTTAAATTGCTCGTGCAGTGGAAGGGCCTTCGGCGAGCTTTAAAATAGACAAGGGTATTATAATGACTGCATGGTTATTGTACCATATAAATACATATCTCTTTTTGGCTATTTTTGCTTTGGTTATGAAAACTTACTGCACCATCTAAGCTGTCTATAATTACCAAAACGGCTTCTGTTTATGCCCTTAAATGGTGTTGATAATGACCACAGACTGGGAAAAGTGTGCATGTGTGCATTTGTGAATGTTTGAGCAATGTGTCAGACTACATAGGCTGTTTTCGAGGGGGATGTGTGAATTTGCAGCAGTGCATTGTGGGATGCTTTCAGTGGGCGGGGCTATGGCAATGCGGGTCGGGCCTGTAGCAGGTATGATTCATCAGGGCACATAACTGACCCTGTGGGATGTGTGATGGAGGAGGAGACCATAGTGCGCCATAGTGTGCTCATCTCTTTCCTTTTCTGCTTTTTTAGTGCGTGTTTTACTGTTTCCCGGTTTTAGCACGCAGCCAGTGAATATCATCACATATATACATGTACACACACACACACACACACACACACACACACACACACACACACACACACACACACACACACACACATGTTTGTTTTTGTGAAATGTGGGGACATTCCATAGGCGTAATGCATTTTATACCGTAACCGTATTTTCTATCCCCTACACTGCCCCTGCCCCTAAACCTACCCATCACAGGAGACTGCGCAGTTTACTTTCTGTGAAAAAACCTCATCCTGTGTGATTTATAAGCATTTTGAAAAGTGAGGACATGGGGAACGTCCTCATATTTCACCCTGTTTTTGTAATACCTATGTCATACCCATGTCATTATACACATGTGTGTCCTGATATTTCACAAAAACATGCCCACACACACACACACACACATGTTGTGTTTCCATGTTTATGTGGGGACATTCCATAGGCGTAATGCATTTTATACTGTCCAAACCGTATTTTCTATCCCCCTACACTGCCCCTGCCCCTAAACCTACCCATCACAGGAGACATTCTGCATTTTTACATTTTCAAAAAACATCACTTAGTGTAATTTATAAGATGTTTTCCTCATGGGGACCAAAAAAATGTCCCCACAAGGACAAAAATTTGGATTTGGGACTCTCCATAGGCGTAATGGTTTTTGTACATTACAAACTATATATTATTATTATTATTATTATATATTCTATCCCCTTACACTAACACTTCTTCTAAACCTACCCAACACAGAAAACCTTCTGCATTTATATATTTTCAAAAGAATTCATTCTGCATAAATTAATAAGATTATTTCCTCGTGAGGACCTCAATTTAGGTCCCCGTGAGTCAGTCGGCATTCAGGTTGAAGTCCCGAAAGAAAAAGAAAAACACACACACACACACACACACACACACACACACACACACACACACACACACACACACACACACACACACACACACATACACAGAGAGAGAGCGCCATATGCTCTATGCACCATCTGACTTTAATGATGGTCAGGCTGTTTGAACATTTGCAGAAATATAAAAAACACTCTTAATCCTACATACATAATTATCATATACATATGTATAATTATATATACATATATACCATCAAAGGGTTTTACTGCTCATATTTCATCTGTATGTTCTGATTATTACTCTGAATAATACATTATTACTCACTTTAGATTAGGGTCCAATTCTCACTACAACATTTGCCTCGATAAAGTCCTAATTACTGCTTATTAATATTTAGTAAGGTAGATGTTAAGTTTAGATATTGGATAGGATTAAGGGTTGTACAACATGGTCATGCAGTATTCATATGTGTTTTATAAGTACTAATAAACAGTCAATATCGCAGTAATATGCATGCCAATAAACAAGTAGTTAATAGTGAGAATTGGACCCTAAAGTGTTACCATGTATATTTATATAAAAATATGAATATAAACATTATGTATTTATAAAATATATAAAATATGATTATTAATAATATAAATCTAAAACTATATTGTTTTATAGTTATTTATAAGGGGAAAAATACAACAACACCAAATACAGGGATGGCCAAAATTATTAGAACACTTGTCGTCTTATTGGGCCTGGATTTTAAGAGGACATAGGACAATGAGCCGAAACTTTCTTCTAACCATTGCCGGAACTTCCAGCAATGGAAGGAATCTGCTGGAACATTGAAAATGATGGACTGGCCCCCTCAAAGTCCGGAGCTCAACTCCATCGAGCAAATTTGGGGCGAGTTGGAAAATAAACCGGAGAGATCTATTGTACTTTCAAAAGAAAGCCTTTGGCTTCAGTTGCAGAAGTCACGGGATAACATTACTGTTGAAGTCCTCAGAGGAAATATATTGACACTATGCCAGAGAGATGTGCTGCTGTAATTGCTGCAAAAGGTGGACATAGCAAATATTAAAGTTAAATGTGGATAAAAACAGTGTGACTTACTTCATCTGATATCTGATGGTCAGAGCAACCATCTGCATGTTTCATGAACATTATGAAATTAAATCGTGTTTTGGAGGCAAAAAAATGTCAATATTTTCAGATCTGCCAGGTGTTCTAATAATTCTGGTCACCACTGTATATTACTTAATTACATTTTTACATGTACAGAAATATTAATGATGTCTGGCCATGCAAACAAGTCACTTTTGTTTATATTGCAGTTTTTACAATACAGATCGTTTCAAAGCTTTACAGTGATAACAGGAAAATAATGCAACAAAGTCTGTTTCGTCTGTACAGCAGAAGAAAATATCGTCATAGTCAAGAGTAAGTAAGTTCAGTGATGGTTACTTTCAGTTGTAAAACAAAGTTATTAATTTATTAATTTTGACAGTGTTGCTGTGTGGTTGCTAAAATGTCCTGGGTGGTTTCTAGGGTCCTGCAAGGTTTCCTAGACCAAGCCAAAAGAGTGAAAAAGAGTGCAGTGTCTCAATGATAAATTGATCTCTTTTCAGCCCTACTTCAGTATAAGCCTATGAGGTGTTTTTCACCTGTGGTATCATAGGTGGAAATCATAAGTCTGACTTCTTAGTAAAGTAATAGCACACCTCAACAACTCGCAACACTTTATATCATTGGTACGGAACGGGTTCTGCACCAAAGGTTAACTCTGAGCAATATTAGTATGTGTTATTTGCATATACTGTTGGTTAATATATCAAATAATATAATATTAATACTTGTTATTATAAAGGTTGCAATTGGAATGCAAGTTTAAACAAAGCATCTGCAGATCTAACAAAGAATAAACGTATGTCGAGTAGCATCCAGAGGAGGGAGCCAGCGGACAGAACAAAGCCCTCATGTCATTCATTAAACAGTCATTACAAACAGTCCTTGTCATCATATCATGTCGTTTGATGTTAATTTGTACAGCTGCAGTACAGCACGAGTACCATTCTGCTCTTTCTTATCTCTGTTGCTCTCTGAAACAAACCCAATCTCCTGTACGGTGATGACATTTGTAGGGGATAGTTTGACGATATTTTGTTGTGAGATGCTAATATAAAGAGGCAGCCACTGCATGACTCACTAGTGGGAATGCAGACCTAATTTCTGGTGTGTTTGTTCATGCATCGCACAAGACTAGCTATAAATAAACAAATCAACCATCAGAACTCGGTTGGTGTCCCTGCGTTTATGTTTTCAATCTCCTCTGCGAGTAATATCAGCTCGAGCTGCGAAAGGTGCCAGTCTGGGGTCTTGACAGCAACTCAGACATAGATGTCGTGCGGTGGGCAGCACATCTAGATGAAGATTAATATCACAGACAACAAGCGGGTCGGGGCAGAGCTGCAGGAGCTGATTTGCTCAGAGAGACACACAGAGAAACAGACACTCAAATAAAAAAGAATCGACTGCTAACCACAACAAACATCCAGAACATTGATTGTAGCCAAGCAGAGAATAAATCACGGCATCGCAGGAGATCAATTGAGCGAATGCAGAAACATCTATGCACATATTTGCATTCACATTTCCATATTTCCTTGAATAAGAACTGCAGGTAGAGTGGCACAGGTTAAACATCCTCTCAGATATACCGCCACCCAGACAGGCCTGGGACAGAACAATAATTCTACATTTCTAGATGTACAATTAACTGATTCAGATGTGGTGTGGGTGTATAGTTGTGCATTTCATTAATGTTACCTGTGTGTGTTTGCAGTCATTTGGACTTCTATCAAAGTCTTAAAAGAGACAGTGAAAGCATTCAGACTATTATCAGCTCAAGTAATGAATCAACTAAGCTTTTACTTGGATGTATAGTTGTATAAAGGCCTTTTCTTGTAAATGTCAAAAGGTCTGTTACATTTGTGATGTTCTTATAGACAATATACTATCTTATAATTGTTTCACACAACTTTCCTTTGGAGTATTTTGGTGTATAAAAATCATGGCCAGAGATTTTTCTCTGAGGGGGGTTGTATGAGTTGCCTTTGCATATCTCTGTGTTTGAGTATTGCAATTTTGACTGCTTGTTTTCCTGTATATTTGCAATTAGAAGGGATTGTGTGTTCTTATTAAGGAATATACTGTACAACCCTACCATAGGATCCAGGAGATATCTCCCCTGTCCTTGAGGCACAAGTAAAAAAAAGATATATGTAGCTATATTTATGGTCATGTCTAGTAGCTACATGTTTTGACATTTTCGTTTCAATGAGCCTGGAGTATCCATGAATTTGTTTGTATGTGTGTATTTGTGAGTGACACGACAGCCACTATACATTATCCTTAAGGTCACATCAATGAAGTGTTACACATCCTTACACACGTAGAAGACGCATCGCACACACCGCAAACTCACCGCAGTACACGATCAGAAGCGCCGTCAACAGCAGCACAGCCCAGAAAGTTGTCGACATCCTCGGCCAGTTAATCGCATCCTTACGCTTAATCGATCTGACCGCAGGAGCCATGGAAACGCGTGTCGTGAAATCGGCGATAAATTCAGCGTTACAAACCCTCCCGTCCTCTGAGGAAACGTCTCTCTCCACGAGTGATTCTTAAAAAAGACATTTTGAAAACGAACCGCTCATTTCCAAAGCCCTCCAGCAGTCTTTAAGTCCAGGGAATCGAAAATAAAGTCTAGTAGTTGACGCGTGATCGATTCAGGGTTCGGTATCCTGTGAAACGGATAATCCAAAACAGGCGCGTTAATTCAGATTTTTTCATAAACTGCCGACGGCACGGTTTCCTCCACGTCAAAGCTCCGTGTATAAAAACAAACAAACAAAAAAACCCGGTAAATATTAAACTATGTATGTCGCAACGCCGTGAAAACTAGCGAAAGAACTGCTCAGTTGGTCTGTGAGGACGTGTTTGATTCCTCTCAGACTCCCAGAGAAAAGATCCCATCGCAAACCGTCTGGATTTGCCAAATATTCGCTAAGAGGGAGTCGAAGTCTCGATCAAAAGACGATGAGGATCATAAAGAGGTGTGAGCAGATGAAATGGAAAGATCTAGAGAGCTCTGAAGCTGCGCAGACCAACACATGAACTGAAACTTCGTGCCGCCTCAACTTTTACCTGCACTGCATGCGAGCGACGACGCGAAAATCTAGCACTCTCCCGTTTTAATTAAGGAACCGGTTTACGCGTGCAGTGCAGACATCTTCTTTGATTACAACTGAACCTTCTACTTTTGAAGCGTCCCGTCGCGTCAAGTTGGAGTGTAGGTGCTGTTTTGTAATTTGGTACATTCCGGTTTACCTTTCTCTTTCTCTTTTATTTCTTATATTATATACATCTGTCTCATATACTGCATTTATTCGTGACGTGCAGCTAACAGGCGTGTGTGTGTGTGTGTTTAAATAAAACTGTTACAACATTTTCAAAGAATTCTGGAGAAACAGCAAAGCTTAGAGCAGGAACTAAGAGCAGAGGACAGGTCAAAGCTTCAAAGGAGCATTTCAGCACCACACGATGTGGACAGCTCCCACTCAAACTATCGGATATTTCAGAACCACTTGATGTGGACAGCTCCCACTCAAACTAGAGTCCCTTGCAATGGTGTAAAAAAGAAAATGTGTTATTTTTACAAAATGGAGCTATGCTTACCTTATCTAACTCTTTTAATGATTTAATAACAGCAATAAAATACCTTATATTTTACCCTCGGAATTCATTAATTACAATCTTGTCCAATATCTTACTCTATATAATGTTGATCCAGTCATATCAAATGCTACATTTGACCTTAAATAAAACATTTTAATTTAGCACATTTTAGACTACCATACAAAGCATTAGAGGGTTAAATGATTAGGTCACCTAAAAATGCACCAAATTTCTGTCATCTTTTAATAATTTCTGTCATCTTTTAAATTGTTCCAAGCCTGTATGAACATTTAGGGTGAGTAAATGATTGTAATTGACATAATTGTAATTTTTGGGTGAACTAACCCAAGTTAGTTAAAGTGAAAATAACAAGCTTGCAAGCTTCAATTACAGAAGAATATATATATATATATATATATATATATATATATATATATATATATATATATATATATATATATATATATATATATATATATATATATATATATATATATATATATATATATACACTCTTAAAGTGGTCAGGGTAAAGAGGTAGCCTATTTCTACCTGAATTAAACCATACAAATTTGTTTTGTTAATATAATTTCATAATTTAAAATTATTAAGGTTGAAATGGTTTGAAATGGGTCATAGAATAGGATAGGATAGCACTTTATTAATCCTTTTGGGAAACTGAGGAAACATTAAACTGAGGTATTTTAATGCTGTCACACCAATTAAAGAATTTTGCAAGTGTCAAATGAGGCAGACATACAGTATATTATTTAATATGACCTTATTCTAATAAGAATTACGGTACAATAGTGTGATCTGTCTGCTTTGGTGCTGAAACTCTCTGAAATCTTTAAACCTGTTCTAGTTATTCTAGGCTGGTGTGTGTGTGTGTGTGTGTGTGTGTGTGTGTGTGTGTGTGTGTGTGTGTGTGTGTGTGTGTGTGTGTGTGTGTGTGTGTGTGTGTGTGTGGACTGGTAATCCCTACGGTATGGGGACAAAATGTCCCCACAAAGATAACAATATCCAAAATCCTTGTCCTTGTGGGGACATTTTTGGTCCCCATGAGAAAACATCTTATAAATCACACTAAGTGATGTTTTTGAAAATGTAAAAATGCAGCATGTCTCCTGTGATGGGTAGGTTTAGGGGCAGGGGCAGTGTAGGGGATAGAAAATACTGTTTGTACAGTATAAAATGCATTACACCTATGGAATGTCCCCATAAAACATGAAACCCAACATGTTTTATGTGTGTGTGTGTGTGTGTGTGTGTGTGTGTGTGTGTGTGTGTGTGTGTGTGTGTGTGTGTGTGTGTGTGTGTGTGTGTGTGTGTGTGTGTGTGTGGGCATGTTTTGTGAAATATCAGGACACAAATGTGTATAATGACATGGGTATGACATAGGTATTACAAAGAGGGTGAAATATGAGGACGTTCCCATGTCCTCACTTTTCAAAATGCTTATAAATCACACAGGATGAGTTTTTTCACAGAAAGTAAACTGCAGTCTCCTGTGATGGGTAGGTTTAGGGGCAGGGGCAGTGTAGGGGATAGAAAATGTGTTTATACAGTATAAAATGCATTACGCCTATGGAATGTCCCCACATTTCACAAAAACAAACATGTGTGTGTGTGTGTGTGTGTGTGTGTGTGTGTGTGGGCATGTTTTTGTGAAATATCAGGACACAAATGTGTATAATGACATGGGTATGACATAGGTATTAAAAAGAGGTGAAATATGAGGACGTTCCCCATGTCCTCACTTTTCAAAATGCTTATAAATCACACAGGATGAGGTTTTCTTCACAGAAAGTAAACTGCGCAGTCTCCTGTGATGGGTAGGTTTAGGGCAGGGGCAGTGTAGGGGATAGAAAATACGGTTTGTACGGTATAAAATACATTACGCCTATGGAATGTCCCCATAAACATGGAAACACAACATGTGTGTGTGTGTGTGTGTGTGTGTGTGGACTGGTAATTTACGGTATGGGGACAAAATGTCCCCACAAAGATGGCAATATCCAAATTTTTGTCCTTGTGGGGACATTTTTTGGTCCCCATGAGGAAAACATCTTATAAATCACACTAAGTGATGTTTTTGAAAAAGTAAAAATGCAGAATGTCCCCTGTGATGGGTAGGTTTAGGGGCAGTGTAGGGGATAGAAAATACGGTTTGTACAGTATAAAATGCATTACGCCTATGGAATGTCCCCATAAAACATGGAAACACAACATGTGTGTGTGTGTGTGTGTGTGTGTGTGCGTGGGCATGTTTTCGTGAAATATCAGGACACAAATGTGTATAATGACATGGGTATGACATAGGTATTAAAAGAGGGTGAAATATGAGGACGTTCCCCATGTCCTCACTTTTCAAAATGCTTATAAATCACACAGGATGAGTTTTTTTCACAGAAAGTAAACTGCGCAGTCTCCTGTGATGGGTAGGTTTAGGGGCAGGGGCAGTGTAGGGGGATAGAAAATGGTTTATACAGTATAAAATGCATTACGCCTATGGAATGTCCCACATTTCACAAAAACAAACATGTGTGTGTGTGTGTGTGTGTGTGTGTGTGTGTGTGTGTGTGTGTGTGTGTGTGTGGGCATGTTTTTGTGAAATATCAGGACACAAATGTGTATAATGACATGGGTATGACATAGGTATTACAAAAAGAGGGTGAAATATGAGGACGTCCCATGTCCTCACTTTTCAAAATGCTTATAAATCACACAGGATGAGGTTTTTCACAGAAAGTAAACGCAGTCTCCTGTGATGGGTAGGTTTAGGGGCAGGGGCAGTGTAGGGGATAGAAAATACGGTTTGTACGGGTATAAAATACATTACGCCTATGGAATGTCCCATAAAACATGGAAACACAACATGTGTGTGTGTGTGTGTGTGTGTGTGTGTGTGTGTGTGTGTGTGTGTGTGGACTGGTAATCCCTACGGTATGGGGACAAAATGTCCCCACAAAGATGGCAATATCCAAATTTTTGTCCTTGTGGGGACATTTTTTTGGTCCCCATGAGGAAAACATCTTATAAATCACACTAAGTGATGTTTTTTGAAAAAGTAAAAATGCAGTATGTCTCCTGTGATGGGTAGGTTTAGGGGCAGGGGCAGTGTAGGGGGATAGAAAATACGGTTTGTACAGTATAAAATGCATTACGCCTATGGAATGTCCCCACAAAACATGGAAACACAACATGTGTGTGTGTGTGTGTGTGTGTGTGTGTGTGTGTGTGTGTGTGTGTGTGTGTGTGTGACAGCATGATGTTCTATTACACTCTAAAAAAATGCTGGGTTGTTTTAACCCTGCTGTTGGGTTAAATGTTTGCTTAAGACAACCCAATTGCTGGGTTAAAACAACCCAATGCTGGGTTAAAACAACCCAACTGCTGGGTTAGTCCATAATTGACCCAACATTGGGTTGTATTTTTAACATTCTACAAAATAATGAGATAAGAAATAATACAATTTTAATAGATTGAGAAAACCTGTCTGATCCTCATTGGCGCAGCTGATGAAAGAATTTGAGCTTCAAAATAGTTTGAGAAGGAAGTAAGATATCCATTTCTAAATTAGTAATAATATTTATACATAGAGCATTTCGATCTCCAGGACCCTAAACATAACATAAAATCAGTATCAACGGAACATGAAGGTTACATAAAACAATTGCTTTTCTTTATAAATAATGGTACAAGTACCCACCGAAACTCTCTCAAAGATATACACTGCATGAGAATAATTTCCTAGTGGAGGCATGAGCCGAATTTACAATTATATTGTCATAGATGTGTTTCACCCAGTCTCTTCAAAGTGTGAGTTTCCATTCCACTATGTCCCTTTCAGGAGTCTGCACTGCTCTGGCTCTCTGTGGTTGTGCAGTGCACTACTTAGCAGGAACGCCTCTTTATGTAGTCGCTTGTGATCGACTGAGCGTTGACCTTTCACATCACTCTTCTTTTGATCTTTCCACACTCTACTTCCCCTGTATCAGAATGGAGATTTGTCTTTGAACTCCAGCATGGAGCCTTTCCTCTTATGTCTTTTCTTTTTTATTTATTGTAATTTCCCAAATCAGAAAGACACAAAGCTAGATTACTGTGAGCAAAGCTGAGACCGCAGTAAGGACTTTTGGAAATCTTATTACCAGTGTGCATTTAAGTCATAGTTGACCACAAAAATAGAAATTATTTTGTTATTTAATCATATCCAAACCTGTATGATTTTCTTTTTTACCTAGAACATAAAATGAGATGTTTATTAAAAAAATCACACTACCCTTTTTCATACAATAAAATGGCAAAGGCTTCACAGAGACAGTGATACTTTTATGACTAATATCTATTTCTGTGTTACATAGAAGGAAAACAAACCATGCATGTTCACAATGCAAGCATTTTTATTACCGGATAAACTCTTTCATCAAAATATAAGAACCTTCTCTTCTTCTTAAAAAAAAATTGACTCTCTTTTTCAGTTGAAAAGCTGAGTTCATGGGTGGGGAAAATAACCTTAGTAACTCAAACTTAAGTAACAAAAAAGATGATAAGGAGGTATGTTTTTGGCTCGGTATCATCCCTAAACTAACGCAGACTATGTGCCACAGTCTGAAGAAGAAGGAATTTCATAGATGTCACAGTTGAGTTCAAAGAATTTCACTCCTGAACGGTTCCCAAGCTTGGGGTTAAAATGGTGTTGACTGGCATTTTTCCATGTCAAATTACTTGTAAAAAAAAATAAATACAATAAATGTAGTAAATGTTATTGTTTAAGTGGTATAATAGAAAAAAAGGAAAATTGTGATTTCCTAAAGTAATTAATAGCTTCTGTTTATGTTAAAATGTCTCTTCATTTCTCTCTTCTTTTTTAAATCCTCTTTCACATAGAAATAAAAAGGATTTCAAACTAAGTCACTTTGACTTTAAAGGGTAAGTTCAATAAGTTCAAAAAAAAAAGTTAAAAAAATTCTGTCATCATTTACTAACACATAAGTTGTTCCAACCCTGATATTTGAAAGAATTTTTGTAACCAAGCAGATCTCGGCAGCCATTGATTACCATAGTATTTTTTATTTTTTTCCACTATAATAGTCAATTGCTATTTGGTTATTTTAAAAGTTTGGTTACAAGCATTCTTCCAAATATCTTCCTTATATATATGATTGGTTACAAAGATTTTTCCAAATATCTTTCTTTGTGTTCAGCAGAACAAAGAAATTCATACAGGTTTGGAACACCCTGAGGGTGAGTAAATGATGACAGATTTTTTATTTTTGGAACTATCCCTTCAACAATAATCTATTGAGACATACATTCATTTGTGCTCTATAGATGTACATGTGGAATTGCAGTAGAGGCTTTCATGAAGTATAAGGGTTAATCCCTCTACATGAAGAGGTAATCCTAACCCAACAGTTTTGACCTGGAAGACCACCAATTAGTCTGATCATGTCAGGTCCAAGAAGAATCAACAGTCCATCCACGTTTTGTTCGTTCTCATTCACAGAATAAGAAAACACCCAGACTGCCATTTCTTTACGTTGTTTGATAGTGGTTGTGGTAGTTTCCCTCTAAAGTAATTTCTTCTCCAACATGTAACTTGTTCCAAGAGCCAAATGAGTATTTCCACATGAGTTGTGGAAATAGGAGATCTCTGGCTGTGGTATGAAATAGCTTTGTTATTTCCAGATCTAATGGAAGCACATTATCAACACGAGAGCATGTTCTCTGAGATTTGGGCTGAAATGATTCTTAATTTGCAATGGCACAGAATCTAGCAAACATGACTCGTACTGCATTAGCACCTCTTCAGCCGAAAAAGAGTGGGGAAATAATAGTAATTGGTAGTACAATTGAAACATTCTTACACTGGACTAACAAGCAAGTTTAGTTCTGTGGATTCACTATTAACATCCATTTAATATTGAATCCTGCCTGCAGCCTTTACATGACTCGGAAATGCAATGATTATTGACTTGTTTACTTGGGTGGGATTCAGACAGTAATTTCAGCAACAACTCCTTTCCGAAAGCCTAAATTATTGCTAGAAACACCCTGCCAAAAGCGAAACAAAATGAGGTTTGCCATAACCAAGGGTTTGGATGTTGCACGCAAGCAACCAAGCATCACTTTCTGATACCAATCAATTCTTTCACATATTGTGTTTCATTTCACAAGCTGCTAGGTATGCATGCGTGCAAATGTCTTCAGCAGCATTTGTTTCAGATGTTTGCATTGATTGTACAGCGGACAGAAAATGAACAGGCTTCTCAGAAATCATTTCTACGAACACTGTTGTTAATATTGCATTATTCACTCCACATGAAAAGCGGATTATTATCGTATAATGAAGTCTGTGTCAACAATGATGTGACAGAGTGGCTTTCTGCGCAGAAATGTTTTCTTTAGGAATTAAAAAAAAAAAACCTTTTAATGGGATCCAGACAATAACAATTATCTGCAGGCAAATTCGCTTTCTTCTGAATATGGTCCCATTAATTGCATTTACGTACTTTCAAATAAAGTATGTCGAATGCTTTTAGTCAATGATTCCCAAACCAATTTACATGGTAATGAATATATTTCATTGGGATCTGAAATGGTCCCTGGAAGTGTTTCTGCTCTGGCTGGGAAATTACGAGCAGGACGTTCATGGGTTTGCAGTGATTACAACCTCCTTTATGTATAAGTGGAGATGTGAAAAACTTTAATTGTATTGCCCTACAAGCAGCTTCAAATATAACACCCGCTACAGGAGCTTTAACCAACCAGCCTGATCTCTTTGTTATACTCTACATAGGTATTTATATAACACTTACAAAAATGTACATATTTGTATATGTTTGGATGCCTTGGTTTACACATCCTTTATATAATAAGTCATTTGTATTGTACATTTTGTACAATACAACTTTACAATACACTTGGCTGCACTTGGTCAGCCATGGAAACCCATTCCATGAAGCTCTCTACACAATGTTCTTAAGCTAATCTGAAGGCCACACAAAGTTTTAGGTCTCTAGCTATTGACTTCTGCACACTGTGTGCCTCAGCATCGCTGACCCGCTCTGTGATTTGGTGTGGTCTACCACCTCATGGCTGAGTTCCTGTTGTTCCCAATTGCTTCCACTTTGTTATAATACCACTAACAGTTATTTAATATTTAAATTTCATGAATGGACTGCACAGTTGGCAACCTATCACGGTACCATGCTCGAATTCACTGGGCTCCTGGCTGACTTCGTTACATTTTATTATATATATATATATATATATATATATATATATATATATAATAAAATATAATAAAACTCGTTACATTTTATTATATATATATATATATATATATATATATATATATATATATATATATATATATATATATATATATATATATATATATATATATATAATAAAATGTAACGAGTCGCTCGCAGGAGCCCAGTGAATTCGAGCATGGTACCGTGATAGGTTGCCAACTGTGCAGTCCATTCATGAAATTTAAATATTCCACAGTCAACTGTTAGTGGTATTATAACAAAGTGGAAGCAATTGGGAACAACAGGAACTCAGCCATGAGGTGGTAGACCACACCAAATCACAGAGCGGGGTCAGCGTATGCTGAGGCACACAGTGTGCAGAAGTCAATAGCTAGAGACCTAAAACTTTGTGTGGCCTTCAGATTAGCTTAAGAACATTGTGTAGAGAGCTTCATGGAATGGGTTTCCATGGCTGACCAAGTGCAGCCAAGTGCAATGCAAAGTTTCGAATGCAGTGGTGTAAAGCACACCGCCACTGGACTCTAGAGCATTGGAGACGTGTTATCTAGAGTGACGAATCACGCTTCTATGTCTGGCAGTCCGGTTTGACAGTTGCCAGGAGAACAGTACTTGCCTGACTGCATTGTGATAAGTGTAAAGTTTGGTGAGGTGGGGGTTACGGTGTGGGGTTGTTTTTAAGGGGTTGGGCTTAGCCACTTAGTTCCAGTGAAAGGAACTCTCAATGCTTCAGCATACCAAGACATTGTGGACAATTTCATATTCCAACTTTGTGGGAACAGTTTGGGTATCGCCCCATCCTGTTCCAACATGACTGTGCAGCAGAGCACAAAGCAAGGTCCATAAAGACATGGATGAGTAAGTTTGTTGTGGAAGAACTTGACTGGCCTGCACAGAGTCCTGACCTCATCCCGATAGAACACCTTTGGAATGAATTAGAGCGGAGACTGTGAGCCAGGCCTTCTCGTCCAACATCAGTGCTTGACCTCACAAATGTGCTTCTAGAAGAATGGTCAAAAATTCCCATAAACACACTCTTAAACCTTGTGGAAATCCTTCCCAGAAGAGTTGAAGCTGTTATTGCTGCAAAGGGTGGGCCAACTCCATTTTAACCCTAAGGATTAAGAATGGGGTGTCATTAAAGTTCAAGTGCATGTAAAGACAGGCATCCCAAAGCTAGTGTATCACATTGTGTCATTATTTGTTTAGCAAAAACTAGGCTAAAATGGAAAATTCATGGGTGACAAACTAAGGACACCCTTACTGCATCCATATGAATTAAGAGGGTTAATAGCAGTCAGGCATTGCTAATCAAATGCATTTGATTAATTGATCATCAGCAAATGTGACCAACTCTACAAAAGGAGAAGTTTTGGCAGTTTGCTGGTCTGTAGCATTCAGGTGTGTGTCAACACAATGCCAAGGTAAATATACATTAGCAATGATCTAACAGAATCAATTGTTTCTGCAATCATTCTGAGAAGGGTAATATGGCCAACAAGTCCAACATTCTTCAGTGAGGAAGATTATTCACAAGTGGAAGACATTGAAAATAGACACCAATATTTCCATTAGTGGATGTCCCAGCACCCCAATTCACCCCAAAATCAGACCATGCAATGCTCAGAGAAATTGCAGACAACCCAAGATCTACACATGAGAGTATAATTTGAACAAGACCAGATAAGTATGTCTTGTTTGGAAGGGTTACCAGAAGGAAGCCTTTTCACTCTAAAAGCCAGCAGCCATATCACCCTGTAACCCAAGACTGGTTTCCCACTGAATCTAAGCAGGGCTGAGCCTGGTCAGTACCTGGATGGGAGACCTCCTGGGAAAACCAGGTTGCTGCTGGAAGAAGTGTGAGTGAGGCCAGCAGGGGGTGCTCACCCTGTGGTCTGTGTGGGTCCTAACACCCCAGTATAGTGATGGGGACACTATACTGTCAAAAAACACAGTCTTTCGGATGAGACGTTAAACCGAGGTCCTGACTCTCTGTGGTCATAAAATACCCCAGGATGTCCTTCGGAAAAAGAGTAGGGGTGTATCTCCGGCATCCTAGTAAAATTTGCCCATTGTCCATCATGGCCTCCTAATACTCCCCATATACTGATTGGCTTCATCACCCGTCTCCTCTCCACCAATCAGCTGGTGTGTGGGCGTTCTGGCACAATATGGCTGCTGCCGTCACATCATCCAGTTGGATGCTGGACATTGGTGGTGGTTGAGGAGATACCCCCCGTCTATATGAGTACCCAGAAAAGCGATATATAAATGTAACAAATTATTAATATTATTAATTATTATAATTATTAAAAAGAATATGGCAGGATAACTTAGGTTTGCAAAGTTGCATCTGAACAAACTATAAGACTTATAGAACAATGTCCTTTGGACTGACAAGAGCAAAGTGGAGATGTTGGGCCATAATGCACAGCGCCACGCTTGGTGAAAAACACCACATATAAAAAGTCAAGCATGCTGGTGATGATTTGGACTTGTTTTGCAGCCACAGGACCTGAGCACATCACAGTCATTTAGTTGACCATGAACTCCTCTGTATACCAAACTATCTTAGTGTGAGATCATCCGTCGGAGAGCTAAAGCTTTGGCTAAAGTTGGGTCATGCAACCAGGCAATGATCCCAAGAACATCAGCAAATCTAAAACAGAATTTTAGATTCAGAAAAGAATCAATGTGTTTCCAGACCTCATCCTGACTGAAATGCTGTGGCAAGAGCTGTGCATTAACAAATGCCCACAAACCTCAATAAACTTTAGCAACATTGTAAAGAAGAGTGGACCAAAATTCTTCCAGAATGATGTGAGAGACTGATAAACTCCTACAGAAAATTATAACTGCTGCTAAAAGTGGATCTACAAGCAGTTAAATAATAGGGTGTCCTTAGTTTGTCACCCATGGCTTTTCCATTTTGGCTTTATTTTTGTTATGTAATGTGTTGTTTTATTTTCCAAATGTTTAGACCTGCCGAGGACCAGATTTGGAATAAACAAAACAAAACAAACTCTACCTGTTTTTGTGGGCCCTTCAAAAGTATTGATTCTACTGTCTACTACCAACCACAACTGAGTTGACGATGCTTTTTATTCAGAGGCAAAGAAGAGAATGTGATACTTTAGCCGCCTGTCACCTTCTGTTCAGAAATTAGCTGATGGTCAGAAGGGACATGTTCCTGGAATGCCACAAAAGTCTTATGTCATGACTCCTGCCCGAGATCCCAGTCCATCAAAGCGTAAATCGTCCATACAACCTTAATTTCAGTAATGACTGTGAAGTCTGATGAATGCTCATGGCCTCCTCTCAAATTGATTTTGGGAAGTTGGTGCATAAAATATCAAAATATAAAGGTATTTTCTTTCTTTTTTTCTGACACCTTCAGTTATGGTGAGTGATTTGCTGAAGCTGTATTGTAGTACAACTTTTAGTAAAGCAGATCATTTTCGAAAATGGAAAGGAATGTTTCAGGTTCAGTACGCATTAAGCTTGGACATTATTTGTGGCATGTGGTTTAATACTTCAAAAAATAATTCTGTCTTGTCCCCCCAAATTGTAAGACAAACAAAAAATGTTGTATAGTGGTAAACCTAGAATTGAAGTCTATGGGCAAGACACTGTAATGAAATAAACGTTAAGATAAACAATAGCTATGTTTACATGCACCCAAATAATCAGTTTATCATCGGATAAATGGCTTAATCGGACTGAAAACCTTAATTACCTCAATCTATCCGACTGAGCTCATTCCGAATGTTATTTTGATCAGATTGAAAGGGGTGATGTAAAAATAAAATAATCTGATCAACAGGAAAAAATAATAATAATTAAGCATGTAAACACTAATCCAACTATTTTCTCAATTAGATACTCAATGCATATGTTTACATATGTTTTGCGTCACATGAATGTACATGTTTATTTATTAAATGTACTTGTATAATGATGTTATAATTATGTTTTTACTATGTAACTACATACTTATAAACTATCAACGTTATAAACTAATGTAAAACTGTTGTTTTGAAAGTGTAAATATGCTAATGAATGAATGATATCCACACAAGGATACTCTAAAAAGGAATGTGATGTTACTGATATTGTTTACATAATGTGTGCAAACTCTATTCCGTTGGTGATGCAAAATAATTTGTTCCACCTAAACAACTGCACGGCTCCAATTACACAAGTTTTATGGCGGCGTTAACAAACCCAAATTTTGTCTGCACATTTCTGCTTTTAAACCCTCTTGAATGCCTTGTCCCCAAAATCTTTGGTTACACTTTATGTAAGGTGTCATTATTACAGTGTAATTATATATTTATACATGTACTTACTATTCTGTGACCAGTAACCCCCCACTTTAATCTGCTTGGCCATCTCAATCATTTTGACATTGATGAGCGCTGTTAGGCCGCTGAGGCAGACCAGACAAAACTTTTTGTCATCCTAACATACAGAGCGCTGTGTAATTAAGTACAGCAGAGCAGTGCAATAATTTTAAATATCGAGGGGGACAATTTGGCCATTTCAAATTATTAGAGGGGACTTTTCCCCCTCAATGTCTATGGTGGTTACGGCCTTGAAACCAAGTATACATTTCATCAAGTTAGTGTTTTTACATATTTTAACTTTTATTCCAAAATAATATGGCAATAACAATTTAAACAATATATTAGGTAGGATTAGGGTTAGGCTTAGTTGCATGTAATTATGCATAATTTACTGTTATTACTATGGCAAGTACATGTAACATATGTAACAAGGACACTGTAAAATAAAATGTTACCAAATCTTCTTTGTAAGTTCATTATTGTTAAGTTCATAAAATATAAGTTCATTAAATATAACTAAGATGCGAGACAAAATACATAAACAGCATCATTCCACAGATGCTGGTAATAAGTGAATAGGCTACGGTAATAATAAACCCCAAAAATATTATTCTTTCATAATTTTGACACCCTCATTAATTATTCTTTTCTTGCTTCTGTTTAATTATTCATTAATTATTCTGTTCTTGCTTCTGACTTGACTTGGCCCTTAGAGGGGTCAAGTCAAGTCAATTCAATGACTTAAATGAAGACAATAGTGGTGTCAATAAGAACACTAATTAAAATGAAAATAAATAAATCAGCCACTTGTATATCACCTCTTTATGTCATGTCAAAAGAAACCTTGAAATGGCCTGAAAACATGATGACTTTTTTAGTCATGATGAGTTTTAGTGAGCAATCATCTTGGGGAAATTAAAGGTACATCTTTGTGTCTATGTCAGTGTTTACAAGCTTCATGACTGCTGAAAATAAGTTGATTAATACTTAATAATAAATAATAAAAAGAATAATAAAAAAATGAAAAGATGAACGTTAGTTTACAAATAAACTATATTGTTAATTGTTACTTACTACATTTACATTTAACACCACCACACACCACTGATTCAGTAATATCATGTGGTTTTGCTTCAAAGGTGATTACAGCACATTTTATTCTTTGAAACAATGTACAATGACTTTGCAATGCTCGGAATGCTTTAATGCAATTAACAAAGTACCAAGTTGCCCTTAATAAACTATTAATGATCCCAGAAAATATAAATAAGTTGTATGTAATGGGCTTTGAAATGCTCAGAGGCTCTCATTCATTTAGAAATGCTTTTAAACAATGATTTGGGGAAACATGCCATAGAGATTAAGTATCACTTACATCCGACTAATGTTCTAGTTGCTTCGGGAAAGCCAACCCAGATCAGTTTCAATCAGCTCTGGACATTGAAGCGAGTTTATGGAATTCACATGGAGCAGAATTAAGCAGTTATAATGTAAAGTTAAATGAATAAACAAATCATTAAATAAATACATATAGTTTAAATTAAAACATGGCCATTAACAAGTTTATTTTGACAGCCCTATTTTTTTATATTTTAGGGTTCACAAAGTTTGATACAAAATCATTACAAAATCTGACTTTTACTATAGTTACAGTGCATCCGGAAAGTATTCACAGCACTTCACTTTTTCCACATTTTATTATGTTACAGCCTTATTCCAAAATTGATTAAATTCATTATTTTCCTCAAAATTCTACAAACAATACCCCATGATGACAACATGAAAGAAGTTAGTTTGCAGTCTTTGCACATTATTATGTATTAAATTAATTATACAAAAAAACATGTATAAAAAACATGTATTAAAAAAATAAAAATAAAAATCACATGCACATGAGTATTCACAGCCTTTGCTCAATACTGTGTTGAAGCACCTTTGGCACCAATTACAGCCTCAATCTTTTTGATTATGATGCTACTACCTTGGCACACCTATTTTTGGGCAGTTTCTCCCATTCTTCTTTGCAGGACCTCTCAAGCTCCATCAGATTGGATGGGGAGTGTCAGTGCACAGCCATTTTCAGATCTCTCCAGAGATGTTCAATTGGGTTCAAGTCTAGGCTCTGGCTGGGACATTCACAGAGTTGTCCCGTAGCCACTCCTTTGTTATCTTGGCTGTGTGCTTAGGGTCATTGACCTGTTGGATCAGTCTGAGGGCTAGAGCGCTCTGGAGCAGGTTTTCATCAAGAATGTCTCTGTACATTGCTGCATTCAGCTTTCCCTCGATCCTGACTAGTCTCCCAGTTCCTGCCACTAAAAAACAGCCCCACAGCATGATGCTGCCACCACTATGCTGCACTGTAGGAATGGTATTGGCCAGGTGATGAGCGGTGCCTGCTTTCCTCCAGACATGTCGGTTGTCATTCAGGCCAAAGAGTTCAATCTTTGTTTCATCAGATCAGAGAATTTTGGATCTCATGGTCTGGGAGTCCTTCAGGTACCTTTCGACCAACCCCAGGCAGGCTGTCATGTGCTTTTTACTGAGGAGTGGCTTCAGTCTGGCCACTCTACTATACAGTCCTGATTGGTGGAGTGCTGCAGAGATGGTTGTTCTTCTGGAAGGTTCTCCTCTCTCCACAGAGAAACGCTGGGGCGCTGTAAGAGTGACCATCGGGTTCTTGGTCACCTCCCTGACTAAGGCCCTTCTCCCTGATTACCCAGTTTGGCTGGGCGTCCAGCTCTAGGAAGAGTCCTGGTGGTTCCAAACTTCTTCCATTTACGGATGATGGAGGCCACTGTGCTCATTGGGACTTTCAATGTTGGATTAATATTTATGTACCCTTCCCCAGATCTGTGCCTCGATTCAATCCTGTCTCAGAGGTCTACAGACAATTCCTTGTACTTCATGGGTTGTTTTTTTGCTCTGACATGCACTGTTATCTTTGGAACCTTATATAGATAGGTGTGTGCCTTTCCAAATCATGTCCAATCAACTGAATTTACCACAGGTGGAACCATTCATGTGAACCATTCAAGTTGTAGAAACATCTCAAGGAGGATCATTGGAAACAGGATGCACCTGAGCAAAATTTTGTGCTCAATACATGTGATTTTTTCATTTTTTATTTTCAATAAATTTGCAAAGATTTCAAACAAACTCTTTCACATTGTCATTATGGGCTATTGTTTGTAGAATTTTGTGGAAAAGAATGAATTTAATCTATTTTGGAATAAGGAAATGTGGAAAAAGTGAAGCGCATTGAATACTTTCCAGAAGCACTGTATACTGTACTGTTTTTTATTTTTTTTCTCCTATCCAAATGTTTCTGTCTCTACGCTGCCCTGCCTGTTAGTGATCCAGCCATTGACGCTAGTACAGTCTTGTCAGCACTACAAAGTGAAATCTATCATTCCTGTGCAACTCCAGAACTCTTCTTCACTAGCTTTTCTTCTCTCTCATCCGTCACTAACACCCTCTCTGCCTCTCCCTTCCAGCACTGTCAATCAGAGAGAGAGTGGAGTGTGCAGCTGTTTTAACACCCATACAAAAGACAGACAGACATTTATTCTGGACAAGACATTATGCCTCTCTGTCCCAGAGTGCAGTTTGGAAATATTTGGCAGCTGTATACAACAACTGACACATTGTAATTAGAGCTGATTTATTTCATATCTACTGATATAAAAATGTCTAAATAACAAAGTCAAAATGTACCAACATTCCTCTTGTTTTTTTGTTTTTGTGTTTTTTTCAGAATACACAACTCTTCATTAAAACACTATTGATTTGCTTGACAGATAAGGACATTCTGTCCTTTATGCTCAGCAGTTTTGAGCTTGATTAAGTGTTCATTACATCTTTCCCTCCTGCTGACTCAATTAATCCCTGAAATAAATTCTTTCGAACTATGTTTTATGTACACTTAATATGTTAATCAAACCACTCAAATATTAGCATATGAGAAACTTTTTTAAGACAAAGCACCCTTGGTTTGATTGTGAACTTTTTGCGGGGGAGGGAGGGGGTGTTACTGTTAATTATTTGAGCTTGCAAAGGAAAGCATAATTTGTAAGTACCGTTTGCAAAGGTAAGCATCACTATTACTACATACTATATAAAATACCTTAGCAGTGGCATAGCAATCCTGTAAAACGCTATTGATTGCATCTGCACTTTTTTCAGAATGTTCAAACATCCAAAAGGAACATTGCCCAAAAATGAAAATTAGCCTATGATTTACTCACCCTCAAGTCATCCTAGGTGTATATGACATTCTTCTTTCAGACGAATACAATTGGAGTTCTATTTAAAAAATGTCCTGGCTCTTCCAAGCTTTATATTGGTAATGAATGGCTGTTTCTGTTTTGAAGTCCACAAAAGTGCATCTATCCATCATAAAAGTGAAAAGGCTTTCTGAAGTGAAGCGATGCGTTTGTATAAGAAAAATGGGACCCACTTTATATTAGGTGTCCTTAACTACTATGTACTAAGATTTAAATTAATAATTTGATACATTGCACTTATTATGTACATACATACCTGCATGGAATTACATCTGTAATTAATTTCTGTAGTTACATTTGTGATTACACAGTTGACACTTCCCTTACACCTAACCCTACCCTTAAACTTACCCATCCCACCACACCTGTCCCTAACCCTACCCATATCCCACCTCAATATCAGCAAAGGTGTTTTGCAACACAATATGAACACAGTAAGTACATTGTACTTATTTTTTTATGTAAGTACATAGTAGTTAAGGCCACCTAATATAAAGTGGGGCCGAAAAATGTCCATATTTAAAACTTTACAAACTGCAATCTCTAACTTCCGCTAACTGTTGTACACGCATTCACGAGAGACTGGCGTTCCAGCATATTTTTGGGTGAACTATCCCTTTAGCACTGTGTCTACACCAAGTGCGACGGCTTGAAGCTGTCTACACGCATCAAAGCAAAAGTTCTGAATCCATTTGTCCTGTTGTCGGAAGTAGCACAATCGCATGGAGTACATCAAAAATAGAACGGGGCATCAGTTTTCTATTGGTGTTGGATCGTGCCACTTGCATCCACTTGAACATTCATAAAACATTAAGAAATAATATTTTCATAAACATTAGAACATAGATTTTTTTAGCTGAGTGGTGGCAATCATGCACCACAAAAGATCTTGTTTACTTAAATGAAGTTGCAGTATTTATTTTGGTCTCTGACTGCATTTATTCAGGAGGGAATTTGTCATTAAGGCGAAGAGGAGCAAGTCAATGAGCCAGAAACGGTGTCTCTTTGTTCAGAAAAACAGGTCAGCAGGTTCTGGTAGAGATGATGTGAGCCTGTCCTGCCACAGACTCTCAGTGGGTCTCCAGAGTGATTTTGGGCATTCAAGGCTATCCTCTGTCTCTTCAGAGCATTCTTAGCTGCCAATCAGGTGCTCAATCGGCGTCTGTGCCACATCAAGTCAGGAGAGCAGGCAGAAGTGGCGCAGCCAAGCACCCGCCAGTGACATCTGCGAAAGACATCTGCTCCCATCCACCAAAGGCCCACTAATCCCACCATTTATTTGTATATCATCTAGCATGTGATATCCCTGCTGGTGAAGAAGAGTAAGGAAGAAAGACAGAAGGAGCGAGATTGAAAGGTCTGCCATCAGGAATATTGAGAGAGTCTGGATTTTGTTTTATATATTTTATATATTAATTGCAAGTCTATAACTCGTTTCACAGCCATTCTTATGACTTAGTCTTATGACAGTCTACCAATACTCTAATGAGAGACAATTGACAAAGTTGAAAAGTTACTCAAAAGGGACCATCAAAATAAAGTGTTACTGTCATCTGATGCAGCAGTTTCGTGTTCAGTCCAGACAAATTGCTTGTCACTGAAAACTATTTGCATCTGGTTAGGATATGGTGTTATGCGGTTTCATTTCAGTAATGACGCTGTCTTAGAAGGCTGCTGCCCATGAGGAAAGTAGACAGCTCACTAGGTTTTAGAACAGAGCTATGATGACCTGTCTCTCTATCTTTCTCTCTGCTTTAAGGAAGGGTGCGCCATGCCTGGTGACTGTGTTTGATGGATGGGGCCATTATTGTCCTCTCTGCAGTGAGCTGTAATACCACGTCTTAAGTGCATGGTCTGCCTGGGCGTCTAACTGTGAACGTGTGCATCTGTATACATACAGCAAATGGCAGTTACATGCTTCTGATCTCTCTTTAGACCACCATATTATACCACAATGATTCAGGGGGTTAGAGGAAGGTTGGGCATATATAGACTTGATCCCTTTTGACAAATGCACACTTCTGTAAATCCTAAGAAATGCTGCCAAGAACTTACAGGCTATCTATATCCATAATGTTTTCCTCTTTATGCGGTTGCCCACAATGTCTCTAGGGCTTTGTCCATATTCTCTTGGCCAAATGTTTTATTTAATAGTGCACAGTCAAGGGCATCTGGGATATTTATGTATTTGTTATTTTATGCATTAATTTGGAAGAAATCATATTCCCAACATCATTATTCTATTTCTCTACCAGCTCAAGTGGACTTTGCTCTAGCAAGGTGAAGGTCAAGGGTTTGGATCCCAAGCACACATCATACTGATAACATGTATATTTTGAGTGCGTTGTAAATCACTTAAAGCGTCTTCCAAGCGAATACATGTAGATATAATCAGATGTAGCCTGTTCTACATGTGCCGTGGGTCTCATTCATGAAACAGGAGCAGTATGAATATCAGAATAAATCTCTTTGTCAATGTCAACTCTCATTAGAGTATAGAGTAGACTTTTAGGTTAGGATTAGGTGTTAAGGTTTGGGTAAGTATGATAAGTTGACATGCAATTGCAAAGTTACTTATACTCAGTAGAATGTCTGTTGGGGGACACTCAAAATAAAGTGTCAGCAAATATTAATACTCTAATGAGAGTTAGTTTATGGACCAAAGGAAAGCGTACAATATATATATAAACCGTCATCAAAAGTGAAAAATGTTGACTAAAGCAAAAACATAATTACAAATTGAACACTGTTTTCATGTGAAATGGGTTTCTAAAATAAGATCCCTACCATTTTTTTTTTTAATGCTCCTAGTATTTGGTAAGGCGAGAGAAAAGAAAGAAAATAGAATGCATAGTTGGAAGCATGTGATTGCGTTCTGCCTAATAAATGAAATTAGAGTAACTTTAATAAACGAGGATGAGGCAATAAGGAAACCCGCTGAGAAATTAGCCTTTCATCTACTGAGCAGAGTGAAGATCCTTGGCAGAGCGTACCCCACAGCTACAATTTAACTGGAGAAATGGCTGGAAATTCAGTTCGACTGTAAAGTGCCCCTGAAAATGTGAAGCTAGTCCTCTTTTAGACTTCTCATACAACTGCACCGTGTCAGATATGATTCTACACAATATCCCTCTTACACACACAGCTTACACAGCGTTAATAGAGCTCTAGTTCAGCGCTGACAGTCTGTGCTTTATGTAATGTAAGTCAGCGTGATATTCCCCAGAAGAGAGTTAAATCCCAGACACATTCATTATGTCTAATAGTGTCTGAGTTAGCATTCTGGTTGGTGTTTCAAACAACTGCATCACACCAATTGCATCAAAATATGATTGTAGATATACAATTCTAAAACTTTTAAGAATCTGAAATGATCATGTGAACATACTAAATTAAGCTTATTTTGACCCTATAGGTGAAGAAGCACAGTTCATTTAATCCACAATTTGGCAACTAAATCTCATGAAAAAACACAATTGTATGATACATGATTACACATGATTTGTATGAAAATGTAATGATGGTCCACCCATAATCCAACCTTAATCAACTATAGCAAGCTTTATGTATTATATTTCAGTCAGTGTATCAAATGTATGGAACCAACCCAGAACTCCACGACGAGGAAATCACAAGAGTGTGTGGACCATCTGACAAATGCTTTACTGCACAAGCTTTTATCCTTCAACTCTAGCAGTGGGAGAGATGATGCTGACACCTCACCAGGGATGCAGCGCTCCTATGAGACTTCCTGTCTTTAGAAGACCCACTTCCTTTGACTCACTGACACATTGTCAAGCGTTTGATACTCTGGATAGCATTTATTTCTTGATGCATTAAGTGTTCTCAGCATCTCTGCGGACACCTTACTATCTGATCAGGAATATCAATGTCCAGGTAAGTTAACGTGTTTATACCCACGTGCTGTATTCACACTCCAGTAAACATTAAACTGCACTAATGTTCCTTTTACTTGTATGGTGGGAAATAAAAAAACAAAAAAACATTTTACTGAACATTACTCATTCTTTTATTATCACACATACATTAACAAATTCAATTTAAACAATAGCATAGCCTTTAAAGTGCCCATATTATGGTTTTTCAAATATTCTCTTTTATGCAGTGTGTAATATAGCTGTTTGTAAATGTAAAACGTTTTGCAAAGTTGAAAGTGCATGATAAAGTTATTGTATAAAGAATCTACTCTGAACCACCTATACGAGTCGTTTGTGTTTCGAATCCGTCTGCGTCACTAGAAAAGACATTCACATAATGGCCACCTTGTTGTACGTTGTCCAACAACTTGAACAACTTGACAGCCCACAATAATTTTACTGATGACTGCTTCTCAAATCTCAGAGTTCAACGCAGGATTCGCAAAATGCTTCCTCTGGAAAGATGGGTCAATACCCAGTTTATTTGGACCAGCTTGCTCCTCAGAATCACAACCTGTAATGATTCATTACTGATGTATATATTTTCTACCAGGTGTTCAAAATATTTAATTTTGTGTTTTATTTTGTGTAGGTCTCCGGATAACCGGCTAACAGCTTTATTACCTAAAACTGTGTCTATTAATGCAGATTGTCTGTCGTTCTTACTACTTTGGGTAAAGATAAAGGATGGGGCAAGATTTGTTTTGCCAACTTTAATGTTACATCAGTCATTCACGTTAGTGCTGGGTTAACGCACGCTCTGTGACTGATAAAGTTTTTAGAGAATTAGATATATACACATGGGTTTGTTGATGGACATACACTTGTTAATGCTGATAGTCAGGAATTACAGTTGCCATATCTCATAATTGATCTCAAACTGAGTATTTATCAGTGACAAATGTCCTGCTCAAGTCAACGGAGGTTCGGGTTGAATAAGTTCTTCCAATGTTTCATCATTGGACTTGCGCTTGGATTGATATGGTAAAATCAACGTCACTGTTACTGTCTTTACATTGTGTACAATTGCCTGAGGAATCCTTCTGCGCTGAAGTACAGATATGGTAATGAGCGTTAGCATGTGCTGTAAGCGGTAGACCAATCGTAACAGATTGGGCCGTCTGACCAATCAGAGCAGGCTCATAGAAAGGATGGATTTAAAGAGACTGATTCATCCGACGAGTCATTGGAGAACCATTGAACAATGTGGTGATGTGCAATGTATATTATAAGAAAATTGAAGTGTTTTTGACCATTGATACATGTAAACCTGTTGAAGGAGACCGCCAAACTTTAAAATAGCATAACAGGAGCACTTTTATTGTATTGCCAGTGTCAATGTTTTTACATATGCGACCCTGGACCACAAAGTCATAAGCAGCTTCCAAGTTTTTGACTCCTCAAGCAGGAAGATCCATTGAGGAATATGATAAAGATTTTTTGCGTTTCATGGATGTTTTGCTTTGGGATGAGGTTCACCTGAAGAGGTGGTTTTGTTTTGGTTTGGACCCTGACCTCGCAGAACTCATGCCTTCAGCAGAACACCCTTCTACCCTTTGGCAGTTTATTGATTTTATTTTGTTTTTAAGTGGTTCAGGTTTCACGGTGGGAGAGGCAGAGGACTATTATCTGTCCAAGCCTGTTCACATCATGCCTGCCCAGCCACAGCCTGCCCGCGCCTCATGGCCTAGCTCCACCCATGCTCCCAGGCCCATCTAAGCCATGCTAGGGTCCGTGTCCGGTGCCTGGCCCGCCATCCCGCCCCCAAGACCGCTCCCCTAGACTTTTGTGGGTGTTTTGATTTCGTTTGGCCGTCTGGGGCCACCCATAGAGCGTGGGAACTATCACAGGGTGTTTGGGTTATTGTTCATGTTTTTGAGTTTGTCATGTGCACAGCCATGTTCACTGTCATGCTTCTTAGTTTGCTTTGTTCACTGCTATGCATTTCCTGGTCTTGTCATGTGATTCCCATGCCCTCGTGTGTTTGTGTCATGTCATTGGTTCATTCATCAGTGTTCACAGGTGTCCCTCGTCCTGCCATAAGTCCATGTTTATTGAAGCCCTCATGTTTGCTGTGTGTCTTTGTCTGATATTGATTGTGGTAACCCGTTGCTGGTGAGTCTGCGATAGTCAAGTCTGTTTGTCACGTTTAGCCAAGTCTTTTGTTTGTCTTTGTTTTATGTTTTGGATTGTGTTAATAAAAACTGCACTTGGATTCTGCACACTTGTTCTCACACTATTGTGTGAATGAATGTATGATTTCGAGTTTGCTTGGGCCATGTGCTCTTGCACGTGGTTCATGCATTAGCCATGTGCTTTCCTGTTTTGTTTTATTGTTAAAAAAGTTCATTACTCTCGAGTCCTCGCCTCATTCCTTTACCTGAAACCTGACCATGTTGTTTCACTGTTTTGATTTCCTGATGCCTTGATACAGTCTTCACCCAAGACAACAGTATTTAGCTCATTCATTTTAACAAACGAAAGCCAAGAACGCACTACACACACATACCGTCACAGGCGAGGGGACGTGAATTTGTATCCCTGTGGATTCCTATCACAATTGGTTTACAGCATTGGTTCCGGCCCACTGCTGTCTGTATCCATTAAGATAATAAAATGCCCTGCAGTGAGCGCTTGGGGAGGAGGTGAACTGTCAAGATAGGGTAAGGCCATAATATGTTTGCAATATTTGCACAACTGGAGCTGGAATACATTGAATGTGTAACAAGAAGGAGGGAGAAATTGACTGTACTATATTCAATTATTCTTTGGCTGGTGCTTTCTCCGCAAATGCCCGGTGAAGCGTTCATGCACGCACTGCCTCAACGGGAGAGAACTGGTAGCAGTTAGGTCACCAGATGGCACACACTTAGTTCCACATGTAAAACGGAAGAGTTTTTCAAGAATCCAAGAGATGTTTGGGTGTTTGGCAAGACCTTCTGAAAAAATTGTGGCCCATGCCAAATTCATAGAAAACAGCCATGTTGAGATTACATCAGAGATTAATATAGAAAACCAAGAAATAATTGACGGTAGACCGCTAAATTAGCAAAAATTAAAGCACATCTGTTATGCTATTTTAATGAAGTTTCAAATGTAGGTTCGGGAGGAGCCTAAACATTCAGTCCTGTCAATCATCCTTACATCTATACTTTATAGTAAGTCGCAAACACTGCATCATCCCATTGACAAATTATTCCAGCAACCCTCCTCCCTATTCTCCTCCCTAATTCTCTCTTTCCTCCTAAGCACAGTTCCGTAGTGGGGTTTTTTAACTTGGAGCTCGAGCTGAGCTTCGGGTTCGAGCCTCCTCCATGGACAGCAAGCTAAGTTCCTTTTACTATTATCCATCAAGACTGAATGGGCAGGCAAACTTACGAACTCCATGACAGATTTCAATAATTTAGTGGTCTGGTGTCAATTTTTGCATTTATACCACAGTTGACAATTAACTTTTCAGTACCTGCCAATGGCAGATTGTTCTTCCCATCTTCTATCTTGGTAAAGGTCTCTGCTGTAATCCAGTTTCTGCTGGTATTTTCTAACTCTGAGTACTTCCTGGCATACTCATACTTCTGACGTCCAGCAGGGATCTCCTAAAATTCTTGCTAATACAGAGACGTGATCTATCTGATTCTTCGTCATGATGTTTGGAGATACCCAGGTACTCTTTTGGATCCAATGGTGTGGAAAGATACCTCCAATGACCAGGTTGTTGAGAGCACTTTGCAGATCTCTCCATTCACACTCATCATTCTCAGTCTATGAGTATATACAAACTTGCCAGCACCACCCCTCACACATTATTGGCTGCCTTATTTCTAGACATTAGAAAATAAAACTTACATGAATGTGGTTAACCAGACTGTAAAAGAACATACTTTAGTGCACATCAAACTGTAACTGTTTATATTGTATATATAAATGTACCTTTCCTTATCATTTTCAGGACAAGAACAAAAATAACCAATAAGATGGACATAAATAAAAATAATTAATAATAATAATAACAGTTAGCTGCACATACACTCTCTCTAACACTTGTAAATATACATCGAAAAGGTTTGTTAAAATGGAATTGACCTTCTGACCTTCTGATTTCTAGTTTCTTTTTGTATAAATAAATTAAGCTACCTATTAAATCCACATGCTTTTATGAATAAGGCATGATTTGCTTTTATGAATATATTGTTCATTTGTACTTTTAATCACAGCTTTGATTTTACCTTAAAGGAAATGTCTCATAACCACTTCATGATATATTATGGACCTAATGTGCATCTCTTTAGTAAACAATGTCAAGATATGAGACTTGGGAAAGTAAAACATATAAAACTATGGGATAAATAATCCATTATAACTTAAGTGGATACAATTATATTCATTGTGTGTTATAAATCATCATGCTCTTAATAGTTATAATAACAAATAGGTTCAGTTTTATCACTGTTGTTACACTTATTCAGGAGATGATACAACACATTTTAAAGGGAAAGTTCACTTTGAAATAAAATTTTGATATGTTATAGCTTACCTCATGGGCATCCGAGATGTAGGAGTATTTGTTTCCCCAGTAGTTTCAATTTTGATCATTTTAGGTCAAACCGTTCTTGTCTGTGCCTCATATAATGCAGGTCTATGGTCACCACCTCAAAGAGCATACACAGAGAAGTCCAAATTAAACAATCCACCATCGTAAGTACACACTGATGGCCTAAGACACGAAACAAGCGGTTTGTGTGAGAAAACAAACAACCTAAAGCCAGAACGCGCGAATGTCACAACAGGAAACACGCACGCGCGCCCTCGGATCAGTCGGACGTAGTGGTGTACAAGAGGTAAAAACGATATAAATACTGTTCGCTTTTCTCACACAAACCGCTCGTGTCGGATTGTTTAATTTGGACTTCTCTGTGTATGCTCTTTGAGGTGGTGACCATAGACCTGCATTATGTGAGGCACAGACAAGAACGGTTTGACATAAAATGATCAAAATTGAAACTACTGGGGAAACAAATACTCCTACATCTCGGATGCCCATGAGGTGAGCTAAAACATATCAACATTTAATTTCAAAGTGAACTATCCCTTTAAGGTTGTTTATAAGGCATTATAATACACTAAGAATACCATTATGATGCATTATAAAGACAGGCTTTATCTGGTGTTATAATGCATTGTACTATTTAAAGTTATAGATAAGTATTATAATGTATTGTTATGATGATTGTTGTTATGATTGTCAGATGATACAACATATTATAACGTTGTTTGTAAGGCATTATGCATGTATTATAATGCATTAATAATTCCCTTATAATGCATTATAAATATAGTCTTAATAGAAAGTGTTACCGATAAAATCTTTAAATCAATCATTTTAAAGCATTTTGATCTTAGTCAACTGGCCTGTAACATTTATTTACTCACCAAAAACATTTGCATTTAGTGGTGCTTACCAACCCAGCAGGCACAATTTGACATCAATTATTAGTCAAGACTTGATCAATGCTGCATCATTTTAAATTCAGCTTGGATGGCAATTTCTTCCAGTGGTAATTGGGTGAATATAGGAAGTTAATCCCACACTGAAATTGGTTTAATGTATACGTTGGCCAATATGTTTGACGTTCAATTTACATCAAATCAATGTCATTTTTAGGCGTCAAATTGACATCAATGATTAGTATGTTTCGCGTACGTCGTCAGCTTCATTAAGTTTGAATAGCATTTTTTTCTTAACTGAGGCCTTGAAATGTATCCATTTGGCACAACTCCTTCTCAGCCGTGTGTAGCCGTTGGATTTGTGCATGTGCCCAACTGTAACAAACTGCTGTGGATGGACTTTCCCATCAATAATAAAAAAAATGAAAATAAATCAATCTGGTTTCTTATATTGAAATGGAAGCAGTGCAGTGGTTATTACATTTACCAAACAATTATACTGCATTACTACATCTGTAAATAATTATTCCAATTTTAAAAATTACAAACAGCATTTTTGCTGTAACCCCACATAAAGTATATTATCCTTTTTTTATTATTATTCACAGTGATACCATAATATTGTATAATTACAATGCATTTGCTGTCATTACAATATAATTGCAATACCACATTACAGTACTATTATGGAAGCAAATAAGAGACATAATTCTTTGAAATTTAACTGCCACTGAAGTTTTGAAATATTTTATTTTGAAAAACATTTATCTGAATGTATTTGCTCTGAATTCATCCATTTGAAATTATTTTACTTTGCAAACCATTCCAATTTACCTCTCAAAACCTGAATTCGATTCATATTTTTCAATGCTCAAAAATTCAGATACAAAAAAAAACAACTTACAGAATTTCAGATAAAATAGATTCAGGCTGATCAAATTCGATTGCTCAAATTCAGATCTCAAATTTCAAGTTCATATTTTTCAAATAAAACACCAGTCTAATTCGACTGCTCGAAAAATTCAAGTCAAATATTCACATGGTAACATCCCAACACGATCTCATGACAATGCGTATAAATAGTACGAGTGTGCAATCTCGTAGAATGTATATGCATATGGTACGCCGTTTTTGGCGTGCATATGATACGCACTTTATGGCGTGTATATGACACGCTTTTGGGTAGGGGTGAGGGTGGGGTGTGGGGGTTCATACATATAATACGCCATAAAGTGCGTATCATATGCACGCCAAAAACGGCGTACCATATGCACGCCAAAATGAGTTTTGGCGTATACATTCTTTTGCACACTCGTACTATTGATACGCATTTTCGTGAGATCGGGCTCAACATCCGGTCTACCCAGGATGAAAACGAGTTGAGCGCCTTTTGTCGTGATCATAGGGTGCGTCTCAATCAGCTCCCTAGTTCAATAGTCAGGGCACTGATCAGGACATAAGTCAATGGGCTGACTCCCTGATCAGTGCCCTGACTACTGAACTAGGGAGCTGATTGAGACGCAAAATCAAATTTGATCAACCTGAATCTATTTTATCTGAAATTCTGTAAGTTGATTGTTTTTTTTGTATCTGAATTTTTGAGCATTGAAAAATATTAATCGATATTCAGGTTTTGAGAGGTAAACTGGAATGGTTTCCAAAGTAAAATCATTTCAAAGGGGTGAATTCAGAGCAAATAAATTCAGATAAATGTTTTTCAAAATAAAATATTTCAAAACTAAGTATTCAGTGCCTGTTCAATTTCAAAGAATTATGTCTCTTATTTGCTTCCATATTCTATACATTTACAGGGTTACACATAAAATTTTCCGTTATTTATTATAAAAATGTATGACACGTCAGGGTCAAAAACTGACATGGCTGAAATAGCTCAGTTGGTAGAGTGTTAGACTGAAGATCTAAAGGTTCCTGGGTCAATGGGTTCCTATAGGTTTTGGCAGAGGAACTGTGTGTGAGAATAACCTGAGGCAACAGACTCAACAATTTTCTAAGCGTTTTATTACTTTGTGTCGTTATTTTGCTCGAGAATAGGACATCAGTGCGTGGATGTCAAATGGACGTAACGGTTTTGACGTCAGTTTTAATTAGCATAATTTACCTGTTTTTTTGGCATCAATGTTTGATGTCTTTTCAACATCAATTTCCCACCGGGAAGGTTTAGGTTTTCACACATTTCCTCTCTAAAATGTTCTCATGTGTAGAGCAACATTTACTAGTTTTATACAAATTCTGAAAAGTATAGAGATTCTGCACTGTATTGGGGACACCTAAATTTCAACTATATTACTGATCCGCCCGCATTATATATGATAATTGAAATTAGCTGGATAACATCACCTTTTTGAGCGGCTGTACAAATTCTGTTGCATTATTTTCCTGTTTGTTAAAATTTGAAGCTGCTTTGAAACAACTGAACTTGTTAAAAGCGCTATATAAATAAAGGTGACTTGATCGTACTGCAGTAAATAGTCATGCAGTTACAAGAAATGAATCAGTGTCAACCATTCAGAATGAAGAATTCAACAATGCCATGATATAAAGCTGGGTGGCATGATAGTATATATACAGTGCTTGGGAGAATTTGAAATATGTTTTATCTATTCGCTGGCCTGTCAGTGGATTGGACTGTTTTACGTTATTTACCTGTCAGAGAACTGAAGAAACATGGAGTAATGAAAATACAATACAGAATGTGATGTGTTCCAATCAACTGAAGAAAATGAAGAACTTATTATTGAGGAGGGTTGTTAAACTCTGCTTTGAGTTGTTTGAAATTGATGTGCCTTCACAGATGTGCTATATGCTGTACGGAGACCCTAAAGGGACATGGTGGTGGAAAAAATTGGATTGAAGGACATCCATTTTTTGCAAATCCTGCTGTAAGTTTGGACAAACGTTTCCTGTGTAATGTCCCACTGGTGGTGTTTCAGACAGCTTCGTATGTTAATAATGGAGCAGTTTGAACTTGGACTTGAACTCAGAACTTTAAGAGTTCAGTAAAGTTGCCAATATATTCACAGATCCGAACTTCCCAGATCAATAACATATGAGCTAAATGTTTATATTTTATAGTAAATATAAACATTTTATCAAACTTAAGTGTTGTAGTATGACCAGTTGGAGACCATTGATGTGTAAACTGAATTTGGTATTGAAGTTAATGATTAACGATTCTCTGGCTTTTCACATTGCAGACAGTCTCTTGTCTCTCAGCGCATGCTCATGTAGATAAATGTATATGTTAAGGCTCGTTTTGAGGAAAATTAGCCTTTTTAGCTTGTAGTCTACGTTACTATGATTGGAAAGAGGTGTTATTTGTGTTTTAACAATGTTTAGTTCACAAGTTATTGATCCTGAAATTTCGAATCTGTGAATATGTTGCAAACTTTGCTGAACTCCTTGAGGTCAGCACGGACCGTTTTTCTTTATCCTTAAGTCCAAGTTCAAAATAAAACCACTCTTGTGTACGGAGCTGTCTGAAACACTGCCAGGAGGACATTACAGTGTTTGTCCAAACTCACAACAGCTTTTGCGAGAGAACGCAAATATCTTTGTGAGAGAACACAAAAGTTTGCAAGATAATGCAAGATAATAACTACACGCTATGAAGCATTAGTTAAGCATTAGTAAATAGTCAATTTATCATTTATAAAGCATTAGTAGACATTAGTAAGCAGTTTATAAATACAGTTTTAAATGCTTTGTTCTTGATTTATAAGCATATCTATAATGCGTTTAATAATTGTATTTTCATACCTTATTAATGATCAATTTATCATTTCTAAATTAAGTATTTGATTATTTACAAACCAGTTATTTAGGAGTTGTCAGCAGTTCATAAGATCATTTAGAAAGTGTAAGTAAATGATTAATAAGCTATCTAAATGTACATTTGTACAGCTTATTATTTGGACATATAGTAATATTTACTCAGTGTTTTAATAAATGCTTTATTAACATGTATTCCTATTGTAGTTTATGATAAATTCACAAAATCCATTTCAAACTGATGACTTACAATTAGCTGAGATAGAAAAACAAATATACTCAACAGATAATCAAACAATATATGAAATGTACATTATATCAATTATTGCCATCTCTCAACACTGGTCACAATATGACTATAAAAAAAACTGTTCAACTGTACACTTGATATAAAATTAAAAAAAAACATCTGCAGTGACAGAAAATGAAAATGTCTTTATTTTGTCAAATGAAAACATAGCTGATTACAGGATAAAACAAATAAATAAAATACAACATTTTTTCTCTGTAATATTCTTTGCTTTCCTATCTCAGCTAACTGTAAGTCTTCAGTTTGAAATGGATTTCGCGACACTAACAGAAACAAGAAAGCCTTACCACACCAAAATATTGCTTATTTTCTTCATTCTATTGCTTTTTTTTAGTTTTGCTGCTTAAGTTATTTACATATATTATTGTTGTTGCTTATTTTATTTATTATATTTACTTTATTACTTATTTTGTAATTGTTTGTTAATCTTGTTGCTTATTTAGTTCCTTGTTATTTTATTTTTGATACTGCAGATTATTTTTATCATTTTATATCAAGTGTACATTTGCATTTTTTTTACCTCCTGAAATAAATATATCTATGTTCTAATCCTCTGCATTGTTCATTTCCTTTTTCTGTTTAGAAGAGAATTGAGCCTTTAAATCTCCTTTGTAAATGCTTTACAAGGCATACATAGTCCTCACTTTAGATGAGCTCACAAAAATAGTTAACTGACAACTACTAAATGTTTTATAACTACCTGAATTAATCATAAACTACAATAGGAATACATGTTAATAAAGCATTTATTAAAACACTGAGTAAATATTACTATATGTCCAAATAATAAGCTGTACAAATGTACATTTAGATAGCTTATTAGTCATTTACTTACACTTTCTAAATGATCTTATGAACTGCTGACAACTCCTAAAAAACTGGTTTGTTAATAATCAAATAATTAATTTAGAAATGATAAATTAATAATTAATAAAGTATGAAAATACAATTATTAAATGCATTATAGTTATGCTTATAAATCAAGAACAAAGCATTTGCAACTGTATTTATAAACTGCTTACAAATGCTTTATAAATGATGAATCGACTATTTACTAATGCTTAACTAAAGCTTCATAGCGTGTAGTTATTATAAAGTGTTACCAATATCTTTCTAATTTATTCCTCCCATCCCCTATTTTTATTTTTTTTTTCACCACCATGTCCTTTTAGGGGCTCCAAATAAAAATAAAAATGACTAATAATCATTGCTTTCATTGTAATGTATTTCACACTCTTGATTATCTATAATATTAGACATTAGCAAAATGCTGTTTTTTTTATCATATAGACAATATTTGATGCATTTCAAAATTTTTACCTGTGTGATAAATGAACATTTTTGTTACACCGCCCTCCTCTTTTGTGAAAGATTATAGTTAAAAGCTACTTTTCTCAGATGAAAAATGCACACACATATTAGTTCACATTCATAAAGCAGGCACTAGCTGCATACTTTGAGAATGAAGTCGTCATTGTGTATAATGAACTGTTCCCAGCGCTCAGGGTAAGCTGATTATGCTGGTTTTACTCACCTTGTGTCAGTTATCCCTCTATGACAACAGACCGAAAGAGACATACTCTGAGGAAAAGATCCAATTACAACCCATGCTGAAAGTCCTAGCTCTGCAGGCGGAGTAGAAAGGCCACAGGAAGACTCCGGAATGCACACCAATGGGCTTGTGAGGTCAGGGGGCAGCAAGAGTCAAAGGCAAGTCTGAAACGGTGCTTCTTTAGAGGATGAAAAGATCCACAGCGGCTGGCTGTACATTTTTAATCTTGTTAGCACCTGTATGCGATGACCTTTATTGTGACAGATGCTTTTAAGCTCAAGTCTTTTCGTGCTTTCACTGTGCTAAGAGCAGAGCAACTTGAAAAGATCCAGGGCACAAGGTGCAGATGCTAAATTTAACACCCTAAGATTGTTTCTCCTTCAAGGTGGGAGATGATGACAGATGAACTGAGTTTTTTCTTCTTCTTTTTTAATATATTCCAACAATGCACAAACACAATGCTTATACAACACATAAAACACGGTGTTGTTTAAAAACAGCAGTTTTACAATACGTGACAGCATCCTTGAATGGAACTTCATAAGTGACTGATTTGGAACACATAGGCAGGAACTCATCTTATATGAAGCACACAGGAGACTTGGCTCGCAATTGATTTCCAAACAGGCGACATACAGAGGAACACCGCAATAACATCACACATGAGATGATAGCTCAATAGTTTTACCAAGACAGCAATGAGTGTTGAACAGATATTTGAAGACGGTTGCTGAAGTCTCTTTTTCCCCCAAAGGTCTTTACAGATGTTTTTCCTCAAACATTTCCCATCAAATTCTTCAAAGAACAAATTATCTTAGCTATACTATCAATGTGAAATCTATACCTCTACTCTAACTTTATGTCACCATTTGGCTCATTTAAGTTTTGTTTTGCAGTTAAATGAATAAAATGAAATACACATTGCACAATGCACATCACCTTTTCTTTTGGAGCAGGTGAAAACAGCAGGCCAAATTATGTGCAAACATAACTTTATTACATTGTTTTCCTATCAAATTATTACAAAAAACAGCTTTACCTTGTGCCATCTCGTTGGTGAGACATTTAAGTTTCAACCCATCAAACGCATAGCGCTAGCCGCTAGCGCACTAGATCAACAGCGCTCCTATTATAGTCAGTGGAGTGCATTGCAGCTTAGGACAGCGTGGTCGCGTCGTGTTTTGGCCCTGGTCACACATTCGTTTGGATGGAGCAGGGAGGTGAATCTTCCTGGTGGCACTGGCACTTTGTTCGACTAGCGTTCCCAGCAGACGTTAGCTGTGACTTACATGTAAACAGAAAAGTTAAACTGTGAGACTACAGACATTTTCCTCTTTGTACAGATGTAACTTTTCAGAAATCAATATATAAGCTTGTCATTTAATGAACTGGAACAGCATAGTGATAGCAGTTTTCTTCCCGCAGATTCCCATTGGCTGCTGTTGCTGTTCCTGTCATGTCGTAAAACATTTACTAAATGTTTTTTAATACTTTTATGACTGTAAAAGACTGACTTGCCATTGAATACATTTTTTTTTTGTATATGAACTGTTCCTGGTAACACGCATTGTTCAAAACTTTCCACACATGCCAGGATGACGAAACTTTGTGTATTTACTAGTTGCCATATCAACATTATTTAGAGAAAAAAATAATTTTAATTTTAATTTTAATAAATCTTAATTAAGTTTATTTTTCATTTTTTGAGAAAAACAAAAACAAATCTTATATTATTTTAATCTTATATCTATTATTTAACAGTTGCAATCTAACAGTTGAGATTCGAGTTCTTTAATAATGATCTAAGCAGAAGAAGACACAAGCAGGTGGGGTGCGTTACAATGTGCCCCTATCAGAAATATGCTGTTATATTCTATTCTTTTGAGAAACCATGAGAAAAGTATGAATAATGACTGAGAGACAGAAAGTATGTTTTTAATTATGCTGTATATCGGTAGCAATGTGTTTGTTGTCAAACTATTTTTTTTTTAATATTTATATTTTTAATGATTAAAAAATGCCATTATTTTATTTTAAAAAGTAAAAAAAAAAAAAAAAAAATATATATATATATATATATATATATATATATATATATATATATATATTTGTTGACAAAATATTTTAGTTTGTTTGGATATTGTTTTGATTATATTAGATACATTTTAAGTCGTCATTTTACTCATGTAATGTGCTCCTTCACGTTACAATGTACCCCGTCACATGTTGTCACATTTCACTTTCATTCTTTCGGGGTAAATCAAGAAAAAAGTATGCACTGTATTAATGAAACAAAACCACATAATTGTACAAGATGTGTGAAATGAATGTGGGGAAAAATAAATACTCTGAACCCCAAGTGGATTTACACAAACTGAGACAGTCAAAAAGCGTTAGGTTGTGCCCCGCTCTCCCTATATAACAGAGATTTTATAGTGTATTTTTATTATTTAAAATTGTAAATCTTCAATATCAAATTGAGTGACCCAGCACTTTCAAAAAACAACCCAGCAAATAGGTTAACACAGCATGTTTCTGTCCAATATTTACCCAGCACTGGGTTGTCAAATATCCCAGAAATGGTTGTTTTTAACCTAGCAATTTTAGCGTGTTGCATTGTTAGCACCTTGCTCCACCATTTGAGCTACAATAACACACACACACACACACACACACACACACACACACACACACACACACACACACACACACACATGTTTTATGGGGACATTCCATAGGCGTAATGCATTTTATACTGTACAAACCGTATTTTCTATCCCCTACACTGCCCCTGCCCCTAAACCTACCCATCACAGGAGACATTTTCAAAAAACATCACTTAGTGTGATTTATAAGATGTTTTCCTCATGGGGACCAAAAAATGTCCCCACAAGGACAAAAATTTGGATATTGCCATCTTTGTGGGGACATTTTGTCCCCATACCGTAGGGATTACCAGTCCACACACACACACACACACACACACACACACACACACACACACACACACACACACACACACACACACACACACACACACACACACACACACACACACATATATATGAATCAATCAATAGACATGATCTATGTCTGTTTTAATGTGCATGTAGCACACTAACCTATGGACAAAGCCTCACATCTATACCATGTTTGACAGTTAATACCTACTTATATTAACTTAACCTGATGACTAGTTATCACAGTGGTGCTACAGTTCACACACAAACTCCCAAGTGTGCTGTGGAAAGCCATTTTAGTGGGATCTCGGGGGAACTCTTGGCCACTTCCCTGAACACTGATGTATCCCTAGAGTGGAGCAATACTATATCACATCAGACTTGTATTGAATTTGTGACTGCTTACAAATGTACTTTCTCACAGTAGATTAAACACTGAACATCAATAATGTGAGCACATATGAAATATCATGTAGCACTTCTCTGACATCTTGTAGAACTCAGGTACTGTATATTGTTTCAAGTTGAAGTTACTTAACATCACAGATAAACATGAAAGTGTTGGAATCAAGATGTCCAAGATTGTTAACAGTACTGTAGGAGATTCTTACTTATATCAAAATGAAGGATTAAATGAAGGATTAAAAGATTAAATGTGTACTCCTTAATTTTTTGTTTACATAGTGCTGTCCAATATAACAATCGTCTTGGAGTTTTTACTGTCAACACACCATATAAAACCTCTCAGGTTGCATATGTAACCTATGTTGCCGGAGAACAGGAAGGAGACACTGCATCCTAGAATGCTTTTGGGGAACGCCTCAGCATTGCATTATGTCTGAAACTACTATCGAATCATGGCAATCCTATTGACCGGCAACAGCCCATGATGTCATCAATGTGCGACCCGGAAGTATATAAGGGCGCCTTGCAAACATGACATTCACCTTATCTTCTGAAGGGACTGTTTGGTAAGCAGATTCTTGGGGAACATAGGTTACATATGTAACCTGAGATGTTCCCTTTCAAAGGGAACTTGGACTGCATCCTAGAACGCTTTGGGGAATGATATACCTACGTCACCATGCTGAGGGGAGTGCATGCCCGTGGCAGTGAGAACTGTCAGAACCAGCAAATTCAACTGAAATGCCAGAACCACTCTCCCTTGAGTCTCACTGGGCTGTCAGTGACAGCATTCCCTATGGTCATAGCCCAAGCTGTAAGCCTCAAAAGGAAACTTTCATACACTTTACATGAAGTCCTACCCAGGCTGCTCAAAGGCCTGGAACCAACCACTTCAACAGAAGGGGTCCCTTTAAGGGAATGTGGCTATGGAACCCGAGGGAGCCCCAGCTAATCACAGCTCGGGAACATATTCACCCAAACGCCACCAGGGAGGCCTGACCTGGTGTCACTTTCATTGGCCACTTCAGTCTGGCCAACAACCTGTCTGTTCAGAAACAGAGCCACTGGACACTTGCCTCTCGATAAGGCATCCAGACAGAGGGACTGCGAAACTTGCAGTAACCAACTAAGACTGTAATCTCAGAGACGGGTATCTGGAGAGCAATACTCAGAGTAACACTTTACAACCCTCGCTAGCGAGGAGAGTCTATCTGCTCGATCCAAGGATCTACAAAACACCTATCTTTCAAGGAGCTAAGGAGGTCGGACAGGGCTATGGACTGATCTAGCTGGGAGGCCTCATGGGAGGCCTGCAACCGTCTGACCAGAATCAGGAGGCTGAGTACTCACAAGCAACCCTCAGTGAGGGGAGCACTGAGCCTGACCTGATAGGTAAACCATGCTTTAGGTTAGATACCAATAAGTTTCCTTCTGGAGGAAACCAGTAGAAGAAAAGTGACCACTTTTGCATGCTAGTGTGCGAACTTGCCTTCAGGTCCTGCCTTCTAAGGCCAGATCAACTGATAGCAAGCATCCACTAGCTCCTAGCTAGTCAGGCTAGCTGTTTTGTGCCTAATCTCGGGAACTCACCGTTAGGGAGGCCTGGTGGGGCCTACTACCTGATAGCAAGTTAACACTGGCTGCTATGAACCCAGACTTTCTGGGGCTCAGTCTCAGGATGACCTGATAAGGTGGTTCTACTTCTAGAACCAGCATGAAGTGAATACTTTTCAAGTATTCATATTCTTGTGTAATCGACGCGCCATCCTAAATGAACCCGTCTGCAAGGCCATACCCAAAATTTCGAATATTCCTATCTAATATGATTTATGACCTGCAAGGTTGCCTGAGTAATAATTATACACTGTTAATAATAGGCCAGAGGAGAACTGGCACCCGACTGAGTCTGGTTTCTCCTGGTTTATTTTTCTCCATCATGCCCTGATGGAGTTTTGGTTCCTTGCCACTGTCGCCTTTGGCTTGGCTTGCTCACTTGGGGACACTCAAATTATGATCCAAGTTACTCAACTAAATATACAAATAGAATTTATTAATTTGGTCATATATAATTCTATAAACTATCCAAATTAAACTAGCCAAATCAAATTTTGTTGCAATGTTGTCCTGTTTAACACTGTGAAGCTGCTTTGAAACAATCGTCATTGTAAAAGCGCTATATAAATAAAGTTGATTGATTGATTGATTGATGAAGTGAAGGTGAGAAATTTCCGCTCGACCTGAGCCATACTGGTGTGAAGCAGAATTATACAGAGCTGACAGTGGAGTACTCAGAAACTCCCTGCTTTAGTAGGGGAACCACATGACCCTGAAATGTACAGGGTGGGGGTCTGCTAGTGGCTCTAGATGTGACAGAAATTATATCTGCATTCTGCCTAGGGGAGTGGGATTCTGCTTAAAAACCACCCACATATAACCCGTTGCTTGATCTTTATTTGATCAGCGAGCTGAGTGGAGCCTACCTGGTGGCCTACGTCCATGAAGCTAGCTCTAAGGGGCAGGGTCAAGCAAACCAAACAGTCTCTTCATGAAGCGAAAGACTGCCTAACCCTGACCCACGACCACTGCCAGGTCGCTAACAAATTCTGCCTCTGCACCAACCTGCATTACTCATCTCACCCCAGAATGCAGAAAGGGGGTGGGCCTTGTCTGAAGGACTCTCACTATGAAAGGAGGCTGACATTAGGGATGCTAGAAAGCCTACATTCACGCATTAGTCTCCAGCATTAGTCTCTAATTTACATATGCCCACCAATGCTTTTGATAGAGAGGAGACAAATATCTAGGACACTTTTGGGTCAGCACACTTCTGAAAACATTTGGTCTTCTCTGTGCATTTCATATTGAATTTGTATTATCTTAATTCGAAGCTCTTCAGATAGAGCAGTCCCTGAAGATGAAAAGATGAATGTCATGTTTGCAAGGCACCCTTATTTACTTTCGGGTCGCACATTGATGACAGTTAAGACAGTTAAGGCTGTCACTGGTCAATTGGCAGTGCCTATGTTCAACTTTATTTTTTTTAAGTGTCCATTGTCTTACACTACTGACAACATTCATAAGACAAGACACACATGTAAAGCATAAAATGCCAGACTGATCTTAAGACTTAATTGGAAACAACAAACAACTTTTCTAAACATTGTTGTAGACAAGTTTGTTCAATTTAGTCCTGTCAATCACAGTATATACAACACAAACAACTGCTTACCCCCACCACCCAATTGCATCTTTACTTTTAGTAATGTATACTATATATTAACTAACCTAGATGTGTGGACTCAGTTGAGCTCCTACATAACAGTCTATAAGCCCAACACAGGCACGTGCAGAGAGGGGGTTTTTGGGTGCTCGAGCCCCTGCCCCTTTTCAAAATGAATCAAAAGTGCCCCTCTCAGACAAATATCAATGATAATATTTGTGGTCAATAAAACAAAATAAATTTGACTTATAATAACATGACAATGTGTACAATAGTAACGAACGCTCAAATGACATGGGCAGACGAACTAACGTTGTTGGAATGATTTCCTGCGGTTTGTCTCATTTTATAAATCAAATTGCATCGCAATTTGAGTAAATGGATGTTAACTGACACCAAACAAAGCACTCCACAAAACCATGCTGCACCAAAAGTCTCATTCATGGTAAGTAGTGTTACATTTACTTGTATTTATGTATATTTCTTAGAGCTAAACCTTGACTCACTGGGGCCCAGGTCAGGAAGCAGACAAACTGGCTAAACCAACCGTCTGCTAGCTGTCTCACGTCACCAGAGTCAGCTAAATCCCAGCACATAGAGACGCTTTCACCTAGATATTATCACATAGAGACTGTGTCTGTTCCCCGAATCAGTAAATACAAAAAAACATCAAAACCATTCAACAGTAAAAATTTAATTGATGTCCAACAAATAAACAACAGATATAATACGGATGAACAATTGATAAATCTCGGGTTGCGAATATTCGATCCCTTTCGCCAAAAACGCTTATTGTTAATGATATGATTATAGATCATAACCTAGATGTGCTGTGTTTGACAGAAACCTGGCTAAAACCTGACGACTACATTACTTTAAATGAGTCCACTCCCAAGATTATTGTTATAAACACGAGCCGTCTGAAAGGAAAAGGAGAGGTGTTGCTGTAATTTATAATGATAACTTCAGTATTACTCAGAAGTCTAGTTTCAAATATAATTCCTTTGAAGTTTTGGTGCTTTATGTAACATTGTGTAGTGTAAATGATAAATCCCGTTTGACATTTGTGTTGGCTACTGTATACAGGCCACCAGGGCACAATACAGACTTTATCAAAGAATTTGCTGGTTTTCTATCAGAGTTAGTACTGGCTGCAGATAAAGTACTAATTGTTGGTGATTTTAATATCCATGTTGACAATGAAAAAGACGCATTGGGATTGGCATTTAAAGACATTATAAACTCTATTGGAGTTAGACAACACGTATCTGGACCCACTCATCGCCTTAATCATACTTTAGATCTAATACTGTCACATGGACTAAATGTTGATACCATTAAAATTCTGCAGCAGAGCGATGACATCTCAGATCATTACCTAATATCATGTATACTTAATTTAGTTAAGGCTGCAAAGCCATCCCCTCGCTTCAAACTTGGCAGGACTATAACCGCTGCGACTAAAGATTGCTTTATACATAATCTTCCTCATCAGTTCCATCTCCTCAGAATTACAGATAGCCAAGAGGAACTTGATGTTGCAACAGAAACTACTGACTCTCTCTTTACTAGCACTTTAGACATAGTTGCTCCTCGGCGCTTAAAGAAGATTAAAGCAAATAATCCAACGCTGTGGTACAACGAGCACACTCGGGCCCTTAAAACAGCAGCCAGAAAAATGGAGCGCAGCTGGAAGAAAACAAAACTGGAGGTTTTTCAATTTGTGGAAAGAGAGCATGATTGCATACAGAAAGGCCATAAAAACTGCTAGATCGGCTTATTTCTCAACTCTTTTAGAAGAAAACAAACACAACCCTAGGTATTTATTCGATACAGTGGCTAAATTAACAAAGGATAAAGCTTCAACTTCTGACATTTGTAAACAACACAGCAGTAATGACTTTATGAACTTCTTTACTAGTAAGATTGATAACATTAGGAATAAAATTATAACCATGCAGCCGTCTACTACAGTATCACTTCAGACAGAACATTGTAGTCTCACTGAGGAAAAATTACACTCATTCACTGCTATAGGAGGAGAAGAATTGGATAAACTTGTTAAATCATCAAAATCAACAACATGTATGCTTGACCCTATACCGACTAGGCTATTAAAAGAGATGCTTCCAGAGGTCATAGATCCTCTGCTTAATATTATTAATTCATCCTTGACATTAGGATATGTACCAAAAACTTTTAAGTTGGCTGTAATTAAACCACTTATTAAAAAACCGCAACTTGATCCTAAAGAATTAGTCAATTACAGACCAATCTCGAATCTACCGTTTCTATCAAAAATATTAGAAAAGGCAGTGTCTTCACAATTATGTTCCTTTTAGAAAGAAATTGTATATGTGAGGATTTCCAGTCAGGATTTAGACCGTATCATAGTACTGAGACTGCTCTAATTAGAGTTACAAATGATTTACTCTTATCATCTGATCGTGGTTGTATCTCTCTATTAGTGTTACTCGATCTTAGCGCTGCATTCGATACTATCGATCACAATATTCTTTTGAATAGACTCGAAAATTATGTTGGCATTAGTGGAACTGCATTGGCATGGTTTAAATCTTACTTATCTGACCGTTATCAGTTTGTAGCAGTAAATGAAGAGATGTCACACCGATCACAAGTTCAGTATGGAGTACCGCAAGGCTCAGTGTTAGGACCGTTGCTTTTCACCCTGTATATGCTACCACTGGGAGATATCATTAGGAAGCATGGCGTTAGTTTTCATTGTTATGCTGATGATACTCAGCTCTATATTTCTTCACACCCTGACGAAACTTACCAATTCACAAGATTAACGGAATGCATAGCTGATATTAAAAATTGGATGAATAGTAATTTCCTGCAACTTAATTCAGATAAAACTGAATTTTTAATTATTAGCTCCACAAGTAGTGCCCTAGAATACTGTCTAACCCTCGATGGCTGCTCTGTCAAGTCCTCGTCGTCAGTGAGGAACCTGGGTGTGCTCTTTGATACCAATCTTTCGTTTGAAAGCCACGTTTCTAGCATCTGTAAAACTGCATTCTACCATCTTAAAAATATATCTAAATTACGTCACATGCTTTCAATGCAAAATGCTGAACAATTAGTACATGCGTTCATGAGCTCAAGGCTAGATTATTGTAATGCTCTACTGGGTGGTTGCCCTGCTCGCCTAATAAATAAACTCCAGCTGGTCCAAAACGCAGCAGCTCGAGTTCTTACTAGAACCAGGAAGTACGATCATATTAGTCCAGTTCTGTCAACACTGCACTGGCTCCTATTAAACATCGCATACATTTTAAAATCTTGCTTATTACTTATAAATCAATAAATGGTTTAGCTCCCAGTACTTAAGCGAGCTCTTAACGCATTATACTCCATCACATCAATTGCGGTCTCTAAACTCTGGCCAGTTGAAAATACCTAGAATATCTAAATCAACTGCAGGCGGTCGATCCTTTTCCTATTTAGCACCTAAACTCTGGAACAGTCTTCCTAGAATTGTTCGGGAAGCAGACACACTCTGTCAGTTTAAATCTAGACTAAAAACACATCTCTTTACTATGGCATACACATAGAACATTTTTAACTTTCTTTATTCAAATCAAATGACTGATTGTTAGGCTGCATTAACTAGGTCAGCCGGAACCGGGAACACTTCCCATAACACCTGATGTACTCGTTACATCATAAAAGAGTGGCATCCACACTAATGTTAGTCTCTCTGTTTATCCCGAGGTTTACTGCAGTCGGCCGGATCCAGGCCGTGTCCGGATCGGATGGTGGACCTGCATCTGGACATGACCAGCTCATCCTGGAGTGTCTGCTGAGACCGTGTCCATTAGTGTCTCCTCTGAATTGCCTCACCGGAACGTCATCCTCAATTAACCCGTCTCCAGCGCAATAACTCCGATCTTTCAAGTATTCATATTCTTGTGTAATCGACGCGCCATCCTAAATGAACCCGTCTCGCATCATACCCAAAATTTCGAATATTCCTATCTAATATGATTTATGACCTGCAAGGTTGCCAGAGTAATAATTATACACTGTTAATAATAGGCCAGAGGAGGACTGGCACCCCGACTGAGTCTGGTTTCTCCTGTTTATTTTTCTCCATCATGCCCTGATGGAGTTTTGGTTCCTTGCCACTGTCGCCTTTGGCTTGGCTTGCTCAGTTGAGGACACTCAAATTATGATCCAAGTTATTCAACTAAATATACAAATAGAATTTATTAATTTGGTCATATATAATTCTATAAACTATCCAAATTAAACTAGCCAAATCAAATTTTGTTGCAATGTTGTCCTGTTTAACACTGTGAAGCTGCTTTGAAACAATCGTCATTGTAAAAGCGCTATATAAATAAATTTGATTGATTGATATATTGATACACCATTTAGCCTACTATTTGATGAAACTATCAAAGTTAATGGAGCCCAAGTGCCAACTATTCCCATAATAGGCCTGTAGGTGGCCTACAGGCCTATTATGAGAAGTGTAGGCTGGCGTGAAAGGCCTTTATTATATTACCATGTTTTATTATGCAGAATTATGAAATAAGTCTCTTATGCTCATCAAGCCTGCATTTATTTAATCAAAAATACAGAAAAAAGCAGTAGCCTAATATTGTGAAATATTATTAAAATAATGGTTTTCTATTTTAATATACTTTAAAATATAATGTATTCCTTTTAATTAATTATTTATTTACATATTGCCCCCCTTTTTTTTAAATTTGAGCCCCTGCCCCTTAAGAACTCTCTGCACGTCCCTGGCCCAACATGTTTACCCTACCAGTCTGTTTACCTTGCAACCAATGTAGGCTCATTGGGAATATGCCTATGGTGATTTGTGCAAAAGGAAATTAATGTGGAAAAGGAAGGTGTTTTACTGCCCAGAAAGCAATTTTTTGTTTAACAAAAAAAAGTTTTTGTTTAACTAATGCATTAACTAATAGTGCAGTTAATGTGAATAGATGCATTAATATATGTGTGAGTTAATGTTAACAAAGATTAACTAATGCTGACCATAGGTGTTGTCCATGGCTAGCAGTGCAATCCAAGGTGTTGTCCATGATTAGTTCATGTTAACTAATGTTAACTAATACAACTTTATTGTAAAGTGTTACCGATGGTTATGCATAATGCATATTAGTGCATCTGTATTGTAAATATTTGTTACCAAATATTCTATATACTGTATATGTCCACACACACACACACACACACACACACGCAAGACGCACGCACGCACGCACGCACGCACACACACACACACACACACACACACAAACACGCACGCACGCACGCACGCACGCACACACACACACACACACACACACAGACACACACACACACACACACACACACATATATATATATATACACAAAGATTCTTAAACTTCTGGTCTCCCAGCTTTGATACCAACATGTCTCCGAACCTCTAAAACCACTTAAACAGTTCATCATAAGTCTATCTGGAATGGGAAATCAGCTAACCACACATTTTCAGCAGGATTTACTCAGCAGGAAAACTAGAGACCAAAAAGATCTTAAAGTTACCATGAAATCAAAATGAACAATTCTTATTTTCTTATGGAACGACATATCTTATGTTCCCTGTTGATATGTTCATCGACGTGGGGCAGGACAATAACCTTTTCCCTCCATCAACCTGTCACTCACATGAGATTGCAGCAATACCAAATAACAATGATCTAATGAGCCAATCAATTCCAGGTCGACAAAATCAAGTCATTTTCTTGATCTAGAAGCCGTTAAATTTGGATGTTTGTTGCAGTATGGAATAAAAGGCAATCGCAACTTTCATGCAGACTTTAAACTCAGCAAACTCACTCATTAAACCTCAGGCAGTATCTGTTTGAATAGAATGGCTTATTGGGTTGGGTTAAGAGTATTCTTTATCTGTTTGTTTTCTGTTCCTCTCCCTTTTTGTTTTCAACATGAAAATTGTGTGTATGTGTGTCATTGTCTTTGTTCACGGTTATTTGGGCTGGCTTGATGTTTTCCCGCTCCCATCGGCCCCTCCACACATAATTAAAAGCCAGAAGCGTCTTCATTTCCTGTGCCATCAACAGCCACTAACCAGTAGCTCTACAGTTAGCCGAAAACATCATTCCTGAGAGCATTTATTTTTTTCAGTGTTTCTGATATTGCAGAAATGCATTATAATACATTCATATTCCCTGTTTCTGTGTGTAATCAGCACTGATGCATCCTCAAACTGCAAGTCTTCACAGTTCAATTCCTTTATTCAAGAGGAATAAATAATGGGAAGAACCAAACCACAGCAAAGAAAACATCTCTGGATGACACATTTAAAAAAGAAAAAAAAAAGAAAAAACATACTCTCCAAATATAAAACTGATATCTTATAATAATAAACATCATAATTATTTATAACATTTAAATTTAAATTCAGTATATGCTTTAAATAAAATTACAAAGTAGAAACTAAATACTAATTAAAACTACGTAATTTCTAGTGTATAAAATATAGTAGATATATGCGTAGTGTAATATATATATACACACACTCACCTAAAGGATTATTAGGAACACCATACTAATACTGTGTTTGACCCCCTTTCACCTTCAGAACTGCCTTAATTCTACGTGGCATTGATTCAACAAGGTGCTGAAAGCATTCTTGAGAAATGTTGGCCCAAATTGATAGGATAGCATCTTGCTGTTGTTGGAGATTTGTGGGATGCACATCCAGGGCACGAAGCACCCGTTCCACCACATCCCAAAGATGCTCTATTGGGTTTTAGTACAGTGAACTCATTGTCATGTTCAAGAAACCAATTTAAAATGATTCAAGCTTTGTGACATGGTGCATTATCCTGCTGGAAGTAGCCATCAGAGGATGGGTATATGGTGATCGTAAAGGGATGGACATGGTCAGAAACAATGCTCAGGTAGGCCGTGGCATTAAAACAATGCCCAATTGGCCCTAGGGGGCCTAAAGTGTGCCAATAAAACATCCCCAAACCATTACACCACCACCACCAGCCTGCACAGAGGTAATAAAGCACGATGGATTCATGTTCTCATTCTGTTTACGCCAAATTCTGACTCTGAATGTCTCAACAGAAATCGAGACTCATCAGACCAGGCAACATTTTTCCAGTCTTCAACTGTCCAATTTTGGTGAGCTCTTGAAAATTGTAGCCTCTTTTTCCTATTTGTAGTGGAGATGAGTGGTACCCGGTGGGGTCTTCTGCTGTTGTAGGCCATCCGCCTCAAGGTTGTGCGTGTTGTGGCTTCACAAATGCTTTGCTGCATACCTCGGTTGTAACGAGTTGTTATTTCAGTCAAAGTTGCTCTTCTATCAGCTTGAATCAGCCGGCCCATTCTCCTCTGACCTCTAGCATCAACAAGGCATTTTCTCCCATAGGACTGCCGCATACTGGATGTTTTTCCCTTTTCACACCATTCTTTGTAAACCCTAGAAATGGTTGTGCGTGAAAATCCCAGTAACTGAGCAGATTGTGAAATACTCAGGGCGGCCCCACCAACAACCATGCCATGCTCAAAATTGTTTAAATTACCTTTCTTTCCAATTCCGACATTCAGTTTAGAGTTCAGGAGATTGTCTTGAACAGGACTAAACCCCTAAATGCATTGAAGTAACTGCCATGTGATTGGTATATATATATATATAAACATAATTTTAAAATCTATAATAAAAATAAGAATGTAAATTAAATTCAGGACCAAAAACGAGATGTCTTTAATCTTATTACATATTAAATGTTTACTGAGAAGACACTCAAATTACTCAAAATGTTGTATTATAAATACAGTGAATATAATCCACTGAGTTATACCTCACAAAGGCCCTTATCCGTGACTAGCCGATCCTGTTTTAGCAGCATAAATAAACATTATAATTGATAGACAGAAGAAAGGTGACAATTCCTTCTCTATTAAGCTCTAGCTGACAAAGTAATGCAAAGACTGTAAATCTGAGGCAACAATAGAACCATCTCTCCTTTATTTAATCAGAGTCTGTGAAACAATAAAGAGCTTTGAATCAAGACGAACGTGCTGGTTTTAGAGAGTTTGTTTTTTGGATGTGTATGATTGATGATTGCAGTTTACAGGGGATGTTGATTAATAGGCTGATTAGAATGGACTGATGCCAAAAGCTCCTCTCTAAAAAGGTAATGAATCTCATGTTGAGCTTCTCAAAAAATGGTACGCTCTTTAGTAAACACTTACTGCTGTTAGTATTCTCATCTGCTGCCATAAAATCATGTTCATCCTCTAGAGTACTAACCAAAGTTAAGTTCATTTTTAAAAATGGAAAAATGAGAATCAGTGCACTGATTGACTGATTGACAATGATTGACTGCTGCACTTTTTAGTAACATGGATTTTTCTTATTCTGGTTGCTTAGTGTAGCATCTACTGTATCAGCAAGGGTCTAACTGTCAACACTGTTACGTAAAAATTCTGTTCTCCACTGGTGTCTATTCAAATAAAAACCATGCATTCTGACAAAATCGGGCCTTGACTTTTGATTCCACTTTATAACTGATGATTTATAACACTAGAGAAGTCTCTGACTAAGCATTTGTCAGAATCGTAGGCATGGAGAAAGCTGGGTCAGTTTGAAATCAATCAAAAATGGAGCGAAGTTGATTTCTCAAAGTATAATTGGACTTGCATGTCTGTAAGGCATGTAAAAATTTAGGTCGATCGGATCACAAGTGGACGATGCTACACAGCTGTAAATGAAAGTCAATGCATGTGAATGCTGGCTGGCCTCTGTAGTCCGGATGACAGGCGTCCCAGTTTTCCAAAAAGAACATCAAATTTTGATTCTTCTGATCACAGAACAGTTTTCCACTTTGCCACAGTCCATTTTAAATGAGCCTTGGCCCAGAGAAAACGCCTGCACTTCTGGATCATGTTTAGATATGGCTTCTTTTTTGACCTATAGAGTTTTAGCCGGCAACGGCGAATGGCACGGTGGATTATGTTCACTGACAATTCCTGAACCCATGTTGTGATTTCCATTACAGTAGCATTCCTGTATGTGATGCAGTGCAGTCTAAGGCCCCGAAGATCACGGGCATCCAGTATGGTTTTCCGGTGTTGACCCTCACACACAGAGATTGTTTCAAATTCTCAGAATCTTTGGATGATATTATGCACTGGAGATGATGATAACTTCAAACTCTTTGCAATTTTTCTCTGAGAAACTCCTTTCTGATATTGCTTCACTATTTTTCACCGCAGCATTGGGGGAATTGGTGATCCTCTGCCCATCGTGACTTCTGAGAGACACTGACACTCTGAGAGGCTCTTTATATTTATAATTTATATTGCCAATTGACCTAAAAAGTTGCAAATTGGTCCTCTAGCTGTTCCTTATATGCACATTTAACTTTTTCCGGCCTCTTATTGTTATTTTTTGGAATTTGTAGCTCTCATGAAATCCAAAATGAGCCAATATTTGACATGACATTCCAAAATGTCTCTCTTTCAACATTTGATATGTTATCTATATTTAATTGTGAATAAAATATAAGTTTATGAGATTTGTAAATTACTGCATTCCTTTTTTATTCACAATTTGTACAGTGTCCCAACTTCTTTGGAATCGGGTTTGTAATTTAGCAAACTTGGTATTGGTAAGTGTAGTATTTTTGCTGGCATGATTGTGGCCCGGGGCTGGCAGTGTGGGCTCAGTTTCAGTAGCCAGACTCAGACCACTGCTGGCTAAGTGTACTGTTTTTGCTGGCATGATTGTGTCCCAGAGCCGGCAGTGTGGGCTCAGTTTCAGTACCCAGACTCAGATCACTACTGGCTAAATGTAGTATTTTTGCTGGCGTGATTGTGGCCCAGTGTCGCCAGTGTCAGCTCAGTTTTAGTACCCAGACTCGTCGCCCAGTACCGGTTGTACCAGTGTTCAAATTTTTGGCAGCCTGACTTGGGCCAGTGTATTTGGGCTGATTCAATTATAACTAAAAGTTTATTAAATATAATGCTGTAAAATATATAGAGCACTTACTTGCACATTACTATAATATCATAGGTTAACAACAGAGCCCAAACTATTAGCCTAAATTAGCCTAAGTTGCTATTTATTTTTAGATATAATAATCAACACTAAAAGACCATATGGTATGGTACAGTTTTTGCATTAACTTCTAAATCTAATTATAAAATTAAGTTTTTTTCAATTTGTTGTTGAAATATTATCATTTATACACTGTGTCTGTCATTTTCATGACCGATTTATTTAAACATAAATTAAAAAATCCCAGAACTCACTAACAAGTTAAGTAGAATACAATGAATATATAAGCTAAAATAGTGCATATATTTAGCAAAAGAGTTAATCCCTCTAGTGAACTTACCAGCGGTGGACACTGAATGACTGCCTGAGGTAAATGTAATGCTACGTGGCATTTTTTACAAGCTGTTTTATTGACGTCTTTCCACCTTTGAAACACTGATTTAGTGATTACACAACACAGTATGTTTCAGTAAGTTGTAATGTATCCTCAACTTACCTTAAGATATTAGTTTAAGGACTGGTCTTGGTGGACTAGATCTGCTTATACTGCTTACACAAATATTTCTGCTAAGACATACACAGACTGCAACAAGCATGTAAACCGATGTAGACAGGTGGACCTGAGCAGGAGAAAACTGATGGCTGACAACAAATCAGGAAGACTATTAATTGTTAGCAGTATAAAACCGAAAGCATAGTTAACGCTTCCACATTTCACTCCAGATTGCAGACTGTGTAATGTAATTTTTGTCATCTGCTGACTTGTGTGTGGACAGCAAGTGATTTGAGCCCCTAAAGAGACACGGTGATGTAAAAAATAAGAGATGGGAGGACAAAATATATTCCAATGCATTTGCTTTCTTTCGCAAAAGGGTTGCGTTCCCTGAGAAACTTTCCATTCCACTTGGAAAATCTTTGCGTTCCCCCAATAAACTTTGGATTCGCTTGCAAAGTATTCAAAAGTTTTGTGAGTGAATGCAAAGTTTCTTGGGTGAACACAAAACATTTTTCGAGAGAATGCAAAATCATCAATTTTTTTCACTTCCCATCTCATATATTTTTACATTGCCGTGCTCCTTTAGCCTATCCATGTTAACGGTCAAAGAACTATACTTTGAAAGGCTACACCAATTTTTTTTTTCAGTGTGTCAGCTCACACTATATGAAGAACACAAGACAGCTTGCTGACAGATTACATACAAGATAAAGAACCTATCAGCTTGCACCGGATAGTTCTATGACTAAACTTCAAGTTATTTGTGGTCAGCATGTTGGTGATTTTGCTGAACACAGTCTGGCACGCAGAGCAGGTGTTCACCAGAGTAGGTGCAGTGCAATCCGTTTATGTAGTACATCTGTCTGGTACATCAGCTTTTTGCTCTTCCTTCTCTGTTTCAGAAAACAATGACATCCAGACTTGCTATGAAGAGCTGAGCACAATTAATTTGCTGCTGAAATGATATTGTGAGATATTGCTTTCAGGTCTACCCTATGGCAACAGCTGAGAAACTCGACAAAAAGCATGGGGGTGTTCAACAAGATATAATGAACTGATGTGTTTCCCTTTCTTTTATCACACACTCCACACACAGACAAACTACACACAGCTAGAGAATACGCTGAATTATTTTTAAATCAACTTTCTATATGTGTAATATACAGTGGTATATTTGTTGTACACAAGGAACTTTTCACAAAGGCTTTTAGTAACAGTAAGAGTCAAAAAACTATAACGTTAACTGTATAGCGTCCACACCAACATGATATTGTTCTGTTTATTATATGACATTTTAATTAAACCAACATTTCGAGTAGAACTCTACATCAAAAAAAGATATAAAATGGAGCTGGTTATGTGATGAAAAGGTCAAAATGTATCAGTTTACAAATCATGCTGTATGGTAAAGTGTTTTAATCCTTTATTATCCTTATATTAATATACCCCTGCAATCATAATTTGTGTAGAAAGGAATAAAAGCTTTTGCTTTTTTACTGCCTTTATTAATATTTTTGGAAACTAGAAAATTAATATAGGTACTTTTTTGGAGATATGATTTCCCAATGAGCCAATGTTGCAATAATATTATATTTCTGATAATTTCAGAATCCTTAAGCTACAGAGCTTATGCTGCATTCATAGCATCATAACCATAATGAATAGATAATCACAATATATATAGTTAAATGCTCCATCATGGTACATTTAACAACTAGCCCAGCCCTTGCCTCCCTATATGGTCTTTGGCCATTAATTTCTATTCGACACTATTCATTTCTATATCTGTATAAAATCTTAATAATTTTCTTGCTATTCCTCACACAGCAATAAAATATGTTCTAAAAATTTGGAATATGCCCCATGGGTCACATGGACTACTTTTATGATCGTTTTAAAGTGTTTTTTGTCATTTTTTTGGAGCTTCACAGCTGCAGTCCTCATTGACTTTCAAAATATGGAAAAGAGTGGTCAGGATAATGACTACAATTCACATTTTATTTTAAAAGAAGCAAAATAATACAGCATGGGGTTGAGTAGTACTCAGACCCATTGCACAGTCATTAATGACACTTGTTTAATATAATTAGCAATTATGTCAGTGATTTTAAATGTAAATAAAAAATGCAATGTTAGTTAGGATTGCAGCAGTGTTTTAAGTGTTGAACCCTTCAGATAATTTAGTGCTGCTCTGCTTTTCTTGATTTCTGCAGAACAACTTTCCATTCATTACCACTGTGCAATTAACATATATTCAACAAATGTGTAAAAAGCTCTTGAAGGATAATAATGAAGAACCACTGCTGCTATGTATCTCAGCACTTCAGTCAGCAATAGGCTTTAGAAGGGAATTTCACAGTGGATGAGTAACACAGAATCACATGAATTATAAAATAACTACTGCAAATGCATCTTATGACCGTTTTACCCAGTTTCTGACAGACTAACCTGAAAGTAGTCAAAGCGGGAGGGATCGTAGTGCCATACAATGGCTGCCATTTTATTCATCATTATGGATCTGCTATGTGGTATCTCTTCACCCTTCATACATAAAATGTTCATATAAACTTATACAATATCAATGTATGGACAGGTTCTTCATATAATCTTCCTCTTTTTGAAACTTTTAAATGATAGCCTTCATTCCCACGTGCATCCATGAGCCTTAGCCACCGATGACCCATGCCACCGATTCACCACTGTCCCTTCCTTGGAACACTTCTGATAGATACTGACCACTGCAGACTGTGAACACCCCACAAGAGCTGCAGTTTTGGAGATGCTCTGACCCAGTCGTCAAGCCATAATAATCTATCCCTTGTCAAACTCATTTAAAACCTTACACTTGCCCATTTTTCTGCTTCTAACATATCAACTTTGAGTACAAAATGTTCACGTGCGGCCTAATGTATCCCACCCACTAACAGGTGCCGTGATGAAGATATAATCAGTGTTATTCACTTCATCTGTCATAATGTTATGGTTTTTCTCAGTTGCTTTGGTGCATTTGTCAGATCACAGTTCTCAAAACTACTTATTCAACCTTCACATCATCTAGTCACTTGTGCACAAAATAAAAGCAATTTCACATTATTGTGAACAACTTGCAAATGCTTTGTTAAAGTCAGTTGATCATGCACAATTGTCTGCTGTTCTACATTTTCAATTGCTTATGTCATGTTTATCACAGTCTTACCCCAGTTTGTTGCATAAGCCATTAAGCGCAAAATGGTTAAACTATATAAACTGTCATAATGCGTCAAGTATATTTTCTATACATTTCTATTAGAATTTAAAATTTCACTAAATTATGCACCCAGCTAATCAACACAAGAGGTGTATATATATACGCAGTGGTCTTACATCCGTTTGTTGACAGTTTATCAGTATCCCTCCACCACCCCTTCTTCACTTTCCTCTCTCTTTTTGCAGTTCTAAACACTTACATACACGGGGGGTACTCTGGGTTCAGCCCAAATTCCGAGCTTGAAGCCCTCCCCCCAGAAAGAACGCGGTAATATGCTGTAACACTTTACAATACGGGTGCACTAATATGCATTAATTCATGCTTAACTAATGCACAGATAATGATGAGTTAATGTGTTACTAATGGTTAACTAACCCATTTATTAATGATTACTGCATCAGCAACTAATGAAGATTCTGCATGATAAATAGAGTAAGTAATCATTCAATTGTTATTAGTTAAATGTGTCATTATGTATTAATTCCTTAATAACATATTATATTAACTAATAATATAAATTAACGTGTTAATTACCACAACGGGTCAAAGCCATGCATTTCAACTTCCAGTTGTCTGCTTTAATTAATCATTAGCTAATGAGTTACAAATGTGTCATTATGTTATGACTTTACTTGTTGGGGCACATGACTATTAACTAATTGATTAAGTAATATGTAACTTTAGTTATGGGTTTTGAATTAATTTTAAATTAGTTAATAGTCATGTTCCCCAACAAGTACAGTCATAACACATTTGTAAATGGCTAATGATTAATTAAAGCAGACAGCTAAGTTGAAATGCATGGCTTTGATCCGTTATGGCAATTAACACTAATTTACATTATTAGTTAATGTAATATGTTATTAAGGAATTAATACATTATGACACATTTAACTAATAACAATGTAATGATTACTTAATCTATTAATCATGTAGAATCTTCATTAGTTGCTGATGCAGTGATCATTAATAAATGGGTTAGTTCACCATTAGTAATACATTAACTCATGATTATCTGTGCATAAGTTAAGCATAAATTAATGCATATAAGTGCACCCGTATTGTAAAGTGTTACCAAATATGCTTTTAAATTTACTCTCTATAAATTATATATAAGTGTGAACTTGTGAATGAAGGCAAATGTAAAGGTCTACATCCACCAATCATCAACCATCTCGCTAAAAGAGCTTGGAGGTGCATCTCATGAAACTTTATTTGGCAAGCATAGACAGAGCAATGGAAGCATAACAATGGAAGAACAATAACGAAACAAAAAGGAAGATGAGGAGTAAGGATGCATGGTGGAAGGGTACGGAAGCAAAGTGGACGAGGTAGAAGAGGCCAAGATTGTAGAGATGTATCTGATGAAATAAGGGCAGGTCAAAAGGTGCAGCCGAATGTTGGGAGAACAAACATGTCCCCAATCATTCAAACCTTTGTAAACAGAACAGGTATGTAATCAGACAATGTTCACTATAGTGGACTGTTCACTAAATATATACTAGTCTTACTGTAATGCTATATTACAGTAGTCCACTTACATTTCACATTATACAGCAAATATACTTTATAGAGATATAATGTAACACACACACACACACACACATACATATAGGCCTATACAGTATGTGTGGGTGAGGTGTTTTGTGAAATATCAGGGACACAAATGTGTATAATGACATGGGTATGACATAGGTATTACAAAAAGAGGGTGAAATATGAGGACGTTCCCCATGTCCTCACTTTTCAAAATGCTTATAAATCACACAGGATGAGGTTTTTCACAGAAAGTAAAAATGCAGCATGTCTCCTGTGATGGGTAGGTTTAGGGCAGGGCAGTGTAGGGGATAGAAAATACGGTTTGTACAGTATTACGCCTATGGGATGTCCCCACATTTCACAAAAACAAACATGTGTGTGTTTGTGTGTGTGTGTGTGTGTGTGTGTGTGTGTGTGTGTGTGTGTGTGCGCCTATGTGATTTAAGGGGACATTTGACCTGAATACACGCCACACAATGAGGACTTTTTGAATTATGAGGACAGGTCCGATGTCCTCATAATTCTAACAGTGTAGAAGTGTTTCTATACATAGGGGGAGCTCAAATCCAAAATTTCTCCACATGTCTTTATAATTCACATAAACCTGAATTTGTGTATGACGTGTGTATCGGAAGTGCGCCTCTGGAGCCCGGACTTGGTACTGCGCCTTCTCATTAATTATTAATGCGTGTGTATGAAATCGCGGCTTCTGATTGGCTGATCGCGAGAAGTCCTCATAATGTTGGAATTAATCAAACTCAAGACATGTTAACACAGATCTATATCAACGACGGTTTTGGAAAATATATATTTCTAAGTATAAAATAATTGACACATGTTACATGTAATAAGTTATATATATTAAATTCATATATAAAAAGCACTGCACACTAAACCCTTCCCCCACCCGACCGAAGTCTTTTCTCTGTGGATGTCTGACAGATCCTGACGACGACATCGCTGGTAAGGTAAGATTAATGATAAAGCACAAAGCTGCTCTTTATGTTAAAATCTGTTTTAGTTTATAACGATTTAAACAATTATTGTTAATAAGACGATTGTGAAATTAAAGTGCATGAACTGTTAATCAAGTTACGTTAGCTTTGGTGAAACATCCCTTTCGAAAATTAACCATGGTTTTAGTAAAACTGTAGTAACCATGTTTTGTTAGGCTAATTGATGACCATGGGCGTAGGTTTGGGGCGCTAGGTACTAGTTCCAATCAATATTTTAAGATGGCAAAATTGTCCCCACCAATATCTTAGCGAACTCCTTCGTGCGTCTATTTGGACCGATTCCGACTGTCAGGACGAAACGGAGTCTAGAGAACATGCGCTGGAAATGCGCGGTTTTTTAAAAACATGTCGAGCTCGCGTCCACCGTTTGAACGCAAGAGGATTTCCAGATATAGGGCTGAATAGAAAAAAATGTATCAGTGGTATCAGTCCACTAATTTAGGATGAACCTAAGGCGAACTGCACACTAGTTTGCAGAGAAGCATTTCAGTGTCTCAGACTCTCTGACTTAAAGCAGCATGCGATGACAGACACATCCGTGCTTCTAAGGTAGGCCTATTGTTTTTTTTTTTTTAATGGATAATATATTAATATAATATTCCATACATTATCAGAGCTTGGCAGACTTATTTTTCTAGACATTAGACTGGTTAATTAATAGATTATAGCCTAATTAATGTTATTAATGTATCATTTAGCCATAGGCTATACACATAATAAATAATCCTTTCATATAAAGTTTGACATTTAAAAAATATTTAGATAAAATGGGACAAATAATTACATAATAATATAGTCATAATAGTAAATTAATAAAGATTTTTTTTCTTCTGAATTGTCAGTAAAGTGGTTACTGGTTCAGAATGACTGCTTAAAGGGACAGTGGACCCCAAAATGAAAATTTGTCATAATTTACTCACCCTCAAGTTGTTCCAAACCTGTATGCATTTCTTTGTTATGTTGAATACACAGGAAGAAACATTCCTACCATGGAAGTCAATGGTGCCCCCAAAGCAGCCTGATTACAAACTTTCTTCAAAATATTTTCTTTTGAGTTCATAAGAACAGAGAAACTCAAACAGGTTTGGAACATCATGAGGGCGAGTAAATGATGACAGAATTTTAATTTTTGGGTGAACTATCCCTTTGAAGTGCACCAAAAGGCTACTAAAGAGTTCTTTAGAAATAAATAAAATAATCAAATGTAAAATAATATTAAATGTGTTCTGTTGCAAGTTTACATTCTTGATTCCATGTTTATTGTTGAGCTGTTGTCATTGTTTAATTGTCACTCTTATCACTCATATCACTCTTTAATTGCCAAGTTCATAAATTATTTTCAAAAACTGATTTGGAAAAAAAACCCACACAAAATGACTTATTTTCAATATAAAAAGTGATTGTGTTCTGGATATTTGTTGACCTTTTATCACAGTCTTGGGCATGTCAAAGATTAGTAACAACACTGGATTTGATGCATTGTTAGTTTTTGTGTAGCATCAGATTAAAAAAAAGTCTCCCTCATTAATATGCTGTTATTATACTCTATACAAAAGCCAGAAACTAAGCTTTTTTTTTTTTTTTTTGCACAGGCCTATTTAAAGGGTTAATGGTGCCACCTGTGTAATAAATTACAGTTTAATCTTCCTAACAAGGGAAACCACCAACAATCAAGTATGCATGATTATATGGTGTAATGGCTTTCCAATCAAAAAATTGTATAATGGAAGTCAATGGGGCAAAAACGAACAGTAAATGAGGGAGAGAAAAAATCTGATCCTGTACAAAAACTAACAATGCATCAAAGCTAAAGTTGTTACTAATCTTTGACATGCCCAATACTGTGATAAGAGGTAAAAATATCCAGTCCACAATCACTTTTTTATATTGAAAATAAGTCATTTTGTGTGTGGGTGTTTTTACAAATCAGTTTTGAAATAATTTATGAACTTGGCAATTAAAGAGTATTTTGTTTTAATAATTTTATTCTGGTACTGGATAATTTGAACTGAAGAGCCTCATAAATTAATAGATGTATTCATTCCTAAACTATGGTGCATTTCCATACTCAGTAACATAAATAATAGACTATATAATCTGGGCAAACCTGGTGGGATGTCCCTACCAAAGCTGAAACCAAACCTACGCCCTTGTTGATGACACTTTATATAACCACAGTTTTACCCCAAATACAAAAGAGATGAATTTATAAATTAGTGTTGATTAATAATGTTTAGTCATTTATTAACAGTACAATCGGCAGCTTTATTGATACTGACAAGTTAAAAAAAGATAGAGATTAGGCCTACTAAGTAAGCAGTAGTTGTGTGGTTGTTATGTTGTGATTTTACTTAGTCTGAGTTTCAGATTGCTATGAGTTATAATTAATATTTATTAATATAATTAATATTGCTCTGTCTGTCAAATCATTAAGTTCAGTATTATTCAGTATTAAAACTTTTCACAGAATGTTTTTTTCATTATGTAAGATGATTTTATGTATATAACAATAAACCACAAAAAAATGACTTGCTGGACCTTTATAGAAAATGGCAGGAATAAGGCCCAGGAGAGGGAAAAAAAAACCAGAAGAGGAGGCTGTGTATTACGCATCAATGTGCAAAGACAAGGCAGGATTTAAAGCAAAATACATCAGTTCATTCAAAGGTAACACAGACCTATATTCAAGTATGGGATTTCCAACTCTGCTCTAAATCTTTTGTTAAAACTTTTCTCTGACTAATCAGACTAATTCTTTGTTAGGTCGGGGAGTGTTTACCACTTCTGCTTTTCAAAAAGGAGATTTTTTGATTGAGTATCGAGGAGATGTCATTGAAAAAGAAGAATATGAAAGAAGACTCCAATCGTATGACAATTCTCTTGCAGTGTTTCTATTTGAATTCCGTTTTAATGGAAAACAATTATGGTATGTATATGGCTTTATTTAATGTACAATGTCTTACAAGTATACGAGTTGTAAGTCAACCAGAAATACAAACTGCATTTTCTGCAAGTAATAGCAACAGTAATAGTAAATTAGTGACTTGCATTTACGTATTGTGTAATTAAATCTGTTACTATACTTTTAGTTATAGTAGCATTTTGTTTTTTAATGTTTCAGGGTTGATGCTGCCAAAGAAGATGGCTCTTTAGGGCGTCTTGTCAATGACGATAACGTGAACCCCAACAGCAAAATTAAAATTATAATAGTGGACCAACACCCTCATCTGTGCTTATTCGCTAAAAAGGACATTAGTCCTAGAGAGGAAATCAGTTATGACTATGGGGATTCTGATTGGCCATGGAGACACCAGGTATAGATAACACTTATTTCTTAAATGTTATTTTGCTCTAAACAATTATGCAAACATAAGCTTTAATCATGTTGAGAATTTGTTATACTTTAGTGTACTTTATTGTTAATCTACGCAGGAAACTTCAGAGACTAGAGAACCTGCGCCACTCGTCTGTGGAGATGGAAGTAAAATATCACAGATGGTAAGTGTTTATGAAAGGTGAATGTACTTTGAGTCGTGTAGTTTATTCTATATATTCTCATTCAAACACGCAGGTTTCTGTTAAAATGGTTTATCGTTCATGTTGAGAATCGAATGAGTTAACACTTTATTGTTAATCTACGCAGGAAACTTCAGAGACTAGAGAACCTGCGCCACTCGTCTGTGGAGATGGAAGTAAAATATCACAGATGGTAAGTGTTTATGAAAGGTGAATGTACTTTGAGTCGTGTAGTTTATTCTATATATTCTCATTCAAACACGCAGGTTTCTGTTACAATGGTTTATCGTTCATGTTGAGAATCGAATGAGTTAACACTTTATTGTTAATCTACGCAGGAAAATTCAGAGACTAGAGAACCTGCGCCACTCGTCTGTGGAGATGGAAGTAAAATATCACAGATGGTAAGTGTTTATGAAAGGTGAATGTACTTTGAGTCGTGTAGTTTATTCTATATATTCTCATTCAAACACGCAGGTTTCTGTTACAATGGTTTATCGTTCATGTTGAGAATCGAATGAGTTAACACTTTATTGTTAATCTACGCAGGAAACTTCAGAGACTAGAGAACCTGCGCCACTCGTCTGTGGAGATGGAAGTAAAATATCACAGATGGTAAGTGTTTATGAAAGGTGAATGTACTTTGAGTCGTGTAGTTTATTCTATATATTCTCGTCCAACCACGCAGGTTTCTGTTACAATGGTTTATCGTTCATATTGAGAATCAAATGAGTTAACACTTTATTGTTAATCTCAGGAAACTTCAGAGACTAGAGAACCTGCGCCACTCGTCTGTGGAGATGGAAGTAAAATATCACAGATGGTAAGTGTTTATGAAAGGTGAATGCACTTTGAGTCGTGTAGTTTATTCTATATATTCTCATTCAAACACGCAGGTTTCTGTTAAAATGGTTTATCGTTCATGTTGAGAATCGAATGAGTTAACACTTTATTGTTAATCTACGCAGGAAACTTCAGAGACTAGAGAACCTGCGCCACTCGTCTGTGGAGATGGAAGTAAAATATCACAGATGGTAAGTGTTTATGAAAGGTGAATGTACTTTGAGTCGTGTAGTTTATTCTATATATTCTCATTCAAACACGCAGGTTTCTGTTAAAATGGTTTATCGTTCATGTTGAGAATCGAATGAGTTAACACTTTATTGTTAATCTCGAGGAAACTTCAGAGACTAGAGAACCTGCGCCACTCGTCTGTGGAGATGGAAGTAAAATATCACAGATGGTAAGTGTTTATGAAAGGTGAATGTACTTTGAGTCGTGTAGTTTATTCTATATATTCTCATTCAAACACGCAGGTTTCTGTTAAAATGGTTTATCGTTCATGTTGAGAATCAAATGAGTTAACACTTTATTGTTAATCTACGCAGGAAACTTCAGAGACTAGAGAACCTGCGCCACTCGTCTGTGGAGATGGAAGTAAAATATCACAGATGGTAAGTGTTTATGAAAGGTGAATGTACTTTGAGTCGTGTAGTTTATTCTATATATTCTCGTCCAACCATGCAGGTTTCTATTACAATGGTTTATCGTTCATATTGAGAATCAAATGAGTTAACACTTTATTGTTAATCTACGCAGGAAACTTCAGAGACTAGAGAACCTGCGCCACTCGTCTGTGGAGATGGAAGTAAAATATCACAGATGGTAAGTGTTTATGAAAGGTGAATGTACTTTGAGTCGTGTAGTTTATTCTATATATTCTCGTCCAACCACGCAGGTTTCTGTTACAATGGTTTATCGTTCATGTTGAGAATCGAATGAGTTAACACTTTATTGTTAATCTCATGAGGAAACTTCAGAGACTAGAGAACCTGCCACTCGTCTGTGGAGATGGAAGTAAAATATCACAGATGGTAAGTGTTTATGAAAGGTGAATGTACTTTGAGTCTTGTAGTTTATTCTATATATTCTCGTCCAACCATGCAGGTTTCTATTACAATGGTTTATCGTTCATATTGAGAATCAAATGAGTTAACACTTTATTGTTAATCTACGCAGGAAACTTCAGAGACTAGAGAACCTGCGCCACTCGTCTGTGGAGATGGAAGTAAAATATCACAGATGGTAAGTGTTTATGAAAGGTGAATGTACTTTGAGTCGTGTAGTTTATTCTATATATTCTCGTCCAACCACGCAGGTTTCTGTTAAAATGGTTTATCGTTCATGTTGAGAATCAAATGAGTTAACACTTTATTGTTAATCTACGCAGGAAACTTCAGAGACTAGAGAACCTGCGCCACTCGTCTGTGGAGATGGAAGTAAAATATCACAGATGGTAAGTGTTTATGAAAGGTGAATGTACTTTGAGTCTTGTAGTTTATTCTATATATTCTCGTCCAACCACGCAGGTTTCTGTTACAATGGTTTATCGTTCATGTTGAGAATCGAATGAGTTAACACTTTATTGTTAATCTACGCAGGAAACTTCAGAGACTAGAGAACCTGCGCCACTCGTCTGTGGAGATGGAAGTAAAATATCACAGATGGTAAGTGTTTATGAAAGGTGAATGTACTTTGAGTCTTGTAGTTTATTCTATATATTCTCGTCCAACCATGCAGGTTTCTATTACAATGGTTTATCGTTCATATTGAGAATCAAATGAGTTAACACTTTATTGTTAATCTCAGGAAACTTCAGAGACTAGAGAACCTCGCCACTCGTCTGTGGAGATGGAAGTAAAATATCACAGATGGTAAGTGTTTATGAAAGGTGAATGTACTTTGAGTCGTGTAGTTTATTCTATATATTCTCGTCCAACCACGCAGGTTTCTGTTACAATGGTTTATCGTTCATGTTGAGAATCGAATGAGTTAACACTTTATTGTTAATCTACGCAGGAAACTTCGGAGACTAGAGAACCTGCGCCACTCGTCTGTGGAGATGGAAGTAAAATATCACAGATGGTAAGTGTTTATGAAAGGTGAATGTACTTTGAGTCGTGTAGTTTATTCTATATATTCTCATTCAAACACGCAGGTTTCTGTTAAAATGGTTTATCGTTCATGTTGAGAATCGAATGAGTTAACCCTCCTCAGTCGAGGATTCGAGATTTACTACAGTCAGATGATGTTGTGTAAAAAAGCATGTTGATTTATCAAATTTCGTCTCCCTCCACTAGATAGCATGTCTTCATCCCTGACTCAAAAAAACGTCATGCTTCTATACAAAATCTTTGAGCAAGAGCGCATTGAATCAGTGTGAAAAAAAAGCGGAGCTTGTGTTCGAGTGAGCCATTTTATCAGAGCAATATTGTCAAAGTCAGCAAGTATTTGTATTAGATTATTATTATTATTATTATTATTATTATTATATATCTATTGGCTTAAATAAATTTTTACCAGTAATGTAATGAAGTGTCTTCTATTCTGATGGACCTATGTGCTGTCAGAAGATGACGGTGATTCTGAAAGTGTTGTGTGTAATGTCCTCATATTTACTGTTGATGTCATGTTGTGGGGTTAGGGTGAAGATCATGGTTTGGGTTACTACAGTCAGATAGGTATACGTGTTGTGTGTAATGTCCTCATATTTACTGTTGATGTCATGTTGTGGGGGTTAGGGTGAAGATCATGGTTTGGGTTACTACAGTCAGATAGGGATACATGTTGTGTGTAATGTCCTCATATTTACTGTTGATGTCATGTTGTGGGGGTTAGGGTGAAGATCATGGTTTGGGTTACTACAGTCAGATAGGGATACGTGTTGTGTGTAATGTCCTCATATTTACTGTTGATGTCATGTTGTGGGGGTTAGGGTGAAGATCATGGTTTGGGTTACTACAGTCAGATAGGGATACGTGTTGTGTGTAATGTCCTCATATTTACTGTTGATGTCATGTTGTGGGGGTTAGGGTGAAGATCATGGTTTGGGTTACTACAGTCAGATAGGGATACGTGTTGTGTGTTATGTCCTCATATTTACTGTTGATGTCATGTTGTGGGGGTTGGGTGAAGATCATGGTTTGGGTTACTACAGTCAGATAGGGATACGTGTTGTGTGTAATGTGATATTTACTGTTGATGTCATGTTGTGGGGGTTGGGTGAAGATCATGGTTTGGGTTACTACAGTCAGATAGGGATACATGTTGTGTGTAATGTCCTCATATTTACTGTTGATGTCATGTTGTGGGGGTTAGGGTGAAGATCATGGTTTGGGTTACTACAGTCAGATAGGGATACGTGTTGTGTGTAATGTCCTCATATTTACTGTTGATGTCATGTTGTGGGGTTAGGGTGAAGATCATGGTTTGGGTTACTACAGTCAGATAGGGATACGTGTTGTGTGTAATGTCCTCATATTTACTGTTGATGTCATGTTGTGGGGTTGGGTGAAGATCATGGTTTGGGTTACTACAGTCAGATAGGGATACGTGTTGTGTGTAATGTCCTCATATTTACTGTTGATGTCATGTTGTGGGGTTAGGGTGAAGATCATGGTTTGGGTTACTACAGTCAGATAGGGATACGTGTTGTGTGTAATGTCCTCATATTTACTGTTGATGTCATGTTGTGGGGTTAGGTGAAGATCATGGTTTGGGTTACTACAGTCAGATAGGGATACGTGTTGTGTGTAATGTCCTCATATTTACTGTTGATGTCATGTTGTAGGGGTTAGGGTGAAGATCATGGTTTGGGTTACTACAGTCAGATAGGGATATGTGTTGTGTGTAATGTCCTCATATTTACTGTTGATGTCATGTTGTGGGGGTTGGGTGAAGATCATGGTTTGGGTTACTACAGTCAGATAGGGATACGTGTTGTGTGTAATGTCCTCATATTTACTGTTGATGTCATGTTGTGGGGGTTAGGGTGAAGATCATGGTTTGGGTTACTACAGTCAGATAGGGATACGTGTTGTGTGTAATGTCCTCATATTTACTGTTGATGTCATGTTGTGGGGTTAGGGTGAAGATCATGGTTTGGGTTACTACAGTCAGATAGGGATACGTGTTGTGTGTAATGTCCTCATATTTACTGTTGATGTCATGTTGTGGGGTTGGGTGAAGATCATGGTTTGGGTTACTACAGTCAGATAGGGATACGTGTTGTGTGTAATGTCCTCATATTTACTGTTGATGTCATGTTGTGGGGTTAGGGTGAAGATCATGGTTTGGGTTACTACAGTCAGATAGGGATACGTGTTGTGTGTAATGTCCTCATATTTACTGTTGATGTCATGTTGTGGGGGTTGGGTGAAGATCATGGTTTGGGTTACTACAGTCAGATAGGGATACGTGTTGTGTGTAATGTCCTCATATTTACTGTTGATGTCATGTTGTGGGGTTAGGGTGAAGATCATGGTTTGGGTTACTACAGTCAGATAGGGATACGTGTTGTGTGTAATGTCCTCATATTTACTGTTGATGTCATGTTGTGGGGTTGGGTGAAGATCATGGTTTGGGTTACTACAGTCAGATAGGGATACGTGTTGTGTGTAATGTCCTCATATTTACTGTTGATGTCATGTTGTGGGGTTAGGGTGAAGATCATGGTTTGGGTTACTACAGTCAGATAGGGATACGTGTTGTGTGTAATGTCCTCATATTTACTGTTGATGTCATGTTGTGGGGTTAGGTGAAGATCATGGTTTGGGTTACTACAGTCAGATAGGGATACGTGTTGTGTGTAATGTCCTCATATTTACTGTTGATGTCATGTTGTGGGGTTGGGTGAAGATCATGGTTTGGGTTACTACAGTCAGATAGGGATACGTGTTGTGTGTAATGTCCTCATATTTACTGTTGATGTCATGTTGTGTGGGGTTGGGTGAAGATCATGGTTTGGGTTACTACAGTCAGATAGGGATACGTGTTGTGTGTAATGTCCTCATATTTACTGTTGATGTCATGTTGTGGGGTTGGGTGAAGATCATGGTTTGGGTTACTACAGTCAGATAGGGATACGTGTTGTGTGTAATGTCCTCATATTTACTGTTGATGTCATGTTGTGGGGTTAGGGTGAAGATCATGGTTTGGGTTACTACAGTCAGATAGGGATACGTGTTGTGTGTAATGTCCTCATATTTACTGTTGATGTCATGTTGTGGGGTTAGGGTGAAGATCATGGTTTGGGTTACTACAGTCAGATAGGGATACGTGTTGTGTGTAATGTCCTCATATTTACTGTTGATGTCATGTTGTGGGGTTAGGGTGAAGATCATGGTTTGGGTTACTACAGTCAGATAGGGATACGTGTTGTGTGTAATGTCCTCATATTTACTGTTGATGTCATGTTGTGGGGTTAGGTGAAGATCATGGTTTGGGTTACTACAGTCAGATAGGGATACGTGTTGTGTGTAATGTCCTCATATTTACTGTTGATGTCATGTTGTGGGGTTAGGGTGAAGATCATGGTTTGGGTTACTACAGTCAGATAGGGATACGTGTTGTGTGTAATGTCCTCATATTTACTGTTGATGTCATGTTGTGGGGTTAGGGTGAAGATCATGGTTTGGGTTACTACAGTCAGATAGGGATACGTGTTGTGTGTAATGTCCTCATATTTACTGTTGATGTCATGTTGTGGGGTTAGGGTGAAGATCATGGTTTGAGTTACTACAGTCAGATAGGGATACGTGTTGTGTGTAATGTCCTCATATTTACTGTTGATGTCATGTTGTAGGGGTTAGGGTGAAGATCATGGTTTGGGTTACTACAGTCACTTTAGATGGGTTAATCAGATTCATTTTAATAAATGTTTTATTATTTATTTTTAACAGATATGCAAACATGACATCATTCATTCAGCTGTGTCAAGCTTGGATAAATGTGCAAGCTGTAATGGGCCCTATTCTGCATTTAAGTGGATTGGTGTAAAGTGTAAGAGTAAGTACTATGTTTTGACTAGTAAAGATACTGAAATGTGTAATGTAATGTGTTACTAGTCGCTATTCATTTATTCATTTCCCAACCCTTTTGGTAGATAGCATATCATTTTTATTTAGAGCAAATCTCAGGAACCAAACTTATTTTAATTATTCTGTCTAGTTTGCTCATATTTCTGGCATAAATCTTGCTACAACAAGAATGTGATGCCTTACCCTGACTCATTTAAATCAGTAAGTGAATTTTATCAAATAATCTTTAAAAGAATAGTTCACTAATAGTATTTTTTTTTTTAAATTTTGTACAGTTTGTAAATGTCTATATTTTTAATTAATAAATATTTGTTTTCTGTTATAGAATTCTGAAGAAGAATTATTTAGTGAGTACTCGGATAAGGACTATGTTCCCAGTGGTTTTTCAGAGGATTCTGAATCAGACATGGTGTCTTCAGAACTGGAGAGTCCTAAACCACTCTGTAACATAGACTGCCAAGAAAGCGTCTTAGTTAAAGATTCACTACCTGAAGATGTAGTCTGCACCGCACAGCTGAAAAAGTCATGCAGGAAAGGCGAGCAGGTATTCGAAGTCCACAACAAAGTTGGGGTTGAAAATATAGAGGCTCATGATACCACCGAATGTGGGGAAGGTCCATCAGTACAATCCACTGAAATATCCACTTCAGTATATAAGAATTACTGTTATATTTGTGGAAAGCCCCAATCGAAATTCACAAGACACTTAAAAATTCATGAAAACACAAATGTGGATGTTGCTAGGGCTCTGGCCTTGCCCAAGCATTCCAAGGAACGTAAGAAACTGCTGGACAAACTACGAAATAAAGGAAATTATGAACATAATGCAAGTGTTTTAGCCAGTGGATCTGGGCAATTGAAACTCAAACGTAAACCGAAGAATAATTACAATCCAAATGATTATGTGAATTGCATGTATTGCCATGCAATGTTCCTACGCAGAGATCTGTGGAGACATGTACGAAACTGTCCTTCTAAGTCGGTGGATCGGGAACAACCAGGAAGAAATAAAGTACTGGCTTTAGCGACAATGTCTGATTCAGTTTTGTGTCAGCAAATGACACAGAGTGTTTGGAAACTCCTAACACCAATGAAAGATGATGCCATCTCTGCTGCTGTGCGGAGTGATTTCACTGTCCTACAACTGGCACAATCATTTTTAAATAAACATGGCCAAGATCCGTCTAAACATGAATACATCCGACAGAAGCTAAGAGAGGTTGGAAGACTTTTGTTGATCCTGAGAGAGCAATTTTCATTGCATACGATTGAGGATGCTGTTAAGCCTGCGCATTTTGGGATGGTTGTACAGGCTGTCAAAAGAGTATCTGGGTATGATGCAGCAAAACACACTTACAACACTCCAAGCCTTGCTCTAAGCTGGGTCACTCTTTGAACAAGTTATGTGACATCATACACTGTAGAGCATTAATAGCTGAAGATGATGCAAGGATTAAGTCAACCCAGACTTTCAAAAAGTTGTGTAATTCTAAGTGGTCAGAACTTGTGTCTCATGGAGCTTTAACCACTTTACACGGACATTTCAATAAACCATCCACCCTCCCGCTTTACTGAAGATGTTCAGCGCCTTCATCAACATCTCGAAACAGTCGCTGATGTAGCTTCTGACAACTTGAAGAAGACTGCGTCACCAAAAGTCTATGGAGAGCTGTGCAGATCGACTCTTGCCAAAATTATTCTGTTCAATCGAAGGCGTGGAGGAGAAGTTGCAAGGATGCACTTGAAAAGTTTCCTAGAGAGGACACAGCTCCTCTTCACAAAGATGTTGCTGTTGGCCTTACAGCGTTGAGCAGAAACTTTGCGCACATTTTAGTCGAGTAGAAATTAGGGGAAAAAAGGGGCGTAAAGTAGCAGTTTTGCTATCGCCGGACATGGTCGATGCTTTAACCCTTCTCATAAGCAAAAGACAAGAGTGCGGAGTTCCACAAGACAATACATTTCTTTTGCAAGACCCAGCTGTTTGACTTCATATCGAGGTCAAGACTGTCTACGTGTTTACGCAGATGAGTGTGGTGCTCAGAACCCTGAGCTCCTCCGGTCTACACAGTTGCGTAAGCATGTCGCAACTTTATCACAGGTTCTAAACTTAAAAAACCATGAGCTGGATCAAGTGGCAGACTTCTTGGGCCATGATATACGTGTCCACAGAGAATATTACAGGTTGCCAGAGGCTACAACCCAGCTGGCCAAAATTTCTAAACTTCTACTGGCCATGGAGAAAGGTTCTCTTACAATTCTACAAGGCAAAACACTTGAAGAGATAGACATTGAAGGTAAGTCTATTAAAGTTAAAATTAGATTTTTGTTTAGTGTATGGTTTATAGTATATTTTATTGTAAAGGTTATCAAGTGTATAGGCTTATGTACATACAGACAATATATCTTTACCAAAGTAATATTTTTCAGAATGGTCATTATGTGATAATTTTATTTGCTCCTAACATTTGCTATACTTAACTTGATTCAAATTGTTTGTTTTTTGTTAGAAAACCTAGACTTAGCCGATTCTAATCCAAGTGATGACAGTGATGCTGAGGAGACAGATCAACTAACACAAAGTGAAATTGGTAAAAGTACAAAACATACAAATGGCAAATCATTAAATTCAATCTTGCCATATGATGCACCACTTTGTACACCGATCAGGCATAACAATATGACCACTGACAGGTTAAGTGAATAACACTGATTATCTCTTCTCCATGGCACACATTAGTGGGTGGGATATATTAAGTGAAAGTGAAGTGACATGTGGCCAAGTAAGGTGTCCCATACTTGGAATTTGTGCTCTGCATTTAACCCATCCAAGTCCACACACACAGTAGTGAACACACACCCAGAGCAGTAGGGAGCCATATTGCTGGGGCGCCTGGGAGCAGTTGGGGTTCGGTGCCTCACCTCATTGATGCGCATGGAGAGCAAATAAAAAAGGAATAAAATAATTTACAAATCTCATAAACTTATATTTTATTCACAATAAAATATTGATAACATATCAAATGTTGAAAGAGAGACATTTTGAAATGTCATGCCAACTAATGGCTAATTTTGGATTCCATTAGAGCTACACATTCCAAAAAAGTTGGGACCATGTTTACCACTGTGTGGCATCCCCTTCTTTTTATAACAGTCTGCAAACGTCTAGGGACTGAGGAGACATGTTGCTCAAGTATAGGAATAGGAATCTTGTCCCAATCTTGTCTAATACAGGCTTCTAGTTGCTCAACTGTCTTTAGTCTTCTTTGTCGCATTTTCCTCTTTATGATGCACCAAATGTTTTCTATGGGTGAAAGATCTGGACTGTAGGCTGGCCATTTCAGTACCCGGATCCTTCTACGCAGCTATGATGTTGTAAATCAGTGGTCACCAAACTTTTCAAGCCAAAGATCCCTGACCTTAGCCTTGATGAAAGGCAAGATCTACCTATAGATTTTTCATGGCGATTCAGAGTTTTTTCGACACCATCTGTCGATTTTTTTTTTTTTTTTGTTTAAGCAAATTATTGTTGTTTATTAGCTCTATAACTGGCCAAACTTGCCTTAAAAAATTAGCTATTTGAAATGCGAGGCAACCACTGCATTTTAATCACGATCCAAACAAAGATAGACATATGTAGCATGAGCAGTTGTTTTAAATTACATTGCATAATTTCAAGACTTAGAGCAAATACAGAAGGGTCTGACTTTAGCTTTGTGAAATTGTTACATAATACACACCTGCACAAAACAAAAACAGATGGACTAAATAAAAATGCTAATTCACTCTCTGACAGTAGGTGGTGCTTATGAAAAAAAAGGTGTTTCTTTGGGTACCGCTGTAAAAATGCCAGCGAAACTATTCTCAAGACAGTCAGTTTCGTTCAGAGATACATTCCATGTAACCCCCCTCCCCGATTCAATATTTATATTTTTCTTCCTATATTTCAAACATCTCCAACAGTTCTCTTGCTGGGCCTATTTATACCTGCATGGTCCACTTCATGTGTTTTTACAGATAAGATATTTATCTGATTTATCAATGTCATGATTTCATTTACACTTAGTCACGTGTCTCGGCAAAATGGATATAAATCCGATCTTCAATTCCCAAGCTACGAATTTTTAAGATCACATAACCGAAATCAACAAATATGAGCTACATTTTATTGATCAACTGCTCATTTCAAAATCAAGGACTGCAATAGGAGAGAGTAGCTTAAGCACTGACTTTAACGATGATGATTGTGTATTGAGCATCTGCAACTTTTACTTTCATTTGCATCAGTTTTCTAAAGAGATAGTCATGCTTGCCTGCGGCGACGCATGCTGCAGTAGCGCTGTATAACTGTATAACATCGGTCAATTTGTGCTGTGCAAATTTTGAGGTTGCAGAGAATACATTTTGGGAGTATATCAAGGCTCAAATCGCTCCATAAAGTGTTTGTAACGCTTTACACATAGAGGCCGGATAGCTGGCCTGAATGGTTGTAGCCAAGTTTAAGCAAAACTCAGGTATCTGAGATTTCACAGGGGGTTATTATCAGGGTCGTCGATCCCACGCACACATGAGGTAGTTTGCAAAACACTCCACTACAAACGGCGTCAACAGAAATATTACACGCATACATGCGATGTTCATACAGCTCGCGCATCCATGGACTGCCCACTAATCAGCGAGTGAAAGTGTGTGCGTTCTGCCTTAAAGGAGCAGTACCTAATTCTACTTGTTACATGTTGTTTATTGGGAGCTACCCGGACAGTGATAAAGATCGACCAGTCGATCGCGATTGACGGGTTGGCGACCACTGTTGTAAATGATGCAGTGGGGTCTGGCATTGTCATGTTGGAAAATACAAGGTCTTCCTGAAAGAGACAACGACTGGATAGAAGCATATGTTGTGTTAGAACTTGGATATACCTTTCAGCATTGATGGTGCCTTTCCAGATGTGTAAGCTGCCAATGCCACACACACTCATACAATCCCATACCATCAGAGATGCAGGCCTCTGAACTGAGCGCTGATAACAACTTGGGTTGTCTATGTCCTATATAGTCCGTATGACATGGCATCCCAGTTTTCCAAAAATAACTTCAATTTTAGATTTGTCTGACCACAGAAGAGTTTTCCACTTTGCCACAGTCCATTTTAAATGAGCCTTGGCCCAGAAAAATGCCTGCGCTTCTGAATCATGTTCCTCTTCCCATCTTGACTTCTGAGAGACACTGCCACTCTGAGAGGCTCTTTATTGCCAATTGACCTAATAAGTTGCAAATTGGTCCTCCAGTTGTTCCTTATATGTACATTTAACTTTTCCGGCCTCTTATTGCTACCTGTCCCAACTTTTTTGGAATGTGTAGCTCTCATGAAATCGAAATGAGCCAATATTTGTCATGACATTTTAAAATGTCTCACTTTTAACATTTGATATGTTATCGATATTCTATTGTGAATAAAATATAAATTTATGAGATTAGTAAATTATTGCAATCCTTTTTTATTCACAATTTTTACAGTGTCCAAACTTTTTTAGAATCGTGTTTATACACCAAGCAGTGCCTAATGTATGTTACAGTATTTTATTATTTCTTTCATAGATGATGGCCCTGCCTTAGAAAGCCCTCCTGCAGGTAAGACAAGATGGAAGTTTTTAACTACTAATCCATCTTAAAGATATATAAATGTTAGTCGAAGCTAAAATCAGTGGCATATATAATCTAGAATTTGGGATTTTGGATCACTTTTGCATTTGCTTGATTGATTTAAATTAGATGTACATGTGTTTCTGTTTTGTTTTAAGGAGTTTTCCAAAAAAGGAAGAAGAAGTACAGCAGTATGGAAGAGCATCAACAAGCTGGTAAAAACACCAACAAAATTGCACAATGGTGTAGATCAAATTTAAATTTCTTTACAAAAATTGTAAAATCTACCTACATACCTGCTTCCTTATTAAAAGCAGGCCACAACAGCCACTCAATACTTTAGTCAAGACTAGCAATCATTCAAACAGGGCTAGACCATAGCAAATTGTAGATCAAAAATGTGGATCAAATTTAAATTCCTCTACAAATATTGTACAATTTTGGTGAGAACTGACTGCTGATGGACTAAAGATAATTATTAGTCTGGTTAAAAGAATAGTGAGATGAGATCTAGTCATCATGGTGTTTAGTCCAGTTTATGCTTCTATATAAATAAACATGTGACACCAAAACCTCAATAGTAAACTATATTATTCATACCACAGCACTAAAGCGAGTTAGGCGACCTGGGCGACCTGACGAGGATCTTCAAAGCACCTCAGATGGTATGGGCATTAATCTCATTTAACTAGCATGTTTAGCAAGGTTTGATTCAGTTCATGTAGACCAAGCAGTGCCTAATGTATGTTACAGTATTTTATTATTTCTTTCATAGATGATGGCCCTGCCTTAGAAAGCTTTCCTGCAGGTAAGACAAGATGGAAGTTTTTAACTACTAATCCATCTTAAAGATATATAAATGTTAGTCGAAGCTAAAATCAGTGGCATATATAATCTAGAATTTGGGAGTTTGGATCACTTTTTGCATTTGCTTGATTGATTTAAATTAGATGTACATGTGTTTCTGTTTTGTTTTAAGGAGTTTTCCAAAAAAGGAAGAAGAAGTACAGCAGTATGGAAGAGCATCAACAAGCTGGTAAAAAAAAACACCAACAAAATTGCACAATGGTGTAGATCAAATTTAAATTTCTTTACAAAAATTGTAAAATCTACCTACAAACCTGCTTCCTTATTAAAAGCAGGCCACAACAGCCACTCAATACTTTAGTCAAGACTAGCAATCATTCAAACAGGGCTAGACCATAGCAAATTGTAGATCAAAAATGTGGATCAAATTTAAATTCCTCTACAAATATTGTACAATTTTGGTGAGAACTGACTGCTGATGGACTAAAGATAATTATTAGTCTGGTTAAAAGAATAGTGAGATGAGATCTAGTCATCATGGTGTTTAGTCCAGTTTATGCTTCTATATAAATAAACATGTGACACCAAAACCTCAATAGTAAACTATATTATTCATACCACAGCACTAAAGCGAGTTAGGCGACCTGGGCGACCTGACGAGGATCTTCAAAGCACCTCAGATGGTATGGGCATTAATCTCATTTAACTAGCATGTTTAGCAAGGTTTGATTCAGTTCATGTAGACCAAGCAGTGCCTAATGTATGTTACAGTATTTTATTATTTCTTTCATAGATGATGGCCCTGCCTTAGAAAGCTTTCCTGCAGGTAAGACAAGATGGAAGTTTTTAACTACTAATCCATCTTAAAGATATATAAATGTTAGTCGAAGCTAAAATCAGTGGCATATATAATCTAGAATTTGGGAGTTTGGATCACTTTTTGCATTTGCTTGATTGATTTAAATTAGATGTACATGTGTTTCTGTTTTGTTTTAAGGAGTTTTCCAAAAAAGGAAGAAGAAGTACAGCAGTATGGAAGAGCATCAACAAGCTGGTAAAAAAAAACACCAACAAATACGCACAATGAACACTTTATTATACAATCATGTAGCTCAAGCCGGCCTTAGCATCTGTTTCTATGAGCCACTATATGTAGGTCATTCATTTACATTTATGCATTTAGCAGATGCTTTTATCCAAAGAGACTTACAACTGAGGAGTACAGGAAGCGATCAGTCATGAAGAGGCAAAGAAATGCAATAAGTGCCTTAGAGTACCAAGTTTTGGACATTACTCAGAGTAGCCTAAGCTAGAATAGGCCCCTGTTCTATAGAAGAGAGGAATAGAAGACAAATAGAGGAAAAGGGATTTTTTTTTTTTTAATAAGATTAAGTGCTCACGGAAGAGATGAGTTTTTAGCTGTCTTTTGAATGATGACAGTGATTCTGCCATCCGGATGGAGGTGGGAAGATTGTTCCACCAGCCGGGAACAGTGAATGAAAAAGTTCTGGAGAGGGATTTCATGCCTCTCTGTGATGGTACCATAAAACTACGCTCCTTACCTGAGCGAAGGCTTCTGCTAGGGGTGTAGACTCGTAGGAGCGAGTCGAAGTATGCTGGTGCCGAGCCTGTGGTGGATCCATAAGCGAGTGTCAAGGCCTTGAACTTGATGCGGGCAACAAGTGGCAGCCAGTGCAGAGAGATGAAGAGAGGTGTGACATGGGCCCTTTCAGGCTCGTTGAAGACAAGACATGCCGCAGCGTTCTGAATCATTTGCAGTGGTTTAATTGCACACAATGAATCCAGGGTCGTCATGATTTTGCCAAGTAAGACATGGTCCTGTGTCAACATATTTTGTTGATCCTGGAGCAACATTTCTGTCTGAAAATGTAGTCCTAACCATATACCTACCTCTAAACCTACCCATAACTTACCCCTACAAAATCATAGGAAAATGACTTGATATAAAACTGGTGAATAACACTGATGTAGAAGCACCTAACCCTGTTAAGCCTAAACTTGACATGTAAACTTGTCCATCAAATCTGATTGGTTGGTTGGAATGTTGATCCAGGGTCAACAAAGATGTTGATCCAGGAACACAGGTTCACCCTGAGGGGTCATTGAAATGTGGTCTTTGAAGGACAGCTTGTCATCAAATATTACTCCAAGATTTCTGTGCCCAGTGATGTAGTGTAAAAGTAGAAGAGAAGATGTCAGAGCACTGAGCCCTGAGGAACCTCAGTGGTCAGTTGATGTGCTTTGGATACCTCACCTCTCCAGGCAACCTTGAAAGACCTACCTGTGAGATAAGACTCAAACCAGTGGAGTGGAGTCCCTGTGATGCCCAGTGATGAGAGGCTGGACAGAAGAATCTGGTGATTCACTGTGTCAAATGCAGCAGATAGATCGAGGAGGATTAGGACTGCTGATCTGGAAGCAGCTTTTGCCATCCGCAGGGCTTCAGTGACTGACAGTAATGCAGTCTCTGTTGAGTGGGCCTTTTTGAAACCTGACTGGTTTTCTATTGTGGCATTATAATGCCATTAATAACCGAGCGCGTCAATCCCATTTTTCCAGAAGTCAGCTGTGAATGGACGCCTTTAGTAAAACAAGCAAAAGATATGGCTTCATCCACGGACCTGACAAAAGAGAGTTCAACTTTATTTACTGACGGATTGCTTCTTAATATAAATGTCTTTACCAGATACTATATTAACTTTATTTATTATTTTTATGGAGCTGTAGCTACTGGGGAAAATGAGAATACATATTGCTGTAGTTCACAGCTACACTATAGTTATCACTATACTTCCACTAAATCTATGTTGTCTACCCAACAACAATATATATACAGAAATGTGAAGTGTCCATTAAATAGTTGTAACTATGATTCTAAATTCTAAATTGCTTCATGTGGCTTTGGATGAAAGATAAATCACTTGTTCATATCAGTAAGCAAGAGTTGTTGTGTACGCTTTTTATTTTCATTCTTTGTCAGTTTTTTTGAGTGGTTAATATATTTAATATAGTTTCAGCCTTAGGCTACTCAAAGGCCGCGGAAACAAGGCCAGTGGGTTCGTTACGCATGTTAATTCATTCCCGGCGTTCCTGGTTAGCTTCTTATTTATTAAATAAAAAGGCAATTAGTTGATGAACCAAATTTTGTGATTTTGATCGGTTTCATCAGCTAATTGCCTGTTTATTTAATAAATAAGCGGCCTTTGAGTAGCCTATGGTTGAAACTATAGCGTCTTTCTGTTTTTAATAAATTTGTTGAATATATGCCTTAATTAACTATTATAGGTAGTTATATTTGTGGCTTCACCGGGGTCCGTTATTTACTAGTTCTGAGAACTTCAGAAATGTGGAAAGTTATTAAATAGCTGTAAATATGGTTCTTTTTTTTTAAATATTTTTCTTAATATTATTAATAAAAACGGTATGATCAGTCATGCTTTGTACTGTAACTGTAACTACAACCTTTCAATGGGGTAAAGTGCTGAAACCCTTTTATACTTTAATGGAAAGTATATTAAACCAAAACAGAATGATAATAAAAAGCTTACACAACAACTCTTGCTTACTGATATGAACAAGTGATTTATCTTTCATCCAAAGCCATATGAAGCAATTTTGAATTTAGAATCATAGTTACAACTATTTAATGGACACTTTTCACATTTCTGAAGTGATATAATTGTGGCTGCAAAGAACATAAAGATTTAGTGGAAGTGGTAACTATAGTGTAGCTGTGAACTACAGCAATTTGTATTCTCATTTTCCCCAGTAGCTACTGCTCCATAAAATAATAAAGTTAATATAGTATCTGGTAAAGACATTTATTTTAATAAAGCAATCAGTCAGTAAAAGCAGCCAGTTGATTAAACTGTGAGAGGAAAGATGAAACCTGGTTGAGAACAACTCGTTCAAGTGTTTTTGCTATGTAAGGCAGGAGAGAAATAGGTCTGTAGTTCTCTAGAAGTGATGTGTCTAGAGTGGGTTTCTTAAGCAGTGGGGTGACCCGGGCCTGCTTGAATGTGGTTGGGAAAATGCCGGTGCAGAGAAATGTGTTGATGATGTGTGTGAGTGCTGGTAGAAGTGTGGGAGAGATCGCTTGTAGAAGGTGTGAGGGGATAGGATCTAGAGGGCAGGTAGTAGGATGGCTGGAGAGGAGAAATTTAGATACTTCTGCCTCAGAGAGTGTGAAGAAGGAGGAGAGGTGATGTGTGGATGTGGCTGATCTAGAAACCTGTGTGTGTGGAGGTGGGAACTGACTGCTGATGGCTGTTGTTTTATCAGTGAAAAAATGGGCAAAGTCTTCTGCAGATAGAGAGGTGGTGGAGGGGGACAGAGGAAAGATTTGAATGCTCTGAAAAGTGTGTGTTAGAGGTACTGTTGATTTTGTTGTGGAATTATGAGGATTTAGCCGCATGGACATCATCTGAGAAGGATGAGAGCAGAGATTGATATTTATCCAGGTCAGACGGGTCGTTTGATTTAGGCCACTTCCTCTCTGCTGCCCTGAGTTTGGTCTGGTGTTCACAAAGAACATCAGATATCCAAGGGTTAGAGGGAGTAGGGCGTGCTGGCCTAGAAGTTAGAGGACAGATACTAGACAGGAAGTTAAAGTATAAGATAAGGTGTCTGTTGCAGTGTTGACATCCATAGATGAGAACTGTGTGGTTGAGGGAAGAGAGGTTGACACAGCAGAGGAGAGATGAGAGGAGAGACAGAGCACAGGTTTCGTCTGAAAGTAACTGGTAGAGCGACTGGGGATGCAGGAGCAGTAAGGCCTAGTTCACACTGCCCGATTTTAGCCCCGATTTTGAGTCGCCGACAGGTTTTGCGGAATCGCCGACAAATGCCCGAAATCATAGGCAAATCGGTGCCCGTGCACGTGAGTGACAATCACGCAGTGTGAATGACCAAAGACACGATCAGAGAGAATCAATGACGAGTCGCAGAAGCCCGCAAGATATTTGGCATGCTAAATATCTGTACTTGTCAGCAATTCAAACTCCTGCTGTGTGAAATGAGTTCTGACTGAAAATAACACCGGCGATGACCGACAGCCAATGAGAGAGCAAGATACAGGGCAGCGGGAGGTTCAGGGAGGAGTTATAGACCAGAAAATCAGTGTTTTAATAGATATATTTACAATTCTATCAAACAGAAACAAAGCACAAACATTTGCACGTCCAGCCGCTGCAGCAGAACATTGCAAAATTATTTATTTACCTCAAACTCTCTTTGCTGTCATTGTTTACTTGTCACATCGCATGTGTGTTTGTTTGGGAACGTTGGGAAACATAGTTTGCGCACGAGAGAGAGTTGTTGGCGATTCTTCCTCTTTTACAGTAATGCAGTGTGAAAAACCCCTGTCGCTGATCCATCGGTCAGTGTGAACACAGCAGTGACTGAATGCTGGCCCAGATAGTCATGCAGTGTGAAAAGAGCAGTGATCCGACCAGTTTGAAAATCGTGCAGTCTGAACTAGGCTTAAGTTGTAGATTAAAAGTGATGAAGTAATGGTCTGAGATATGTAGGGGTTTGACCAGGATATTATCTGTAGTGCAGTTGCGTGTGTATATGAGGTCAAGTTGGTTCCCAGATTTGTGGGTGTGTGAGGTGACATGTCGTTTGATATCGAATGAGGCTAGGAGGGAGTGGAAGTCTGTAGCATATGGTTTGTCCAGGTGAATGTTGAAGTCACCAAGGATTACAAGTGGGCTGCCATCCTCCGGAAATGAGGACAGCAGCACATCTAGTTCCTCAACAAAGGTGCCCAATTGACCTGGGGGACGGTAAATGACTACAAGATGGAACAGTCCAAGCAGTTGGGGATGCCATGTCCATGATATCCCGCTAAACTACACTACTTTTAAACTATTGCAGTGTATTAATCTTCCGCGGTTTAAAGTTTTTTTTTTTAACCAGCTGTCTTAAACGCAATCAAAATTTTAAAATAAAAATGTAAGGCCAGGAGTCTGCAGGGGTAGCTATATACGTGTATTATCGTCTGCATCTGCAGTAGAGTTAAAGCACATGATTTTCATATGATTAAAGTTATTTGTTATGTTAAATAATTTTACACACTTATGAAAATAGTGATAAAAAAAACCCTTTAAAATATTTTCAGTTTACTTTTTTTACTGCTAAACAAGAACGTTAGCAAACGCAAAATAAAATACAATCATTTAAAACATATAATAACAACTAATAATCAGTTGATAGATATAAAACACTCAAAATAAATAATACATACTTACCTGTGAAAGGTTATACCATTTTTGGGGGGTATTTATATCGCAATGGTTTTTACTGCACAATGTTGTGACATATTTACTAAACAGTAATTGACATCAGCAGCAGCTGACATGTGGAGCATTCCAAGATGTCGGACACACCTACGTGCCTGGAGCACTTGAGGGCGGAATCTAGCTATAAATATCTATGGGCTAGACTAAAGATAATTATTAAAGTGGTTGGAAGAATAGAAAGATGAGCTCTAGTCATCAATGTGTTTATCCTAGGAATCTGTATTTCTCTTGTAGTTGTTCCTGAAAATCCTGCTGAAAAGAAGGATGCCAGAAGGAAAGAAAACAGCAATGGTCTCCAAATGAAATCAAAGCAGTAATGAGACACTTTAAAATCCACATCACACAAGGAAAACTTGCCACTAAAATGGAGTGCCAGCAGTGCAAAAATGCTGAACATCCTGCTTTGGCTAATCGCTCTTTACAAAATATCCGAGACTTTGTCAGGAATAGGGGTTTGACAGAGAAGAAAAAGAGACAGGCACAAAACATTTAGTGTTTTGATGGCATTGTTAATTTTTTGTTTTTGTTTTATATGCATGAGCAAGGTTAGACATTGTTAAGTGATATAATAAGCTTTGTTCATTAAGTTTATCAAAAGGTAAATGGTAAAGTGCTTTACCACAATGCATTTTAGCAATTTTGTATTTGAAAAAACACACATTAAACTTTGATTCTTCTAACCATGGAGTACTGTTTTATGTTCTCACACACACACACATATATACAACAAATGACCCAGTGACTTAGACTCGTTAAAGGTTTATTGTAAATTACATGTCGATTAGACAATTAATAAATAGGAATATTTAGACGATCGGATCGATCACATTGATGACGGGTTGTGTTTAACCGTTTATCCTCTAATCCTAACTGTTAGATCACTTTTGTCCTTATAATACTCAATGTTTTCATGTTTGTGTTTGTCTATTATAAGGACAAAAGTGATCTATGAGGGCAAACGGTTTAACACAAACACAAACACGAAAACATTGTGTATTATAAGCACAAAAGTGATCTATGAGGACAAACGGTTTAACACAAACACAAACACGAAAACATTGTGTATTATAAGGACAAAAGTGATCTATGAGGACAAACGGTTTAACACAAACACAAACACGAAAACATTGTGTATTATAAGGACAAAAGTGATCTATGAGGACAAACGGTTTAACACAAACACAAACACGAAAACATTGTGTATTATAAGGACAAAAGTGATCTATGAGGACAAACGGGTTTAACACAAACACAAACACGAAAACATTGTGTATTATAAGGACAAAAGTGATCTATGAGGACAAGCGGTTTAACACAAACACAAACACGAAAACATTGTGTATTATAAGCACAAAAGTGATCTATGAGGACAAACGGTTTAACACAAACACAAACACGAAAACATTGTGTATTATAAGCACAAAAGTGATCTATGAGGACAAACGGTTTAACACAAACACAAACACGAAAACATTGTGTATTATAAGGACAAAAGTGATCTATGAGGACAAACGGTTTAACACAAACACAAACACGAAAACATTGTGTATTATAAGGACAAAAGTGATCTATGAGGACAAACGGTTTAACACAAACACGAAAACATTGTGTATTATAAGGACAAAAGTGATCTATGAGGACAAACGGTTTAACACAAACACAAACACGAAAACATTGTATTATAAGGACAAAAGTGATCTATGAGGACAAACGGTTTAACACAAACACAAACACGAAAACATTGTGTATTATAAGGACAAAAGTGATCTATGAGGACAAACGGTTTAATACAAACACAAACATGAAAACATTGTGTTAAACCGTTTGTCCTCATAGATCACTTTTGTCCTTATAATACACAATGTTTTCATGTTTGTGTTAAACCGTTTGTCCTCATAGATCACTTTTGTGCTTATAATACACAATGTTTTCGTGTTTGTGTTAAACCGTTTGTCCTCATAGATCACTTTTGTGCTTATAATACACAATGTTTTCGTGTTTGTGTTTGTGTTAAACCGTTTGTCCTCATAGATCACTTTTGTGCTTATAATACACAATGTTTTCGTGTTTGTGTTAAACCGTTTGTCCTCATAGATCACTTTTGTCCTTATAATACATAATGTTTTCGTGTTTGTGTTAAACCGTTTGTCCTCATAGATCACTTTTGTCCTTATAATACACAATGTTTTCGTGTTTGTGTTAAACCGTTTGTCCTCATAGATCACTTTTGTGCTTATAATACACAATGTTTTCGTGTTTGTGTTAAAACCGCTTGTCCTCATAGATCACTTTTGTGCTTATAATACACAATGTTTTCGTGTTTGTGTTTGTGTTAAACCGTTTGTCCTCATAGATCACTTTTGTCCTTATAATACACAATGTTTTCGTGTTTGTGTTTGTGTTAAACCGCTTGTCCTCATAGATCACTTTTGTCCTTATAATACACAATGTTTTCGTGTTTGTGTTTGTGTTAAACCGTTTGTCCTCATAGATCACTTTTGTCCTTATAATACACAATGTTTTCGTGTTTGTGTTTGTGTTAAACCGCTTTGTCCTCATAGATCACTTTTGTCCTTATAATACACAATACATTTGTGTTCGCGTTTTTATGTTTTCAATTAAAGGTGTTCTTGGGGGTACATATACAAATATATGGCTTGGTTGTCCAAGGATAAGACATTGGAATACATAAAGCTCACACATTCACATTTAATGTAAAATTATTAAAAAGAAAATAATAACTCTTGATTCTGATTGAGGTAATTATTGCAGCATAAAATTTTTTTGCATTGAATTTCAATAGTTTTGGTTAAAGAGATGAGTCTGTAGCAGGGGTAGGAAAGTTCGGTCCTAGAGAGCCACTGTCCTGCAGAGTTTGACTCCAACCCTGAAAAACCCTAACCTGCCTGTGGCTTTAGTAATCCTGAAGACACTGATGAACTTGTTCAGGTTGGAGTAGGGTTTGATAAACAAATATCAGGTCAGCAATGTCATTTTAATACTCAATGACTTTATTTTGTGTATGTTTAGAAATGTCCTATTAATACATGAGTGTCCCTTTAATACACGGTAATGGCATGTGTGTGTGTGTTATAGCTACTGTCCTTATAATAATGGTTTGTGTCATAGGCGGGGCTTGCATGTAATTTTAACATGTCCTCATAATTGTGTATTTTGTCAGGTTGTTACATTATCACTTGTGTTGAGTGTAAACAAATTCTGAAGTGAAATCTGTGTTGTGTGGCTAAAATTAATTTTTTTGATATGCACCACAGCTCTGTAGAGCAAGTGGAAAGGGGTGTCCCCCTAATACAGCAAAAAACTGGTTTGGGCTGAAGTGTCCTTGTAATACACATAAACCCGTATGTGTGTGTGTGTGTGTGTGTGTCTGTTTCAATCATATTGTCCTCAAAATCATAGCCATAGTTTACTTCTGAAAATACTGACAGAGTACACTGTTATATTGACAACATAACTAAGCATAATCAATGCTAAGGACTTGTCATTTTGATGGCACTGTTCATTGAAATAAATACTTTTGAGATATGAACTAAAGATTTCGAGCAAGTTACAGGTGTTTGCAGGTAATCCATTGTGTGATGCTGTAAGTACAATTTTTTTTTTTTTAAATGCACTTACTGGTTTGCAAATCTTAAGGATGAAGAATAAATTATCCAAAGCGACTGACAAAAACTGTAAACTTAGCAGCTCAGAATTCTATATATTATATTCATTTAAGGCATTGTTAGTCTGATTAAACAAACAAGTGAGATTGTGAAAAGTGTTTTAAATGAATTTATGTTCTACAGTCCACAGAACCAAAAGTGGCCATACTTGAAAAACACCCACCTAAGAATACTAATGAGATCATGTTGGCTCTTGAAATGTGTGGGCTCATCATTTGCAGTTAGGTCACTTTCAGAGATGGGTGTCAGGTCATAAAAGTAGCTTTCTTCAGAAACTTCAGCACATTTACAAGCATTTTTTTAATATATTAGCTGGGGAGGATAGTGTGACATTGGACAAAAGGGAATAGTCTTCATCTTCCTCTCTCTATGCGTTCAGTGAAACAGTGCTGGATTGGCAGAGGGAGTGAGAAATGAAAGAGTCAAGAAAGAGCTGTCTCACTCAACATGCCGTTGCCGCTGTGAGGATCAGAGGAGACAGATTGACACGGGAATGAATCCGCCGCAGACGGCATGATTCCCTGAGGTCTTGTCAACAGCAGGATTAGACCCTCACTTCGCCTGCCGTTTCATGAAGCTTCTGAGGGGAAAAGAGGTAAATCGAGTGAGGGATGCCTTCCCAGTTCTGTCTGATTCCAAATAGGGCCCTTGACTCGACTGTGGCCCTGTACAGGGGCCACAAACACAGTCTTATCCTGTCATCGTTAATTGGCTGTCATACCTTTTTCCCAATGGCCCACTTGCTACCTTGTACATTTTTTGTATTTGGTACTTTTTTATTATATCAGAGTAGAAATGACATTCCTTTTTTATATGGTTTGAGTAGAACTATTTGAGTAGAGCTATTTGGTATCAACTTTCATGGGGAAAACAAACCCACTTGAAAGATGAAGTAAGGTCATGACAGACAAGAACCTGCCACAAGAATCACAGAGGGAATTTGAAGGAATTTTTCTATTATATTGTCTCATTCGCTTTCTTTCTATAATGAATGGCAAAACTCCACTGACTGCATAGATCGCTGTGGCTAAAACCTTTTTTTCTTTCTGTGATGGTGTCAAGAAGAGCTGGATCCAACAAAGCACAATTGTTATAAATTCAATTATATTTTCAATATCAATAATGTGTCTATTTGTTAAACTACAAACCCAAAGCTAAGAGAGAGCGGGGTAATATTAAAGAAAATAATTGCATAACTACTGATGACATATTTGCTTTGAGACCAAAAAAAAAGAAAAAAAGAGAAAGTCAAACAGCCTTTTTTGTTTGTGTCTCATAGCCAATTATGATGTGTCAAATTTGAATATTTAGAACTTTAAATGAGATTTGAATGCTGCCGTGGTGGGAAATAACATTTGCAGTGAATATCAGCTTAACGGAAAAAAGAGCAAATTCATTATTTACTCACCAACATGTCATTCCAAATCTGAAAGCTGTGATTGTTTCCATGGATCACAGAATGATTATTTTCAGTATCTTCATCCTGCTATTATCCATCTCTTCAAATCCAAAAAGGATTAAAAACACCATGAATGTTGTCCATATGATGTATTTGTTACATTTTAAGGGCCCTATTTTAACAATCTAAACACATGGTTTAAAGTGCACAGCGCAAATACACTTAGGGTCTGTCCGAATCGACTTTTGCTAGTTCAACGATGGGAAAAACGGCCGGCATTGCAAGGTGCATGGTCCAAAAAGGTCATCCCTATTCTCTTAATAAGTAATGGGTGTATTTTGGGCATAAGGTGCAATAAACCAATCAGAGTCTCAATTCTCATTCCCTTTAAAAATCAGTTGCGCTTGCACCATGGCGGATTCGCTATATACACTCACCTAAAGGATTATTATGGCTCGTTTCCACTGAGCGGTACGGTTCGGTATGGTACGGTACGGTACGTATTTATTTGCGTTTCCACTGTCAAAAGTTGTGACTGGTACCAAAATGCAGAACAGTACCGTACCACTTTTTTCGGTACCCTTCCGTTGGGGTACCTAGCACAGTGGTACGGTACTAAAGGGTGGAGCTAGACTCACTGCAGAACGCTGATTGGTTGACAGAGAATCGTCACTTGCACGTGCGACAGGGGGATCGACAACGTCAACCGATGCTTTCCGGCATACACCACGCCTATCAAAAAGGGTACTGTTGGCAGTGGAAACGCTCGCCGAATTCATGGTTACAGTCCCGAACCGTACTGTACTGTACCGTACCGCTCAGTGGAAACGAGCCATTAGGAACACTATACTAATGCTGTGTTTGACCCCCTTTCGCCTTCAGAACTGCCTTAATTCTACGTGGCATTGATTCAACAAGGTGCTGAAAGCATTCTTTAGAAATGTTGGCCCATACTGTATTGATAGGATAGCATCTTGATGGAGATTTGAGGGATGCACATCCAGGGCACGAAGCTCCCATTCCACCACACCCAAATATGCTCTATTGGGTTGAGATCTGGTGACTGTGGGGGCTAGCCTAGAAATCTAGACGCACCCTAGCGGCAGCAAATTTAATCTGCCCACGAGTGTTGTCTAGCAACTTTCAACACCCTTCTGAGCTGGAAAAGCCTAACTCTGGACGGGCCAATCACATCGTGTATAGAGTCGGTGGGCGGGCTTAACGTAATGACGGCAGAGTTGCGACGGTTCCTGCTGCTTGAAAACAAAGGAGATGGCGAAGGCTGGAGATGTTGGCGAACAGCGGTCTTTAGAATCTGCTTTGGCCGCGACTCTGAAAGATTTAAAGTTAAGCTTTTTGTTGAAAAAAGAGCAAATAACCGAGAGCTCTATCTACGTCAGCTTCTTCTTTGCTCTGGTTGGTTGTAGCACTATCCAATTGCGTGCAGAGGGAGTTTGAAAGACAGCCGTTTATCCCGCCTCTCGGATTGAGCCCTGCCAATGGTGAGTTTCCAGACCAAACATCTTGATGTGGGTCTGGCTTGTCAGGCTATGTGGGGGCCATTTTAGTACAGTGAACTCATTGTCATGTTCAAGAAACCAATTTGAAATGATTCGAGCTTTGTGACATGGTGCATTATCCTGCTGGAAGTAGCCATCAGAGGATGGGTACATGGTGGTCATAAAGGGATGGACGTGGTCAGAAACAATGCTCAGGTAGGCCGTGGCATTTAAACGATGCCCAATTGGCACTAAGGGGCCTAAAGTGTTCCAAGAAAACATCCCCACACCATTACACCACCACCACCAGCCTGCACAGTGGTAACAAGGCATGATGGATCCATGTTCTCATTCTGTTCACGCCAAATTCTGACTCATCAGATCAGGCAACATTGTTCCAGTCTTCAACTGTCCAATTTTGGTGAGCTCGTGCAAACTGTAGCCTCTTTTTCCTATTTGTAGTGGAGATGAGTGGTACCCGGTGGGGTCTTCTGCTTTTGTAGGCCATCCACCTCAAGGTTGTGTGTGTTGTGGCTTCACAAATACTTTGCTGCATACCTCGGTTATAACGAGTGGTTATTTCAGTCAAAGTTGCTCTTCTATCAGCTTGAATCAGACGGCCCATTCTCATCTGACCTCTAGCATCAACAAGGCATTTTCACCCACAGGACTGCCGCATAATGGATGTTTTTTTCCCTTTTCACACCATTCTTTGTAAACCCTAGACATGTTTGTGTGTGAAAATCCCAGTAACTGAGCAGATTGTGAAATACTCAGACCAGCCCGTCTGGCACAAACAACCATGCCACGCTCAAAATTGCTTAAATCACCTTTCTTTCCCATTCTGACATTCAGATTGGAGTTCAGGAGATTGTCTTGACCAGGACCACACCCCTAAATACATTGAAGCAACTGCCATGTGATTGGTTGATTAGATAATTGGATTAATGATAAATTGAACAGGTGTTCCTAATAATCCTTTAGGTGAGTGTACATGGCGGAATAGACACCCTAAACCTGACGAGTCAGTTTAAATACATGTGTGCTTTGCCACGATTGGTTAAATAAGTAGCCAATTTCATTCATCATTACTGCAAATCGGTAATGTGCACCCGCCTATAGGCACATATTACTAAACGCGCCCTTTAAATAACACAATAAATACTGTGCTATTGACTTTAGATCAGGTTTCAGTTGGTCAATGGTCAAGTCAAGTCAAGTCAAGTCAAGTCAAGTCAAGTCAAGTCAAGTCAAGTCAAGTCAACTTTATTTATATAGCGCTTTTAACAATGCAGTTTCAAAGCAGCTTCACAGTGTTAAACAGAAAAATAATGCAACAGAATATATTTCGATTATCATACAGTAACAATGTGGGCTTTAGATCAGTAATTAGATCGGTAATTTGGTCTATATGGTTAATTTAGTTTAATAATTAGATTTATTTTGAAATATATTTGAAAAATAGTTTTTCCCCAACTGAGCATGGCAATGGTGCAGTTGTTTTCAGTTGCTTCAAAATAGCAACACGCCAACAATGTGCCTGAACTTACCTTGTTTTCAGACCAGCACAAGTCGCATGGACTCATTTTATGGTGCTTTTTGTACTTGTTGCGGTGCCTGGCAACCACTAGTCACCAAATTCTTTAATGCAAAATAACATCATGAACATTGTTTAAAAGGATTTTCTTTTTGAGTTTGGAACAAGTCCCTGAAGTTCACTGCTTTCATTCCTGAAAAAATTCCTGCATTTTTTTATTTATTTTTTTCTGACCAAAATATATAATTGAAGTATACAGTATTTTAAATAGCATAGTTTAAAGGTGAAGTGTGTGATATTTATGAGGATCTATTGACCGAAATGCAATGTAACATAACTATGTTTTCAGTGGTGTATAAAGATAATGAACCGTTATCCTTTTATTACCTGAGCCATTAGAATGAGCCATTTCTATCTACATACACCGCTGGTACCCTTACAGTGAAGTCGCCATTTTGGGCTACCATGTTTCTACAGTAGCCCTAAACGGACAAACTGCTCTACAGAGCGCAAGATACTCCCTGCTGTCTGAGACGAGGACATATTTCTGCTGTGTCAGCCACCGTAGGGAGGGGTGAGCGGTGGGTGGTTACTAAAATGTACACAGTGCACCTTTAAGGAATTATTATATTTGTATTTCTAGTTAAAAATTATATTTTTAATTTAAAGCTTGACAAGCCAAAAATTAAGCGGGCAAGGGGCAAGAAAATAGATTTACTTAATAGAAACTTAAAATACCTTTTAGTCGAATGCAAATTAAACAAAAATCGAATAAAAAAAGTTTATTGTACTTTAAAAAATAAATAAATAAATAAATAGTGTACCTGCAATTGTAATTTTGGTATACGAAATTGATATACTTAGAGTCTGCTAAATTGTACTTAATGCACTTTAGTTATCCGGAAATAGTGCTGAGGTCCAACTAAATATATACTTAAGTATATTTCTGATTGCACTAAAATAGAACTATTGCAAGTATACTTTAGGTACACTTTAAATATCTTGCATTTAAATGATATATTACTGATATTATACAGAGAACATACTATCAGTACTAATAGTGACATTAAAACACATTTTAGGCTTAATATTAAGAAATGTGCAATAAAGACATACTCTTAGTAAACTTTAATTATAATATTTATATCAGTAAGTCTCAAGCGACATGTCAGTAAATATGTAAATGGATTTGTATACTTGGTATGAAATTTCAAATACATTTTGGCATAGGTTTTTTTTCACTAGGGAATGCTTCTCAAAAATATACTTTTTTAAAAATGCATTAGCAATTGGCCATTTATATATTTTAAATTATATATGAAAAAAAAAAAAAAAAAATATATATATATATATATATATATATATATATATATATATATATATATATATATATATATATATATATATATATACTTTGACCTTTTTCCCTAGAATATTAGACATGGTGTATACATTTCCTGCATATTTTCATATATAATTCATATTTGGCATTGTGAAGTTGGCTACAGTGTTATAACCCCAGCTTTCTTTCCACAGGGGCTCGCATGTGATGTCGCAGTGGCATACGGCTCTGATCAAACTAGTTAAAAAACATCTGCACACTCTCACCCATAAGGCACAACATACTAATTGCAATTTCAGGCCGTATGTTCATTTTCCTAATGCCACTAATCAATAGTTGTTTTTTCTTAAAGCACCAGATGTTGCTGGTAATCTTTAAACTGTTCTGTTTGGGTTGATACAATAAGAGTAATATCACAAGAAAAGATGAAAAGAAATTCCACTTGCACACAAATCCCAACTCTGTGACTTTTTTTCTTATTAATTACCAAATAAATAAATCAATATATCTTAATCAGTGTGCTTGTCATATATAACCTTCATATAAATGGCTGAAAATATACTAAGACGCAAGATATTAGCACTCATTGAAGCGAATATATTTTGAAATATGTTTTCTTTATACTGTATACTGTAATTCATTTAAAGATGGGCATATAAAAATTCTGAGATGTGTTTAATCACAGATTGAACATTTTAAAAAGATGATCATTCGTAGTGAACTGGATGCTAAAACAGCGCTATGCGATGCTGTCAGTGGGCTCAGTTTATTATTAGTATTTTCTAGTTTATAAAAGGTGATAATTGTGCCTATAAAATTGTTCAATAATTAAAATTAATTTTACATTACAAACAGCAAGCCTTCCAATATGAATCATGCAGTGCGTACTAGGTAATGGATTTGTAAATGCCTTTTGTTCTTTGCGACTGTAGAGAAATATCACACAATGTAGAGCTGAGGTGGAAAAAAACCCGGCAAAAACAGTCAAGTGTGTGCACTTGTAATTTCCGTAAATGTGCATGCATCTTCTCTAGCTTTTGTTAAATGTCCCTGTGTGTTATTCTGACAACAGCAACAGAAGCCCAGCAGATATGTCAAGTCAAACTGGGAAAGCCCACAACTCAGATGAGAGATTCTTGATGTGGCGTCGCTTATCATTGGGGTTTTGGAAGACCGCTGACTGCATCATGACACACAGCCTAATCCAATACTTTCAGACTTTGTCATTTCAATTGCCCTTCTCTGATAACAGCATCCATGCGTGGGCATCTCTCCCAGGCTCTCAGTGTATGACATTAATGCAGTGAGATGTGTCATACCTGCATGTTCAAAAAATATTGTGGGTGCAGTACATCCAGAGCTCTATGGACAGAAATCATGTTGCTTTGTTGATCACAGTGTATAATAAGACTTAAGTGTTATACTAGAATGATAACACCTTGTAATTGTCAGACGTTGTTACAGCTGTGGTTGCATGGTGATGAAGACAAAGGGGATGTTCCAGAATCTATATCAAAACACAGGATATCACAGAGAATAGATACCCACACATAAACACAAACAAGAAGCAACCCAAACGCATGAGTATTTATACACAATCCAAAAAAGGAACAGGTGAACAAAATGAACTAATCAATGAGTGACCATAGCAAATAATTTACACTGGGAACAGGAGCCAAACACAGAAAAGGCGCAGGAACTAAAGAAAACATAAACATAACATAACCGTTACTCATTCCTTGTGTTCTTGCGGATTCTTATGTTGACGTTTATAAGACACAGTTTATATTTTAAATCTGTTGTGTCTATCCTGTCACATTTCCTGCTTTTCTTCCTGCGTTTGATCCGTTTCCTAGCTTATTTATTATGTTTACCTGGTTATTTGCTTTCCAGTGTATATATATATAGCCTCTCTTTCATTTAGGGTATGTTTACAGTACAACAATGTATAAAAACAGAAATTTTTCCCTTTTGCATTTATCGCGTACAGAAACCATTGTCAAAACTTTCACGCGGATCCCCAAAAAGTATAAAAATGCTGTATTATTCATGCCGGGCCTGTAGTTGGCAATGTCACTTTGTAAAGAAACGACATGCCTAAAGACTGACCACGTAATATGCATGCGCATGACGTCACCGTTTTCACAAATGGTGTCATTTTCAAAAACTTGCACTGTGAAACCAGATTAGAAATATACAGATTGTTTCAAAGCAGCTTTAGTTCTTAATTAAGTTCAGTGATGCAGGTAGATCGATATTGTTTAATATTTAGTGTTCCCCAATTAAGCAAGCCAAAGGCGACAGTGGCAAGGAACCAACACTCCATCAGGTGACAAAACGGAGAAAAAAGCTTGGGAGAAACCAGGCATAGTTCTCTTCTGCTCATCGAACGATCAGTTACAGGCAACATTACAGGTAAGACGTCAGATTGGAACAATATTTATCCAGTTCCATCTGGTTGTTGTGTAAATAAACGACCAAAATGCATAAAAGGTTTTATGTTTTTAGTTAAAGGCGGTGCATGTAAATGGCCACTTAGTTTATTGTCGGTGATTGTCCTTGTTTGCAAAGCTGTTACGTTTCTGGTTTCCATTGGGTTTTGTTCTTCTTTTTAGATTATCTTGCTGTTTAATAAAAAGCACCTCAACTACTCCTTCATCCACTGCTATGTCACGGTATTATTACCTATGTGTAATGTCAATCGCGTGAAGCTGGTATTTTTCAGTTGATAACCATATACTATGTGTATTCACATCTAAACATTCATGAATGCACGCATCAGATATGGTAAACGGAAGCTCAAGGATGCTTGCTTGAAGTGCGAGGACCAATGAGGTTCATTCTTGCGTTAAACAGCACATTTGATCTTCCACAAGACAGGTTTGTTCCCCACATCAAGCATGTACGGTCGAGCTTCTGTTTATGTTCGCCGATCATTGTTTATATGCAAATAAACGCCTAAATTCAATATATTCATCATATAAAGCTATTGCATTTCTTCAGAAAATTTGGACCTGATTTCATTTAAAATACCTTCATTTGTTTTTCAAAGATAAACAAAAGTCTTACGTGTTTGGAATGACAAGTCCATTTGTATTTGTAAAGCACATTACACATTATTTCAAAGCGTCTTTAATACTTATAATGCCTAAATTGTCCACATTTAGCAGTTTCGAGCTGGGAATAGGATAGTTTGCATATGAATATGTAAAGTTTGAAAGGTATGAAATCAGTTTTGTTTAATTTATATTACTTTTTGGTGATGTGCATCACTGCCATGGTTAAATGACACATATAAACTGTGGAGTTTAAGATTTTGGTTATATTTCACAAGTAATTTAAATAGAAAGTTCATTTAAAGTCATGCTATAATATAGTACATAACAGTTGGCTGCAGTTGACAACTGTGTTGCATTAATTTCTGTTGAGTTTCTAACAAACAAACTGAAAGAGCCTGTTTATATAGTTAATCCTGCCAATCCGAGTCTTACAAGTACATTTCTCCCACTCTGGCAAGCCATCAGCCTGTTTGCCAACATACACTGATCGCTTTCCCCTCTAATATTGATTTTCGGCAACTTAGCTTCTCTGAGAAAGAAATCTCCCGATCTCTCTTGTGCACTTTTGTTTCAGTGCCTTTAACTATGGCCACTATTTCATTTGATTTATTTCCTGTTGATCTCTGTTGTCCCACAATCTTTAAGATGAGTGTTTTGTAACTTTATGTCAAGCTTTCCAGCATGTGATATTTGACAAAAAATAAATGTTTCCACTAGATGAATCATGTATTTCACTCTCAAAACTAGAATTGTATTAATCGGAAGTGCTCTGAATTATATTTGTATGTTTCATTCAAAAATCAACATAATTTCTTAAAGAAATTAAATAAATAATGAGACCATTTTTGACATATAGTAAAACAGTATAGATATGAAGAGCACAGCTGAGATATTTTAGTCCATGTTGAGATCTCAGATTTTTTTCATTTCATGTTGGCAATTCTGAGCACAGTTTGCGACCTGCGTTTCCCCACTCAAAGCAAACCATTTACCTCATTAACCTGTCTGAATAATGAATATAAATGATGAATAATGAATTATTTTTCACTTGTATTTTCAGAAATGGTGTGTGTGTGAGTGTGTGTGTGTGTGTGTGTGTGTGTGTGTGTGTGTGTGTGTGTGTGTGTGTGTGTGTGTGTGTGTGTGTGTGTGTGTGTGTGTGTGTGTGTGTGTGAGTGGATTGGTAATCCCTACATTATGGGGACAAAATGTCCCCACAAAGATGGCAATATCCAAAATCCTTGTCCTTGTAGGGACATTTTTTGGTCCCCATGAGGAAAACATCTTATAAATCACAATAAGTGATGTTTTTTGAAAATGTAAAAAGCATGTCTCCTGTGATGGGTAGGTTTAGGGGCAGGGGCAGTGTAGGGGGATAGAATATACGGTTTGTACAGTATACAATGCATTACGCCTATGGAATGTCCCCATAAAACATGGAAACACAACATGTGTGTGTGTGTGTGTGTGTGTGTGTGTGTGTGTGTGTGTGTGTGTGTGTCCTTGTTCGGTTGTACGGTAAAAAAAAAACATTACGCCTATGAAATTTCCCTGGTTTTCCTGGGTGCCCTTACTACTAGAGGTGGTGAACAGTCAGCCAATCAGATTAGAGCTTGCCAGATCGAGTGATGTTGTGTGTCTACTGTATGAGCATCATCAAATGGACAGTGGGCTATCTGAGGCTGAGATTACCGCCACAGCAAGAATGTATGTTAATGTACAACGGGACCAAGAATTCACTTTTTTTTGTGATAGTGACCCAGCGGCCTCGGACAGCTTGGTGCTTTCATCAGTAGTTCAAACATGCTCATCTTCTTTTCGCAGATCAAAACCGGCAGGACCAGTCCCATCGGATCAATGTCACACCTGTGTGCCTCTCTCTCTCTCTATCTCTCCCTCTCTCTCCATCTGCTCCGGCAAGGCCAGCCGCTGTCAGAAGGGACGATCTGTTGGCCCTATTCCTCGCCTCCCATTCCCCCTCACCCTGTCACATCCTGTTTCCCTCACGGTTGATCAAAAGAACCCCAACGTCAGCGTACAACACAACCCCCAATCTGTGCCGTGATATCCACCCGCAGCCAAATGGTGGCCCAATGTCATCCCATCATGACCGCCAACGGTTTGCACCGAATGCTTAGTATAGTCACTGCACACCTCGGAAACCCCAACCCAGATGATGCTTGCTTCAGTAACATGATGTGAGACTGTGTGTACTGAGGAGATATGAAACACATTTTAAAATACATTTTAAAGGTTACACAAAAAAATATTTAAAAAATGTTCCTCCTGCAATCCAAATAATTTCCTTGTGGAAAAGAGTACGGAAATAATATACTTTAAAAGAAGTGTTTTATTTGTAATTGCATATACATACATACACACATACTATATATATATTTCTGTTGTCTTTAAAATGTGGATAAAATGTACTGCCAAATGTACTATCATGGATTGACGGTAAAGTAAAATATTTAATGTAATTTGGTAACACTTTATAATAAAGTTCCATTCTGAGTCACTTATAAGTTATTAGTTAATGATAAACTAATAATTTACAAAACATGACTACATTCATAAATGATTAATAAGTGGTATGCTAATGATTTTCTAATGTCTTGTAAGTTATCTTAAAAAATAATCATGAAATTAATCAAACAGATCAATAGTAGATGGTTGATAAGTTATTAGTTGATACATTATTTATCACTTATAATTAAATCATTGAAGAATTTGACAAAATTGTTTTAGTATCATTATCTCAAAATACAATGGTTAATCATGAACAAAGCCATTAGTAAATGATCAGTATATTTTTTTTATGGATGTATCTTTAAGTTGTAAGCTGATCTGTGTTCAAAAGCACAAACATGCAGGTAAGTAGTATTTGGAAGAGTAATTTATTAGTTTTCAAGGGGATTAACATTTATAAATGACTTCCAGTACACTTGTGTTCTGTGTGGAGTGTGTGGGATCTAGTGATAACGTGAACCTCGAAACCGGTTTTACCATCCTCTGAAGCTCACATGCAGGTGCACGGCGTTTAAAGAATCCGTGTGTGTCAGAGAAGACAGCTGTCTGTACCCTCAGCAGTCAGCACTTACACTGCAGTACTCACTACACAGTGTTCAACACCTGTTATAGATTATGCGTAAACGCATGAACAAATCATTTACAAAGCTTTCTGCATCCCCTAATCTAGTGTAAACAATTCATCACTTGTAAATGTGTTACATATCATTTGTAGATATTTCTTACCTGTTACAAATGATGTGTAAAGTCATTTACAACACTTTTGGCGTCCCTTAATCTAAAATCTAAACTATTTGGTCCAATGAATACAGGAGATGAAGCAGATCTAAGTGCAGGAGTTTAATGAAAATGCAAACATAACAAAAACCAGGAAACACAAGGAGCATAGTGAACACATACACGAAGGGAACACCAAACGACTGACAAAGCACAAGAGAAACACAAGGGCTATATATACACGGGGGCAAACAAGCTTAACAAGATAACAAATTAACAAGACACACCTGGAGAGGGTAATCAACAGCGGAAAATTACAGAGGACTACAACATGGCCACACAGGACAGGAAGTAACATAAAAGTCCAGCCTACCACTATTAATAATTCATGAACGTATTAACTAATAATTTATAAATGACTTCTAACTGAATTAACAACACATTCATAAAATGTTAACACTTATTAATCATTTATGAATGTATAGGGGAGGGCACAACCTAACGCAGGGTTAGTTGTAAAACGCATGGTTTAAAACGTTCCACACATGCCAGGATGACGAAACTTTAGTTGCCATAACAAAATTATTTAGAGAAAAAATTCTTTGGAAGATATCACTGAACATTTATTTAACCATAGCAAAAGTACATTTCTTACTTAAGTTAATTTTTCATCTTTTTTGTTTTTTGTGTTTATTTAAATAAGACAAATCTGATATTATTGTAATCTTATATCTGTTATTTAACAGTTGAGATCGTTCTTTAATGCTGATCTAACCAGCTGAAGACACGAGCTTGGTTTAAATTGTGCAGATGGGGTGTGATGAACACTGTGTTACAATGAGAACCTATTAGAACTACGCTATTATATTCTATACTTTTATTAATTCTTTTGAGAAACCATGAGAAAAGGTTGACTAATGACTGAGAGTCAATGTTCAGAAATTATTAATTATTATTATGTTTTAAACTATGCTGTATAGCTGTATGTAGCTATGTGTTTGTTGTCAAACTCCAAAATGTGTATATTTTAATGATTAAAAAAGGCCATTATTTTATTTTAAAAAGTTAATAACTGTATTTTATTGACAAAATATTTTAGTTTGTTTGGATATTATTATTATTATAATTGTTTTATTATTAGTATTTATTATTATATCAGGTAACATTTTAACATATCTATCATGTGGTCATGTTACAATGTGCCCCTATGGGGCATGTTGTCACATTTCACTTCCATTTTTTCGGGGTAAATCAAGAAAAAAGTATACACTGTATTAATGAAACAAAACCACATAATTGTACTACACATGTGTGAAATTAATGTGTGAAAAAAAAAAAATGGATTTGCACAAACTGAGAAAGTCAAAAAGTTTTAGGTTGTGCCCCGCTCTCCCCTAGTCATGTGTTGTGAATGATTAGTTCATCATTAACTAATAACTTATAAGTGGCTCATAACAGTAAAGCGTTATCATGTTGGTCAACGCATCAAAATAAATTTACTTTAAATCACAACAAAAGATCATTAAAACATAATGATTCGAAATGTACTTTATTACAAAGTGCACTATTTAAAACAGGTCTTAAGTGTGTTAAGAAACATCATCATAAGCATACTCTCTTAAAGTACATTGTGACCTTTTATTTCATTAATAGTATATTAACTGTAAAGGACAGTTTTAAAAATATATATTATTTTACTATCTTTTTTGGCACACAGATAGATATACTTTTTGAAATACACTACAAGTGCACTATCAATAAAATTAAGTGCACTTTTTTTGTTTGTTTTTTTTTTACATTCTGTGTCCCGCAAAATAAAGGCACGCCGATTTAAAACAACGCAAGAGTGAGTAAATGATGACCGAAATGTTTGGGTGATTTTTTTTTCATTAAAGTCTAATTAATTACTGACTGAAGATACTTAGTAAGAACACCTAGTTCATATTTCTAAAAAATAGACTAGGCTATAATTAGTTGGCTTGTGTTTAGTCTGGCCGCTGTACTTATGGCAGCAGTGTGCTTTCTTGCTGTTGCCAGCATGGGTTGTATGAATAGCAGAAGATGTTTGTGCAGGTTTTTGGCCTTGAGCTCACACAAAAAGCCAACTGCCCTTGGTAGTGTGGATCAGGACTCAGAATGGCTCCTATCTCTCCTGCACACAAGCTGTCCAGTTTGGCTGTTCTCATTCCCAGTAACAGTTTATGTCCCAGTTTGGCACAAGAAACTGAATTATTTCTGTGTTCATTCTTTTAAAGCCAGCAATACACTGCCCAGTGTTTCCCTTTTCAACCCTTGTTGGCAGGTGATAATGAAAAACATACTTTTTTTTCAAAGCTGTGTGCAACATTAAATAATTAGTTCACTAAAACTAAGATATAATTTACTCACCCACATGTTGCATATCCGTATCATTTTCTTTGCTAGCTTTATGTGAGGAACAGACTGAAATAGAAGCCATTACTCGCTGCAAATGGAGTGAATTTATTAGAGAAGCATCTACAATAGCTGTCGATATCTGATTGTGTTCCACTGATACAATAATGGTGAATGTTCGAGCGGATGTTAAAATCATGTTTGTGTAGAGCAGTACAGGCATTAGACCTTCCTGTGGGATTCTGGTTTGATTATGTTCTATATCGCAGCTCTCCATCAGAGCATTTAGGATTATTATTGATAGAGCTGTCAGGGTATGTTCACGGTATCTCTCACATTGGTGATCTAGCATTTCTAAATCTCAGCGCAATTTATAAACCTTACTTGTTTGATTCTTACTACTTTAGCTGAATATTTACAAAAAAATGAAACAGTATAGGTCAGCATTTTAAATAATTGTTTTAGGCTATTTTGGGGGGAAATTAAGTTCTAAAAGCTCAAACTAAATCTTTGTGTCCTGAAACGTATTACATCTCACATCCAGGATGTAGGTTTTCATGCAATGGCCTACATCAACCTTTCCAGTGAATCTCATTGGACCAATGGAAGGTTATGCAAATGTTTATTCAACAAATCAAAATGATTCTTCTTCTTCTCAAATTGTAGCCCATAGCACTGTTTGTGGAAAATATTATTTGGCACACAGATAGACAAAAGTCTGACCAAATGTCCAAGTTTCCAGTCATGTTTATGCTGATAACATTTGAATTATAAGGGCTAGAACAAAATGATGTTGTCCTCTGATTCCTTGGCTCAAGACGATTCAATTGTACCCATTTTCCGAACTATTTCGAATTCTTCCAAGACGGTTGTTCTGATTTCACCAAAATTGGCTCACATCACCAAAATTGGCTCACATCATCTTCAGATTGTGGTGGCAAAAAGTTAATAAAAGCGTTTAGATGAACTCATGCTTGTCGGAAGCAAAAAACAAAAAAAATACTGGTGCCTTTTAATTAAACAATTGCTTTTATAGCCTAAAACGGTTACCACATACCTGGCAAGGTTTCTCAAAACACAGCAACAAAATAAAGTCTATAAAGTTGTTTCAAACAAATAATCTTCCTTCCTCTGCCAAGCAGTTTAGAAAACTGTTAGTATTATAACAAAGTGTAGTGTAACTGTAATTAAAGGATTAGTTCACATCAAAATGAAAATTGGTAATTTGCTCACCCCCATCTCATCCAAGAAGTCGAAAAAAAAACATTCCAGGATTTTTCTCCACATAAAGGACTTCAATGGCAACCAACGGGTTGAAGGGTTTTGTTTCGAAGCCCTTTGAAACTGCATTGATTTTAGTTTGACACAAAAAAATTTGTGTCAAACTAAATATGCAGGGCTGGTGGTACTTCAGGACAGGTTTGAGAACAACTGTTAGGGCATTCCATAAAGGGATAGTTCACCCAAAAATTTAAATTAGCCCATGATTTACTCATCTTATAGGTGTATATGACATTCTTCTTTCAGACGAAAGTTACAGTATATTAACAAATTTCCTGGTTCTACACTGGAACGCCAGTCTCATGAACGTGCGTACGACAGTAAATGGAAGTTAGAGATTACAGTTTGTAAAGTTGTAAATATGGATATTTTTCTCACACAAAGGCATTGTGTGTTAAAATTTCTGTCTGCCATTTTGAAGTCGAAAACCTACTTTTTCTATCTCCTCCTAGACCATTGGTCGGATTTTCATGAAAATTGGCTCAGATAAACATGGATGGATGGATGGATGGACGGAGGGATGGATGGGAGCAAGTGAGTGAGTGACAGACACGTTTCACTTCAGATGGCTGTGTGGATTACTTTTACTACTCTTGATAAAGAGTAGGGGTGTAACCCCGGCATCCTGGCCAAATTTGCCCATTGGCCCCTGTCCATCATGGCCTCCAACTCATCCCCATATATATATATATATATATATATATATATATATATATATATATATATATATATATATATATATATATATATATATATATATATATATATATATATATATATATATATATATATATATATATATATATATATATATATATATATATATATATATGTATATATATATATATATATACAATTGATTCATCACTCTGTCTCCTCTCCACCAATCAGCTGGTGTGTGGTGAGCGTTCTGGCGCAATATGGCTGCCGTCGCATCATCCAGGTGGATGCTGCACATTGGTGGTGGCTGAGGAGATTCCCCCCTTCTATATGTAAAGCGCTTTGAGTACCTTGAAAAGCGCTATATAAATGTAACAAATTATTATTATTATTATTATAATGGATAGATGCACTTTTATGGACTTCAAAACAGAAACAGCCATTCACTGCCATTATAAAGCTTGGAAAAGCGAGTATTTTTTAAATTATTATTTAACTCCTATTGTGTTCGTCTTAAATAAGAATGTCATAAATGACTTGAGGGTGAGTAAATCATGGGCTAGTTTTACTTTTTTTGGTGAACTATCCCTTTAAGTGTCCTGTAATGGATTTGACTGACAACGCTTTTAAAATTACACAGACATAAGCACTGAGTTAGAGATGGTAAAAGTGAGTGGGTCCAATATCATTGGTCTTAAAAAGTAGGTGGGTCTTATCCCACCCACATACAATGGTTCCAACTGTTCTTGAATGACTTGCAAACGAAGAGCATGTGAAAATAGATGCAAGGCGATATCCACACAATGCTTTAGTGTATTGAGATCTATGTATGTCATCACAAGCATGACTTGATGCTACTTGAAGCATTTTTGCACAGCACCACCGACTACTCAAGAGATATGAAAAATGTATGCATATAACTTCTGAATGGTTTATATATAAAAAAATCATTCAGTTCAGCATACCAAGTCGAATAACACCCAGTTATCTCATGTCGGCCATTTTGGGGTCAGCCATTTTTTATTTTGCCATAAAATGCTGTAGTTTATGATCGCATCGTATTGTTGATACAAAAAAAATAATTAAATAATGATATAACAATGATACAATTATGCCATTTTCATGAAAATTGCCTCAGATATGGATGGATGGATGCATGGATGCAAGTGAGTTAGTGAGTGAGTGACAGACACAAGTTCATATTTTAAAGACACCTATTAAAATGAGACCCTGCTCATTATTTTCCTTTTTGCTGCTTGAAGTTGCAGCATTTTGTATTTTGTGATTACACCCATTCTACGTTAATGATCAACAGGTTAACCATAGATCAACTTCATCAAAATGTAAATATAATCATCAGTATAGATCCTCAAGACGTCAAACAATAACTTTAACACTGTAAAAATAGGAATGCAGAAAATGAACCTGGAAGATGTAAAGGTCTTTTAGAACAGTACGGAATTATTCAAATGAGAAGGATAGGCAAACAAAACTGTAACACTGCTGACATATGCAGTCGCAATATACAAGAAAAAATGATTACAGACTTATAGAAGGGAGTGCTGTGTGTGAGCGAGGGGGATGTGTTTTACAGCTCTGAGCCTCATTAATCATATTTAAGTGAATGAAATGATATTTTCATGGTGGTGATTATGTCATAGTATCTGGTTTAATTGATTAATGTGATCATGACAGAGCAATTCTTTAGATGTCAAATACTAAAATCCTTCTTAACATTGTTGATGAACATCTTCATTGTAAAAATGCATATACTTATTTTTTTTTTTTCTTTGTTAAACAAGACCCCATATGTACACTAGATTAAAATTACTTTTAAAGGGCAATTACTTCCACAATCATGAAAAGTGTTAATTACAGAATTACATGTTATATTTATAATGTTTTTTTTTTTTTCACTCAGCAGTTGAGAGAGATGTCCGTTGTCTGCATGCATTATCAGAGGCCTTAAAATCAGTAATGGCCACCAGTCCTAATGCGTTTAAAGCAGTCTGACGCTCAAAAATATGTCATATTTCTATACAAGTTATGTTATAAAATGTATAATTCTTAGCTCTCCCAGTTCACTTGTGTATGTGTGGGGTTTAAGGCATGGGAATCATCTCTAAATATGAAACACACAAACCTATATAAATGTTGTTCCATTCTATACATATCTGTTTTCAAATCTTTAATCATTTTGTTTTGCAAAAATCATGTACCGTAAATTTGTATAATTAAAAGCAAAGCCGAGTATCTAAAGTATCACATAAAGCAAGTATCAAATAAATTGCTTGTGAAGTTCTTAATTTGTTAGTTGTGTTGGAAAAATATTCTGCTAATTGACTAATTGTAAACCAAGACACTAGCCCTAGCCCATATCTATATTTAAACATAGACAATTCTGCATAAGGTGTATATGTAAGAATACAGACAAAGTAAGAAACTGACAAATACACTTATTTATTAAAAAGCTATTTTTGTTTGACATTTGGAGACTTTTCATTGTCTAATTTTAATCAAACGCCTTAAAGTGTTACGGAATATATACTCAGAACACAAAGAGGAATGTTGAACAGAGTTTATTTGAGACAGCACGGAGCAAGGGGAAATAACAACAGGTGAGTATACACTCAATGAAGACTTGATGTCCAGGACGTGAGAGTGATGGAATGTCTTTTTCTTACAGGTGCAGGGACTTGAGAGATTCAGTGAAGCGGAGACCAGGTTGGATGCACACACCTTGTTTTCATACAATAGATCGTGGAGACTGAAGGTCTCCTATTTAGCTAATAATAGTAACCACTGTAAATAACAAGCAGTTCTTGGAGGTAAACGTAGGCGACTATAAGTAGTCTGTGTTGCATGAATGAGACCGGACCAAGAACTGAGGTGAGGTGTGTGCTTAAATAGGATTGCTGATGAAGGTACAGACGAGGTGCAGGCGTGTGTGATAATGAAGTACAGTACATGTAAATGGACTGCATTTATATAGCGCTTTTAACAGACTCATGGCCATCCAAAGCGCTTTACATGTTGCCTCACATTCACCCATTCACTCACTCATTCATACACTGACGGCGGTGTCAGCCATGCAAGGCGCCATCCAGCCTGGGGAGCAGCCGGGGTTATGTGTCTTGCTCATGGACACCTCGAGACTTGGTCAGGTGGAACCGGGGACCGAACCACCAACCTTCCGGTTTGTAGACAAACTACATGAGCCACTGCCGCCCCATGTGAGAGTCAAGGAGGATGCTGGGAAGTGAAGTGCAGAAGTGACAAGTGACCATGTGACTGTAGAATAAAGTCCCCTGTCAATCATTTTATTCTTTAAAACTCATCTTTATCTGCCAAAATGACATATTTAAACTTTTTTTTCTGTGAAAAAAACAAAAACAAATCTTTGTGCCTTAAAATAGCTTGAATGTAACTCTACACCCTTGCTTCATTTAGTATACAGTCCCTGAAAAAAAGTTGTGTCGCTTATCTATTTTGTAGAAACACCTGCTATTAACCTGACTTTAAATTCATCAATTGGTGTTAGAAATAGCTCATATGAAAAGCTAAAACCCCCCTAAATGGTGTTTAATGCACTGAAAAAAGATTTATCATTTAATCAAGACAGAAAGGTCAAATTTTGGCAAGACAAAAGTTTTGTCGCCTATACAGAAATTGAACAAATTTACTGCAAATACAAAAATATGTCAGCAAATTAAGTAGTGGTGCTGTGAGATCCAAATTTAATATCTTGTATGACTTCCATGAGCTTGAAGGACTGCATCCATGCGGTTTGGCAAGGACTCATCAATTTATTGATGAAGTCATCAGGAATAGCAAAGAAAGCAGTCTTGCATGCCTCCCAGAGTTCATCAATATTCTTTGGTTTCGTCTTCCATGCTTCCTCTTTCATCCTACCCCACATATGCTCAATGATGTTCATGTCTGGTGACTGGGCTGGCCAATCCTGGAGCAACTTGATCTTCTTCGCCTTGAGGAACTTTGATGTGGAGATGGAAGAATGCGATGGAGCACCATCCTGCTGCAGAATTTGGCCTCTTTTATGGTTGGGAATATAAGAGGTATAATATGTCTTGGTATTTTAGACTATTGAAGTTGCCTTCCACCCTAGTTGCAGGACTTTTCTCCACTTCTTGTAAGGCCATTTTATTCCAAAACAGTTTATCATCACCATCAAGGTCAGGCTGGCGATGTGACGTAATTGAACTGGTCAAGAATGAGCCATGTACTTTCCGCTCTCAATGTTTTTTAAATAAATAATGTAAAGCAATACTTTAGCCTACTTCACCTGCAAGGCTGCAAACCTCCCGCGAGTGAGCCAGCGTCAGCCAGACGAGTATCGTCATCACCTCTGCCTCTGATTGGCTGCATGCATTGAGCAACACAATCTGATTGGTCACAGACCAATTGAAGAGACATTTGAATTCGATAAGACTCAACTCATATTTCCTTGCATTGTATTTTAAGTGCTGTTGGTAAACCTGTTAAAGGATTAGTTCACTTTAAAAAAACTTTTGCTGATAATTTACTCACCCCCATGTCATCCAAGATGTCCATGTCTTTCTTTCTGCAGTCGAAAAGAAATTAAGGTTTTTGATGCAAACATTTCTCCTTATAATGGAGGCAATAGACCCCAAACGGTTACAGGTCCGAATGACAGCTTTCAGTGCAGCTTCAAAGGGTTTTAAACCATACCAGATGATGAATAAGGGTCTTATCTAGCCAAATGATCAGTTTCTGAGAGAAACCGAGCACTATTTATGCTATAATTTGACTAATCCTTTAAGTGTCACCCCATTTTTGAAAATATACATGAAAATGCACTATCCAAACTTAAATATTTGCAATTCAAGAATGCTTTGGAGTATAGGCATACGTTTGGTCTCATTTGAAAGAGGACAGTCAGCAGATTATTGCTTAAGTGAAATCAGTTCAAAAATAAAAGTATGAAAAAGTTATGGAAGTTTAAATTTACTAAAAATCAAATTTACTGTACTAAATTTTTATATATATAAAATATTTTTATATAAAATATATATGTTACAGAGTTCTGTGTACACTAAAATTTGTATCAAATTAAAGCCATATGTCTAATCAATTTATGTTCCAAATTTGAAGTTGATATCACAAAAATTGAAGTTCCCATGAGATTTTGTTTTGGCACTGTACCACAAATAGCCACCGGGTTTCATTGAAATTCCATTGATTTTTTTAATGCAATCTCATGTAACAAATCTATTTATTTTTGTCCAAATATCACAAAACAGTTGGCAGATATAGAACCGTGAGGCTCAGACATTTCCGATGATATGTGTTTTGTCAAGATTAAAAAAGTTTTTATTATAAAATAAATTAAAATAATAGTTAAAAAAATGTTGTAATATGAAACATGACAACCCCACTAGGGAGGAGCCCGCTATAAAAAATTTAGAGTACCGTTTCCATGGTAATGCAAGGTCCGATTTCAAAACCGATTTCACAGGTTGAATCTCAAGTTTGTAAGCTTTCAAATTATATATAGTTTTTCAACATTAAATCAGGATAAATATAGGATATAATTGTTATAAACATGCAGTGGCAAATGCATGTTTACTGTCCAGTGACAGTTAACAGTTAATAAAGATGTGTGTGTAAAATTGTAACACGATTCTTCTCTGCCACTGTAAACTTATTAAACATATTTACACTTAAATCACAACTAAAGTAGGGCATATAAATGCATATAAATGGGCTTTTAGTGCTTTAGTCATAATTTAACACTTAAGCATGAAAAAATAACCTTAAACATTATTTAACTTTAAATATTCTACAGCTCAATGATATTAATTATGTTTTTTTTTTTAATGCTTTTAGTGCATTGTTAATTTGTTACAATGACAATTTTGAGCATAAAGTTTAAAATATACAAACAATATATTTTACAGCAATGTTCAAATAAGTACACTTTACAAAAGTACACAGAACTTTCATTTAAAGTATATTTTTAGTAAATATATTTTTAATGATATTAATGATGTATTTTTTAAATATGCTTTTAGTGCATTGTTAATTTGTTACAATGACAATTTTGAACATACAGTTTAAAATATACAAAACATATATTTTAAAGTAATATTCAAATAAGTACACTTTACAAAAGTACATATAACTTTTATTTAAAGTATATTTTTAGAAAATATACTAAAATACAATTATTTTAAAGTGTGTTAAAAGTTGTATCGTGAAAATATGATGCTAATATACTTTGTATATATTTAGAGATGGTACAATTTTTGGAAAACATTTTTTGGAAAAGAGAATATATTTGAAATACTGTCACGTTATACAAGGGACAAACAGGTGCGAGGACTCAAGTGCAGTATGACGGTGATTTATTATAAAATAAAACATAAACACAAACCAAAAACCCATAATGGGGCAAAACACATACTCAAAAGACACAAATAAACTCAAACACATACCAACAGGGAAATCACTGGGAACCGGGTGACGTAGACATTACAACGATCCGACCAGGACTGACAAACACAAGGAGTATAATAAAGGGGAGAAATCAAGCTGGGAATGAGGGAACACAGGTGGGGCAAATTAAACCAATAGCGAGATAACAAGGGGGTGGGATCAACAATGACAGAGCACATGGCCTAACATGACAAAACACCACATGTGCAACACGAGACAGGACAGCCATGTGACATTACCCCCTCCCTACGGAGCGGCTACCACACGCTCCACTAGCCCATGGTGGGGCGGGAAAGACGGACCAGGGCGGGATGGGAAGGACGGACCAGGGCGGGATGGGAGGGACGGACCAGGGCGGCACGGGGCGGACCAGGCGGCACGGGGACAGACCAGAGAGGAACAGACAAGGGAGGGGAAAACAAGGGAGGGACGGGAAAACAAAAAGTTCAGCCGGCACAGAATCCACCGGAAACGGGACCACCGGCTCAGGGTCCACCGGCACAGGGTCCACCGGCTCAGGGTCCACCGGCTCAGGGTCCACCGGCTCAGGGTCCACCGGCTCAGGGTCCACCGGCTCAGGGTCCACCGGCTCAGGGTCCACCGGCTCAGGGTCCACCGACTCAGGGTCCACCGACTCAGGGTCCACCGACTCAGGGTCCACCGACTCAGGGTCCACCGACTCAGGGTCCACCGACTCAGGGTCCACCGGCTCAGGGTCCACCGGCTCAGGGTCCACCGGCTCAGGGTCCACCGGCTCAGGGTCCACCGGCTCAGGGTCCACCGGCTCAGGGTCCACCGGCTCAGGGTCCACCGACTCAGGGTCCACCGACTCAGGGTCCACGAACTGCCTCTGGGGCTCGGAGAAAGTCCTGTTCTTCTCCCAAGCCCTCCAGACGGCCACCATAAAATATCCTGTCACAGCCCTCCAGGCCATGTCCGGACTCGGGACCACCGGATCAGGAATCCCCGGAACACGATCCACCGGAACTGGGACCACCGGAACACGATCCACAGGGACTAGGACCACCGGAACAGGATCCACCGGAACTGGGACCACTGGAACACGATCCACCGAGAACACCGGAACACGATCCACCGGGACTGGGACCCCCGGAACACGATCCACCGGAACATGATCCACCGGGACTGGGACCACCGGAACACGATCCACCGGAACTGGGTCCACCGGCACAGGGACCACCGGAACAGGGACCACCAGACTTCCTCCTCCCGAAGACGGATCCTCCTCAGCGGAGGGGTCCATTGAAGTGGTCCTGTTCTTCCTCCTCCTTTTCCGTTTCATCGGAGGACTGGGGCCTCCACTGACTGTAGATGGAAGGAACAGTCAGTGGGCTGGGATTCTGCGAGATGTTGTGGCTCACCAAGATGGTAGAGGTGGTAGACAAAGTCCCAGAATCCCAATCTCCCCCGGGCTGAGAGGCATATCAAGACAGATATTAAACACCTCCTTAATCTCAGCCTCTGTATAGACCATATGGTCAACATCCATGAGGAAACTGCAGGCGAAGTCCCTCACGTCAGCGCTCTGCTGATGGATGTAACGCAAGCTCACATATCTAGCGAGCTGGAGGTAGTTGGAGGATTCCATTGGGGGAGATGGAAAAAGGAAGATACCCATCCTTCTGCTGAGTCCTCTGATGGTCGGATTGTTCTGTCACGTTATACAAGGGACAAACAGGTGCGAGGACTCAAGTGCAGTACGTCGGTGATTAATTATAAAATTATAAAAAACCCACAATGGGGCAAAACACATACTCAAAAGACACAAATAAACTCAAACACATACCAACAGGGAAATCACGGGGAACCGGGAGACGTAGACATTACAACGATCCGACCAGGACTGACAAACACTGAGTATATAAAGGGGAGAAATCAAGCTGGGAATGAGGGAACACAGGTGGGGCAAATTAAACCAATAACGAGATAACAAGGGGGTGGGATTAACAATGACAGAGCACATGGCCTAACATGACAAAACACCACATGTGCAACACGAGACAGGACAGTTATGTGACAAATACAGTATACTTTTTTACACGAGGGGGGACTTTAAATTAATAAGCCAACAAGCTGAAATAAATAAAATTGTTATTGTAGAAAAGTATAAAGTACATTTCTTCAAATGGCCAACTTTAAAGTACTAATATAATTACCAGTAAAAGTTACCTTTATTTTATTTATTATTATTTATTTTTTTATGGTTGAGAAATGTTTTCAAAACAGTATTTTTACACACAAGAGAAATTCTGCTGGAATTTAAAAGTAATCGAATCAAACAAACTGTTAAGAAATCTCAAAACTGCTCAACAAAGTATCATAAATGTGGCTGAATTGTGTTAAATTGGGTGTCACTGTTGATGCTTTTAAGCCTAGTTGTCAAGCAGTTGTTCTGAGTGTCTCAGCTATTGAGTGGCTGAGATTAGACACTGTTGAAGCTGCATCTCTGAAGGTACGAATCATGAGGGAATTGCTGTTAGTTATCATTTAGTATAAGAATGATCAAAATGCCATGTTTTAAAGAGCTATTTTGCTCTGTGGAAAAAAATAGGTAATCTAAACCGTGTATGTGTGTGTGTGCATGTGGTTATGTGTGTGTGTGTGGCCTGGTAAACCCTAGGTTATGGGGAGAAAATTTCCCCACAAAGATGGCAATATCCGAAATCCTTGTCCTTGTGGGGTCATTTTTTGGTCCCCATGAGGAAAACATCTTATAAAACATACTAAGTGATGTTTTTTTGAAAATGTAAAAAGGCAGAATGTTTCCTGTGATGGGTAAGTTTAGGGGCAGGGTAGGGGGATAGAAAATACAGTTTATACAGTATAGAAGCCATTACGCCCATGGAAAGTCCCCATAAGTGTGTGTGTGTGTGTGTGTGTGTGTGTGTGTGTGTGTGTGTGTGTGTGTGTGTGTGTGTGTGTGTAGAACAAAATTACACTCTCATATGCTTTATAATAAAATAAGGAAGAGTATAAGGATGCTCAAAATGTCTTTATACATTGTAAAAAATATATTTATATATATATATAATTAATTTTTTTACAATGTAAGCATATTGTGATAAAAGTTCATTATTTTCCATAGTGTAATGATAAAAATTTAACTTTCATATATTTTAGATTCATTGCACACCAACTGAAATATTTCAGGTCTTTTATTGTTTTAATACTGATGATTTTGGCATACAGCTCATAAAACCCCAAAATTCCTATCTCAAAAAATGAGCATATCATGAAAAGGTTCTCTAAACGAGCTATTAACCTAATCATCTGAATCAACTAATTAACTCTAAACACCTGCAAAAGATTCCTGAGGCTTTTCAAAACTCCCAGCCTGGTTCATTACTCAAAACCGCAATCATGGGTAAGACTGCAGACCTGACTGCTGTCCAGAAGGCCATCATTGACACCCTCAAGCGAGAGGGTAAGACACAGAAAGACATTTCTGAACGAATAGGCTGTTCCCAGAGTGCTGCATCAAGGCACCTCAGTGGGAAGTCTGTGGAAGGAAAAAGTGTGGCAAAAATGCTGCACAACGAGAAGAGGTGACCGGACCCTGAGGAAGATTGTGGAGAAGGACCGATTCCAGACCTTGGGGACCTGGAAGCAGTGGACTGAGTCTGGAGTATCCAAACATCCAGAGCCACTGTGCACAGGAGTGTGCAGGAAATGGGCTACAGGTGCCGCATTCCCCAGATCAAGCCACTTTTGAACCAGAAACAGCGGCAGAAGCGCCTGACCTGGGCTACACAGAAGCAGCACTGGACTGTCGTTCAAATTCTGCATGTTTTTCAGAAATCAAGGTGCCAGAGTCTGGAGGAAGACTGGAGAGAAGGAAATGCCAAAATGCCTGAAGTTCAGTGTCAAGTACCCACAGTCAGTGATGGTCTGGGGTGCCATGTCAGCTGCTGGTGTTGGTCCACTGTGTTTTATCAAGGGCAGGGTCAATGCGGCTAGCTATCAGGAGATTTTGGAGCACTTCATGCTTCCATCTGCTGAAAAGCTTTATGGAGATGAAGATTTCGTTTTTCAGCACGACCTGGCACCTGCTCACAGTGCCAAAACCACTGGTAAATGGTTTACTGACCATGATATTACTGTGCTCAATTGGCCTGCCAACTCTCCTGACCTGAACCCCATAGAGAATCTGTGGGATATTGTGAAGAGAAAGTTGAGAGACGCAAGACCCATCACTCTGGATGAGCTTAAGGCCGCTATCGAAGCATCCTGGGCCTCCATAACACCTCAGCAGTGCCACAGGCTGATTGCCTCCATGCCACGCCGCATTGAAGCAGTCATTTCTGCAAAAGGATTCCCGACCAAGTATTGAGTGCATAACTGAACATAATTATTTGAAGGTTGACTTTTTTGTATTAAAAACACTTTTCTTTTATTGGTCGGATGAAATGTGATATTTTTTTTTTAGATAGGAATTTTGGGTTCCCTTTCGTTCAGTCACTCCAAGTAACGTCAGTGACTGACGAATGGGGGTTTCGCTCAGACCCCCATTCGTCAGTCACTGACGTTACGTCTCCGTTCCCTCCTCAGGGAACGAGGGTTACATACGTAACCGAGACGTTTTCATGAGCTGTATGCCAAAATCATCAGTATTAAAACAAAAAAAGACCTGAAATATTTCAGTTGGTGTGCAATGAATCTAAAATAAATGAAAGTTTAATTTTTATCATTACATTATGGAAAATAATGAACTTTTATCACAATATGCTAATTTTTTTTAGAAGGACCTGTTTAATTTTATTTATTTATTTTAAAGAGTGATTTTACCTGATTTAACCCATTCAAATTATGTTGGTAAAATTAATGTATTTAGCCTAATTCAGTGGTTCTAAATAATGTTTTTGGATTTGAATAAAAACTGTTCATTTAGATGTTACCATTTTTTTTCAGTGTACCGATGTCAGCTGTGTATGTGTACAAAAAAACAAAATCTTCTTGACTGAATTAAATGCTAAAATAAATCTGAGAGGCAGTCACTTTGTTACTTACAGACAAGTAAGAAAAACTTGAATTTAATGTTACTGAAATGTTGTGTAGCAACTTTAGAGCTATATAAATATTGAGATATATAAACGTAATAAACTATGCATAACTACATACACCAATTGTGTAAATCAAACCAAACCAAACCATATTTTAGCCCTATTCCTATACGTCATTAAATGTATAATTAAACTGTAACAAGGTCACCTTAACATTAAACAAAGAGTAACCTAAATATTATATAAATAGACTGTTATTGTGTTTATAGCTTTAAAATGGAGAATTATGTGTTTAAATCTATAAGTTTACATAACTGCATTACATTTAATCACATTCCTAATCATATTGATTATACATTGTGCCTCGTTCTTCCAGTGTTTCATAAATCTGGAAGTCTATATGCGGCATAAGTTCCAGTAAGAAACGCATATGAAAGAAATGTTTGGAATAAATGTGCTTTATTCCACAGCAAAACAATGAGTAACCCCCTTATTATAAGACACTCATTATTCAATTATTTTATCATGGAAGAGAACAGGCTTGAATGCAACTGAACAAGAAAACCTGGAGCAGAACCACAATGAGAGGGATCCAAACCATGAACCAACCAATGACGGTGAATTAGCTGATAAAGGACCCTGCTGAAGTGGAAGTTATAATTCCGTTAAAAAAAATATGGGATTTTGTTGTGCTTTAGGTAGAGCACCAGGTGAAAATGTTATCAGGATGAGCCCAGAGGTGAAGAAGATAGGGCACTGTCCCATGTTGAAGATATAAAGTCCAGGTTTGGATTGTTTCTGAAGAAATCAATACAGAAATCACTTCAGCCTGGAATGAATGACGGCGCTATAAGAGAAACTGTTCCTGGAGGAGTTTAGGAGACCTCAGGTGTCTGCTGCTCACAGAATCAAGCTCTGGCAAATCCAAAAAAGGTGTCAATTTGATGCCTCTTGGGCAAAAACAAAATTGCATAATGTGGCATAATGTAATATCACATGCAAGGCTCAAGAGACTTTAATGTGCATTGGCATTGAAACAAAAATGCAAATAAATTGGGTGGTTTGGCTTATCTTATAAGCTGATTAAATTGGTGATGTTTGCAAGTTATGTCTGTACCACAAATTCCAGTATGAACTGCATATGAAAGAAATATATCTGTAATAACTGTTTTATAAAAAGACAAGCCTACAAATTTTAGCTTTTAACCAGTCTGTGGAAGAAAAAAAAAGTTAATACTTTATTTTGATGGTCCCCTTTAGACATTTAAATGTCAACTAACTCTCATTTAGAGTGTAAGTAGAGTATTAGTAGACTGGTAGGGTTAGAATAAATTGATATGTTGCAAAGTTACTTATAGTCAGTAGTAGAATGTCTGTTGGAGGAACATAAAAATAAAGTGTTTACATTTAATTTTTTAATCAGTCTATGGGACAAACAACTTTGGATCATTGAGTACTGAAAGTTTTGACCAGTTACAAATTATTTCTACAGCTATATAAACTAATACTTGCTTTGGCAGACACAAAGTAAATGTATTATATGTACAAATGGACCTCAACTTAACTTGCACATGCATTCCAAAACTGTATTTAGATTGTAGTTTGCATATTTTATTAATGACAACATTTTACTTTTAGGTACCTATGCAAGGTTCATTCTAAAGGTGAGGAAAACTATTTTAATTTTGTAAATGTATTAAGGTATTCTTATATCTGTAAGCAGGTGTGAACAGAGGAAACATTGTTTGACAATAATCATAATAATTGGACAAAAACCCCTCTCTGCCCTGACTGAAAATGAAGCCAGAGGTTGTTATTGTTTCAAACTCTTGACTTAATTTTAGACTAGTTTCAGAATAATTATGAAGCCTTAAACAGCACACTCTTATTTTGATTTTCATTTCATTTTGCTAGGAGTTACATTGAACTTTTAAACCTGAAAGTCTAGATGTTTCCTCTACCCTCTCATTGATTCAATTTTCCCTTTCCCGTCAGTGAACATCAAACAGAAGCTTTGCTCAGGAGGTCTGCCCACACCCTGCAGCCACTCTTGATCTTTGTCTGAGCGTGTGTGTTTGACAACTTACAAATGAACCTGACCTCTTCCTCTCTAGACCCAGTGTCTCTCTCTCACACCCTGCAGTGATGCAGAGCCACAGCGTCTGTCATCATAAAAGCCTCTTCTCGCTCTCTCGCCCCATGGATCACATATCGACCCACTTCTGCAGAAGGCAGGGAGCGTGACCCCTGTATTTCCGATGGAGTCTGACATTTGACCTCTCCAGTGCCCTTCTGCATGGTGGGAAAGAGAGGCTAGTAGAGTGTACACTTATTAAAAAAGTTACTTTCATAATACTCATTCATAATACTAAAAGTTCTGTTTTAATATCCCTAATACTCTAATAGTGTGGTTAAACTGGTTAGGCTTGTCTGTTTTGGTGTTTTTATAGGGGCACTTGTCAGCTGGTCCAATTAAACCAGCTAAGCATCAGCATAAAGAGACGATGGGAGCAACCATAAAAAAAAAAAATCTTCTTAAAGGGATATTTCACACAATAATGAAAATGACCACATTATTTACTCACCATCAAGACATAGGTGTATATGACATTCTTTTTTCAGATGAATGCAATCAGAGATATATTAAATAATGTCCTGGCTCTTCCCATGGCAGTGAAAAAAGGATTAGAAGCCCCAAAAAATGTATCCATGCATCTTAAAAGATCTCAACATGGCTCCATGTGGTTAAAAAAAGCAGTTTGAAGCGAAGCGATGCATTTGTGTGAGAAAAACTATCCCTTTAATTAAGCTAAGAACTAAAAAGCAATTTAGACTGGTTTAAAGCTGGCTGGCTGGCTGGTTGGTTGGTTAGTTGGTTGGTTAGTTCATTCTATCTCTAAATTAACTCCCGAAAAATAACTGCATTTGTAAAACTTCTATGCGTGCAGTGTGTACGGAACCAAACTGAACACCTTGATGACAACATTTATTAACGTGTATCAGAGTTGTGTCTCTCTTCTGTAAGCGGGATGCAACAAATAAAAGGATCTCCCTTTTTTTCTAGCAAAAGTCCTAACAAATTCATCCATATCTAAGCTACTAGTGATGGACTTCTCATGGGCCAATATTACTAAACAAAGAGGGTCAGAATCCGTGACAGAGTTGAAAAGGAACTCTCACATGATGCAGAGGACACCCCAATAACATGGGCAGTTACATACAATTTATGTAGCTTGATATGCTCCTTCGTAGCAGACAGGCTTGTTTCACCAGGAAATTGTTTGTTAGGTTTGGTAAAAATAATTTCATTTGCCAGGCTTACGCTATCTGCAGTGCCAGCATGCAAATGTAGAGAGCTCAACAATGTGGCATCTAGAAATGCATTAGACGTTGGCACAATACAAGATCAGTCAACATTTTTTTGTGGAAAATCTATTTTCTGTTTCAACAATGGCTCTGTGGAGAATGGAAAGCAAGGATCTCTTCAGAGACTGACTGGGAAGTACTGTAGAATGATCACAGTAAGTGTGGCCCACTGTGGAATTCACAACACTGTCATCTAGTTGTGTATTCAGTGTTCTTCTTCTCTTGGAAGGGTGTAAATCACCACATGAATTCATCTTGAATTACGAACTGCCTTTAGGGTCTCCAAGGATGCACTGCCAACTTCACCAACTATACAAATGTCCACTGTCTGAGACTGGAGACTATTAGCTGGTTTCAGGACATCAAGTAGATGGACTAGAAATGTCCCTATTTAAAATGAATAGTGCCTTTTGATTTGGAATAAAAGGCCTGCTACCTCAGTGCTCAGATCAGTGCTAGCAAAACAATCCTCTGCAATGTTTGATATTGAAAATAATAATCTCAATAATGCACAATGTGACATTATAGTGGTTTGTCCATCAAATACCAACCAAGCTTGTTTTGCGCAGCAGGGCTTGCACACCACCTCGTACCCCACTCATCACTGAGGCAACATCATAGTACTGACTAACTATGTTGTCAGCACTATAGCCAGCATGCAGCTTAGAGGTGGCTCAATATTTGAGTGGAAATGTATTCAGCTTCTAGTCGATGTAAGACAAGCAACCCAATCAAATGCTCCTCTGGCAAGGAATAACACAGAACCTAATCATTACAGACACATTTTCCACATTACACTTGGCCCGTGACCCATCACTTTTAAGGCAAAATCCTGTGTTACTGCGCTTAATCTCATAAAGCCTTATCAGCCAGTGTTTCAATTATTTAATTCCAAATGTCTTTAGAAGTAGGCCTTTGCATGTTTTGGTATACCCTTTACTATGAGCCAGAAATGAATCTTTTACGAAGGTGTATTCAAACAACTTAAGGAAGAGGACCACAGAGGTATCCTTGTTTGATGTGGTATCTGTGTTCCAAGCATCCATGCTTGTTTACACATAGAATTTTAACCACACCTCCAAGGCTTTTCACATAACACACCTTCTAGTTTTCCCAGACGCCTCCCGAAATAGCCACATGGCAGTCTGGATGCACGCTTCTGCATTCCCCGTCCCGTTCCAGTGCTGCTTTCCAATTGGTATAACAGTGTGAGGTAAAAAATACATCTCTCTCATTAGCAACACCAAACTTACGAAGCATGCGTCCCACAAAACGCTGTATTCAAGCCATGGATGCGAACGGTATCATCTTGAATCAAATGACATTGATATGGATCCAAATGCACGTTTGGGCTAGCTATTTAATAATATTGGATGGTGCTTTTAAATTTAAGTCCAGTATTTCGCTGCCACCAGCAGTGTGATTTAGGGGGGCTGAGGTGGAGGGAGATGTGTAGCTGCAGGTTGGAGTAATGGGCATGCTGAAAGGAGGCGTGCCAAACGATGAATTGCTATGACAGAAACCCCTAACGCAAAGCCATCTGCCCTAACGCCACCCCACACCCTGACAGACAGCTTTCACCACCAATGACAAAAACCTTTCTCAACGCACCTTTCGGCACGCCCCAACCTTTACCCCAACCCCCATTACTCCAACCTGCAGGTACCCATACTTATTTATTTCTGAAGCGGGAGCTAGGGAAGATGGAGTTTGTGAAACAATAGTGGGCACATCACAGTCACTGCTGCCAAAGCCACAAAAGCCCCTTTCACACAGAGCGTTGATCCCAGAAAATTGCCATAAAATTGCCTTCTGTGTGAACACAAACATGTCCCGGGAACGATCCCAGAATGGGGACCTAGTAACATTGCCGGGATCAGTCCCGGGAACGCTCTGTGTAAACAATAGGCAAGACCAATGCTGTAAGGGGTGTGTTGTATTGATGACGCTGAAGCTAAGATCATTTACAAGCTTAGTGGAATGGTATGCGCTAGTTTACCGTATGATTGAATCAGAAAAAACAAAACAAACGCACAGATTCCAGAAAATCACTGGCGGTGTGAATGAACCAAAATCAAATGATCCCGGGATACATTATCAGTGTGTTTTCAGGATCAGTGTGTTGTCGGAATCAGTGTGTTTTCAGGAATCTCTGTGTGAAAGGTGCATATATGCATTGCATCTAAATACTTGCTAATGTTACCTGCTAATTTCATGTCCTGTCAGAATTTGCTTTTCCACAACTGCAGCCGAGTCATGAGTGTAGAGTGCTGTTGCTTTCAGCCAATAAAACCAGAAAAAATACTGCAAGTCTACAGCCCTCCCTCAATATCCTCAACACACATCCTGCCTCAGATTCCTTTTAACCAGTGCACAAATAATAAAAATAAAAGATTAATGCTGTCTTTGCCTAAATTCTGATTAGGTGGGCAAGAGCCCACCTAACCCTGGTTGGTTATCACATTTACTGCTTTCAGAGCTGATTGTAAAACACAAAACACTTCATACGAGCTTTACATTCAACAACACTCAGCTCTTGAGACCATAGTACCATTTTAAGATCTGTCAGTGCAAGTTGCTTTCTGTTAAAACAGCTCAAACATGGATTTTAGTCTGGGACTAGGTTTAAGTCTTGTCTGTGAAACCGGGGGTTAATGTCTGACAGCTACAGATTAATATGGTGTCCGCAGAGACACTAAATCCAGAGATAGATATTGAATATTGATCATATCAGATGTTGTTTGGTGAAAATTGGTCTCTATATAGGTGGGTGGAAGGAAAGGGTTGAAGAAATAAGATGCGTTAGAGACATCACCCAATAAGGAACGTTTTTTTAGAGGCGAAGTAAGTTTTGATGAAATATTACAAAACTTTTTGGAAACCAAAAAAATCTATAAATGTGTTTTACGAAAGTAAATAGGTTTCAATTTTGATTTCAAGAGCCTATAAAAACATGACTCACAAGCCTGAGTGGGCACTACATTGTCTAAACATTTACTGAATCGTACTTTGCACAGGGCAGCATAAATATTTATATTGGTGTTGCTGTTACATATTAAACAGAATACAAACAACTGAAAAAATTGCCAATGCGGCCAGGTTATGACCCTCAAGAAATCAAAAGTTGGTTAAAAATACTGCAATAATCTTTTTTCTGAATATGTTCATTTATCAACACACAACAGGGCTGGAACAATGCACAGTACACTGCTACACACATGCAGCATTACCATTAAGTCCACATTTAAAAAAATGCCCTATTTATTTTGTAAGTGAAGTTAGTTTTAACACAAAATGACAAGGACTTTTAGCTTATTCAACTTAACTTTCTCAAGGGCAAAATCATGACTCTACAGCTATCAACTCTTTTGGGGTTTGAGCCTACAAGCTTTTGCTTATCCCTCAGCTCAGAACTTTGACTATTAAGCAACACAGTCACATAAATAAATCAAATCGGAATTTCCATTTATCATTGTAATATTCCTTCAGTCTGAATTATGTTTCTGCAATTACCCAGCATACACAGGCCCTATCCCAATTGGCACTCTTAATATACACTTAGAGTCTTTCAATAGTCGCTGCATGCGAAAGTCCGTTTAAGTCCACAAGAGCATAGGTCTCAGTTCATTCAAAGGGGTGGTTGATTATGATTTCACTTTTGTTGACTTTAGTGTGTAATGTTGCTGTTTGAGCATAAACAACATCTGCAAAGTTACGAAGCTCAAAGCAAAGAGAGTTTTTTTTTCTTTTACAGAAATCACTTTTTAAGGACTACAACAAATGGCTGGTAGTGATAAATAACAGACAACGGACAATCCACCTATCACTTAAGTGGCCATGTCCTCATGCAGAACGTATTAATTTAAACAAATGAGTTATACTTTTTTTTGGACCCACTTTATATTAGGTGTCCTTAACTACTATGTACTAACATTTTAATTAAAAATTTGATACATTGCACTTATTGTGTACATACATGTTTTTACATTGTACTTACATTTTAAAAAATACCTGCATGTAATTACATCTGTAATTAATTTCTGTAGTTACATTTGTAATTACACAGTTCACACTTCCCTTACACCTAACCCTACCCTTAAACTTACCCATCCCACCACACCTGTCCCTAACCCTACCCGTATCCCACCTCAATATCAGCAAAGGTGTTTTGCAACACAATATGAACACAGTAAGTACATTGTACTTATTTTTTTATGTAAGTACATAGTAGTTAAGGCCACCTAATATAAAGTGGGGCCTTTTTTTTTTTTATCACCCCCCTCACTGTTGTCATGAAGGGCAAAATTAGCTGTATTGACCAAAACCACAATTTGTACCAGGCTGTAAACATGTTTTTTTGTTTTTTTTTGCTGTAATATTAGGCATTTTAAAATGTAGCTCAATGAGATTCTGCTCCCTTTTGGAGCCTGTCTCTAGCTGCCAGTCGATGATTTGCAGTGTTAAGTCACTTCCATATTGGCTTCAAGAGAGACTGGGGGAGGTTGCCACTTGATTAAAACACCCACACATACACACACACTCACACACACGTCTGGTTCACTATCTTTGTGGGCACTCTCGATAGACGTAATGGTTTTTATACCGTACAAACTGTACATTCTATCCCCCTACACTGCCCCTGCCCCTAAACCTACCCATCACAGGAAACATTCTGCATTTTTACTTTCTCAAAAAAACTCATCCTGTGTGATTTATAAGCCTTTTGAAAAGTGTGGACCGCTGGCTAGTCCCCACAATATAGGTGATATCAGGTTTCACTATCCTTTTGGGGACATTTTGTCCCCACAATGTAATATAAACAAGGGCGCACACAGACACACACACTAGTGTTGTAGTCAAGACCACCTAAACCGAGACCAAGTCGAGATCAAGACCAGCGTGTGTCGAGACCAAGACAAGACCAAGACTTTGTGGGTTTGAGACCAAGACAAGACCAAGACAGGGCTAGACCGAGTCAAGACCAAGACCAGACCAGCACTCCTTAAATTCATCTAAAAGATTCATATCTTCTGTCGTTGAAATGACTTATATTTAATGAATAAATATAATTAGAAGAGTAAGACACTATAGCGCTGTTACCAATCAAATCACTGACAATAAAATTAATGGCACAGAAGTTGCATCTGAATTGGTACAATTACACCGTCATAAATAATGTTAAGATTAATTTAACATTAAAATATTAAAATTATTTAACATTCACAGAATCATTTATTCAACCGATTTGTTCAAAGCAGCTGGTTCATTTAATAACGAATTGTTGCCGAATTAGCAAAAACTGTTTAAAATGTAATTTAATATTAACTTACATTAATTTATTGAACGTTTGTTTAAATCTATATCCTTTGCGATCAGCTTATATTCATGAAAACAGCTCTCTTACTCTTGTGATATTGCTTAAATTTATTTTCAATGGTTTATATAAAAAAAACTAAATATCAGAATTTTTATTATTTTTAATTTAATAAATATTAATTTGGGGTATTTTTGAGACAATGCTCCATTGCTTTTGAACCCAGCAGGACAGTAACAAAAGAAATCACATTACAAAGTTATTGATTGCATTTCAAGCAGTAAGTTTTACATCAAATCACATTAATGATGTTAAATCAGACCAGCAATTTAGTGATATCCTTGCAGTTGTGCTCTTGACTGGTCTTGAGATAAAATCCAGAGTCCTCTATGTCTGAGACCAAGGCAAGAACGAGTACAAATGCGGTCGAGACCGAGACAAGACCAAGACTTGTCTTAAGACCGGTCTTGAGTACTACAACACTAACACACACACACACACACAAATCAAAACACACAACAAAATTTAAAAAACTTTAACTATAATTAAAATGAAAAAAGAAAATATAAAAAGTACCATCCATTTTCCAAACCACTTAATCCTTATTAGGAGTCACAGGGGGCTTGGGCCTTATCCAGGGTCTTAGATCACAGGCGGGGAAACATCCTTAATGGATGGCCAGTCCATTGCATGGCTCACACACAGACACATTCACATTTATGAACAATTCAGCATCTTCAATTGACCGATGCTTTGTTTTGTAGAAGGAAAAAAAAAAGAGTGTGTGGCAAAAACATTGGAACACAGGGGAGACCACACAGAGAGCCAGAACTCGAACCAGGAACTTTCATTTTGTGAGAGGACAGTGCTACCCACTGAGCCGCCATGACACCCCTAATATATCAATGATGCTAAAATAACACTGGTCCACAGTTCCTGTGCAGGTCAGTTCTAAATGCTATGTATGCAGCAGACTAGCATCAGTTGGCATAGATTAGTGGTACTATACAGCTTTTGTAAGGCACTGTGTGCAGGCCATTTAAAATGTCTGACTGGCACGGCTGGATTTGTGCCCAGCTATATGCTCTTTTCCATTATTTGATGAAAAACAGCTGCCATGATCAATAGAAAATGTACACAAACATCTCTTTTAAATTAAATGTACTGCTTGGTTTCTGTGGGCGGTAATAGTGCAACGTTAATTGTGGCTTGCAAATAGTGCAATAGAGTTTTGTGAGAAAGTAATCTATAATGAGCCTAATTTACATACAAAGGAGACGTGTTTGTGCTGAAGAATGACAATGACTTAATTTAAAGGCTCAGCATGCAATGCTTTGGCACTGATAGCGTCTGGTAAACTGGATTGCGATTTTATTTTATTTTTCTCCACTGAAATACTGCACACAAAAGCACTTGTTAAACAGTTCACCAAACGCCCCGCTACTGAAAAATGTAATTAGTAGCCTGGATCATTTTAGTTAGTTGCTCCTGTACACTGATTTATTAAGATGGTACATGAAAAATGCAAACATTTGACAATGAATTTGCATTATTTTCCCCCTCAGTAAACAGCATAAAATAAAAGCGCTTTGTAAATTAGGCTCAGATAATGAGTAATATTATTTAAAAATGAGCTGCTCAGCGGATGGCTTTGGCGACCAGAGGAAGGAGCCGAGGAGAACAGCTGTGAAGAAGCCCAAAGGTTTGCCCACACTATTCTCTCCTTTGCCAGAGATTCACCCACTCATCCACAACATCTGTCCATCCTACGCCAGGCTCCAGACACGCTCTGGAAAATGGTACTGTACATCTGCCCTCTCCCACTGCTTCCATAATGTGACAAGGGAAATGTATGACTGCATTCGCAAGTGTTTATGTCACTGAAGGACCTGTCAAAGCTGACAGAAGTCCTCCAGTGCTATGCTGTGTGATAATTTAATTGTGAATTGTTTTGAATAGTCAGGCAATTAAAGCTTAACATGTAGCTTCCCTGGAGTTTAGACAAGCTTGTGTTTTTCTGGATCTTCAGTGTGTCAACAACTCATTATGTCTCAGGGTTCATCATTATTCTCTTTAGAGTGTTAGAATAAACAATATACAGATATAATGGAAATCACTAGCTTCAGTAATGATAAAAGTATTATGTTTAGAGTCAAACAAATAAATCATTGATACTGTAATAGACAAGTCAGAGGGGGGAAACTCATTAAATGACACAACTTTCTCTGAGAGCTATTGTACAGATAACACTAAATAAATTTGCAATCAAAATTTCTATCTTTCCAAGAATAATATGTACCGATTATTTTGCAGGCTTTATGTGGATTTAAGTTACATTCAGCAAGAAAATTATCAAATTTAAAGTGTGTACATGGTTCTCCAGACTTAATAGAGAAGCTACATATCCAAAAAGCAATGGCACTGTGTATGATAAAACAAAAAAACAAAAAAACAATACATTTATCATAAAGATTTAATGATGTGTACCTGGAAAACTTAGTGCAATAAAGCCAATAGAAATAGAAGTTTACAGTTTTCAAGCTGACTAAAATGTGAACATGATTTCAAGTTCAGATCAGATGACCACATTCCAGCTCCTTTTATTGTGCCATCCTTTTTTATATCTATAATGACAACACGTTTTTGTGTCTCAAGCAGGCTGCAGGCTGCACGCAGTAGTGTTATCTTCATGAACGAATCAATGTTTTAGAACATTCAATCTTTTTTTTAGCAGTTTTTAACTGCTCTCTCTGGGATTATTTAGTAGATCTGTACACACATATGGATATTAAGATGATGATTCAACATTTTTGGTATGAACTGGTTGAGTAAATGATTCAGAGACTTCCCCCAGAATTGTGGTGCAAAAGTATCATCTTAAAGGTGAAGTATGTAAGATTTTTTTTTATGTTAAACATTCTCTTAACCCTTTAGGCGCCAGAGGTTTTTTCCTAAAATGTTCAATTTTGACATCTTAATTTCAAAAGGCTATATCTTAAAAATGATAAAATATAGAGACTTTCTGTAAATTAGAGAAATATTAAGGATGATCCAAAGTTTATGTAGGGATTACATTTTCCAATCTAATTTGCATATTATGACGTCATGTGGTTGTGGCCATCTTGGATTATAGAATTTTCATGAAAAGTCACATGTTTAAATTATAAAATGCAGCACTTCTTTCCCCCCAAAATGTCCCTCAACTTCTGTATGCTATATTGCACAATACTGAATGCTCAGGTAAATAGTAAACAAACTGTGTACATCTTTACTAATAAATGGTAGAAACACACCGAATGCATGTAGCGGTTGGCCTTTTGCTGTAGAGATTTTCCATTTACTACATACAGTAGGCACTCTGATTCCATGTATGGGGCACATCTATATTATTCATATGACACACAAACACAAGTAGACAATACCTCTTTAGTTCAAAAGCTCACTCGCCATGGCAAAGGCACAGATCATGAGTGAGATGACGAGACAAGACGAGAGACATTGTTAGTTTTCTGTTTTTTTTTAATGTTTTTTTTTTTTTTTTTTGCTGACAAAGATGCACACATCATAAGGACATGAACACACAAAAAAGAACACATTGTACACTACTAAATGGTCAAGGAAATAGATAGTAAATCAACTGTGTAAATCATTACTTATGGCAGAAAAAAAAAGAAAAGAAAAAAATTATTTATGTAGCAGGCCTTTTGCTCTAGAGATAATGACTCCCTATTCATCCAGGTGACATTTCTTGTAGTGTTTCATGGTGTGGTACCTCTCATTGCAAGGCACAACACAAAGACCCACCTCACAATGCCTGCACATGTATTTTGTCTGACGGCGGCCTTTAGGGCGGGTCTGATCAGAACAAACTACACAGTCTGGGTAACCATCAGTCTGGCACATAAAGTGGCGCTCAGTGAGTCTCTGTGGCAAGTCTCGCAGTGAGGATGACTTTCGGCCTTTGTTGCTCTCTTTCCTGGAGTAGGCTTCCAGTAAAGCAGTGATGACATCCTGCACAAAGACTTACAGGGGCTTGTGAGGAGCAGCAGTGCAGCGGCAGTAAATTATGTGGGCATTCACCATGCTTACACTGAGAATGGCATTGAAAATCCTATCGTACCATTTCCTTGACCTATGGGGAAAGAGGTAGGTCTTCATTCTCTGGTCTGCTGTGTCGACACCCCCCATGAATGAATTGTAGTCATCAACACAAACAGGCTTATTTATTTCCCTATAGCCACTATCAGTGTGTTTGGTCCTGATGCGCTTTCTGACACATGTGTTGGAATGCAGTGTAGAGAGCATTGTGAGGCGCTTTGTATCATGCCACGTACAAGCTAGCATTTTCCCCTTCCTCATGAAGACTGGGTCATCTCCCTTGCTCATAGGTAACTGTTCACAGGTGAGGCCCTTTGGCATCCCCTTCCTCTTACTGCTAACAGTCCCACACAAGCCCGAATCATTGCTTGCCAGCTCATCTGCTATGGCTGGTGAGGTGTAATAGCTGTCCATATACACCTCATTCCCTTTCCCTGTGTACAGGGCCATCAGATCACGGACAATAAGGTGTTTAGGACCCAAGTCACTTGAATTAGGCCTACTTTGTCCAGTGTACATGGACCACAGTAGCACAGCCTGACTTGGCTTCACTCAGAACAAATACCTTGTAGCCATATTTGTCTGGTTTGTTTGGGTTGTACATTTTTAGGGTTGATTTCCCTTTGAAAGCAATGGTCATTTCATCCAATGACAGCTGCTTAGATGGACCATACATTTCTGAAAACCGGGGGATGACCAAATTGATGATTGGGCGGATTTTGAATAGCCTGTCATACCCTGGCTGACCCCTGTCAACACACTCCTCATTATTGGTGAAGTGAAGGAAAGACAAAATCATCTCAAATCTATTCCTGGACATCACCTTGCCAAATCCAGGTGTTGCTGTTGGCCAATATCTGGCCCAATAATCCTCCAACTCTGACTTCTCTACCAGACCCATGCTCAAATGCAGAGAAAAGAAGGCTTTCATTTCACTGACATTTACTTCAGACCATTGATGAAATCTGGAGTGTGGCTGGAGTTGATGGGAGGCTAAAAAATGATGGGCTTAGCGATTTGTCTCATTTACAAGTAAATTCCAGAAATCATCAGAGAGAAAGAGTGATAGAAAATCTAGGGGCAAATTGGCATTGGAGAGTTCTCTTTCCCCCAGATATCCAATTGGCTGATCAAAGGGCGTGATCCAACTTTGGTACTGAACGTCATTTGTCAAGTATTCCAAGCCGGCATTCCCATCAGCTTGCGATAAACTATGCATAATAGCCCCTCTGCCCCGTGTCACGCCACCTCTGCTCCTGCTACGAGCAGCGCGGCCAGATCTGCCTTGCGCGCACGCCGTCGCAGAGTGTGCACAGCTAGGACTACTGTCATTGTCACTGCGACTCCCCACCCTACCTCCACGTTGCCCACTAACTCTCCTATGAATACTTCGACCTCGTCTAACATACCCAGTGGCATTAGAGACAGTCTCCACCACAATACTGTCACCGCGATTGCGGAGAGTCACACGGTCAGAAGACGCTTCATGGCTCGCACGGTAAAAATCTCACGCTGCCGCCTCGTTCCCCACAGTACTAACATGCCTGCTAACTTCACGATGAACACTCCGACCCCGGGAAACATTGCTCCAACCACTGACATTGGGCAAAGGACAATCTATATTGGGTAAAGAATTCACCGTTTGTGCTTGGTGTAGGGCTATATTTTCACTTTCAGAATCACCGTCATCTTCTGACGGCAGATATTCCCCTTCAGAATCAGGGTCTGCGAATAGAAGACCCAACACTTCATTGCAGGTAAGCTTTATTGATGCCATTACAATACTACTACTACTACTACTACTAACGTTACTAATAATAATCTAATGCAAATACTCGCTGACGTTTACAATATTGCTCTCTCACTCGCACACTAGCTCCGCTTATGTTCGCGCTGATTCAATGCACTCTTGCTCGAAGATTTTGTATAGAAGCATGATGTTTTTTTGAGTCTGGGATGAAGTATGACATGTCTGCCATCTAGTGGAGGGAGTTGGAACGAAATTTGACACCCTATTTGACAAAATCGGCCGTTTTATTCAGTGCCGCATCTTGTCGAGTAAACTCGACCGTGGCGCTTAGAGGGTTAACCCAGTTTATTGTTCAATGACTACTGTCACAGAGTGACTTTACACAAGTGGAATGAAAGTGGTGGAAATAGTTCCGCCCAGACCGATTTCAGTGCAACACCGGGCCGGTTCCGGTCGACTCCGGGCAAGGAAATCTAAGGAGATACGTATCAGGTGTGCGAGGAGGATGTGGCGATCGACGATTGGGCCATTGAGAAAGGGGAAGACCTATAAAAAGGACGTTGGAGAAACAGGAAGGGGAAGTTTGTTCCGGGTGTTTGCTGGGAGTGTAACGCAGGTAACTGGTGTGGTGGTGAGAACGGCTGTTTGGGCTTGCAGGCTGTGGTGGAAGAAGAAGGAGATTTATGTTTGAAACACGGAGGAGATAAGTGCTAAGCCCTTTGTTTACGTTGTGCTTTCATGATTGTGTGGTGTGTTTTAAAGGAATACTGGAGGTTTGGAGGATACAACGAACGGATCGAATTGGAGAGGCAATAGAAGCAGGAGAGCGAAGCTGATCCGGTGGGGTAATGCTTTTGAACATTTGGCATGTTATGAGAGGAGAAGCATGGATAGTTAAAGGAGCAGTCCGACACTTTCAGGCATTTCCTTGTTTGTATATTACCACCCATATTAGCGCTGACTTCTTACCAAAAGCCCAGATCCTCAGATTCAATGAAGCGTTTGCCCATCACCCAGTCTGCTTGTACCCGTGTTTTCTTGCTGGAGGTAGCAAGAAGAGGAGGAAGGAGTCCCCGGTTCGTGGCCTCAATATCTTCTGTGTCTGTCCCACGCCTAAACCTGCACAATTAGCCAGGACTCGGAGCCCGGGCTGGAAACGTACCACTGGCCTTATATCACCGTGAGTGTGTGGAGTGCGGTCGGTGATTTCTTTGAGTGTGTGCACCAGGAAAATTGCAGTGCTTTTGCTAGTGTTTGTCAGTGATCGTGTTCTAGGCCGAGGAAAGAGCCCTGCCTGAGAAGAGCCGAGTGTAGGACTGCTAATGTAGGACAGCCATTCAACACATGTCCATGACTGGGGGACTGCTCTACCTTCCTTATTGTCTGGTGGTGGCGCTGTGACCGTGGAAGTAAGAGCTGGCTTCGACTACTGTGCCTGGTGTCAAGAGTGTTTGTATCTACCTACTGCTGCTGGGGAATTCTCTGATTACCCTCACGTAGAACCATTCTATTGTTGAGTGTTTCTAGATGCCAGTTCATGCTCTGATGCCCCGCTCAGCTGTTTGAGGAGACTGAGATTGGATGTACCTGCCTCCAGTCACTTGAAAGTTAAAAGCCTCCATCTTGGCCTGCGTATCGCCGTGTCTCCTCTCGCTGTTACCAGCTCCTGGTCTGTATGTTTGCTTGTAAGCTGAAGAGCCACAGCCCTGTGTTCTTACGTGCCCTCTTGCCAAATGAAAAGAGTTGAAGCGCCGAATCTCCCATTGTATGTCCACCGAGTTAATACTAGTGCATTCACTTGTGTGTCTTCTGCCACCAGCCTGAATGTCAAAGAGCTAAAGCTTTTTACCGTCACCTGATTGCTCTTTTGAACAGTGAAAAGAGAAAAGCTAAGAGCCTTGTCTTCTCCAGCCACCTGGACACCAAAGAGCTAAAAGCCCTGTGGACTCATCCACACATCTACCTGTAAGTCGAGCTCTGTGTACTCACCTGTATACCCACCTGTATGCCTAAAAGCTAAAGCCCTGTGTACTCTCCTGTATACTTACCTGTACGCCCAACGGCCAAAGCCCTGTGCACTCAGCTGTATACTCACCTGTACGCCCAAAAGCCAAAACCCTGTGCACTCACCTGCATACTCACCTGTACGCCCAAAAGCCAAAGCCCTGTGTACTCACCTGCATACTCACCTGTACGCCCAAAAGCCAAAGCCCTGTGTACTCACCTGTATACTCACCTGTACGCCCAAAACCCAAAGCCCTGTGTACTCACCTTTATACCTACCTGTACGGCCACCAGTGAGCCAGAAGTTGACGCCGGTGTCCCGAGCCGCTCACTACACCCTCCAGCTGCAGAGGTTTTTACTAGTTATCCCCTTCCCTTTCCCTTTTTAATTTAAAATAAAGTTGTTATAATTTTATCTCTTCGTCCGTCTGTTCATTGGGGCATTTTGGGAACTCCTCGGGGTGGACTTAGAGGGAGGAGCGTGACCCACGGTATTGGTGGTCCGCTCCGACCTGTGACAGTACTATTAGTATGACATTCATGGGCTTACTCACCTGAACAATCTGATCAAGGTCTTCAAGATTACTAGAAAGGTACAGGCAGAGGTGAGTTTGATCATGGTTGGAGCTAAAAACTGTAGGAAAGTGGGTCTTGAGGTCTAGAGTTGGAAGGGCTGCTGCATTTGCATTGTTTGAACTTGCTGTTTAATAACTACTGAAATTTAACAAACTGGAAGCTATTTATCTTGATCTCTGCCATGAAAACTATAACCTTAACTAAAATTTATCTTAAATAGTTTTACATTTTAGAAAAGGGATGGATGATTCAGCTGTGGGCGCCAACTTCAGGACAAACGCGGGAATTCATTTACAGTGCGTGTGACTCTCACAGTGCATGGGCCGCATTCTCTGGACGCTGAGCGTACATCGGTTGTACACTTGTTATTGCGGTGTATTGTGGGATTTAAATAGTCCACTCGTTACATCCACTATGGTTTCGGACACCACTACAAATGGCTGTCCCCTCATATAAAGCCCTATTTAAGGGAATGGGGTGATTTTGGACACAGCCATGGATTTGTGTTTGACCAATATTTTATTTGTGAACAAAAGTGGTTACACTTTACAATAAGGGTGCACTAATATGCATTAATTCATGCTTAACTAATGCACAGATAATGATGAGTTAATGTGTTACTAATGGTTAACTAACCCATTTATGATTACTGCATCAGCAACTAATGAAGATTCGACATGATTAATAGATTAAGTAATCAATGTATTAATTCTTTAATAACATATTTTATGAACTAATAATGTAAATTAATGTGTTAATTACCACAACGGGTCAAAGCCATGCATTTCAACTTTCAGTTGTCTGCTTTAATTAATCATTAGCTAATGATTTACAAAGGTATCATTGTTATGACTTTACTTGTTGGGGCACATGACTATTAACTATTATATGACTATATGACTATTAACTATAATACTTTTCCGAATACAATTTACTTTGTTTAACAGTTCTGTCTAGAAAGGTATTAGACAAAACTATTAAAAAAAATGCTCAACTGATGAAGATCGAGAATGGGAGTGCTGTGTGCTCAGGCACTGCCATTCTCAGCTGCGTCAAAATAAAAGTGTCGGGCGATATATCGGCTTTGGTGAAATATTGATCGACCACTACCATGACTGATGTCTTATATGGGAAAAAAACTTGTTTGTAAAAAACAGCACAGCAGTAATGACTTTTGAACTTCTTTACGTGTAAGATTGACAATATTAGGAAGAAAATTATAACCATGCAGCCGTTTACTACAGTATCAAATCAGACAGAGCATTGTAGTTTCACTGAGGAAAAATTACACTCATTCACTGCTATAGGAGGAGAAGAATTGGCTAAACTCTTTAATTCATCTAAATCAACAACATGTATGCTCGACCCTATACCGACTAGGCCATTAAAAGAGATGCTACCAGAGGTCATGGATCCTCTTCTTAATATCATTAACTCATCTTTGTCATTAGGATAATACCGAAAACTTTATTGAAAACTTTTAAGTTGGCTATTATTAAACCACTTATTGAAAAAAACGCAACTTGATCCTTCAGAATTAGTCAATTACAGGCCAATGTCAAATCTACCCTTTCTTTCAAAAATACTTGAAAAGGCAGTGTCTTCACAATTATGTTCCTTTTTAGAAAGAAATGGTATCTGTGAGGATTTTCAGTCAGGATTTAGACCGTGTCATAGTACTGAGACTGCTCTCATCAGAGTTACAATTGATTTACTCTTATCATCCGATCGTGGTTGTATCTCTTTGTTAGTGTTACTCGATCTTGGCGCTCCATTCGACACTATCGACCACAACATTCTTTTGAATAGACTCAAAAATTATGTAGCCATTAGTGGACCTGCATTGGCATGGTTTAAATCATACCTATCTGACCGTTTGTATCAGTAAATGAAGAGATGTCACACCAATCACAAGTTCAGTATGGAGTACCGCAGGGCTCAGTGCTAGGACCGTTGCTCTTTACCCTGTATATGCTACCACTGGAAGATATTATTAGGAAGCATTTCGTTAGTTCCCTTTCAAGGGAACTCACACTGCGTCACTGCTTTGGGAACGCCTCTGCGTGATTGCGTCGTGAAGCACGTGTAATCGTTCCAATACAGAGACGGAACGAATAGGCGGGTGACGTCATAGATCCGGAAGGTGTAAAGCATACCGGCATCCACACGCCCCTAGCTTCTGTTGCCTTCAGCAAGCGCTCTGTATAACATTGTTCTTGTCAGCTCTGTGTTTGTGTCTGAGTTCAGACTTTTTTTGCTTTCTTATAACAAGTTTGCAACACTTACTGACACACTAAAAGAGAGACACTGTGGCGAGAAACAGCGTTACTGTAATGTTTTTTTTCCCTGCTCTCGTTTGCTTTTTGAGTGGGGATACACATTTGATGTGAGGTGTTTGTTAGGAGAACAGCACGCGCAGTTGGCTCTCGAAGGGGTCGGCTGCGAGCATTGTGAGGTTTTGCCTCTGAGAGTGCTGCGGTCCCGCGGATGCTCTTCAAGGAGGGCGGCGCGGCTCACGTTTTCCGCAGTGATTTCTCCGCGGCTTAGACTATGCTGTTGCTGAGGCGCGGCGGTAGTTTTTGTCGCGGGGTTCACAAACGGATTTGTCAGAGGGGTTAGAGACGGACCAGCCCTTTCTCTGCCTTCACCTGGCAAGTCCAGTGCTGCTTCTCTTGGTTAGGGAGCCCTTGCTGCGGTTTCTCCCGCCCGGGGGGCGCGGCCTCAGTGTTGCAGCTGTTCAGCTCTGAGGAGGTGAATGTCTGTAGCATCATTGCAGGGGTTGAAGACTCGCCACTTCAAACACATGCTAGTGAGGAGCTCTTGGAGGTCTGAGCAGAGCTGTGGCCAATATATATATATATATATATATATATATATATATATATATCAAAAGAAGAATATTAAAGGCTAGATCAGGAGCGCGCCTCAGTTAAAAGCAGAATTATGAGTGCTTTCTGTCAGTGCCCTGCTCAGCCTCCACGGGGCTTGCTGTTTTTCACAGATCCCCACACTGAGGTGTCGAGATCATGGAAAGGCTCCCTGATCGATTGCTCCAGTCTACCTACTGCTGCTGCTGCATGCATCAGTGTTTGTAGCTCTGTATAGCTGCGTTTGAATCTCTATTTGATATATTTTCTTTGTTATCTATACTACTAAATATAACTTACTCATCACCATATATTGTTTAATATAGCCTATTAAGTTAAATTTGACGGAGAAGATTTCAGATTTAGAGACACGCATCCAGAATTTATGTGAGAGTAGTGAGAATGTAACAGCTTTAGATACTGTTTTGGATGCAACTAGCTTAGTGAACACTCATTGTTTGGTTCCGGCTGAGCCCTTGCAGCAGGGCAATTGGGTGACTGTGAGACAGCATATTCGCGGATCTAAAAACCACTCTGCCGTTCCAATTAGAACATCAAACAGGTTCTCCCCACTCAGTGATGCACCCACTGAGGATCCTGTTGAAAGTGCCCTAGTTATTGGCGATTCTATTACACGGAACGTGAAAATAGAGACACCAGCCACCATAGTCACATGTTTACCGGGAGCCAGAGCGCCTGACATCAAAGCAAATTTAAAAGTGCTGGCTAAAGCTAATCGTAAATTCTCTAAGATTATTATTCACGTCGGCACTAATGATGTTCGACTTCGTCAGTCGGAGATCACCAAAATTAACATTAAAGAGGTGTGTAAACTCGCAAGTACGATGTCTCCGGCAGTCTGCTTATCTGGCCCTCCTGTTAAAAGGAGTGATGAAATAGTTAGTAGATTATCATCACTCAATGGCTGGTTGTCTAAGTGGTGTCCAAAATAACATAGGGTTCATAGACAATTGGAAAAGTTTTTGGGGCAGACCCGACCTGTTGAAGATAGGCGGTATTCATCCTAACCCGGGCTGGTGCTGCTCTTCTCTCTCTAGTAATTTGGCACATAATCTTAGAGCTAAACCTTGACTCACTGGGGCCCAGGTCAGGAAGCAGACAAACTGGCTAAACTAACCGTCTGCTAGCTGTCTCACGTCACCAGAGTCAGCTAAATCCCAGCACATAGAGACGCTTTCACCTAGATATTATCACATAGAGACTGTGTCTGTTCCCGAATCAGTAAATACAAAACCATCAAAACCATTCAACAGTAAAATGTAATTGATGTCCAACAAATAAACAACAGATATAATATGGATGAACAATTGATAAATCTCGGGTTGCTGAATATTCGATCCCTTTCGCCAAAAACGCTTATTGTTAATGATATGATTATAGATCATAACCTAGATGTGCTGTGTTTGACAGAAACCTGGCTAAAACCTGACGACTACATTACTTTAAATGAGTCCACTCCCAAGATTATTGTTATAAGCACGAGCCACGTCCTGAAAGGAAAAGGGTAGGTGTTGCTGTAATTTATAATGATAACTTCAGTATTACTCAGAAGTCTAGTTTCAAATATAATTCCTTTGAAGTTTTGGTGCTTTATGTAACATTGTGTAGTGTAAATGATAAATCCCGTTTGACATTTGTGTTGGCTACTGTATACAGGCCACCAGGGCACATTACAGACTTTATCAAAGAATTTGCTGGTTTTCTATCAGAGTTAGTACTGGCTGCAGATAAAGTACTAATTGTTGGTGATTTTAATATCTATGTTGACAATGAAAAAGACGCATTGGGATTGGCATTTAAAGACATTATAAACTCTATTGGAGTTAGACAACACGTATCTGGACCCACTCATCGCCTTAATCATACTTTAGATCTAATACTGTCACATGGACTAAATGTTGATACCATTAAAATTATGCAGCAGAGCGATGACATCTCAGATCATTTCCTAATATCATGTATACTTAATTTAGCTAAAGCTGCAAAGCCATCCTCGCTGCAAATATGGCAGGACTATAACCGCTGCGACTAAAGATTGCTTTATACATAATCTTCCTCATCAGTTCCATCTCCTCAGAATTACAGATAGCCAAGAGGAACTTGATGTTGCAACAGAAACTACTGACTCTCTCTTTACTAGCACTTTAGACATAGTTGCTCCTCGGCGCTTAAAGAAGATTAAAGCAAATAATCCAACGCCGTGGTACAACGAGCACACTGGGCCCTTAAAACAGCAGCCAGAAAAATGGAGCGCAGCTGGAAGAAAACAAAACTGGAGGTTTTTGCAATTTGTGGAAAGAGAGCATGATTGCATACAGAAAGGCCATAAAAACTGCTAGATCTGCTTATTTCTCAACTCTTTTAGAAGAAAACAAGCACAACCCTAGGTATTTATTCGATACAGTGGCTAAATTAACAAAGGATAAAGCTTCAACTTCTGACGTTTGTAAACAACACAGCAGTAATGACTTTATGAACTTCTTTACTAGTAAGATTGATAACATTAGGAATAAAATTATAACCATGCAGCCGTCTACTACAGTATCACTTCAGACAGAACATTGTAGTCTCACTGAGGAAAAATTACACTCATTCACTGCTATAGGAGGAGAAGAATTGGATAAACTTGTTAAATCATCAAAATCAACAACATGTATGCTTGACCCTATACCGACTAGGCTATTAAAAGAGATGCTTCCAGAGGTCATAGATCCTCTGCTTAATATTATTAATTCATCCTTGACATTAGGATATGTACCAAAAACTTTTAAGTTGGCTGTAATTAAACCACTTATTTAAAAACCGCAACTTGATCCTAAAGAATTAGTCAATTACAGACCAATCTCGAATCTACCGTTTCTATCAAAAATATTAGAAAAGGCAGTGTCTTCACAATTATGTTCCTTTTTAGAAAGAAATGGTATATGTGAGGATTTCCAGTCAGGATTTAGACTGTATCATAGTACTGAGACTGCTCTAATTAGAGTTACAAATGATTTACTCTTATCATCTGATCGTGGTTGTATCTCTCTATTAGTGTTACTCGATCTTAGCGCTGCATTCGATACTATCGATCACAATTTTCTTTTGAATAGACTCGAAAATTATGTTGGCATTAGTGGAACTGCATTGGCATGGTTTAAATCTTACTTATCTGACCGTTATCAGTTTGTAGCAGTAAATGAAGAGATGTCACACCGATCACAAGTTCAGTATGGAGTACCGCAAGGCTCAGTGTTAGGACCGTTGCTTTTCACCCTGTATATGCTACCACTGGGAGATATCATTAGGAAGCATGGCGTTAGTTTTCATTGTTATGCTGATGATACTCAGCTCTATATTTCTTCACGCCCTGACGAAACTTACCAATTCACAAGATTAACGGAATGCATAGCTGATATTAAAAATTGGATGAATAGTAATTTCCTGCAACTTAATTCAGATAAAACTGAATTTTTAATTATTGGACAGAAAAGCTCCACAAGTAGTGCCCTAGAATACTGTCTAACCCTCGATCGTCAGTGAGGAACCTGGGTGTGCTCTTTGATACCAATCTTTCGTTTGAAAGCCACATTTCTAGCATCTGTAAAACTGCATTCTACCATCTTAAAAATATATCTAAATTACGTCACATGCTTTCAATGCAAAATGCTGAACAATTAGTACATGCGTTCATGAGCTCAAGGCTAGATTATTGTAATGCTCTACTGGGTGGTTGCCCTGCTCGCCTAATAAATAAACTCCAGCTGGTCCAAAACGCAGCAGCTCGAGTTCTTACTAGAACCAGGAAGTACGATCATATTAGTCCAGTTCTGTCAACACTGCACTGGCTCATAATTATACACTGTTAATAATAGGCCAGAGGAGAACTGGCACCCCGACTGAGTCTGGTTTCTCCCAAGGTTTATTTTTCTCCATCATGCCCTGATGGAGTTTTGGTTCCTTGCCACTGTCGCCTTTGGCTTGGCTTGCTCAGTTGGGGACACTCAAATTATGATCCAAGTTACTCAACTAAATATACAAATAGAATTTATTAATTTGGTCATATATAATTCTATAAACTATCCAAATTAAACTAGCCAAATCAAATTTTGTTGCAATGTTGTCCTGTTTAACACTGTGAAGCTGCTTTGAAACAATCGTCATTGTAAAAGCGCTATATAAATAAAGTTGATTGATTGATTGATTGATTGAAACAGCCCATATTTTCACACGCTTCAGTGATATAATATATGGGCGGAGCGAAATCAGAGCGCCGCCACTCGCACTCCTCCTCAGTAAGAGTAGGGTGGTGGGCGGCGCCCACTAGCGCAATCTTCCTAGGGTAAGACGGATATGAGGACCGCCATTATCTCAAGGAGGGCTGCGTCTAAGAGCCCTGAGGCCTTAGTGCCCAGGGCTGTAAAGGTTAGTTGTTCCCTTTCTCGCGTAGTCAAGGCAATGTGGCCGTGTTCCCGCACCTTGGTTATGTGGAAAGGTCCTTGGTTTCAGCCAAAGGCCCGTCCCTGGGGGCACCATGTCAGCGTGTGTCTCTGATCATGGATGCCTCCCTGACGGGCTGGGGCGACCATGAGTGGTCGCTCGACCCAGGGCCCATTTGTGGAAGCAGACATTTGGGGTGTGGAGCTCCTTTTTTGGGAGAATTTGGCAGGGCCCAAGTGGACCCGTTTGCCACACACGAGAACACTCATTGTCAGCCGTGGTTCTTCCTTGCGCCTCCAGCTCCTCCTGGACTGGACACTACGGTACAGGAGTGGCCAAGGCTGCCCCTGTATACATTTCCCCTGATTGCTCTGCTTCCGGGAGTTCTAGAGAGAGTGCGTCGGGACAGGGCCCTCCTTCTGTTAGTAGCTCAGTTCTGGCCAGCCCAAGTCTGGTTCTCAGACATTGTGTCGCTATCCCCTGAAGATTCAGTTTGTTATGCTGATGATACTCAGCTCTATATTTCTGCACACCCTGAAGAAACTAACCAATTCACAAGATTAACGGAATGTATAGATGATATAAAAAATTGGATGATCAGTAACACGTCTCCAGCGTGTTGCCACCAATCTTTCGAATATTACACTTATATTGTTGTTTAATCAATACGGCATCCTCAATAAAACCTGTCTCTGGCGTAATGACTCCGATATTTCAAATAATTTATTTTTAATAATTATTTAATCGATACATCATCCTCAATAAACCCGTCTCCGGCGTGTTGCCTCTGATCTTTTGAATATTCAGATCTATTATGACGTCTGACCTGTAAAATTGCCAGAATAATAATAATACGCTGTTTGTTAATTGGCCAGAGGAGAACTGGCACCCGACTGAGCCTGGTTTATCCCAAGGTTTAATTTTCTCCATTAGGTCACCCGATGGGCTTTTGGTTTCCTTGCCACTGTCAGCTCTGGCTTGGCTTGCTCAGTTGGGGAAACACAATTTTTCAAGTAAATTTCCAAATAAATCTAATTATTAAACTAAATTAACCATATAGAAAAAATTACTGATCTAATTACTGATCTAAAGCCCACATTGTCACTGTATGATAATCGTAATATATTCTGTTGCATTATTTTTCTGTTTGACACTGTAAAGCTGCTTTGAAACAATCTGCATATAGCGCTATATAAATAAAGTTGACTTGACTTGACTTGACTTGACAAATAGGAAAAAGAGGCTACAATTTGCACAAGCTCACCAAAATTGGACAGCTGAAGACTGGAAAAATGTTGCCTGGTCTGATGAGTCTCGATTTCTATTGAGTCAGAATTTGGTGTAAACAGAATGAGAGCATGGATCCATCATGCCTTGTTACCACTGTGGTGGTGTAATGGTGTGGGGGATGTTTTCTTGGCACACTTTAGGACCCTTAGTGCAAATTGGGCATTGTTTAAATGCCACAGCCTACCTGAGCATTGTTTCTGACCATGTCCATCCCTTCATGACCACCATGTACCCATCCTCTGATGGCTACTTCCAGCAGGATAATGCACCATGTCACAAAGCTTGAATCATTTCAAATTGGTTTCTTGAAAATGACAATGACTTCAATGTATTTAAATGGCGCCCACAGTCACCAGATCTCAACCCAATAGAGCATCTTTGGGATGTGGTTGAACTGGAGCTTCATGCCCTGGATGTGCATCCCACAAATCTCCATCAACTGCAAGATGCTATCCTATCAATATGGGCCAACAATTCTAAAGAATGCTTTCAGCACCTTGTTGAATCAATCCCACATAGAATTAAGGCAGTTCTGAAGGCGAAAGGGGGTTAAACACAGTATTAATATGGTGTTCCAAATAATATAATTTATTTTGATGATTAACTGACAACTGACAACTAAGGAAAATCCCAAATTCAGTATCTCAGAAAATTATAATATTGTGAAAAGGTTCAATATTGAAGACACCTGTGCCACACTCTAATCAGCTAATTAACTCAAAATACCTGCAAAGGCCTTTAAATGGTCTCTCAGTCTAGTTCTGTAGGCTACACACAATCATGGGGAAGACTGCTGACTTGACAGTTGTCCAAAAGACGACCATTGACAAAAGGTCATTGCAAAAGCAGCTGGCTGTTTACAGAGCTCTGTGTCCAAGCACATTAATAGAGAGGCGAAGGGAAGGAAAAGATGTGGTAGGAAAAAGTGTACAAGCAATAGGGATAACCGCACCCTAGAGAGGATTGTGAAACAAAACCCATTAAAAATGTGGGGGAGATCCACAAAGAGTGGACTGCAGCTGGAGTCAGTGCTTCAAGAACCACTATGCAAAGACGTATGCAAGACATGGGTTTCAGCTGTCGCATTCCTTGTTTAAGCCACTCTTGAACAACAGACAGTGTCAGAAGCGTCTCACCTGGGCTAAAGACAAAAACGACTAAACTGCTGCTGAGTGGTCCAAAGTTATGTTCTCTCTTGAAAGTAAATTTTGCAATTCCTTTGGAAATCAGGGTCCCAGACTCTGGAGGAAGAGAGGAGAGGCACCCAATCCACGTTGCTTGGGGTCCAGTGTAAAGTTTCCACAGTCAGTGATGGATGCATGTAAATAACAAATCAGCCATGGCATGAGCGCGACTGGCTTTTAAAGGCAGTGGGTGAAGAGACTCTGATTGGTTTATTGCATGTTACGCCCAAAACTAAGGGAAGTGTCAACACTTTAATTAAAAATTGAATTACATAAATTAATTACAGATGTAATTACATGCAGTTTTATTTATGTAAGTGCAATGTAAAAACATGTATGTACACAACAAGTACATTGTATCAAATTATTAATTTAAATGTTAGTACATAGTAGTTAGAGAGAGAGATAAATACATTTTCTTGTTTGAATTGGTCTTGGACCCACTTTATATTAGGTGGTCTACCTAATATAAAGTGGGTCCAATTCAAACAAGAAAATTAAAAGTAATTATTCTCAGTCTCAGGGTTGGTGTAGTCCACAGAAAATGAGTGATTAAAATGAGATGAAGTTTAAGGACATTTCCTTTAACCCTAAAACACAACACAATAAAATGCATAATTTACAATTTGGGTAAAATACCTGTGAAAAATTGGTACAGAAAAAAATATTAACGTAAGTATGGTACATTGTGCCTTATTTTATTCTTATATTGTTAATCTATAGGCTGATTAGTGATCTGAGGGTTTGATCTCTGAATATTTTTAGAGATGGTGCTGTTACCTGTTCTTTTCATCATGTTTTGTATTTCTCTCTCTCTCTCTCTCTCTCTCTCTCTCTCTCTCTCTCTCTCTCTCTCTCTCTCTCTCTCTCTCTCTCTCTCTCTCTCTCTCTCTCTCTCTCTCTCTCTCTCTCTCTCTCTCTCCTGTGGTGCTGCTCTCCCAAAGTCATCCTAATTAGTGTTTAAAGCAGGACTCCCGTCGGCAAGGTCACCAGTGCCTCTGTGGCGCACTGTTGTCAGGATGGTGCTAGAAATAATGAAAGGGCCTATCTGCTCCCATCAGCAGAGCGAGAATCACACTAGAGCCACCGCACCAACAACCTCAAACATTATTAGTCGCCTGCATTCAATTACACTTACTGACAATTCAGTCATAATAGAACTTTTCAAATATTTATTTTATTTTATTTTCAGTTATTTATTTGATATCTCTGTATTTTAACTTCTAAAAATATTTAATATGCTTGTATTAGGGATGCTCATTTCGGTTATTTTTTCCCGACCGACAAACGATGCTCATTAATCGATTATTAACCGTTAACTGATAAGATTATAATATTGAATTGACATCAAATAAAAATACAATTGATGAGTGTCTGTGATCCGTTAAAAATACTTTTTTCACAGGTTTATTTTACTGTGCAAACAGCAGCACACAACAGATCAACAACAGAACCTGGATTCACACATTGTCACATTTTCACACACCTGCAGCTTTTCTGACAACACAGAAAAACTGAATAAAATCATATAAATAAAAAGCATAAAATAAATAGGCCTACACTATTTTTTTTAAATTAAATAATTACCAAATTAAGATAACAAAACGAAAATACACTGAATCCGTTTGAAGCTTTGAAGAACCGGAATAGTTTTTCCAGTCAAATCAAAATAGCAGGCCTACCTCAATCCACAGCTTGACTGGTTTTTATTTTAAAAAATAAATAAATAAAATAACATGTCTAAATGATGTAATTTAGCCTGTGTACAGTTAGACCTGCGGCAGAAAGTATCGTTTATAAGGTCTCCACAGTGCGAGCCTCCGCTGACTGCGCGCGCCCTGTCTGTTGAGCCCGATCTCACGAAAATGCGTATCAATAGTACGAGTGTGCAATCTCGTAGAATGTATACGCCAAAATGAGTTTTGGCGTACATATGGTACGCAGTTTTTGGCGTGCATATGATACGCACTTTATGGCGTGTATATGACACGCTTTTGGATAGGGTGAGGGTGGGGGTGTGGGGGGTTCGTACATATAATACGCCATAAAGTGCGTATTATATCTTGTTCTTGTTGGTCTGTTTGAGGAAGTGTTTCGATGCGCCCGACCGTTGTGCTGTTATTTGAAACGACAGAGGGAAACTGAGTAATTGTTCAATAAACCATCAATACTTGACAATGTTTAGGCTACTTTAGTAAACTTGACCAAAACCACACGACGAAAAGCATTAAGGCTTCAGATGGCACTGGTTCCCGGGAATACAGAGATAACGCCTCGCTAGAGCGGCCAGCATTGGGAAGCGCCTTTTATTTGCTTTCCACCAAGCAAGAGCTTGTATTACTGCTTTATTTTAATACCGCGTAGCGTAATTTGCAATTTGCAAGTAACTTCGTCGCCCTTTCTGACGAAATGATCCCACATAGTTTGGAGCAAAAAATACAGCAAAAAAAAAACAAAATACAGCAAAAAAAAAAAAAAAAAACTTTAAACCGTTTAACTGATAGTATTAATCGGTCAAAATTCTTACTATCGGTTAACGGTTAAACGGTCAAAATGATCAACCCAAGCTTGTATTCTAACTTTATGAAAGTATTTCCATTATCTATCTATCTATCTATCTATCTATCTATCTATCTATCTATCTATCTATCTATCTATCTATCTATCTATCTATCTATCTATCTATCTATCTATCTATCTATCTATCTATCTATCTATCCGCCCGTCCGTCTTTTCTGAGTGAAACATGGGAAAAAGAAGAAAAAGAATAAGAAGAAAATATAGGGCCTTGATTTTGATTGGAAGGGTGGGTTAGATTGGAAAACACCAGAATGCAAAACCAGATTAAGTCTATGGTCCACTTTGACATTGTTAACTGTATTTTAAGATTCACAGTATAATTTTTTTACTTAATTTTTATTTCTAAAATGTTGAACTTTAAATATGTAATATGTGATGAAAAGTAGTCCATTTACCATATTCTTCAAAACATCTCAGTGATAATTTCTCTTCTGTTTAACTCTGTTCATTTAATCACCCAGGAGGCTTTTGTTTATCGGCACTTGCCATATGGGAGGCTGTCAAAGGAAAGACAAAAAAGACAAAACACAAGGGAAGAAAAAACTGAATCAATATTTTGTGGCCGAGGGAGTCTGAATGTCAGCCCTGAGCGAACTGAACGTCCTGTGTCCAGTGTGTCTTATTCAGAGGACTGGAAGCGTTGGTCTGTAGATCAGTAGATCAATAGTTAACTATGGCATGCACGTGGTGGATTGCTTTCTCCAAACTCACTTCACAGTGACCACCTCAGGCTCCTCCAATAAGTGGGTGGATGTGGCGCTGAGGATGAACATGAATATAGGTGGAGGTCTTGACTGCTATAAAAGAGAGAAATAGGAAAAGAGACCCCAGACAATTGATATCTAATGCTCAGATTTGCTGTCCACACAGTGATAACCTGGATTAACCGAAAAAGTGACCAAATTATTTTTTCCCACTCACTGTAAATAAATTCAGGTCTCCATCTTCTAGTGACTGGGGTCACATCTAAATGTTTTAGTTGGCCAAATTGAATTTCTGCTAATTAAATGTGACAGAAAGTCAATTTGGCCAACTGAAAAATTTGAGAGGCCTGAGTTTTTTTTTACAGTGCTGGAAAATTGTGTTGTTTAGAGGTTTCTATTTAATAAAACGTGGTTTGGAGAATGGATGGATGCATTAATAGATGGATCTTATTCATTTATATTAGACAAATATTAGTAAATCTGAGCTCAATTTGTGGGATATTTCCTGAAAATTCAGAGAAGACATACAGTCGTTTTAAAGAAACCATTTCCATAAGAAATTATATTATGAACGAGTCATAACATAATGATATCTTTGCAACTCATTAGCTAATGAATACTTAAAGCAGACAACTGTAATTTAAATTTATAATTAATATAACATTTAAATAATTCACCAAAAATGAAAATTCGGTCAATAAACACCTCATGTCGCTCCACACCCTTGAGACCTTTGTTCATCTTCGGAACAAAAATTATGATATTTTTGATGAAATCTGAGAGTTTTCTGTCCCTTCATTTACAGCATACACAACTACCACTTTCAAGGTCCAGAACGGTAGGACAGAAATCATTAAATTAATCCACGTGACTCCGGTGGTTTAACTTCAATTTCATGGGGAGTTGCAAGGGTTTTGTTTGCAAAAAAATAAGAACAATAAGAATGTACCGCTTTATTTACAAAATAATATTATCCAAAGAGCGTTCACGGAACTATGTTAGGTCTCAAGTCAACACAACACACATGTGTTACAGGGGTTACAGGTCAATATTTTTGTAAATAAAGTGGTACATTATGGGTTCTTTTTCTTCTGTGCAAACAAAGCTTCATTAAATTGAGGTTAAACCACATGGATTCCTTTAATGATGTCTTTCCTATTGTTCTATCATTCTGGACCTTGAATGTGGTAGTTGCTTAGCTCCCAATGGAGAGACGGAAAGCTCTCGGATTTCATTAAAGAGATCTTTATTTGTTTTCCGAAGATGAACAAAGATATTAGGGTCAGTTATTAATGAATGGATGTTATGAATTGGGTGAACTAACCCTTAAAATGTACATATATTCAACACATTGTGGTAATTAACATTAATTTACACTATACTACAAGTTGTTAAGGAATTATTACACATTTGTGAATCAATACACATGATGACACATTTCATTAATAGCAATTCATACTTAATCTATTAATTCGTCATACATTTTTGCGAATTAGTTAACCATGGATTAATGCATATTAGCGCACACATATTGTAGTGTGCACTAATAAGTGTTACCACAGACAGTTTACTTTGATGACAGCACTTGAACTGGAGAAAACATGGTCAATGTCACATTTGCTGATTTGATAAGTGACCTAAAAATTGTACAGGATTTTAAATATCTCTTCTTCATTTTACTTTTTTTATTCTTAAACTTTATTTCCAGGTTTCAATTATTTTAAATCCCAGATTTTCAATGGGGTTTCACTTTCAGGCCACTTTATGTGTGATTACTGATTACATTCTCTCAGAAGTAATGCGTAATGCAAGAGAATTCAACGTGATCTCACTAAAATATGTGAGTAGTTTTACGTAAAGTGTGATTCTACTACACGTACATTTACTTACGTTTTCACACACAATAAAACGTACAATACTGACTTTTTGACAGCACTAAAATGTACAATATTGACGTATTGACAGCACTAAAATGTAAATTATTTACGTGAATGTGTTACCAGCCACCGGCTCCCATGCATTAATATCATAATTGTGGCATTAATATTGTTTATTTTATGTTTTCAGTCGCATTTATTAAATGCATTTTACTAAGTTAATCTACCTAATATAAAATAACATTTTGCTCTGTTCGTGACTTCTGCTACAAATTCATTTCGGATGACTAGATAATGTTAAAAGAAAACTGCATTTTAAAACCTTAAGATGAATAACATTCTTGCCAACCATTTTGTAGTATTTAGCTTGTTGTTTGCCGTGAGACATAAAAAGGCGTTTTCTCCTATTCAACTGGCGATCACAAGATACACCAAAACACAACATCAATTCACAAAACACAACACTTAATTCGTTCGCTGTAATCCAAATCGTTAGAATCCATATGTTTGCGAGAAACAAATCCAAATTGAGCTCTTTATCCAGTGATCTTCATCTCCATTAGTCTTCATCTCCTCTCAGTAGCGCGGCCGTAAACATCAAATCTCGCGCTCGTTGTGAATTCGAATTAAAAAAACGCGCCCTCATGAAGCGTTACGACATGATTTACGGCAGTGGCATCGAACGCTCATTGGCTCTCGCCTGCCTCGTCACAGATTTTGACATGTCGTGTTTCCAGTTGATTTGTATTTGAAATGGGAAACGCGCAACTTCACGGAGAGAAGCCGGATTAATATTTTCATTTATTAATAACTTGCATTCTGCTCTGTACCTCATACAAAACTTTTATATACCACCAGAGAGGACTGCGACTGCAACATATCTTCATTTGAACTACTTTTGGTACCGCTTTTGACATTTTTGCAATAAATAAATTATTGTGATTACACTGGTCTGTCTGTTATGCTTTTATTTATAACAGTACATTGTTTTAATAAATGCTAATGGGTAGGTTTAGGGGTAGGTGTAGGATTAGCCGTTCACAATATTTTTCTAATGCTATATTGTTACCAAAATCGTCATTTTCCAAAGTTTTACCTTTTATTCTCTTTATATTCTGTATTAAATTGGTATGTTTAGGTTTGGGGTAGTGTTAAGGGATCTTGCATTAATCAATAAAATGGTCAAAGGGAAATTATATTGATATCTTTATGATATAACAAAAAAAATTTTTTTACCAGTATAAAGTTTTGTATTCTTTAAAAAAAAAAGATTTGATGATGGATTCGTAATTATTTTACATTTTTTAGCTGTAAAAATGTAATAATACTACGTTTAAATGTTGCAAATACGTCTATATTCTACATTTTAGCACTTCTCCAAACGTACTAAGACGAACGTTTTGTCTCTTTGAAAGTAACGTATTAATACCTACGTATTAACGATGAGACCAGGCTGGAGAATTCAATAAAAAGGTCATTTTGTTGTCTGTTCATTTTGCTGTGGAATGTATGAAACAAACGAGACTACAGCGGTTTCTGTTGATTTGATCTACATTCTAAAACCAAAGTTTGTTCATTCAGCCTGAAATTATGTGCATTTTCTAATTTGTAAACATAAAGTTGTGAAGTGTGTATTTTGTATTTGGAAAGTAAAGGTTACTTTTTTTTAAATCCAGCTTTTTGTCCAGATTTATATTTAAAAACAATTTAAATGGTCGGTTCAAAACTTCTTTTTGAAGTGTAGATTTATATTGCTACTTAACATACTATTGCTTGAGGAGAGATAATATTTCCAATGACCTTTTTTTTTTTTTTTAAATTAAATTTCCCATAAGGCTTAAAATAGATTTGTCCTTCACCACATTATATTAAATTTGATCATATTCATGCTGCTCCTTTAATTGCCAGTTTATTGAATAGTTCTAATTGGTATGGTTAGATTAAATTTTCAAAGAGATTTTAAGTTTTACAACGAATACACACTGTTTACAGTTACAGCTTTATTATTTTATTTAGATTTTTTTAAACATATCTTACAATAAAATATAAAATATACAAATGGAAAGGCAAGACAAGAAAGATCTTAATTTTCATAAATAGTGTTATACAGGTCCTTCTGAAAAAATTGCATATTGTGATAAAAGTTCATTATTTTCCATAATGTAATGATAAAATTAAACTTTCATATATTTTAGATTCATTGCACACCAACTGAAATATTTCAGGTCTTTTATTGTTTTAATACTGATGATTTTGGCATACAGCTCATGAAAAATTCATAAAATTAGCATATCATGAAAAGGTTCTCTAAACGAGCTATTAACCTAATCATCTGAATCAACTAATTAACTCTAAACACCTGCAAAAGATTCCTGAGGCTTTTAAAAACTCCCAGCCTGGTTCATTACTCAAAACCGCAATCATAGGTAAGACTGCCGACCTGACTGCTGTCCAGAAGGCCATCATTGACACCCTCAAGCGAGAGGGTAAGACACAGAAAGACATTTCTGAACGAATAGGCTGTTCCCAGAGTGCTGTATCAAGGCACCTCAGTGGGAAGTCTGTGGGAAGGAAAAGTGTGACAAAAACGCTGCACAACGAAGAGGTGACCGGACCCTGAGGAAGATTGTGGAGAAGGACCGATTCCAGACCTTGGGGGACCTGCGGAAGCCGTGGACCGAGTCTGTAGTAGAAACATCCAGAGCCACCGTGCACAGGCGTGTGCAGGAAATGGGCTACAGGTGCCGCATTCCCCAGGTCAAGCCGCTTTTGAACCAGAAACAGCGGCAGAAGTGCCTGACATGGGCTACAGAGAAGCAGCACTGGACTGTCGCTCAAATGTTGCATGTCATACGGAAATCAAGGTGCCAGAGTCTAGAGGAAGACTGGGGAGAAGGAAATGCCAAAATGCCTGAAGTCCAGTGTTCAGTACCCACAGTCAGTGATGGTCTGGGGTGCCATGTCAGCTGCTGGTGTTGGTTTACTGTGTTTTATCAAGGGCAGGGTCAATGCAGCTAGCTATCAGGAGATTTTGGAGCACTTCATGCTTCCATCTGCTGAAAAGCTTTATGGAGATGAAGATTTCGTTTTTCAGCACAACCTGGCACCTGCTCACAGTGCCAAAACCACTGGTAAATGGTTTACTGACCATGGTATTACTGTGCTCAATTGGCCTGCCAACTTTCCTGACCTGAACCCCATAGAGAATCTGTGGGATATTGTGAAGAGAAAGTTGAGAGACGCAAGACCCAACACTCTGGATGAGCTTAAGGCCGCTATCGAAGCATCCTGGGCCTCCATAACACCTCAGAAGTGCCACAGGCTGATTGCCTCATGCCACGCCGCATTGAAGCTGTCATTTCTGCAAAAAGATTCCCGACCAAGTATTGAGTGCATAACTGAACATAATTATTTGAAGGTTGACTTTTTTTCTATTAAAAACACTTTTCTTTTATTGGTCGGATGAAATATGCTAATTTTTTTAGATTTTTTTTTCAAAATCATCAGTATTAAAACAATAAAAGACCTGAAATATTTCAGTTGGTGTGCAATGAATCTAAATATATGAAAGTTTAATTTTTATCATTACATTATGGAAAATAATGAACTTTTAACACAATATGCTATTTTTTTGAGAAGGACCTGTATTACAATGATCTAAGTAAACTCGGGCCTTGTGATAGTCATTTTCTTTTTACATTACATAGTAATACATTCTGCATAATGATGAATGATTTAGAATTGGAATTATTATGAATGCAATGATTAATTATATATCATCAGTTTTGCTTCATATTCATATTCATTTTCATATAGACCAATGGAGCAAAAAAAAAAAATGTTTTTCCCTGTAAGACGCTGTAAGACCACCAATTGGCCAGCTCTATTACAAATACAATGCACAGAAGTGGCGCAACTGGTTATTAAATTTTCCCCAGTATTCTGACTTACTCATTTGACACTATATTTTGCATATATTTAAGGGTGCACATTTTGGCCCATTTTGACAACTCTGGAATAAAAGCATCTAATGTAGTATGAAAATGAAGATAAAACGGTAAGTTGGATTTTGAGAAAACTAGACCACCCACAACATCTCTTTCTCTACCCATTACTGGCATTTGCTTAAGGTTCATTCCTATTCCAGTAGTAATTGCACTGTGCCACTTTACAGGGCAGCTGCAGGTGCAAGGGCTTGATAATGAAGCACTCTGCAGTGTGGGTGGCAGCTGTGCTTGACTCTAGAGAGGAGAGAGCCATATCCCCTAAACACACATACCTCCAATTGACTCAGCACTTTGAGAAACCTGTGTGGTGAGACTTTAGTTACTTCCCCAGCTGGCTACTTGTTTTTGTTCCCCAGCTCTCCTTACACACATATATTACAGGTGCACTCTACTTTCAATTAGACTTTCTCCCCTCATTAATAAGAGTGAATGACCTGCGCTCCCTCTGGTTCTGTGTGGACCCGGCTGCAAGGGCCAGGTGCTCATCCAACCATACAGAGAAAACAGGTTACTGCCTCCCTGTGGTCTCTGTAAATGGCCGAAAGATGATGTGAGATGGTCTAAATATAACCAAAATTCTTTCTGAATCACAAAACTTTGATATATGCACTACACAACACAATATAAGCATAATGATAAACATTAAATATGCATAGGGAATGATGAATCGTAGTAAGTTATATATCTCAGTAAGTTATATATTCAGATTATGACCAGTCTTGGTACACATGATTGGCTATGAAACATATGATACATACATCAAAGAAAATTACATATCAATAAAATAAAATGTTCGGCACGTTAATGTTGTGTTTTGTTTCATTGTCATGTTCTGTTTAGTTTTTTGGTCATGGTTTTCTTTGTCACTGTTTTTCCTGAGTTCTAGTTTGTAGTTTGTTTCCATGGTTTCTAATTATGGCTCGTTTCCATCAAGCGGTACGGTTCAGTTCATTATGGTGCACAGTTATTGCCATTTCGATTGTCAGAAGTTGTGAATGGTAGGCCTACCCTAATTCCCGAACCGTACCTAGCACAGTTGTCCTGTACTAAAGGGTGCAACTAGACTCATGTTGCAGAATGTTGATTGGTTGTCAGAGAATCGTAACTTGCGTGTGTTTTTTCGGCTGTGTTTCTATAGCAACTAACGGAGCTTCTAACGGCATCTGCAGTGACGCAATGACTTAACCAATTAGCGATTGCCTCTTTTCTTTAGAAGGTGGGACTTATTCCACATTACACTTTCTCCCATTCATAAGTAATATAAGTGCACCGTCTTTGATTATCTAAAGTCTTTGCTATAAGTAATGTTGCACCTACATGTCATCTAACATTTATTAGAGTATAAGTATTAGTAGACTGTTAGGGATAGGGTTAGTAGAATACGTTAACATACTTGCAAAGTTACTTATAGTCAGTAGAATGCTTCCTCGTCTCCAGTGTGTCTTTTGGGTGTGGAAGCTTGTTTATGCCACAGAATAAAACAACTGAAAATATAATTGTGATCTTACAATTCTGACTTTTTCTCACAATTGTCAGTTATAATGTCAGAATTGCGATGTATAAACTATACAATTACATTTACGTTTATTCATTTAGCAGACGCTTTTATCCCAAGCAACTTATAACACAGGAAGCAATCCGTCATGAAGAGGTGAATAATCACAAAAAGTGTCTGAAATACTATAGTTTATATCTCGCAAATCTGACTTTATAACTCAAACTCGCAATTGCAAGTTATAAAGTCAAATTCCAAGGGTAAAAAATCTTTTTTTCTCGCAATTCTGACTTTATAACTCGCAATTGCGACTTTATTGCGCAATTCGGACTATAACTCGCAATTGCGACTTTATTGCGCAATTCGGACTATAACTCGCAATTGCGACTTTATATCTCGCAGTACTGACTATAACTCGCAATTGCAACTTTATATCTCGCAATTTTGACTATAACTCACAATTGCAACTTTATATCTCGCAATTCTGACTATAACTCGCAATTGCAACTTTTTATCTCGTAATTCTGACTATAACTCACAATTGCAACTTTATATCTCACAATTCTGACTATAACTCGCAATTGTTACTTTTTATCTCGTAATTCTGACTATGACTCGCAATTGCAACTTTATATCTAGCAATTCTGACTATAACTCGCAATTGCAACTTTTTATCTCGTAATTCTGACTAAAACTCGCAATTGCAACTTTAAATCTCGCAATTCTGACTATAACTCGCAATTGCAAATTTATATCTCGTAATTCTGACTATAACTCGCAATTGCAACTTTATATCTCAATTCTGACTATAAATCACAATTGCAACTTTAAATCTCGCAATTCTGACTATAACTCACAATTGCAACTTTATATCTCGCAATTCTGACTATAACTTGCAATTGTAACTTTTTATCTCGTAATTCTGACTATAACTCGCAATTGCAACTTTTTATCTCGTAATTCTGACTATAACTCGCAATTGCAACTTTATATCTAGCAATTCTGACTATAACTCGCAATAGCAACTTTATATCTCGCAATTCTGACTTTATATCACACAAATCTGAGAAAAATCTGAATTGGGAGATAAGTCGTAAATACCTTTTTAATTTTGCATTCTGTGGCAGAAACAGGCTTCCAAAGTTGGGGGACCATCAGAATAAAGCATTAGCATATATTTGTCAGGTGTCATCTGTTTTCCGTTACTAGTTTTCCATATTTTAGTTTGTGTGTGCCTTGGTTGCCTTGTGTGTCTCATTGTGTTCACCTATGTGACGTTATTGATTTCAAAAACATGCACTTTGAATCATCTTTTCAAATAAAAAGTTTGCATTTCCAGGTGCCCAAAATGCCGATGTCAGGTAAATGAACGGTCAAAACAAAGTTTTTTGTTTTTAGTTGAAAAATGTTCAACTAAAGGGTGAAAATGTCTTCAAATATAAATTTTTCTTTATGCTATAAGTTTGGCAAATTTCTATTATTTTCTAAACATATTTATTTATGGAACTTTAAGGTTTAAGAGTCTGATTCTTGTAGCCATAACAGTCAATTTAGACGCCACCACCATCTTATCCTGACCAAACCCTCTAGCTGAGGCCTGTAATCTCTGGACAAATCTGACCACTTGTGCATTGTGGAATTGGCAGCTGTACTTTGTTATTGTCCATAATGGCTGGTGCTCTAGCTCAAGGCTTGCTGGGGGCCTGGAAAAAAGGCAGCTTACATGCATTAAGCTTCCGTATTATAAGCCAAGTTGATCTGCTCAGGCCACGTCAGAAAACATGTGCTCTCTAATTAGACCTCTCGTCAGCACCTTCATTGTGTCCTGTAACCACTTCTCTCTGTTCTATCACCTCTCGAAGGGTACGCTGCAGTAATTGCCTTTTAGGGGTTAGAAATACTCTGTATCTGCCTCGACAATCACTGCACTGTAGAGTCCCTGTGACAGGATGGGTAGCTGCAAATTGCATGCTGCCACTGCTGTTACCTGGGACAAATCTACTCCCCCAAAAGCCTTAAAGACCAGCAGAAGTATCTATGAGCTAAATTAGCAGTGTGCTCCGTTAAGAGCAGAGGTAATTAAAATTAAAATAAAGCAAGTGTTCCCTACAAAATGAATACAAGGTGCTTAACTCGCAATTGCAGTGTAGTGTTATTAATAGCACGCCAAAAATTATTTACTCGTCTTTGTATTATTCCAGACCACTTTTTTTTTGGAGCTTGATGGATGTTGTCCACATGAACTGTTGTCATATGGAAAAGAGCTGCATAAATATTTTTCAGAAATGCTCCTTTAGTGTTCCACAGAAAATGAAAATGAAACTGAAAAAACAAAACAAAAAAAACATATGGGTTTGGAGCAACATAGTGAATAATTAAGACAAACTATCTCTTAAAAAATGGGAACAATGGACAAACATGGACAAATGTGCCTCTACCTACATTTCTGGTTAACTTGCCTCTATCTGAAACTTCCAGCTGAAACAACTTGTATTCCTTTCCACAAAAATTATGATTACAGGGGCAGATTATCTATTAAGAATTATTTTCATGTGATTCCTTGCAATAATACTGTTATGACCTCAAAACATTTTTACCATAGTGCATGATTTGTATACTAATATGTACTAAAACGTATTGCATCACATTACCAGCATTTTCTAATACAGTAAATTTGAAAAGCTCACCTGGTACACACAAGAGTTAGATAAGAAAACTAAAATGGCATGGTTGCTTCAGCAAATGCGTTTCCAATGCAAAAACGTGTTCCATGTGAATGGCACCTAACGGGCCATTTTTCACAGATCCTTTTCCACATCAAAATACAATAGGAATTTACTTCAGCAGACTTGGGATGCAAGCAGTGTAGTGTTATTAAATCATTAAATGGTTCTTTTATGGTCGTTTTTTCCCCCTTTGTGGAGCTTGACAGTATGAATCACCATCCATTTGCACTGAGCAACTTTAACAATGCTCTTTTGTATTCTACAGAAGACAGACATACAGGTTAAGAAAGTCACAATGATGAGTAAATAATGAAAAAAAACTTTTCTAACTAATCCTTTCACTCATTTGTATTTCTAAGATTACAGTGTAAATTAACTTTCTTTGTTAAATTGTTCGGTTACCATGTGTAGCTCATATTCATAAAGTTTAGGTTCTTGATACCTGGGATGCTTTCCTTGATGCAGTTGTGAGACTACCCTTAATCCTCTCCGGATCCATTACATTACCCCTGTACCTGTCACTGCAACAGCTCCTTAAACACTGCCTAACATGTACTGCGGATAAATAAACAGGGTGGCTAAGAATGTTTATGTCATATTCCCAGTGCTTAGATCAGTCACTATGAACAGCATGTGTGGTGGTGAGCTGTAGCCAGATCCTCTCTACAGGCATGTGACCCACCAATCAGCTGGCCAGATGCTGAGGGACTGTTTTGGAAGCAATGCTGCTGTCAATCACAAGGCTCTTCTGGGATTGAACCTGTCAGCAGCCTCTACCCTTCCTCCTGCTATCTCTCAGATGACTGGCTAACTGCTTTGACCCATATCTGTCTTGCCTGGACGTGGCCCAACATTGTTCCAATTGCTCTAATTATGCCCATGAATTACAGTTGTCTGTTGCAAAGGGGACGCATTTGGCATCTCTGAGCAAATACTGTATGTTGGTAGTGCATCATTGAGGAAAACAGTTTCAGAATAAGCTTTATGTGCACATTCTAGAAATACAGAGATCAACAACAGCTGTTTTCGTGGACTTCTTAAAATATTATCAAACTATACTTGTCAACAATATGTATACTGTGCATAGTGTCTCCCACAATACTGTATTTCACAAATCAATGCACTGAACTTAATCTTTCCATCTTCCAATTCTTTAAACATGTCCATCTGATGAATAAATCAAAAGAAAATATACACTAACCTAAAGGATTATTAACACCTGTTCAATTTCTCATTATTGCAATTATCTAATCAACCAATCACATGGCAGTTGCTTCAATGCATTTAGGGGTGTGGTCCTGGTCAAGACAATCTCCTGAACTCCAAACTGAATGTCAGAATGGGAAAGAAAGGTGATTTAAGCAATTTTGTGCGTGGCATGGTTGTTGGTGCCAGACGGGCCGGTCTGAGTATTTCACAATCTGCTCAGTTACTGGGATTTTCACACACAACCATTTCTAGGGTTTACAAAGAATGGTGTGAAAATGGAAAAACATCCAGTATGCGGCAGTCCTGTGGGTGAAAATGCCTTGTTGATGCTAGAGGTCAGAGGAGAATGGGCCGACTGATTCAAGCTGATAGAAGAGCAACTTTGACAAAAAAAAAACACTCGTTACAACTGAGGTATGCAGCAAAGCATTTGTAAAACCACAACATGCACAACATTGAGGCGGATGGGCTACAACAGCAGAAGACCCCACCGGGTACCACTCATCTCCACTACAAATAGGAAAAAGAGGATACAATTTTCAAGAGCTCACCAAAATTGGACAGTTGAAGACTGGAAAAATGTTGCCTGGTCTGATGAGCCTCGATTTCTGTTGAGACATTCAGATGGTACAGTCAGAATTTGGCGTAAACAGAATGAGAAAATGGATCCATCATGCCTTGTTACCACTGTGCAGGCTGGTGGTGGTGGTGTAATGGTGTGGGGGATGTTTTCTTGGCACACTTTAGGCCTCTTAGTGCCAATTGGACATTGTTTAAATGGCACGGCCTACCTGAGCATTGTTTCTGATCATGTCCATCCCTTCATGACCACCATGTACCCATCCTTTGATGGCTACTTCCAGCAGGATAATGCACCATGTCACAAATCTTGAATCATTTCAAATTGATTTCTTGAACATGACAATGAGTTCACTGTACTAAAATGGCCCCCAAAGTCACCAGATCTCAACCCAATAGAGCATCTTTGGGATGTGGTGGAACGGGAGCTTCGTGCCCTGGATGTGCATCTCACAAATCTCCATCAACTGCAAGATGCTATCCTATCAATATGGGCCAGCATTTCTAAAGAACCCTTATTCATTTTGAATAATTCAATAAAGAAATAACAATGAATAATTAAATAAAATAAAAACTACATGGAGACTAAATAATAAATTAACTTAAATTTATAAGTTAATTAAGGAATAAATTAAGGAATGAAAAGGTGCACTTGGACATTCATAGGGATTATATGCTTATTTTCAGTACTACAAATAGCCATTTAAATTTGAAACAATAATACTTCTACTGTATTATTTCATGGAGCCTCAGTCTTTGAGTGGTTCAACAAACACAAGAACATCAAACCATCTAATCTAAATTAATTTGAGTTTGTTGTTTGTTCCTAGGATTTGCAAAAGACATTGCACAATGGAATAAGGTCCTATCTACACAATGGAAAATAATATTTTTTGTTGCACAAGAGATTATTAAAACATATAATTAGTCATCATGATTAACCAACATTAAACAATATTACCTGAATCATCTGGCAAGATAATTGGCACCAAAATGGAGGGCCTTGCAAACCTCATCTCCTTCAGCGCCAGTCTCCTCCCTTCTAAAGCCAGCGTGGCCTTCTTGAGGTCAGTGAGCTGCTGCTGAAAGTTGATGTTCCTCTCACTTGCATCTTTAAGACATTTTCTCATGTCTTTTAGGCAGTCATGGGGACTTAAGACTTGGTGACTTGGACTCGAGTCGACTTGAGTCGCTATTTTTATGACTTGTGACTTGACAAAAAATAACTTGGAACTTGGAACTTAAAGACTCTGGACTTGACTTGACTTAAGACCTGATGACTTGAATGACTTGAGTGTTAATCACATCATGTTTTCAGTTTGAATATAAAATATATAAATTATTTTAAAAAATAAAGTTGACCCAGCTGGAGCGCAGGCTGAGAATCAACATGTCAGCCAGAGGGGTACCGAGGGTCAACGCTTTCGGCTTCAACAATTATTCGCAAGATGGCAAAAGACAAACAGCACGTTGCAAGGCATGCAACATTCTTACCCATTTGGTACCAATTAGTTATTGAAATTTGATGGGGTTTTTTGTTTTGTTTTGTTTGAAATAAACGATAAATGATCTACTACTTTCTTTGTATTTTCCTTATAGCATGGTCATATTTATCTAAGCATGTGTTGGCATCTTTGTATAGTCTCACCTAACAGATATAAGTCTTTTTTTAAATTACAATTTTAAGTTGTGGTAGTCAAAAACGTATGAGGTCAAATTCGTTTTATACAGTGGTTCATATAGTTCAACCTATATGCAGCCATTGAGTACTATAGCTATCAAATGTATTCTGCAGGTAAAATTACAACAATAAGCTGACTTGACTTGGACTTGACTTGACCTACTACAGGACTTGACTTGACTTGACATAGCCTGTGACTTGACTTGCCCAAGAAAAAAATACTTGGGACTTGAGACTTGAAGGTTCAGAATTGAGACTTTCTTGAAACTTGCACATGTGTGACTTGGTCCCATCTCTGCTTTTAGGACATATAGTTTCTCCCTCTACAGCGGTACTAAGTACTGACTACAACTACAGGCATTCTCAAAGTGCTGTGATGTTGTGGTCTGACAATTGAAGATGGAGGCTCGAGCATGGTTAGGCTGTTGGGAGGACTGGGAGATGGTAGGTGTCTGCCAATAGGAAGTGAACCCGATTGCTCATGTGAGCATGATGGACCTGGTTCAGGTTCAGGCCCTACTCCTCAATGGAGGTCAATACCACCACAAATCCCATCTGAGACCAAGTATTGACAGTGCCTTTTCTTCTTCCAGTGTAAGAAGGGGGGAGTCATTGGGCCCACAATGCACCAGTTTTATTAATTGTTAACCTCTGTGGTATTCTTGTGGCTTGCAAAGTCCTGCCACTTCTTCCTGACCTCCTTCCCTGATTTTAATGCCCCTGCTTGCAGATAGTTTTATAGCAATATCCTCATAGATTTCCTGTTTTTGTTTATTGATATGACTGCCATAAACCTGCTGAAAATTATATTTGTTTAGCTCCACCTGTAAATAACATTAGTTTTCACTTTTTGAAAAATGTTTGTTTTATTTATTTATTTATTTTTACTCAGCCATTTTTTGTCTCGATCTAGCCTAGCTGCTTCTATAGATTTTTGACCTCGTAGCAAATAATAATTAGGCTAAACATTTTGAAATACAAGCGTATGCTACAACTGCAAGCCATTCTATAAGGTGACATTTCAGCACTTGGCAAAGGGACAGCGACTCTTAAGTATCACTTAAAGCAGAGCTGCGTGCGATCGTGTTAAGTGCATGTTTGTGAAACGCACGTGAAAATAAAACACAAACTTTCGTAATATCGCTCGTAGAAAACACTCTTAAGTCAAAGATCCATTGTTATCTGGAAACGCAGCCATGGACTGTAAAATAAAGTGCTACCAAATGTATTATAGTTTATATATTAAATGTAATAGAATAAAAATCAATATAATATATATAAATTTTTTTATAGAAATATACTTTTAAGATCTAAAGTACACTACAAGTGCACATTCAGTAAGCTATTATTAAATTCCAAACACAGCTTTGGCTTTTCTGCAACTCCTGTATACCCCTCATTTAATCAAGAATAGGTGAACCTTACATAAATCATTTGAACCCCATGTCGCCCCCCGTACATTAATGAGATAATAATCTTTTAAACAATTAACTACCTCTGTAGGCGGACATCACGTTTCCATCTCGTCCTGCCAGCACTCCTTGTTATTATAAGGTATGAATGGAGAATGATTGAGGGGTCAATCAGTAGAAGGGATTTATTATGTGGGAGGTAGGAGGGTGGAGCTGTTGGCAGGAGAAGGAGTGAAGGGAGCAAACGGAGATTGGGTCACATGGCACCATTCATGCATGGGCCTCCCTGGAGCGCAATCAATCCTTTTTTATCTTCTCTGGATTTGTTATGTCACCATTTTTGCTTCAGTAATAACCCTGTGTCACCTCCAATGTAAAAATAGGGGGACACATGGAAACCTTTATATAATAGTTTTATGTAATACTTGTTCTCTTGGCCATCTTTTATTTTTTAGGTTGTCACCTGTGTAAAGAATAGTAGATGGAAAATGCTTTGTGCTAATCAAAAGTGGAGCTGTTGGCCAAGTATCAGTGTGAAGGGTTTTGATCTACCGGTTATGAGGTAATTGCCTTTTTCCTGCTTTCCAGAGTGCAAGATGTGTGGCAATGCCGCTGATTTTTATTTTATTTTCATATTTTAAGCTTTCTTTCCCAGAAGCACAAGAGAATAATATCGGATTCATGGACATGTAACTAATCAAATTTCTCTTCCTGCAAGGTTTCATGCACAGTAAAACATTCAGACTTTTTATAAATTATTAATCTATGGTATGATTTTGAGCCAAAGCCAGAGTTTATTTGGCAGGGCCAAACAATGATGAAAGATCAAAGGAGGATGACGGCTGTGCCAGTCATGTCTTGAGCACCCTGGGGATCTCTTGGAGAGGAATTATGCTGAAATAATAGCTCACATCAACCACCTGAAGTCACTTAACTCTTATCACTGCTTAAGACAAAACAACATGCATGCCCTGGTAGTCAGTTGAGTAAAGGTCATTTTACATAACTTCATTTTACAAAAATATCTCCAAATGCACTGGACTGTCTTTATCTTTAAACATTAAATTATCAAATTGGGTGTTTTTAAATACAAAAAACTAAAAACAAAACAAAAAAAAGATTTGTTTGTTACAATGTGTCACAGGATCTTCCACAGGATCTGCCACACCATCCATCACACCCTCAACACCAGATCATCTAGCTCCACCCATCCAATCCCAATCACCGGAATAAGTAACACAGCGCACATGCACCGGCTGATTATCTCACCCTTCACATTTGTCTGGTGTTGTTGTTGCATATGTTGCAATGTGTGAAATCTGACATTGTATAGAATATATAGAATGCCTGAAGTTTGTAGGCAAAGTTTGGCATACAATGCCAAAGGGCCAGCCCGCAGAATAAACACTTGAGCATCCACTCCCTCCACAGAGACTCGCCCCTATTGTTCCCGGACAGATGCTGTGTCACAATGTCGGAACAAAAAAGAAAGTGTAGTGCCATTCAAAATGCCATTCTAGCCTTCCTTGCTGCAACAAATAGCTCAACGCCACTTCTGCTTTCGTGTTTTTCTAATGGTTTTGTAATTTTCCAACGCAATAAAGGCGTGTTTTGATACTTTGCCTAGAGTGTACTTGTCATTCTGTTTAATACCTAGGTAATGTATATGATGCCTAGGAAAAGTATGCAACATAATCACAAAAAAAACTGACTTTTCATACTTTGCCTACAAACTTCATGCATTCTATATATTTCATAGACATTGTGAACAATACCTGCTTTTCACACAGTGCCGGTAACATATGTTTACATTCTTCAATTTACCCTGCTATTAATCTGTACTAATTGCTTGAAATTGCTACTGGGTCTTCAGTCATCTGTCTCCCACATCCACTGATTCTCATGATTGTCTCCTCCTGCAAACATAAGACATCAGTTACTGTACAGCTAAGTCTTTTCAAACTATCTGACTGCTCCATTTCTTGCTTGATATACTCGCCTGCTGCTTTAATCCATTCCTGCAAATAAACTTACCTTTGTGCTTCAAATATACATGTGTTTTCATCTATTGTTGATAACACAATGAAGTTGTGTTCATGTTGTATTGCAAAACACTTTTGCTACTATTGAGGTGGGATAAAGGTAAGGTTATAAGGAGAGGTTTGGTGGTGGTAGGTTTATGGGTTGGTTAAAGGGATAGTTCACTTTGAAATTAAATGTTGATATGTTTTAGCTTACCTCATGGGCACCCGAGATGTAGGAGTATTTGTTTCCCCAGTAGTTTCAATTTTGATCATTTTAGGTCAAACCGTTCTTGTCCGTGCCTCACAGCGCTTGCGCAGACTAAAGCCAGAACGCGCAAATGTTACAACAGGAAACACGCACGCACGCCCTCGGATCAGTGGGACATAGTGGTGTACAAGAGGTAAAAAAGATATAAATACTGTTCGTTTTCTCACACAAACCGCTTGTTTCGTGTCTTAGGCCATCAGTGTGTACTTACGATGGGGGATTGTTTAATTTGGACTTCTCTGTGTATGCTCTTTGAGGTGGTGACCATAGACCTGCATTATGTGAGGCACAGACAAGAACGGTTTGACATAAAATGATCAAAATTGAAACTACTGGGGAAACAAATACTCCTACATCTCGGATGCCCATGAGGTAAGCTAAAACATTTCAAAATTTTATTTCAAAGTGAACTACCCTTTAATAATCCACATTGTTATGATCAGATGCTTTGTTAACAGCTGTTTTTTGTTTGTTTGTTTGCTTGTTTGTTTGTTTGTTTGTTTTTTGTCTGGTTTAACACACTTTTCTTTTGAAACCCCGTGCATTTGCACATGATAGAAAAAATGAACTCAGGTAAATATTCTGTATTTTTTAATTTGGCGCTATTATACTCAGCAAAGTTAACAACATTTGTATCTACTGTATGTGTGCTGCATGAATGCTTTCTGCTGCTTGAGTTGTGTTTAAATTTTTTTTTTTTTTTTTGCCTAACTTCCCTTTCTCGTTCACTCAGATGTACATCATTGTTTACGTTGCACACTACTGGCAGAACCCATGCAATGTGTTTAAAAGGAACAAGCCCTTGATCACTTGGAATCTGATATGGAGCTGATTTATTATTTACAGTGGATGGAGGCGAGTATCCGTCCCCTCAACGAGCCCTCCATCTCCACCACCTCGATTGTCCTTGCCGGCAGATTCTGCTCAATTCGAATCGATTCCACCGTGACCGCTCTATGGCAGCGTGTCCCTCCTTCCTCCTGTGTTTCGGCACCAGTGTAACAATGTTTGTACAGTAGTTCAGAGGAGGCGGAAGCTGGCGAATGTTCAACGAATCTTTAATCATAAAATAAACAAACAACAAAATTATATAAATATAATAGAACATACAACTCAACATTAATAGTCCAGACCTGGTCCTCTCTCGTCTTGCACTGTCATCACTTCTCCTTTTATCCTCTCGGATCTCCTTCTGTGATACTCGAGACCGGTGTGTGTAGGTTAGCAGTCAGCCTCGTTCCATTCCCACGGCTCTCTGCCCCGCCCTGCTTGCCATAATATAAATATATTAATATTTGTTTAGGTTAAATTTTTATAACAGCCCAAGCATACATAAAGGCCTATAGAATGGTGCATAAGCAAAATTATAAGGGAAAAAAAATCTGTAAATAATAAATCAGCTCCATATCGGATTCCAAGTGATCAAGGGCTTAGGGCAGGGGTGTCAAACTCTGTTCCTGGAGGGCCACTGTCCTGCAGAGTTTAGCTCCAACCCTAATTAAACACATTTGGACCAGGTAATCAAGGTCTTCAGGATTACTATAAAATCAAGGCAGGTGTTTTAGAGCTGGTTGGAGCTACACTCTGCAGGACAGTGGCCCTCCAGGACCGGAGTTTGGCACATATTTTATTAGGGTGTTCCATTTAAACACATCGCATGGGTTCCATCAGTAGTGGGCACTCATTCAACATAAGCAAATACATATATCAGAGTGAACAAAGCTAGAAATGGAAGGGCATATTCACATTCACACGAATTGCGCCATAGTTCCAGTGCAACCAAACTCAGACCACCTCCTTCAGGTAGCCTCGGGTTCAGTACCCCGGTGTGCTCCCGGGTCCTCATGACAGACTAAACTGCCAGTGTGAAAGCCCCTTGGGACCTAATATTACCCCTAGTGTTGCAACATTTTGGGGCTTGGGTTCTATTCCATGTTTGGATGTCAATTTAATTCTTCATGTGCATTACATTTGAAGTCGGTACTAGTCCTCCAACCAGTGATCAGCTTCTGATAACCATTTTATAATTTATGGCCAGAAATCAGTTTATTTAGTCAGTAAAACTACTCTATTACATAGTGCAATCTGCTGGTGCATACAATTTTGCTTTGCATACATTTGCAAACTGTGATGAGTGAAGCATGCATAGTTGAACCCTAAAAATATTAAGGCTTAACATAATACCATTTCACTTATTACAAGTATGCTTGAGAATGAAAATATCAAATCATGTTCATCCTTAGGGATCATCAAAGTGAATTAAATTACAAACTTTTACAAACTCTGTCAGCACATTACATTATTCTGTGTGCATGATTGAATTAAAGCTCTGAATGTGCTAGGAGTTCCGCCTTCAAGCAGCGCTTCACGGATGATGGTTCTCAACAAAAGTGTGCAATGTCAGCTCTCTGTCGCCTGTCATTTTTGTCAAAGAGGATTCTTTCTGCGGCCCAATACTGCTGTCTCTTTGAACCCTGTGACTGGGTGCTTTAGGGACTTTTGGAGAAGTATCCTATATCCAATAAACAGCAGAGCAACAGGTCACCAGTTTCAAACTCCATTCTTAAATTACAAATGATGTTCTGTCACGGAAAATCTTTCTCACACACGTCTGTAGGCCCATGTTTTAGCCTTCCACTGTAAAGGATTATGGTTCAGTGTGCGAAATAAATATTTGTTTGGTATATTACCCTTAAAGGAATAAAATAAAAGTTCTGTCATTATTAATTGACCCTTATGGCATAAAACCAGTAAACTTGGTAAAATGTAACTTTTTTTGCTCTATCCTCTGCACTTCTACTGTGTCGCTTTGACTGTTGGCTAAAAGTCTTCTGAGGAGCTTGCTTCAGCGCAGGCTCGGCAAATCGAGGGTGCATATTGGCCTCAAATGGGGCACTGAGAGCACACTTTTGATAACTAAAATGACAAATGGGACACCCTACGTTCTTGACAACTTAACGTACGCACACATAGCAGCCATATGGATATGAAGTGCATATGAAGCATGCCATGTGGGACAGGGCTAAAGCGGTGTTACTTAAAAGTGAATCGTAAGAAGCCTGTGAGTGTTTAGGACTGACATTTGAGACAGGGCCATTGTTTCTCACATAAAACCATTCCATGACTTCGAATAATAGTGTACGATTTGGAAGACTTGGAAAATAGTGGAAATAGTTTAGCAATTTTTGCAACTGGACAGACATGGTTACTATGAACTGTTGTTGAATGGTAAAGAAGTAGGTGACCTATTGATTTAATAAATATATTCCTTAATTCCAGCAGTGCTCTTTTTCTCTTCGCTTTCTTGCACTGAGAGTTAAAAAAATATTTTGAGGAAATCAATTTGTGTAATGCTCAAAATGAGGATTTCGTTGTGTTGTCGCTCCAGCCTTTGTGTTTGGCTTCCGCAGATGTTTTGTGTTTGGCTTCAAGAGCTCTCCAGGCATCAATAGACACAAACAGATTATATACAGTAAATGTCTCTCTCTGGGTTATTAGTGTCTCTCTTCATTGGCCTCAATGTATTGTGGAACAGCTGCTCGCCATACAGAGAAACATTGACTCATCTGTTTTCCCTTTTGCTGTCAGGAAGTGACACAGCAAATGCTGGTCATGCATGGTTTGAAGTATGATTATAATATTATCATGGTTATTAAAAATAGTTGAAAAAACTGTTCTTAGTGGAAGGTACTTGAAGTCAGGCTGTTTAGAAATGTTTCAGATTTTGACAAACAATAGATGTCGGGTAATAGAGATATATGGCAACACAATACCTGTAATAAAGTTTTGTTCTATTGTATTTCTCATGAACACTGACATCATAATTGCAGTAGAACAATAGAACGGAGATATAAATAAAGTTGTGGTCTACTGTAATTCTAATAGACCTGTGACTAGTTATAGTTGTGTAATAGCTGTAATGGAGCTATGACTACAATGGATTTCATTGTTGTAAGCGTTCATTTATAGGCTTTTAAGCGTTTAAAGAGAGACAGTAAAATAATAGCAGAGACAGCAAGGAATAGTGTTAGGAATTTACCTCTTTCTAGTTTGGCTAATTTGGTTTTAATTTAATGAATATAAAACTTAAGGAAATCAAGATTGTTATTGTTAATTAAAACCATTTAAAACATGTTTGTAAATTTAAATAAAACAAACTGCATGCAATATGAATTCTGTAAGGGATTTCTGAGTTTGTGTTTGCTTTTGTCATGTGTATCTTGCCTGTGTTCATTTTGTATTCTTTTTGCATGTGTTCTTGTTCTGTTTTCATTTTTGTTACCACAAATGGATTTAGTGACGCACACAAAATTTCCTGGACTTGTACCATCTGGTCCACCATGATGACGAAAACCTGTGAGTGTTTTTTACAGTCCACAAGGGAGCTTCAAGGAGTAAGTGGAATGGGTCTTATATCCAACCCAGGCTCATTGGAAATACGTGACTCTGCCTACATTTTTGCAAACCCTGAAATATGTACCTCCAGGTACGTTTCCCTGCACTTTTCGGGTGAAACGTCCACTTGAGGCGCTAAGTGGTATCCGTTTTTCTCAACCCCTTCCCTAAACCTAACCATTTGTGTATTATTAAAATAAAAAACAGGATATAACAGGCAGATACGACTGCAGGCACAATTTATTTAAAAAGTACAAATATTCCAAGTGTTTCGAGGCCAAACGAGTGATTTTTGTGAAGAAATTCCCCAAAAGCGATAAGTGTTGAGTCCACCCGCCGAAGATCATATTTGAAAATTGCCTTCGTTACATCAGCTTTGACAGCATTGGCTGTCGTATGTCTCGTGACCAATTGCATCATTACGTCAGCTTTGATTGTAAAATGCCATTGGCTCTTGTGTGTCTCATGACCGACCGCGTCACGCTCAAGAGTTAAGAGTATTATTTGAATGAAATATGAACGAGTGGAGGGTGTTCACACGGAGCGGCGGATTGGATCATCATTTCAGCGATTAAAACATTAAGATCAACTCTGTTCTTCACATGAAGATATCGTATGACTTCAGAAGACTTACTTTTACTTTTACACTGTTTTGGTCAGTTTTTGCAATAAATACCTGTGACTGTACTTTTTTTTGTCTGTTATGTGTTTTATTGTTGAGAAGTGGGTAGGTTTAGGGTAGGAGTGGGGTTAGTTGCTCCAAAATATAAAAGTAGCCTTTAAATATTCATAAAATCATGTCTACTTTAACAAATGCAAAGAATTAAATGTATTTCAATAGGAATTAAAATTTGTGTTTACATCACGTTTTTCTTGAATTGTGCAGGGAAACGTACCTGGAGGTACATATTTCAGGGTTTCCAAAAATGTAGGCTGAGTCACGTATTTCCAATGAGCCTGGGTAGCTTATATCATTGCGGATCCCCCTTTACAATCAGCAAGATGGAGGAGATTATCCACGCCACGCACTTTGTGCCACCTGCCGCCACCAACCCAGCATACAGAGAGCCAGAGCCTGGTACAGACAAAGAGCTCCTGCTGCAATACCAGAGCCAGAGCTGACACCTGAGCCATTTATCGCCCTGGAGCTCAAGCTCAGTACATCTGACCTGGTGCATGAGCCAGTAACATCATCTGTGCCAGTGGATATTTTGGTGGGATATGAGAAGATGGTGTGGAGTCCTATCCCATCAGTAAAGGGGGATGTGGATGTTGCTGATTTTGAGGATAATGAGGATAACACTCTGCCTGTTCAGTTGCCCAGCATTGAACTATTGAGGTCCGCCTCCGCCTTGGTCAGTAGTCGCTCTTCCATTGCTATGGACTTAAGGGCCTTCGCTTGTCACTCATCCCTGCACCCCTTTGGCTCCATTACACTCCCCCGTCCCTCCAGATCCACCTCAGCCTTTCGGTGCACCAGTCCTCTAACATCCTGGCTTCACCTTGGTCGCTCTTTCTCGCAGCTCCGTCTTGGTTTCCTAGACTCATCTCATTGGCTCTTTAGCTCTGCCTGGGTCTCCATAAGCCTCGTCTCGGTTGGTCATCCCCCTGGTCTGCCAAGTCTCCACCATGACCCCCTCAACTCTGCCGTGGGCTTACATCAAGGGATTCCGGGTGGTGATTCCTGACTTCTACCTCCATCATCTCCTCCCTGGATTTTGCCCTCTTCTTCCCACTGTTTGTACCACCCTGGTTCCTGTAGTCTTCTATTCTCTCTGGTTCCTGTTTTTTTTTTTTTATTGTTGATTTGTAAGAGATTTCTGAGTCTCTGTTTGCTGTCACCACATGTATCCGTCTGTTTTTGTTTTGTATTGGAATTGCATTTAGTTTCTATAGTTCTCGGTCACTTCATTATCATGCACACCTGTAGTTTTGAGTGTAAATAAAATCTGCTACAAATCATATCTCATTATCTTGATTGCAACCATGCTGACACTATCTTTATCCATTTAGATTCATTAATATTAATATTTTAATATTAATAACATTTTAAATGCACATGTTAAGCATAATTAAGTATTGGAGGATAATGTTGTGTTTTTTTTTTTTAAATATGTAATCCAAACATATAAAACACAAGCAGAAGGGAATCAATACACAGGGTAATAATGAGTCAAATAAGGCACAGGTGATGAACTAATGAGTAATAAGTTTCATCATATATGGTGACAAACATAAAATAGGAATGTCTCTGGTTACTTGTATTGTTACCTTAGTTCCCTGAGCAGGGAACGAGACACTGCGTCACCGCTTTGGGAACGCCTCTGCGTGATTACGTGTTGAAGCCCGTATGTCAACTGTCCAATGGAATGAATGAACGTGGGGTGACGTCATCGACCCGAAAACTATAAAGCATGCCGGCACACACGTGTCAAACAGCTTCTGACAAACTGAAACAAGCAACGTGTGGGCATGCGGGGAGTATGGCAAAGTGACGCAGTGTCTCATTCCCTACTTAGGGAACTACGGTTACAATACAATTAACCAGAGACGTTCCCTTTCGTGGGAACTCGCACTGCGTCACCGCTTTGGGAACGAGAATACTAACGGCTCCATACGACCCGGAGTCTGGCCGCCTCATAAGCAAGTGAAATGGCCTCGACCACCCACTTGCTTAACCTCTGCTTTGACACTGGTCCCCCCCTCGAGGGGGATTCATAACAGATGAACAGACTATCCGTCGTTCTCCACATGGACGCTCTGTGGACATACGTGTCTAATGCCCTCACAGGGCAAAGCAGATTGAGCGTTTCCTGGTCAGGCGTCACAAAAGGTGGAGGGTTGAAGGCCTGCAGTACAACCGGACGCACCGGATTTGTTGGAACTCTAGGAACGTAGCCCGGCCTCGGGGTGGAGGAAGACCTTAGCCATACTGGGCACAAATTCCAGACACGAGGGTGCCACCGGCTGGAATTTGTGCTTCAGTTTTTTGCTTCAGTTTCAGTTTTTCAGAAGCTGTTTGACGCATGTGTGCCGGCATGCTTTATAGTTTCCGGGTCGATGACGTCACCCCACGTTCATTCATTCCATTGGACAGTTGACATACGGGCTTCAAGACATAATCACGCAGAGGCATTCCCAAAGCGGTGACGCAGTGTCTCGTTCCCTGCTCAGGGAACTAAGGTAACAATACAAGTAACCAGAGACATTCCTATTTTATGTTTGTCACCATATATGATGAAACTTATTACTCATTAGTTCATCACCTGTGCCCTATTTGACTCACCGACATACGGGCTTCAAGACGTAATCACGCAGAGGCGTTCCCAAAGCGGTGACGCAGTGCGAGTTCCCACAAAAAAGGGAACTGCACAGTGGCTGCATCCGAAAAATGCTGCCTTTGGATGATGCATCCCAAGGGTGTCTTTAAGTTTAATCTTAAATGCCCTTTCCTCACTAAAATTAAGTCTCATTCACTCGGATATATGTCATTGCTTACATTGCACCTGCACCCACTAATGCCTAACTTTGAAATGTGTTTAAATTAAACGCCCTAAGGTCTTGATCACTTGGAATCTGTTATATTTTGTGCACCATTATATAGGCCTGTATATATGCTTGGGCTGTTCATTTATTTTGTATTTTTATGAATATATTAAAATATTTATATTAAATATAAAATATAAAAAAAATACACAAACGAAAATGGTCTGCTTAAGGTAGCTACAACAAGTATTAAAGGCAGTTAAATGTCAAAATAATGGCAATATCAAATACAAGGGTTGTGTGGGGTGGGGGTAAATTAAGCGTGATCTGCTGTGACGTCACAATCATGGTGCATTTTGCTCTGTGGATCTAACTAAAGTGTAAAGTAGCTCCCTCTGTCAAAATCAAGGGGCGAGGGTCTGTCCAAATAAACTTCCCCTCGTCCACTTGACAAAGATAAACGCACTTCAAAATGGCGGTGGTGATTCCCACTGAGGAGAAGTGCTTAGGGAAGTTCACGGTGTATTTCTAAAAGTGGACTTAAAAGCAGTCCAATGTAAAAAGGCATCAATGCACGTCCATATCCAATTTTAGCTTCACTTCCTGTCTCCTGAGATACCTTCATGTAACCGATTTTAAAAGGCAGCAGATGTAGCCTATCCTTCTGCCTATGATAACCCACAATCCTGTGCATTACATTGGATGACTGCTGAGCTAAAAAAAAATATATGGCATCTGAAAGTTGCTTTTGGTGTTCAGTTTTTGTGTAAATGTAAATTTTTTACTAACTTTTTCCACTTTTGATGTTATTTCTAGCAAGAAATTACTATTATAGTAATTAAATATCTGTTCAGTTATCCCAAAACTCACTCTGTTTTGTTGAAGATCATCAAATGCTACCTCAAAAGTCAAAATCAGTTTTGTGAGCTATATACCTTCATGTGCATTGCTGCCTGCAAAGTCTAGGAAGTGAGGCAACAAGTTAGCCACCTAAAGCTTTCAGATGCAGCCAGGGATGAAGAAGAAAATAAACAGAAGAGTCATACCATGTCAAAATCTTTGACTATATACATTGACATAAACTGTGACAACTATCTACAGAAACATTCTTTTTGTATTATAGTGTGAATAATAATTGTTACTTTTCTCATTACTTTAAAAAATAAGACATTTGCAACACTGCTGAGAACATCCCACAGTCACCTCATAACTCAAGTAAAACAACCATCTGGCTTTAGACTTCCTGTATCAAAATATATGCAATCCTCTTGGACATTTGCTATACTAGATGTTCCAAAACACACTCTATTTCACAGTACCCCCTTCTCCAGGGCCAGAGCATCTGTGCCCTTTCCTCTTCAGTATGTCTGCCTCCGGCATAAATAATGGACAAGATCGCCAATTAAATATTGAAATGAAATCAGAGGAATTAGATGAATTTAAAGGGAATGAGGGCATGTCAAACAACTGCTCCTTATGTGCCTTTTCAGGATGAAACCTTCTCTCTACTTATGTACTACTCTCTACTGATATTTTGACTCCAAATAGTTGTGTGAGAATGGACAACGCAATCTCACTACCAATTTGTACGTATTTGTACGAAGTGGCTAATTCGTACAAATTTGTTCGACCTCACTCATATGAATTTGTATGATTTGTCTATACTGCAGTGATGGGTAGGTTTATGTGCGGGTTTGAGGTCATTCGTAACTTGTCAAATACTTACAATTTAGCAAAAATCGTACCAATTTGTACGAGTAAGGTTGTACAAATTCGTATAAATTAGCCACCTTGTAAAATATGTACAAATTGCCTTGAAATCAGGTTGGAATGGAAGAAGTTTTGGCTCATCATAGTATGTGTTTGCTAGTGTCTGGCACAAGTCTTAGGGTGCCTAGACACTAAAGTGTATAAGTTCATGCTTCAAATCTATTTATTTTAAAAGTGTGGTGAATAAACATTAACAAAAAAACATTATGAGAATAAGCTTTTGTGAATTATCTCATAATAGGACTTTTATGTAGCCTGGATGCCAGCCGAACTTAGCCCCGCCCACAACATTTGAGGTCGGGAAGTTCGGTCTGGACTTCCGTTATAGAGCAACTATGCTCAAATCAGAGCTGTTTCTTACCACTCAAATTGTCAGGGCTGGCTTTATACAATGATGGACAGATGATCAACAGTAACATAATCATCCACGTCACCAAAGAGCGCTTGGGTTGAATCCTTTCTAATCCTAAACGGAGAACTTGATTGTATATTGGGTAGAAGTGGCTCAGTGGTTAATGTAGATTGTCTACAAAAGATCTTATGCATTCCTATCCATCAGTTTCTCCAACATTGTATGCACACACCTTTCAACTGAGACATGGTCGAATGCTAATATTAGAGAAAACAAAGGGGTTTTGATAACTTCAGCTCACAGAAAGCAATAATTTGTCTCAGATATCTTCTTAGTGGTGATTGCCACAGTGAGCTCGGGTTTCACCGGCGTTCTTCATCCTCTTTATATCCCATGGGAAATATGCACAGGTCAGTTCTCCAAGGAAGCCATACCCATAATTTTCTCATATTGGTAAGCATCGCAAACAGGATACATTTAGATGTCAGCTGTCGTATGCTGTTTTAACACAGTGGTCATGCAATTTTTTTTTTAAATTTTTTTTTTTTGAATGACTTTCCTAACTCCAGTGAGACGCTTTGTAAGATATATTGTTTTGTCAAAATTCTAGCATCATTTATATATTGTTCTTGTCTTTGACAACAATCTCATAATGCACTGTGCAATGAGCTCATTGCAAAAAATAAATGCAAGATGCCCGAGGAGTCAGGAGAAATGTTATTACTGTATGTATTTAAAACTATCAAAAAAAACTTAAATCTACTAAAAATAAATAAATGAGTGTGTGCATTATTTGTGATTTCCAGTATTGTATTGCATTTCAAGTTGCTTAGAAACATGCAAATATCAGACTCAGCTCAAATCAACTGCAAGTATAGGGTCTATCCCACATAGCAACATTGTGGCGGCCCAGATCCATCCCACATCTGGAACATGTGGAATACTGATCTGGCCCACATGCTGCAATGAATGACGTCCCTTGATTGGCCCACTTCAGTTTGCCAGATCTGGGCCACAAGCAGGCCATAGCAAAGCCATATATCAGCCAAGAGCAAAGAAATAAACCAGAACTGGGCCTTATCTGAGCCACAAAATCTGTTTATATTAAATATGAAGTCATCTCAGCCTTAATAAGCCTGTTAACAAGCAGAATCACACAAGGAAATAAGAGAACAGATAAAGAGACGAGCAGAAAAATATAGCGCATTTTGTGTGACTGCCTATAGAATGTTCCAAAATTGTCACTTATGATGTTCCATAAAGGTTAGGAATAGGATGCTGCCTTAACAAGGCTAGCAGCTCACTAGTTTTTTGAACAGAGTCTTTGTTTGAAACTGGCAACAAGAATGTGAAGAGGTTCCCTTTGATAAAAACTGGGAGAACTATGCATATACAGTATGTACAATTTATGTAAAAAGTGCTTTTTGATCTCCAGGGTAAAAAGGAGAGCAAGTGAACATAAAAGCAGGCTTTGTTCTTAAAATGATGCCTAATTTTAATGTTTCAGGAGCACATGCAAAGACACAACTTCATGCCATGTACACATAGTACATTTCCATTTGCAGTTCAAATATGTGCTGGATATTGTATAATATAGCCTGTGTCATTGTGATCATTTGTATCAAAATTACCCAACAAATTAAATATTAATGCCAATACAGCTATATTAAATAGATCTGTTAAATGTCATGGCATTTACTGTACAAGTATTTAGACACTTAAAATTTGTATGAATGTCATTGTAACAAAATATCAAACCTATAGTGATATTTGAAACAAAAAAGTAAACATTAAAATACTGGAATATTTTCATAGTTAATGTGAAGAACAACTGAGCTCTTTTTTGTTTATTGACTAAATGGCACATGTCTGTTCAGAGAAAAGCTCTAGCCTTAATTTCTTCGCAGATTTTTCATAGCTTTTGCATTCTCTCACAAATATTTTGTGAAAATTTTGTTTTGTGGGCAAATACAGTTTCTATGGGAATGCTAAACTTTTGCAAGAGAATGTAAAATCATTGAAATATTGGTAACACTTTACAATATGTCTACTTTTGTTAACAATTTTAGTTAGTCATAACTACCACCTAACAATGAGCTAATCATACAGTATTTATTAAACATGGTTAATGTTAGTTAATAAAAAATACAGTTGTTCATTGTTTGTTCATGTTAGTTCACAATGCATTAACTCATGTTAACATATGCAACTTTAGATTTTAAAATTGTATTAGATGGTGAAATTAGGCAAAATATATTCTCATATTTCCGCATTTCTCGAAAAAGTAATATTTTGAATAGAAAATGCATGTTGTATGGACTAATTTATGATTTTAATGGTTTTAATGGTTAATTAGGTCATTTTTGAGCCCCATTCACTTTCACTATATGGTGGACAAGATATTCTTCAACAATTCACATTTTGTGTTCTACAGAAGAAAGTGGATTTTGTAACAATATGAGGATGCATGCATAATGACAGAATTGCAATTTTTTTTTTTAACTATGCCTTCATGGTATTATCTTTTTATCTTCATACAGAGCTTTAGAAGTCAATTCGTCACATTCACAAACCATCTTCATAAGGCTTGTTATTCAAGGTTGTGGATAAAGTGCATCGGCGAAGTGAAGAAGCTTTCAGAATAGTGTGTGACATTGCTGGACCCTCAATCTATGAAAGACTGACAAAGCCCAATATCTAAAAATGAAAGCTGAGCTGTTTGTGACAACTCACCGAATGAGCATGGGCAAACTTATCAATTTTATGACAGCTCTAAATCAGGTTGTTACAGAGAAATTTATCGCCCCATTCTTGCACTGCTCAAAAGCGTTACAGAGGTTAGACAAAAGCGTGGTGAAATAATCATCTCAATAAGCCATGGAACATGACCTGTAAAATGATTAGGAAGGGAATGACAGAAATATTCCAAGAGCCGCCGGAGCGTCGTGAATTTACAGCTTTATTAAATTGTCTGTCTGGCCATCTCTACAGGCGCTTACTGATGATTTGAGGTGAACGGAGGGTAATGGGAAAACTTCAAATCTATTGGTCATATTTACTAAGGCTTCCAAAAGAGCAGAAAATAGTACAAGTGGTGTGTGTCCTTTAAATGAGTTTGGATTAATTCTACCATCTTGACATGATCACAGAAAAGAACAATTTCAGAAGAGGCGAGAGGGAGTATAAAGGCAATGATTGAAATGTACGAAAAAATTTGCGGGATCTTTTCGGGAGAAGAAATGCTGTCTCTATAGACACACAAGGTTTAGCTTCCAACTACGTATGATTTCATCTGCGTTTATGACTAAATAGGTCATCAGACAGTGGCAAAAAAGCCCAGAACATTTACATGAAAGACTGTGCTTGGTCAAGACAGACAGCATGATGGGACAGATAGTTATTTTGGTAACACAAGAGTCCTGCCTAAGGAGAAATGAATCACATGGTGATTCAAGAGTCTGATCAGGGACATGCATGCAACTTTAACCTTTTTTTTTTCTCTACCGCAGATGACCCACAAAGACAGAACATTCTCACGACAGAACAATCACGCAACAACAATATAAGCTAAATATTTTATTTTGGCAGCAATCTAAATCAACAACTTAGTTACATCATTAACATATAACACTGAGCTTAAAAAAATGGAAAAAAAACAGAGCCATAGACATACATTATAGTGCCAAAAGTATTGGGACACCCCTCCAAATCATTGAATTCAGGTGTTCCAATCACTTCCATGGCCACAGGTGTAAACAATCAAGCACCTAGGCATGCAGACGCTTCTACAAACAAAAAGTGAATTCAAGTGTGGCACCGTGATAGGTTGCCACCTGTGAAATTAAGTCTATTCGTGAAAATTCCTCAGTGCTAAATATTCTACGGTCAACTATTAGTGGTATTATAACAAAGTTGAAGCAATTGGGAACAACAGCACTGGTCTGCATTTATATAGCGCTTTTTAACAGACCCATGGCCATCCAAAGCGCTTTACATGTTGCCTCACATTCACCCATTCACTCTCTCATTCATCCAGCTCGTCGGGAGCAGCTGGGGTTAGCTGTCTTGCTCATGGACACCTCGACACTTGGTCAGGTGGAACCGGGGACCAAACCACCAACCTTCCAGTTTGTAGACAATATACATGAACCACTGAGCCACTGCAGCCCCTAAGGAAGGCCACGTAAAATCACAGAGCAGGGTCAACGCAAGCTGAGGCACACAGTGCACAGAAGTCGCCACCTTCCTGCCAAAAATAGCTCAATAGCTACAGACCTCCTAACTTTGTGTGGCCTTCAGATTAGCTCAAGAACAGTGCATAGAGAGCTTCATGGAATGGGTTTTGATGGCTGAGCAGCTGAATCCAAGCCTTACATCACTAAGTGCAATGCAAAGTGTCGGATGCAGCGGTTTAAAGGAGAACAGTACTTGCCTGACTGCATTGTGCCAAGTGTAAAGTTTGGTGGAGGGGTGATTATGGTGTGGGGTTGTTTTTCAGGGGTTGGGTTTGGCCCCTGGGTTTGGTTCCAGTGAAATGAACTCTTAATGCTTCAGTATACCAATACATTTTGGACAATTTCATGCTCCCAACTTTGTGGGAACAGTTTGGGTATGGCCCCTTCCTGTTTCAACATGACTGTGCAGCAGAGCACAAAGCAAGGTCCATAAAGACATGGATGAGCGAGTTTGGTGTGGGGGAACTTGACTGGCCCTGTGAGTCCTGACCTCAAGCCGATAGAACACTTCAGGGATGAATTAGAGCGGAGACTGTGAGCCAGGCCTTCTCGTCCAACATCAGTGCTTGACCTCACAAATGTGCTTCTAGAAGAATGGTCAAAAATTCACACACTCCTAAACCTTGTGGAAAGCCTTCCCAGAAGAGTGAAGCTTGTATTGCTGCAAAGGGTGGGCCAACTCCATTTTAACCCTAAGGATTAAGAATGGGATGTAATTAAAGTTCATGTACATGTAAAGGCAGGCATCCCAAAATGTTTGGCAATATAGTGTATCAAAAAAGTAGTGCACTTTTTTTTTCCAGAAGCCATGTGATGTAAGAAACAAACCAGAGAAAGTCTCCTTACACTTCTGCCGCATCACAATTGGTCATGTGACACATAAGCATCAATACTTTGCTGTCAGTGACATAAAGGGCATGTCCCAATAACCACACTTGCAGTCTTTGCACTATATAACTTGACTTCTTACTTAATGTATTTCCTTACTTGGCCTAGGTTCAAGTGAAGACTTTTCAACCATTGGTTGACTGATGGGACACAATTACCACACAGTGTTGAAAAATGTCCAGAGCTTTATTTACATATTTTCAATACTTTGACCTTTATAATAAACGTCTTCATTCAGTAGTCCCTATGTAACAGATGACACAATTTAATTGTGGTGTGACAAAATACACAAATTTATCTCTGCACCAATAAAATGTGTAACATTTTGGTAGTTTTTCTACCAAATTATAAGTAATATCTAAATTAATAGATAATAAAATATTTCAACTCAAATCAATACTTTGTGGCTAATTATTTACTTATGTTGCAAGTAGCCATGTTATAAGTGGGATAACGTACATGCAGGTTATCACAAAATCGAGATACTCAGATGAGCGATTATTTTACAGCATTGCGATTGCCGATGATTGTGACTGACTAATCAGAATCAAGCATTTGAGGCCACGTCCACACGAAGCCAGTGCATTCCCTATCCGATCATTTTTTTTCCTCGTTCTAAAAAAAAATTCCGTAAACACGGCGTCGTCTCAAGAAATATCTGCGTACACACGAAACCACACGAAACCACTGAAACCGACTGAAAACGGTGTAGTATATGTGCCAGACCAGTATGGGGCGCTGTAATTCTGCCACAGATATACACCATACATAGAGAAGAAGACTTTGAGGATGCGCATAACCTTGCGCGCTGTATACGAACAAAGAAGAAGAAGACGAAGATGGCGAACGCAAGCCGTGTGACGCAGCCGACACGTGATGTGATGACATCATCGTTTCTCAAAATATACGGATTGGCTGTACACACGAAACCGCAAGGGTGTCGTTTTCAGATTTATCCACTTTAGGACCCGGTTTCAAAAAATAGCGGTTTCAGTCTCTTTCAGTCTCTACGTGTGGACGAAACGCCAATACGATAAAAAATTTATACAGTGATACGCGTCTCCGTGTGGACGGGCCCTCAGGGAGCCGTTTAATAAGGGAACTCAGGCATTTATCAGTCTTGTGCTTGTGCTCTCAAGGTGCCAAGATGGAGAAGTATGGGCATTGAGACAGCCCCCAAACCTGGCAGCATTTTTGAAATACACACAAGTCCAAATAGGATTTCGGAACACTTATGTCAGAACACTTCTTTTGTAGATAGAGAGATATTATCATATGAACAACATACTTTTTGTATGTTTTTGAAGCTTGCTATTAATAAATCAACTTTTTAATATAAAAAAAGACACTGGAATATTCCATAGACTTTTAAAAAAAGATAGATGATGCACCTTTTACTCTCTTCCATTGTAGTACGTGTTGCCACCAGTGTCCAAATATGGCAAACAATAATTTGATTGTTTAGTTTGTTTATGTCCCATTACATTACATGGAGAGGGCGGGGTTTATGACCTATACTGCATCCAGCCACCTGTGGATGATTGAGAGGCTTTGGCTTCCCTTTTCAGGACTCACGTGGCACGCTTGGAATATTCTGGTAGGGTAATCATGATGGAATTAAAATGTTAGTGAATAATGGGACCTTGAACTCAATTTGCACCATTAAAGTGTCATTCAAAGAGAGTTGGCAGTTTTAGAGACATGAGTGACTGTTGGCAATTCAAAAGAGGTGAGTAGACAAAGTTCAACAGCAAACAAGTGCAGCATCAACCAAAGAGCTCATATAATCTGCCCCTATACAGAACGCGATGGACAAGTAGTGACCAACAGCAAATAGGTGTCCCTCACCATGAGTGAGAGGTTCAGAGGTATGATCTTTTTTTTTCAATGCTGAGTCAAGTGAGACTAATTTTCACAGAAGACTACAAAGAAGAGAAAGTGATGATTTGCTTAGTCGTGAGAAAATTAACAGGGATGTTACTGATTCAAATGACGGGTTCAAATCATGCGTTTTGTGTGGCTGCAATTGTCTCGTTCTGACTACAGTAACAACCATATTAAAGGATGTCATGGGCTCAAGGGTGTAAATTTGGCACAAATGCTTTACAGCCAGACATGAATAATTAAGAAGCAATAAATCAAGACTGGATTGGCATAATGAGCACACAGCTTTGAAAAGGCATGTCATCTGAGTCTCAAGAACGAAATAATACTTACACAGCGGGTTTCAAAAGTGCATTTTAGGATTCAAATATTGTCAGAACATGTAATTATTGTTTTTTTTTCCAAGTTATTCTTGTAACTTGTACGCAAAAGTTTGAGAATATAGCCCTCTTAATTCTCAACCACCTACCCTAGAGAGCACTTTTAAAAGAACATTTCTACATTTTATCCTTGTTGAACAACTCGGTGTATAGATGGTTTTATTACTGTTTAATTACTGCTTTTTTAACGGTCAAATCAGCTATTATATTTATTTCTGGAGGATCATGTGACACATTGAAGACTGGAGTAATGGCTTAAATTTTTATATATACACTATATTGCCAAAAGCTTTGGGACCATAATCCCCCTCCACCAAACTTTACACTTGGCAAAACACAGTCAGGTAAGTATAGGGTACAACAGGGCTAAAGGCACACCTTAAACATGTGCTTTGCACTACTCCTATAATGTATGATATACAGGAAAATATAAATGTTTGTATTGAACATTTATTGAGCAACAGATTTTGTGTGAAAATAAATCATGAAAGTGGCTTATTTTATTTTAAAATCTTAAAAATATATGAGGTGAGGAGGGGGCTTCTACCCCACACATGGGATAAAAGGCTCACCAGCATGGGGCAAAAGGCATACAGTATTGATACAAACTATTTTCTGTTTATTTTGATGAATAAAATAATTCATTTTTGATCAATAAATATGCTGTCATTAAAATATGTTAATATAGAAACATATGTCACATGTCTGTTGTGTTCATTGTGTTCCTGTGTCCTAGTTTTCCCCAGTTTGTCTAATTAGCAATGTCATTCACCTGTGTCTAGTGACCATGGAAGTGTTTGGAACACCTGAATTCAATGATTTGGAGGGGTGTCTCAATATTTTTGGCAATATAGTGTAAGTTGACACCCCTTATCAAAAATTTCTAGACAAAAACTGTGACTCAGAAGGTTATTCTACCCAAATGAATAAAACAAATGGATTTATGAGAGGGTTTAAAGGTGAATCCAAGGTAGACTGCAAACTCAAATCTCAATTTTAAAAGATGTATATATATATAAATATATTTTAGTTACTTCAGAACCAGATTTTACGATTATGGCAATATTATTCTGTTTCCACAGTAATAAATGGCATTCTAAAGATACAATTGTTAAAAAGCAGCCTCAGATGTGTTAGCAGAACAAGCTCCACATCTGAGCATGGATGTCCTCCACTCATAGACTTTATTAACCTTTCCATGCGTGTCAGAGTAATATGTGCGGCACGGACGACACGTTGGCATTTGTATTGGCCGTATAGCGACGCCTCTTCTAAATGCCACAGCTAATGAAGCCTCCAACCGATGGCAGTGAGGTTCACAGATAATAACCCACAAGCCCACTGAGGGTAAAAACCTGTGTGTGTGCATTTATATATGTGTGTGTGTTCATTCTTGTAGAGGTTACTAGGTTGCACTTCTGTTACAAGATGAATGCTAAGGAGGTAGCCTATTTTTGCATTTGTTCCTCATACATTTCCTGACCTAATGACAGAGGTCTCACTGAGAGCTTTACAGGTTCATCTCACAGTTGCTGAAGCTTTATATGACCCTGTAAGTCATTACCTACATCTTATCAAAACAAATACAGAGTATTTTATAGATCAGTGGAAACTGTTTTTTATCAGGATGTAGACGTGTGATGATACAACAAAGCAAAGGTGTATTCTGCTACAAAAATGAGTGATGCATATTTTGACTAATAAATATCAAAACTTTAATAAATAGTTACATAGTTTGGGAGAGAAAACTGAACTGACAACAGAGAATTTGACAACAGAGAACAGAGACAATTTTTTGGAGAATGACCAAACTGCATGTAGGCTAGTGTCGTTTTTCAAAAATAAGCAGGCCAGACTTTGAGAACCACTATTTCAGAGATCATTTCAATATCAGAGAGTTACAATTTGAAATGCTCAGCATGCACTAGCTTAAGCATGAAAGGATTATGGATACAGGCTCTCTTTTGGAAAGGATCGATCAAATTTACAGCCCCTACAGTCTTTCAGAGTACCTATCAGACTGTCATTTCATATCTCTATGACATATTGATTGTAGCCAGAAGGAGTGGAGGTGTATTTGAAGATGCGATTTAGAATAAAGTGTTCAGTAGTTGGAACCTTTAGCCCCATGCAAATAAGAGCTGAAACATCGGGTTATCTTGATATTAAAGAACTATTTATTTTTATAAAAAAAAAAAAATTATTATTCACTTAACATCTACACATTAACATTTTATTCGATGGACCACTTTAGACATTCTACATGTCAACTAACTCGCATGAGAGTATTTAGACTGACTGCTTAATATCTGCTAACACTTTACTTTAATGCTTCCCCTAACGAAGCAAACATATTTCGCCAGTGTTGTTTTCTCTACACTGGCTCCAAGTTAAATATCATATAGACTTATAACACTATCGTTTGCTTATACGGGTTTGCACGGACTGACTCCTCCATACAAATCTGATCTCCTTTCCTTCCATCATAATGTTTCCAGAAAACGTAGGTCCACTAGAAGTTGACTGTGCCAAAGACACTTTTAAAATTGAAAGGAGACCATGCCTTTTCAGTGGCTGCTCCATAGCTTTTGTGAACAATTAGCCATTTTATATAAAGACTGCACTATACATACAATGATTTTAAACCCATTTATTTACTGTTGCTTATGGTCATAAGTAGGTTCAGTGGTATAAATTGTAGTGTACTGTTTATGTTTACTTATTAGGGTGTTTGTCTACACTTTGACCAACAACTGTTGTTTTTTAAATGTGCTTGTGGCGAGCAGCGAGGCTGAAGGCCGTTCCATACTCCTTAAGAACAGAGAAGTTCTCGCTCGCAGGGCTGCGATGGGAGTTCTCGCAGCTTGTTCTCGACACATCGTCTGATCTTTTTCGTGAAGGATGGAATGTACTGGCCAGAATGAACTTTGTTCTTGTTTTTGCCACCTCGAGAAAACGAAAAAATTTATTTGTATGAAAATTGTATTTCTCCAGTATGTACCAAGCTTGAGGGACCGTGAGAGCAGGACGAGGCCGCTCGTTAAAGAAACACTCCACCATTTTTAGAAATAGGGCTTATTCAACTTCTTTCCTACATTTAGATATGTGGGCAAATGCATTTTTTCAAGTGCATGCATTGTTTTAGTTTGGCAGGGTCGCCGCTAGCTTAGCTTAGCATAATGAATGGAATCCTATGTTGCCAGCTAGCATGTCCCGAGTAAAAGTGATCAAAAAACAAACAAAATAAACCCACCTAATTACTTCTTGTGGCCTGTGTATTCACAACGAGTTCAAATAGCGATGCAGATTAAGACTAAAGGATTTCCTAGGCAGATATAGACTTGGGACTATACAGGTCCTTCTCAAAAAATTAGCAATTTGTGATAAAAGTTCATTATTTTTCATAATGTAATGATAAAACTTAACTTTCATATATTTGAGATTCATTACACACCAACTGAAATATTTCAGGTCTTTTATTTTTTTAATACTGATGATTTTGGCATATAGCTCATGAAAACCCAAAATCTCAAAATATTAGCATATTTCATCCGACCAATAAAAGAAAAGTGTTTTTTATACAAAAAAAGTCAACCTTCAGATAATTATGTTCAGTTATGCACTCAATACTTGTTCGGGAATCCTTTTGCAGAAATGACTGCTTCAATGCGGCGTGGCATAGAGGCAATCAGCCTGTGGCACTGCTGAGGTGTTATGGAGGCCCAGGATGCTTCGATAGTGGCCTTAAGCTCATCCAGAGTGTTGGGTCTTGCGTCTCTCAACTTTCTCTTCACAATATCCCACAGATTCTCTATGGGGTTCAGGTCAGGAGAGTTGGCAGGCCAATTGAGCACAGTAACACCATGGTCAGTAAACCATTTACCAGTGGTTTTGGCACTGTGAGCAGGTGCCAGGTCGTGCTGAAAAACGAAATCTTCATCTCCATAAAGCTTTTCAGCAGATGGAAGCATGAAGTGCTCCAAAATCTCCTGATAGCTAGCTGCATTGACCCTGCCCTTGATAAAACACAGTGGACCAACACCAGCAGCTGACATGGCACCCCAGACCATCACTGACTGTGGGTACTTGACACTGGACTTCAGGCATTTTGGCATTTCCTTCTCCCCAGTCTTCCTCCAGACTCTGGCACCTTGATTTCCGAATGACATGCAAAATTTGAGCGACAGTCCAGTGCTGCTTCTCTGTAGCCCAGGTCAGGCGCTTCTGCCGCTGTTTCTGGTTCAAAAGTGGCTTGACCTGGGGAATGCGGCACCTGTAGCCCATTTCCTGCACACGCCTGTGCACGGTGGCTCTGGATGTTTCTACTCCAGACTCAGTCCACTGCTTCCGAGGTCCCCAAGGTCTGGAATCGGTCCTTCTCCACAATCTTCCTCAGGGTCCGGTCACCTCTTCTCGTTGTGCAGCGTTTTTTGCCACACTTTTTCCCTCCCACAGACTTCCCACTGAGGTGCCTTGATGCAGCACTCTGGGAACAGCCTATTCGTTCAGAAATGTCTTTCTGTGTCTTACCCTCTCGCTTGAGGTTGTCAATGATGGCCTTCTGGAAAGCAGTCAGGTAGGCAGTCTTACCCATGATTGCGGTTTTGAGTAATGAACCAGGCTTGGAGTTTTTAAAAGCCTTAGGAATCTTTTGCAGGTGTTTAGAGTTAATTAGTTGATTCAGATGATTAGGTTAATCGCTCGTTTAGAGAACCTTTTCATGATATGCAAATTTTTTGAGATTTTGGGAATTTGAGGAAATTTTTTTGAGGAATTTTGGGTTTTCATGAGCTCTATGCCAAAATCATCAGTATTAAAACAATAAAAGACCTGACATATTTCAGTTGGTGTGCAATGAATCTAAAATATATGAAATTTTAATTTTATCATTACATTATGGAAAATAATGAACTTTTATCACAATATGCTAATTTTTTGAGAAGGACCTGTTTTATGGGGAAGCACAGGTGATGCACTGCTACTTGGGTGCAGAGATATCACGCAACACATGAAATCCCCAAAATAGCCAGCTACTATTCATGCCGGCATGTTGAAAGAAGTTGTGGGATTTCATGTGTTGCGTGATATCTCTGCACCCAAGTAGCAGTGCATCGCCTGTGCTTCCCCATAATATAGTCCCAAGTCAATATCTGTTCCATAAATGATAATGAGCGACAGCTGCACGCTGAACTGCCCTCGTGTCTCATGGAGGAGTGACGGGAGCATAAAGGAGGAGCAACGACAGTGAACGACGAGAGAGGACCAGGACTGGATTTTACGTTGTGTTTTGCTTACGTTTTGTATGTGTGTGAGGGGCTGCCCGCGGTTTACTTTCATTTTATTTATTTGATTAAAGTCTTTTAAATGTTCACCGGTTCCCGCCTCTTTCCTACTTATTTTACAAACTTTGCTACAGTGCTTTATAAATAAATATGACTGACTGACTGACAGACATTGTACTGTAGGTTAGTATTTTTATCTAAGCCAAACATGCTTCATTCAGGCCCTTTCTGTTCTCTCCCATTAAAGACTCCAAAGAGCCACAGCTGAAATTGAACGTTTCATAAATGAAAATCATAATTTAGCAACATTAACACTGTTATTTTCCTGTTATGAAGCTGCTATATTATAAAGAGCGATATAAATAAATTACGACAACATTTTGGAGACTTTTTAATATTAGGTCAATAGCATTCTCTACATATACTAGTAATTAACTATAATGGACTAAAATTATGCTTTTTTTTGTTTGTTTGAAAATTGAAAAAGAAACGACTAGACAGCTGGCTATAGTTTTGGGTCAGTATTTCAGCGAATCAAACTCTGAGACGAGCCACCAGCTCAGATACTGAGTTACGCTACAAATGTTATGCCCTAGAGCATAGCTGGAGAAACCTTCTAATAGGGGTTTGCCCTGCAGTAGTTCTACTGTGAGTAACTTTAAAAAAGTGCCTTGCTAAAAAATAAATAATCAAAAGGAAAAATGCCCTGAATCAACACAATGTAAGTGCAGCTGAAGTTTGGGCCTATTTTTATAGAAAGTTGTAGATGCTATGAATTGTTTCTTTAATATTATGTTCCCTAAAGAAGAAGAATCTGAATTGTTCTATTGCATGTAAAATATCCTATCTTTATAGTCCTACTATTTTTGTCTCCTCAAACAAGTCCCAATGCGAAGGAGGCCCTGGAATGCTCTTTGAATGAATGTTCAGTGTAGGGGAACAATCATTTCATTCTAAAAATGTTGATTCTGACTGGTGTTTTTATTGTACATCAGCAGGAAAAATTGTTCTGAAAGTAATTACTGCTGTGGTGTTGCCTTTGCTATTCTCATAGAATTAGAACATTTTCTTTTTCATTGTTACAGTCATCGTCCTTGTTGTGAACAGGCATTTTAGTGGTTTCCTTTCCAGCACAGAGCTGTCTGAGCGCTGTATCAATATGGAGCACATGTCTATGTTTTCATTGACTCCACAGGGGAATGACTGTCTCAAATAGTTTCATTTATCCTCATGTTGTCCCAAATACTTCTAGCTTAGCCAGCCTGTTCGCATTCGTAAGAATTTTCAGACATTGCAATGTAATGCAGCTTCACACTGCATAGACTACATCAGACCAGACATCAAACATTCAATCTATAAGTAAAAAAAAAAAAACGTTTTAATCATAAGGGTCAGACAGAGGGAGGAATATGAAGTTTTTGACTGTGCAAATCATATCTTGACTACTGAAAAGTTTGGAGTTAGTAAGATTTTCAAAATCCACAGGAACTTTCCCCAGGAACTAGGGACTTTGAGGTGGTAATCGGTGTGTTTTGAGTCTAAATGACGTTCCAGGTAAAAATTTCCCCATCACAAACTTTTGGGGGTGGGACGTGGGTGCTGAACATGCTGATGGTTGAGTTGATGGTGGTTGACTCCACGCAGCACTTCATTTCAACACCCATTTTTAAAAGTCTGTTGTGTTACGTGCAGAAAAAGTTGTTTGCGATTCGAATCAACAGTCCTAACTTTCAGTTTAAAGTCCCTAACAGTTTATCTTCAGATAAGAGTTGTATGCTTTGTAGACAGTGGCTATGCGCAGCTTGAAGGCACAAATGCATATACAACATGATTAAATGTGTATTGCACACATGTAGAAACACACGTGCGAATGCACAAAGAGTGTGAAGAATGTCTAACACACACAATGTGATGTCACACATGCAGTCAAACACAACGCAAAGAGAAGGAAACAGCATTCTGCAATTAGACTTGTTCTCACAGTATTACTAGAGGGAGAGAGATCTAAAGATACTGACAGTATAGTGAATGCTGTGCGCTTGACATTTGATTGTGTTTGTGTGTGAAAGAGCTGCAGTCAGACCATGGCAGCAGCTCAAAGCAACTGGAGTGGATCGGAACTCCCACTGGATACTCTGACCAACATAAATACAAATGTCTCTGTGTCCTACAAAAAAAAAAACTTTGTGATTCTTACTATTTTGAAAGAAGAAAACTTTGTCATTATATTTCATATTTCAGCATGAAAAACTTCCACTACCTTGGGTGAAAACCTCTATATTTCCACAAATCTATAAGGAAAATAAGTGCTGACTCTTAGATGCTATTTGTATGTATTACAAACACGATCAGTGCATCCTAACTCATACTACATTTGTCACATGTTCAGTCTGTTTTGCTTGTGTTTGATTTTGTTCCGTTGTACAGTTTCCCACCACTCCTTAGCCTGACGTGGTCATACTCAATTCTAGTCAGAATATTAGTCTGATACCACTCCATTGGGCTTTGATTATGGGGCGTGTTTCATCTGAACCAGGAAAGATCTCAATTGGATAGACCTACAACCAATCAGAGCAACGGAGGGACGCGTAACGTTAGTTATCAAATGTCAACAGAACTCAACTGCACTGTTGCCAAGTCTGTGTTTTTCCCGCGGATTGTTCTTATTGTCCACGGGTTGAAGCGACCCCAATTATGTGATATATAGACCCAAGAATGTGAATTTTAGCAGGCAACCTTGGTGGTAAAAAAAGCTATTGTTTTGGGCTTTAGTTTTGAGTAGCAATTGCGCGACCTTGCAAAAAAACTTGGCAACCCTGTCTGCACATGCACTGGATTAAGTAACGTTAGAAGAACAGGCCCCACTTTATATTAGGTGGCCTTAACTACTGTGTACTTACATCAAAAAATAAGTACAATATACTTACTGTGTTCATATTGTATTGCAAAAAAACCTTTGCTGATATTGAGGTGGGATACGGGTAAAGTTAGGGAAAGGTGTGGTGGTATCGGTAAGTTTAAGGGTAGGGTTAGGTGTAAGGGAAGTGTCAACAGTGTAGTTACAAATGTAACTACAGAAATTAATTACATATGTAATTACATGAAGGTATTTTTAAAAATGTAAGTACAATGTAAAAACACGTATGTACAGATTAAGTTCAATGTATCAAATGATTAATTAAAATGTTAGTACGATCATTGCCAGTGTTGTAAAAAAGAATTTAAGGATCCACAGAGTACTTACCAACACAATCATCGTTTCTGAGAGAAATAGTGAAGGTGAATGCATATACGAACAAGTTCTCAGTTTAGGATATGAGCAAATTCAACCCAAGCGCCTTTGATGGCGTGGATGATTACGTTCCTGTTTATCATCTGTCCATCATCATCTAAAGCCCGCCCTGACAATTTCATTGGTCTGAACAGTTTCTGTTCGGGCATAATTACTCCTCTATGGATCGAGTCCAGACCGAATTCCCCAAGAAAATTTTTTTGTGGGCGGGGCTGAATTCTGCATGCATCCAGGCTAGCCACTCCTTGTTTCCATGGTCAATGTCATTATGAGTTCATTTATTTCAGCTGTGTCTGTTTAATTATCTCATTGGTTTTCCCTATTTAAGTTCCTCTTGTTCACTCAGTCTTTGTGCAAGGTTGAGTTTCCGTTGCCCATCTGCATGGTCCTATGAAGTTAAGATTGAAGTTTATGTTTGATTGTGACCTTCTGAGTCTTCAGCCTGGTCCTGGGTCACGTACCATGACAACATATGTCAAGGAAGCTTTAACAGTTTACTACTTCTGGTGGATCTTTGAAGTCCTTGCATGCTTTTTCAGGTTATTTTATTACAATATTCTTTGCTTTGCATGAGAAGTTTTGTATGTGATTGATTTTTATGAGACTGTAGTAGGTTACGCACTGCTGTAGATTTGTTCAGTTTACCTATACCTACAGAGCAGGGTTGCACTCAATATATATTTACTAAGTGAGAAAGTCAAAAAACATTAGGTTGTGCCCTGCTGTCCTCTACTCTTTTTCAACAGTAGATAGGGAAGTATTCGATTTCATATGGAGCGACTGTGTATAAGTGCTAAGGAAGCCTCCAGGGATTAAATTTAGATATGGTAATGGTTGTTTAGTTTCCAACACACACTGTAAGCGACCAATCACAACAGACTGGGCCATCTGGCCAATCAGAGCAGAGGAAAGGAGGTGTTTAAAGAGACTGAATAATTTTTTGCTTTGATTAACTTTTTCAGTGAATGTAAACCTTTTGTACAGGACCTGCAAAACAAAATTATGTCTAATGTGAGCAAGGAGAATATTTGCAACTGAATCTGCGATAGAGTACAGACCTTCTGCCGTCAGTCTAGAAGTATTAATACTAGAGTGTTAATACTTCATTACTCACTTGTTTCTGTGTAGTTATTCATTAATGACGGAAAAGTATTACCAATAATTCTTTCAAAAGCAAACAAAAAACTTTTGAACACTAGTATATTATGAAACATATAATATGACTGTAATATGAAAGTAAATCAATTGCAAGATTTTGACTAACTCAGACTAATTACATCAGTATATCAGTTTGAAATAAATTATTCATTGGTGTGATGTTGAGGCGCTTACCTGCATGGTGCCAATTAGAGTCAATGTTCGTGGTCCACGCTCACCTGTCTTCATTATAGTGTTAGACTATATTGAGATGCTACAGATGTCTCAACAAGGTGTCTCGAAAGGTCAACACTCCATAATCTGCAAGAAACGAACATTATGTTGCTGTGGCAATAAGAGTTGAAGAGTGTGTGTGTGTGTGTGTGTGTGTGTGTGTGTGTGTGTGTGTGTGTGTGTGTGTGTGTGTGTGTGCGTGCGTGCGTGCGTGCGTGCGTGCGTGCGTGCGTCGTCGTGCGTGCGTGCGTGCGTCGTCGCGTCGCGTCGCGTGTGTGTGTGCGTGTGCGTGTGTGTGTGAGACAGAACAGAGTGGCCTGATGCCAGGACCCCATCACCACCTACAACTTTTTAAACCAGCTCTTCTATATTTCACAGCTTCATGCAAGACTGCGTTTAGACAGGATGCTGCTGTCGGCTTTTCATGCATCTTTGTGCACAGTCACTGGAGCTTTCATGGACGCCTTTTCTGGCAGTGAGAGACACCCTGTAAAGTGTCGTGTGGCTCTGACAGCTGAACCTGCCATCGTACCAGCCGAATGTCAGCACAGCCCAAACATCAGTTCAATACAATATATGCTTCTTTGTTTTCGTGTAGGATCCATATGGCCTCAAACAGATGTTTTCCCTCGGGATGCAAAATGTCTATAATGTGTTGAAAAGTTCTTGCACCGTCAGTTTTAGTTTTTCAAGGACTGTTTCTCAAGGAATACAAGCATAAATGTGTGCGATCTTCAACTCTCATAAGCAACACATCTGTCACATCAATTAAAAGACTACACTTTATATTTATGTAAAGAGGAAATTGGAATGTTTAAGGCTCTGGTGGGAATAGAATCTAAATGGAAAGTGAAAGTCTGCCACCTTTTGCTCGATCAGAAACCCCCAGATTCCTCTTATTTAAATGCTCAATCTCTATTTAATTAGCATCTTGCTACATAAATAACTTGCCTTATGTAATGTAGCTTGAGGGAAGGGGTGGAATGAGGCAAATGATTGGTGTACCACCATACCACCATACCAGTCCCTAACTAACCCGTATCAGTATATAATCAGGGATGCAACAACAATTCAAATAATTATAATGTAATAAAGTTGAAAGCATTCAAATGGTTATTTTCATTAATGTATCCGTGGCAACTATACCTGTCATCTTCCTATGCCCCTGTATGTTGCAAACTGTCCTCCAAAAAAACCCTGAGTCTATAGGTTGTTTTTCAAGCACCTTATTTGGACCTATATTTACGTTTTAAAATCATGCACCCTCTAGTTAGCCCTCTAGTCGGAAAAATAATGACAGTGTCATCTTACGTCTGACATCATGAAATGACGTATGACTGACGTTATCAAAATGCGTGTTCATTTTAATGCAATGTGTGGACTTTTTACCACCATTTAGCAAAAATATATATTTTTTTATTATCAACTACATTTTATAATGCATACACACTTTATGAGCACATGTGTTCCCTGGGATCGAACTCACGATTGCATGATCACATGTCGTATATTGCAATGCTTTACCAATTGAGCTATGCAAAACCTGAAATATTATGCCGATAAAAGGGAAAATGCTTTAAAATGAAAGTGTCCTGTTGCCAATAGGAGCACAACTTTAGTAAACGCTCTTACAGGTTGTATTTCATTAATTAAAGTATTTGTCCATAGGTGCACAACTGTAGTGAACGCTCCTATGGGTCGTATTTCATGAATTAAAGTATTGTCGATAGGTGTGCAACTGTAGTGAACGCTCCTATGGATTGTATTTCAAGGAAGTGACAAACAACCTATATATAGGCGTATTGGTTGGAGGACGTGTTGCCGGAAAGTTAACATACTGCATATAAGCAAATAACATAAATAAATAACTTTTCTTAGCATAATCAAATGACTTAGAATGCTAATGCTACATAACTGACTTTGTACAGGAAGGCTCTTGTATAATGGACCTTTGATGATGTACAGTAGGCCTACACACAGTGTTATTATATTAGATGAGTGTTTGGCAAAGCAAAAGTATATGTAAATACAGTTGTGCTCAAAAGTTTACACACCCATTTCAGAATATGCAAAAATGGGGGATTTTTGAACAGGGTGAAGATGTCCAAATGTTAAATGGTTTAAAAAAAATGCATTGCCCTTCAGAGGCAACAGAAGACACTTGCATGTTTCCTGGAAGACAAATTAAGTATAATTTACCTCAAAAAGTTTTCATCCCTCGACTCTTAATGCATCGTGTTTCATCGAGAAAACTACAACTGAATACAGCCACACAGCCTTAGATGAAATCAACTGCAAATAAAATCAATTTCTCACCAGAGGACGATTAAACAACTCCAAAAACAGCATTACCGTATTCACTTATTAAAAACCCGTTTGGATTTATTTCTTTCATATGGTACATGTACAAAGGTTGTTGAAGCCCTTTAGTTGTGCACTTGGCCATTGACTTTGGTTGAATTAATTCTCTTTCAGCAGTTGTTGAAAATGCGTGCTGTCACTGTTGTCGACAATATTTCATGCTCCAGACTGTAATGACATATTAAGGAGCCCCTAAAGGGACATGGTGAAGGTACAAAAATTGTGGGATGGAAGGGAAAAAAAATTATAATTTGCCGATGCCAATTTGCCTTTTGCGTTCTTAAGCAAATGTTTTGCATTCCCCGGAGAAAAACTAAGTTACTGAACAAACTGCTTATGATTATGCTTTTATATTAAGCAGTTTTCTTGGTTTTCATATCTCACAATTGTTTTGTTTTACAATGTACACAAGCTCTTTTTATTGGATTTTAACTGATCTGTGTATAGATCTTTTGAAACAGGAGATAATCCCTTTGCTTTGAAACATTTTACCAGTTTACCAGTGATATTGATTAATAATGTTACATAACTAAAACATATAAGACTTTCAGTTGTACGATCAGCAGAGGGAGCAAAATAAATTACCGTTATAATTGTACAATTCAATAGATTATTAGATTATTATTATTATTATTATTAGACATTATTAATGTATTAAATATAGAAATATGCAAGCTAAAACAATGCTTGACCCCAAACACTACTGACAGCTGGCCTACTTCACCATCTCCGGTTTGCTTGAGAACAGTGTGAATATGCTGGTAGACTAGCTAGAAGAGCACTATGCAGCCTAAACCAGCCTAGACCAGCACTATACCAGCCTAAACCAGCCTGGACCTGCACTATACCAGCATAAACCAGCCTGGACATGCACTATACCAGCATAAACCAGCCTGGACCTGCACTATACCAGCATAAACCTGCCTGGACCTGCACTATACCAGCATAAACCAGCCTGGACCTGCACTATACCAGCATAAACCAGCCTGGACATGCACTATACCAGCATAAACCAGCCTGGACATGCACTATACCAGCATAAACCAGCCTGGACCTGCACTATACCAGCATAAACCAGCCTGGACCTGCACTATACAAGCGTAAACCAGCCTGGACCTGCACTATACCAGCATAAACCTGCCTGGACCTGCACTATACAAGCATAAACCAGCCTGGACCTGCACTATACCAGCATAAACCTGCCTGGACCTGCACTATACCAGCATAAACCAGCCTGGACCTGCACTATACCAGCATAAACCAGCCTGGACCGGCTCTATACCAGCATAAACCTGCCTGGACCTGCACTATACCAGCATAAACCAGCCTGGACCTGCACTATACCAGCATAAACCAGCCTGGACCTGCACTATACCAGCATAAACCAGCCTGGACCTGCACTATACCAGCATAAACCAGCCTGGACCTGCACTATACAAGCGTAAACCAGCCTGGACCTGCACTATACCAGCATAAACCTGCCTGGACCTGCACTATACCAGCATAAACCAGCCTGGACCTGCACTATACCAGCATAAACCTGCCTGGACCTGCACTATACCAGCATAAACCAGCCTGGACCTGCACTATACCAGCATAAACCAGCCTGGACATGCACTATACCAGCATAAACCAGCCTGGACATGCACTATACCAGCATAAACCAGCCTGGACCTGCACTATACCAGCATAAACCAGCCTGGACCTGCACTATACAAGCGTAAACCAGCCTGGACCTGCACTATACCAGCATAAACCTGCCTGGACCTGCACTATACAAGCATAAACCAGCCTGGACCTGCACTATACCAGCATAAACCTGCCTGGACCTGCACTATACCAGCATAAACCAGCCTGGACCTGCACTATACCAGCATAAACCAGCCTGGACCGGCTCTATACCAGCATAAACCTGCCTGGACCTGCACTATACCAGCATAAACCAGCCTGGACCTGCACTATACCAGCATAAACCTGCCTGGACCTGCACTATACCAGCATAAACCAGCCTGGACCTGCACTATACCAGCATAAACCAGCCTGGACCGGCTCTATACCAGCATAAACCAGCCTGGACATGCACTATACCAGCATAAACCAGCCTGGACCGGCTCTATACCAGCATAAACCTGCCTGGACCTGCACTATACCAGCATAAACCAGCATGGACCAGTACTATACCAGCATAAACCAGCATGGACCAGTACTATACCAGCATAAGAAAGATTTTAAAATGTATACAATGTTTAATCGTCAGAGCGTGAAGAAATATAGAGCTGAGTATCGTCAGCATAACAATGAAAACTAACACCATGATTCCTAATGATATCTCTCAGTGGTAGGTCCTAGCACTGAGCCTTGAGGTACTCTATACTGGACTACATCTCTTAATTTACTGCTACAAACGGTCAGATAACGGTCAGATAATTATTAAGCCATGCCAGTGCAGTTCCACTAATGCCAACATAATTCTTGAGTCTATTAAAAAAAAATGTTTTGTGGTCGATAGTATCAAATGCAGCGTTAAGATCGAGTAACACTAATAGAGATATACAACCACGATCAGAAGATAAGAGTAAATCATTTGTAACTCTGATGAGAGCAGTCTCAGTACTATGGACCAACACTATACCAGCCTAAACCAGCCTGGACCAGCACTGTATAAACCCTGGACCAACACTATACCAGTATAAACCAGCCTGGACCAGCACTATACCAGCATTAAATTAGCCTGGACCAGCATGGAATCCATACTGGTTTATGGTGGATTTTGGCAGGGTTGTGATTGTGATGCAGCATAGAATTAAACCACACCATGTTGCACATTTTTCACTGAAGACACACACAAACAAGTGGAGTCTCTAACACACCTGTGATGCAAGCTCCATTAGTTCCGTTGGTAATGAGCTGGATCGGCATCCCAGGCCGTCAGGGTTGGTTTGTGATCACAGCCGCTGCAAGCTCTGGCAGAAAGCAGTGCTGGAAGTGAGATAGAGAGAACTGTGCTGCTATACTGCTTTAAAGCCCAGGCCTGAGTCGAGTGACGTCCCCCGCTGTGCCCGCACACCAGGGCCACTATTAGCTTTTCAACTCACTGATCCCCCCTCAGCAGCAGGTATTACAGAGCAAATATCATCAGTCCTTCCTCTCAGCTGTGTCTTTCTGTCGCTCTCTTGTGTTATTCCAATTGCCGTCTGTTGTTCGGGTTTTGTAGAGAGATGGTATAGGTAATTCCTGACATGCAGCACCTTCTCTCTAACTCAAAAGACTTTCAGAAATATGCTCTAGATAGACTTCTGCATGGTATATTTGAAGAAATACATAAATAGCATATAAAAAAAGTCTTATTGAATGCAGAGGTGGTTGAAAGTTAAACTATCCATACATAGGTATTGTGAACATTTATAACAATAGCTAAAATATGTGGCAAAGCTACAGTCAAATATTTGTCAGGTGTAACACATAATGTTTGATAGAGGAATGGTTTCAAGTTTTCTATAGTAATTTAATTCATCCATTCTTCAAGTTTTTATTAAAGCTCCTTGTGCAGTTATTTTGTGTTTCACTTATATTTATGGAAGGACGGACGGACGGATGGGCAGATGGATGGAGGGGTTTCGTTTAGTTATATGTGTATGAATAGATGGATCGATGGATGAGTGTATGAATGGATGGATGAGTGTATGAATGGATGGATCGATGGATGAGTGTATGAATGGATGGATCAATGGATGTGTGCATGAATGGATGGATCAATGGATGAGTGTATGAATGGATAGATGGATGAGTGTATGAATGGATGGATGGATGGATGGATGGATGGATGAGTGTATGAATGAATGGATGGATGAGTGTATGAATGGATGGATGGATGGATGGATGGATGGATGGGTGGATGGATGAGTGTATGAATGGATGGATGGATGAGTATATGGATGGATGGATGCCTGGGGATGCAGTTTAAATACATGGATGGGTGGGTAAAAGATAAATGAAACCTGACTGGATCAAAGTTGCAATGTACATAGATGTATACAGGTGGTGTGGTGCTGGTAGAAACTCATGGGATTAAAGTATCCTCCTCCATATCAAACCCTCACTCCCTCCTGCTGAAGTCTGCTCTAGTCTGGCCAGCTCTCTGCCATTTCCTTGGTGAGAGACTTTGAAGTTGCAAGGCACTAATTTATTTTGCCCTGAGCTCAGCCAGACAGAGCTTTCTTTAGGTGCCTGCTAGAGCTTTCAGAGGAAGAAGTCAATTCAGCAAAGATGTGTTTTACCAAGACAAGGACACGCACAAAGTCATCCTTTTGTCCCTAAGAGAAGCACATGTGTGCATCCAGACATGTGCACTGTCATACAATCACACATGAACCCATTTACTCCAGATGGGCATGTCTGAAACAAGGAGAGAGGCATTATGAGGTGTTTTGAACAGACTGTGATGATGGCAGGATAACTGAATGAAATGGTTCTTGTATTGATTGGCTCCATCCGTACATTGAGAACTGAATGTGTGTTTACTTTTAAACCAGATTTGAGAGCTGTGGCAGAGGAGAAGATTTTCAGAACTCTTCAGAAGACTGAAAATATATAGTATGGTAGGGTTGTCCAATCCTGTTCCCAATACCCCGAAAAAAGTAAATATGCAAGATTTCATGTTCAGGAACTTATGTTCCCTGAATTTGTAAGATGCAAGTAAGTTAAATTAATTCAATATTATATTTAATTTTGTATAGGAAATTGTAAAGTGTAGCACATTTTGTAGGTGCAGAGATAAGTACATGAATTTTGTAAAATGTTTGCAACCAGGTCTTAAAAATGGGAGAATCAACCGGTTCACTCCAAGCAGGATCAATATTTTAATGTTTCTGTTGATGCGTTCCTTCTGTAACATTACCATTCTGAAAAATGGTTTAATTAGAACAAACACTGGTTATTTATTTTGCCTATACTTTATACAAGAGCTATAATCTAATAGAAGGGCTTGAATAGAACTTTATACTTGTGACTAAACTCCAGCAGATTCTCAAACTGCACAAAAAGAGATTTAAGTAAAGCGTTATCAAAATATAAAATATTTTCTGCATATTTTCTGCAGATTATTTAATTGAACTCTTAGGGTCACTAAAAACAAATATCCCCTCTGGACATCACTTTTGGCCACCACGGCCAGTTACTTATAGATAGTAGAACATCTAAAGTGAACTATTGAAATATAATGCTACCCAATTAATAAAGCATGCTATCTGTTACAAAGGAACTATGTGGATGGACGGGGAAATAAAGGACATGGTGATAGTAAACAAAAAAATAATAATAAAAAGAGAGACGAGATGAGATGAGACGAGACGATACGAGACGATACGAGACGAAACGAGACAAGACGTTCCCCTGGGAAACTTTGAGTTCGCTCCCGAAACTTCTTTGATGGAAATAATAAGAGGGGGGAGGAAAAAGTATTTTTTCATCATTATATCCCACTAGGATCTCAACCAAAAAGTGTAAATAAAGCTTTGTAAAAACTTTACTCATATTTTTATGAGTAACTTATATTCTTTACAGCTACTTGAGCACTTTGTCGAAATACCAGAAATACGCCATGCAAGTAGACAAGTGATCAATTATAAGGATGGGAGTGGATATTGGGATAGGCAATCCTAATTAAACACACCTGAACCAGATAATCAATGTCTTCAAAATTTTTTTTTTTTCTTCGCTCAAAATTGCTTAAATCACCTTTCTTTCCCATTCTGACATTCAGTTTGGAGTTCAGGAGATTGTCATGACCAGGACCACACCCCTAAATGCATTGAAGTAACTGCCATGTGATTGGTTGATTAGATAATTGCATTCATGAGAAATTGAACAGGTGTTCCTAATAATCATTTAGGTGAGTGTACATTCACCATTATATGACTACTTGCCACATAAGTAAATGATAATAAGACATTGATTTGAGTTCAAATGCTTTATTAGCTTATTAAACCAAAAGCTTCTGTGAAGAAAAACAGTTCTTAGTTCAAGTTCAAACAAGATTTAATGGATAATGTACAATCATATCACTTATTACACAGCTTTTTACGACATAAATAATGACGAGGGAATTAATTATTGATTTGAGAATATCGATTTTAAAATCTTACCTCCTCATTATATTATAATTCATTACAGTGTACCAAACAAGCATTCTAGCAAGATGAATACAACAATATTACTGTATATAGGCTTACTATTAATACTGAGGTCTTCTGGTTTCATTTTATAGTAAACATAGTGTTCTTAACAAAGCTGTTCCCACATTGTCAAAGGCACATGTTCAGTGTATAGAAGTGTTATTAGCTTGGATATGTGGGTGGAAAGCTTATATGCTCATGTGGTTTCACAACCACAAAGCCGAGGTGACATTGCCTATGTGTGTAAAGTTTCACAGTTGCAAGCTTTGCGTTTCTTCTGCAGTTATTATAAAGTATGAGCAATTCTACAAAGCGAGTGCCATTTGTTTACTTTGATGTATGCTTCCATATGTGACTTGACTTTATTGTTGGCATTCATATGTACATTTTTCAAAACAAATACAAATAAATAAATATGTCTTTTTATTGTTTAAAGCATGATTAATGGAACAAATGGATATACAAATACTGAATAAAAACTAAAAGTTTCAGTCTCATCATATTTCCCTTTTCAAAATTAACTACATTAATGGTTATGCAGTAATGATGCTTAATGACAATCTTTCTTTGATTAAGTAAGCTCTTAAAGGAGTCATGAACTGAGAAATCACATTTTACTTGAATTTTTGACAATCAATGCCCACTTCATCTGCAGTGAGGGCACTTTTAGGAATTTCGTGTTGAAACACTTTCATTAAAGACATTGATATTCTTTTTTAATAAATAAATGTTTTATACCACGTCTAGAAGTTGTTAGGTTCATGTTGAGCAGTATTCTGTTGTGTCTGACCCTGCTCTCTGGGAACAATTAGTGGATTTCTGAAAGTTCAGTTAATTAAGTCAGTTAGTGGGCAGAATGTTGTAGAACTGTGTGTGTTTTCAGGTTCATTGAGGACTCAGAGCTTCATCAGGCACACAACCTTTGACCTCCTGCAGTCAAGTGCACTTGTTTGTTCCAGAGTTTGACTCTGACTGTAGTTTGGCTTGCATCAGAAATTGAAATGAGGCTTTATACCATATCCAGACAGACCCCGTTCCTAAAATAGCTTCCCTATCTCCCTTAATAAACCACACCTCCCCCCTTTTCTCTTCCTCCCCTCAATCTCACTGGATATTAATGTGTTTCAGGGACATGTCTGAACCAAAATAAAATTCATCTCTCCTGTCTTTTAAGGTCTATTTGATAGTAAATTGTGATCAACACATATGCAGGTCCAGTAGACTTCACATTGAGAGTCAGCATCTGTTGCCATGGCGATTACATCACACAGCTGTAATGCCCAGCATGAGTTATACAGCAAATACATCGACACCCCCAAGAGCATCTCTCCGTAATATAGAATATTATGAACACCATGTGCACCATTGGGAGAATTTTGTGAAACCTGTCAAGAGATATTATGTTTCGACTCAGTATCAGAGAAATAAGAAACTATATTGTAATTGCTTACGGAAAATAAAGTTTATTTTTCAAACTAGAATTTCCATTACTATGACACAAAAATTACAAAAACAACAATAATAAAAAATAAATAAATCGTGTTGTTATTACTGTAATATGGATTTAAAACAAATATTTTAATATTATTTTGATAAAATAAAAAAATCATACATTATGGTAATATTCATTGTACTTACTATAGTAAAAACTGTAAATTATGCATAATTACATTCAACTAACCTTAAACCAACCCCTGATCCTAACCCTAACTCTATAGTAAATGCATGTTGCTAAGTAATATCACTCAATACTAAAATGTGTAATTACACTGTAATTACAATACAATTACATAGTAATTACACTTACAATAAAACGTACTTTTAATTATTTATGTACTGTAAATCCATTGTATAAATGCACCTAATATAAAGCTAATTACTCTCATTATATAATGATTGTGATTGTTGTGATTACTAGACATGTAACGTCTAACAAGCTCCCTTTAAAAATGGTTTTATTCAATTTTTTTAATGCATAATGATTATGTATTATTATTATTGCTGTCAAAACGATTAATCACATCCAAAATAAAAGTTTGTGTTTACATAATGTAATGTACAGTGTACAATTATTGTATATATAAATACACACTAATTCATGTATATATGTAAGAAATATTTGCATGTATATACTGTATATATATATATATATATATATATATATATATATATATATATATATATATATATATATATATAATATTATATATAAATATACATATGTTATATATAAATATATACATGCACATGTGTGTATTTATTTATAAATAATAATTGTACACAGTACACACACATAATATGTTGTGTGTCAAGGTACAGGCAACAGTGTAATTGCACACATATATTTACGTATGATTATATAATAATTAGTGCTGTCAAATCGATTAATTGAATCCAAAATAAAAGTTTGTTTACATAATAACCTGAACCTACTCTTGAGCCGTAATTTAATTTCAACTTTAATGTAAACAAAAACCTTAATATTTTATAAATGCACAGTAGTTAAATACCTAATATAAGTAACCTGTGACTCTAATAAAAATATCCAGACAATAACCAGACAATATCCAGCTCTGGATGCATAATGGCAATGATAATTTGATGGGAAAATGTAATTACACAACAATAAAACAGTCAGAAATGTGTTTTTGTTCTTCAAACTATTTCTTATTTCTTTCTTTTGATTGTGGCGTGAAATGAGACCTGGACATGTTTCACGCCTCAGAATAGCAAAAAAAGAACAATTCCGTTCATTCAGAACTGCTTAGTTATGTATCTGGAGCAGATACTATTTGCTATGGGGGCTTGTAATCGCGTAAGCACACGAAAGCAAACAATTCGACTCTCATCTCTAATGATGGAGCTCTCTCAGAAACCGTCAGCCGTGTCTGGGAAGTTTCTGGATAGTAATGCATCCTCTTGGATTAGAACGCTGACTGATTTTAGCCGTGAGCATCATACAGGCAGAAGGACAAGATCGTGCTGTAGTGCATGTCACCCAGAGGTGCTGGGAGCGCTTGCTATGTCTCTAATGATGCTGTCAGACATTGCATGGGCTGCACTTGTTATGTCATATATTAAACCCTAGCGTGAGACCTAAAACTCAAGCCCAAGTGACCCAAAAGCAACATTGACTCATTTCAATGATTTTTTAGGTCGTCTTGAAACAGATCAAGATTTCCATGTACCATGATTTCCGCCCACTTTGACGTTTGAGGAGATGGCTCCTAAATAACATGCGGGGAATGAAGCACATTGGCGGTTTGAGCGGCCACTGTCTCTACATTCAGCAGATGGTTAGATCCACTTCTGTCTGATTTGGATGAGGGACCGCAGGGCTGGTGCTGCTCTGGGACTGATCCATGAATACGAGCGTTTGGCTCTGTTGGCTGGGACATCTATAGCTGTCGTCACGGATAAACACACACGGTCGACACATATTGCCAACCGTCTGCTTACAGTAGCCACCTACATAAATGCTCATTAAGCCAATTGTTTTTTTGTTTTGTAATAATAAAGCAAATTTACCTGTCGATTTTTTATACTTTATACAATTTATTTATATGGTTAGATATCTTCCATAAACCAGATCCTCACATCTGATTGGTCAATACAATGTTCCAAAGGTGCTAAAATGAATGAATGGTTATGTTACTGCACAGCTTCCACAGCAGATTGACGGTTTTGCTTCATATCAATATTCAGTAATGCCATTGACTAACTTCTAGTGGTGTGAAATTGACCTGTTTTTGGGAGATTCGCTTATTTCAATTTGAGATATTAAAGCTAGTAAAATCCTGCAACACTACACCGGTTAAACTAAAAGAGCATAGCATATCAAATGACTTATGAAATAGCATGAAAATGTATGCTATTAAAATGAGATTCACCCAAATATATATACAAATGTGATTCTGTCATCATTTACTCACCCTTAAGTTGTTCAAAACCTGTATGACACAAAAGAAGATATTTTGAAGAATGTTGGTAACCAACCAACACGAGTCCCCTCGAGTCAGTGTGCATTCAGGTTAAAGTCCCCAGAGGGATAGAAAGACATGTATTCATCAAACTGCAACAGAATGCATGGTAAATGCATTTTTTTTCTTTCTTTTTGATATGTTGCATGTTCAGATATTCATGTTCTGGGGGCCATAAAACATTTGGTGAAAATGATCAAAAATGTTGTCACTCACTCAACTTTTTAAAAACACGCTGGTGGGGAAAGAGTTAAGTACACATCGGGTTAGGGGTAAGGTTAGGGTTTGGTTTTCAGTTAGTTTAGGTGTAATTATGCAGAATTTACTGTTATTACTTAAGGAACTACATGTAGCAAGGACAAAATTCCCCAAATCTTCAATAACGACAGGCAAGCTTTACCCAGAAACCTTTTGCATTAACATATTTATGAATAATATGGCACACATACAGGCCTAAATGTGTATGTAAAAGCACTGTAGCTTGAGCTGGATAAAGGCACCTGCTAACGGAATATGACAAGGCTCCAAAACAGGCAAAGAACTCTAATTATCATAAAAATGATGATAAAATGTCATGAAATAGCGCATACGTGCATTATATTTAAGTTGAATTACCCTTGACCTCATCATCTCATAACCAATAAGGAAGCATACTGTAACAAAGTTCTTTGTTGTGGGAAGGAAGGAGGCGGGAACCGGCGAACATTCAACACATTTTTAATAAAATAAATAAACAAAACAAAAGCAAACCGCGGGCAGCCCCTCACGGACGACTGCCCGCAAACACACACACATAATAAAACGTGGGCAGCCCCTCACGGACGACTGCCCACCGACATAACCAAACGTAAACAAAACATAACATAAAATCCAGGCCTGGTCCTCTCTCGTCTTCCGCTGCCTTCGCTCCTCCTTTTATGCTCCCGTCACTCGGCCGCGAGACGAGACCGGTGTGACGCGCAGCTGGCACTCATTATCCTCGCCACCGTCCGCCTCGCGTCCTCGCCCCGCTTGCCACACATAATGACTTTATTATAGGTTTGTTTAATCAGCTTCAGAGAACGTGGAATATAGCATATGAGTCATGCTTTTAGGCCCTTTTTGCTTTAAAGCCTCATTAAGCGTTCAGTTATTGTATGGAAAAGAATGACGTGAGAAGATCTTTAGACGTGTCTATTCTGACTGACAATCAGCAGGCTAATAAGATTCTTTATTGCTCTAGATGAGTGTGAAAGGCATGAATCATTCTTTTAAAAAAAGTACTTAATTCTACCAAATTAGCATGAAATGTGCAAAACTATACAGTTCAAAGAAATGACTCAAGTTTCCACAAAGATCACAGCTGAATCTGCGGGGTATAACAAGGTCCCATTAGTTCAATTATGTCTTTTTTAAGCAAGTGGGAAGGGTTAAAAGTTTAAAAAAATTATAATCAAGTTACACCCAGTTGTACAAATCAGAGATTTTGGAGACCCATACTTTACTGAACATAGATAGAATGAATAACTATCTTCCATAAATATCACTAAAAGGGTCTTACATTATCTATAAGTACATTAACTCTGGCTCCATCCATTGCCCCATTAGAGCTGCTGTTTCACTCATCGTCATATCATGAAGTCGGCATATCACGCAGACCGCTGAGAAATGCAAATCTGAAATCTAACGAGCTCTATTAGTATTCGTGGCCTGTAGAGGTGCCTCAATCTAAAGCTCAAACATAAGGGATCATATTAAACAGATGAGATGTTCGAAATGAAACCATGTGAGATGATATTCACTTTCTCTTCATAATTGGCGTTATTGAATCATAATGAACATCGTGTCGCATTGAAATGCAAATGTATAATGAGATTTAAACCGAAACGAGGAAAAACATTGCATTTACTCAGACCTTCCCGACAACAAATGAACATGTCTGATCAGCACAGGACAAAGTAAGGGCACAAGTAACACTATAGCCTTGACACACGTCCCGTTTTAAGAGGCGTCTCAGAGGGGCATTCATTACCCAGAAAATCTGTCCCAGCTGCTTAACTACTGCTGGCTATTTGTGCTATAACAATTTTCTGCCGTTTCCTGTAAAGGTCACAAACAACATCTGCCATGAAAACAACGTCCGTCTAGACTGAAATGCCACCGGAGACTTAGCGAAGAAATAAATCGCTGTGATGAACTCTGGATGAGTTTATAAGAGTGCTTAGTGAATAAAGTCAACATAATCTTCAGCTTTGAAGTAAATAATATGTAACCGTACGGGAGAGCAGAGTAAGTGTTAATGGGTAAGCTGTTACCTCTCACGTCCTGATTTTGCAGACTTAGACGCGTTCCTGGGTCAACATATTTTGTTGATCATGGAACCACATTTCTGTCCGTACCAAACATATCCTTACCCCTAAACATAACCTATAAGATAACTAATAAGTTATCCCTAAAATTATAGGTGGATAACACAGAAGTAGAGGCAACTAAGCCTAAACTTGACATAAACTGTCCCTCAAATCTTATTTGTTGATTGGAATGTTGTGGAATGAGTAATATTAATGACCAACATTGCATTATTGCACTAGGGATGCACGATATATCTGCAACATATTGTTATCGGCCAATAAATTATAAGACTGATCTCATGAAATGGCATATGTATGACACGCCAATTCGTATGCACTTTGGCGTGTGCTATTAAGACGCATGATCGCTTTTTAGCGTGTTTATCTACGCCGTTTCATTCTATGCTACCCCTAAACCTACCCATCACACACACACACACACACACACACACACACACACACACACACACACACACACACACACACACACACATGTTGTGTTTCCATGTTTTATGGGGACATTCCATAGGCGTAATGCATTTTATACTGTACAAACCGTATTTTCTATCCCCCTACACTGCCCCTGCCCCTAAACCTACCCATCACAGGAGACATTCTGCATTTTTACTTCATCAAAAAACATCACTTAGTGTGATTTATAAGATGTTTTCCTCATGGGGACCAAAAAAATGTCCCCACAAGGACAAAAATTTGGATATTGCCATCTTTGTGGGGACATTTTGTCCCCATACCGTAGGGATTACCAGTCCACACACACACACACACACACACACACTGCCCCTAAACCTACCCATCACAAGAAACATTTATAATTTTTACATAAAAAAACACATAATTTAGTATGTTTATAAATACATTTACATTGTGGACACACACACATAATGGTTCGTTTCGGCGTACACATACACACGGAATCACACGGCGTACACATTCACGCGGAATCACACTGCGTAGACATACACGCGGAAATGATGGTTCGCTTCGCGCATACATACACGCTGAAAACACACCGCGTAGACATACACGCGGAGATGATGGTTCGTTTCGGCGTACACATACACACGGAATCACACGGCGTACACATTCACGCGGAATCACACTGCGTGAGACATACACGCTGAAATGATGGTTCGCTTCGCGCATACATACACGTGGAAAACACACGGCGTAGACATACACGCGGATAGCTCAAAACGCGTACACATAACACGCCATTTTGGCCTTTAGAAAGTGGCATATGTTTACGCAAAGTCATGATGTCTTGTTGATTTTTTATGTAATCTTAATCGATCCGATAAGAAAATTCGACCGATTTATTCAAGATAGATAATGTATTATTTCCTTTAGCTGAGCGATGTCCGTCTTAAGGGGTCTGAATTACTCAAAATATAATTGGAACATTTGTGCAACATGTGCAGCGCAAGTCTAACATTTCTGCTTCATAAAATTATAATGAGAACATTGTAAAAGAATGTTGTGCTTCAGCGTTTGTTGAGGGAAGAGCGCGTGCACACACCTTCATGACAAGCACAGTCAAGTTTGCTCGTGCATTCGCAGCCTTTTGTGCCATTGTAAGATCTAATATTATGTTTATTCTGTGTATATAATCTCATGGATGCGTTTGGTTGTGTTAATTAACGATGCAGTAAAGTGCTTCACTGTACCGGCCTTTAGCTTCAGCACACGCAGTTCAAACAGAAATGCACATCATTTATAACTACTGGGACTGTCGTATACATAACACTGTAATGATACAATTTTTGTAGTAAAAACGTTGTAAACTCTCTGGGTTTAGTTGTTGTGTTGCTTTTGTGGGAAGAGCATGTCCACAACGCATTCTGACCATCACAGTCAAGTTCGCTTGTGCATTCGCGGCATTTTAAACATATAAAGTCGTAATATTTTTTTAATAAAGTAAGTTTGCCATAGGAGTGTAAAATGAATTTGAAGAATGAAGGACTCTTACACTGGTTCAAATAGGCTTCTGTACTGTATATGTTTGATTCATGTTGAAGTGTTTGGGACATGGCTTTTAATGGTGAGCCTTTTGTTTTTGTAATCAGGAGTTTATTCAAATTTTATCACCTATAATGATAAAAGTGTTAACACATTTATAAATCTTAGCTCATTTTAATCTCAACATTTACTAACAACCATGAATATTTGTAAAACCAATGCTAGCAAATGTTATTAAATGTTGTAAAACTGTACTGGGCATTGAAGGTTAAATCCACACCATTTTGTGTTTAAAGTTGGGTCTTTATAAAATTGGTTCTCTTTAGTGAGAACAGAAGGAGGACCTTTTCTGCACAGGATGTCTGGGTCACACATCATCACACGTCAGCGTCTGCTCAGTGTCCATTAATCACTGCAGTTTGACTTGTGTGAGCGCTGTTAGCTTAGCCACATTAAACACAGATTAAAAAAAATGTCCCTTGGGACGACTTAAATGAAAACCTGCTGACAAAAGGACATTTTTACAAGGTAACTAAATGATTCTAAAAATCCATACTTCATGACCCCTAAGCTTATCAATACTTTCTGACATTTATTGCAGGCGAGACCAAGTGGCGCTCTTTTAGATGAGAACATCCATATTCATTTTCAATTATATAACGACAGCCAGCAATGACGACATGTTTAAACATAACAAGAGATCTGCTTCTTTCAAACGCACATAAAGTTACAGGCGACCTTTCCAATCGTTGAATTACACTGTAAAAGTCCTCTTACTAACAGTGTGTCAGGAAATACTTGGTATGACGACATCAATATGGTGAGAGTAACAGGTTTATTTTGCAGTGTAGCAGAAATGGGATAGGCAGGAAAGTAAATTTGATATACCAGATGAAAATAAGAATAGAATGCAGCTTAGGAGCTCGTTGGAGAATAGTATTCAGGTTTTATAGTCCTTAGACCAGAAGATGATGGAGTGAGAAGTTTGTGGTCTTATAGTGTTCTTGATGGCTGGTGATTGGTGTCAGGTGATGGCAGGTTCGAATCAGGAGGCATGCTGGGAAATGTAGTCTAAGGGAGTACAGCAGTGAGGGAGGACCGGTGTACTTGTGACACTGGGCCCTATTTTAACAATCTGAGGACATGTTCTGAAGTGCAAGGCACAGGTGCACTTAGGGCTAGTCCGAATCCACTTTTGCTAGTTTAACGATGGAAAAAACTGTCTGCGCGCCAGGCGCATGGTCCAAAAGGGTTATTGTCTCTTACTAATCAGAACCAATCAGAATCTCATCTCCCATTTCCTTTAAAAGCCAGTTGCGCTTGCATCATGGCGGATTCGCTATTTACATGGCGGAATATAGAGATTGCTAATGTGTCGTCATCATGACGTATTCCCAGTGGTGAACGCAAAGCATTTTGGGAAACCGTGGCACAAACGGGTGCCAGACTTCTTTGCATGGAGGGAAGAACGCAGTATTCAAGATGCCGTCTACCTGCTGTGTTATAAACTGCAATAGTCGTTCTCACGATAGAGGTGGCATAAAGCCTGAAAGGAGACCTGAAGGGCCAGAGGGACTAAGTGCTGGAGCACTGAATCTCTGTGTTCGCACACCTGCTCTCAAGACTGACTCAGTATGAGTCATTCGTCGAGGTAGTTTAGGATGTGAACCCCGTACTGCCTGAGTGGCGCATGGGCTGCCTCGGCAATCTTCGACAGAGCTAGCCCAAATGGAATGACCGTGTAGTGATATGCCCGCCCCTCGAAAGCAAACCGTAGGAACGGTCTGTGTCGAGGAAGGATGGAGACATGGAAGTAGGCGTCCTTCAGGTCGATCTCTGCAAACCAATCTTCTGGACGAACGCATTCGAAAAGACTTTTCAATGTCAACATCCTGAACGGAAGCCTGTGCAGGGATCGGTTCAGGATGCGCAGGTCCAGGATCGGTCGTAACCCACCACTTTTCTTGGGTACTATGAAGTAGGGGCTGTAGAAGTAGGGGCTTAATCATCTTGTACATGTTAAACTCTTCTCCGTAAGAGCTAATATGATTAACATGATCTTTATTGACTCCATTTGTTCAACATTATCAAAAATTGTGTACATTTCATTTATGTGTGAATATAGAACTCAACTTGGTTCATCAAACTGAAAAATATCCATACTAAGCACTTATTCAAGTCACCGGTTAACAAGCTTCTATTTTAGAGACATTTCTAGAATAGATGTTAAACTGTGTACTTGAAAGGTGTATTAACCTCAGGACATTAACCTTCTGAACTGTTGCCCTTTTACTGGAATACCTGCAAACTTCTGCGGTTCTACCAGATCTACATCAGTGAGTGCAACTCTGTTAATGATGCAGTGCATAATCCAAAGCATAATCCCTTAGGTGACCATCATGGAAAATGCATAGATCCATCACAGGCAGGCATAGAACCAGCTGCACATCTTGACGTGTGGGCGATGGATTATTTGTGCGTTATATCTTTGGGTTCTCCCTAGACGCTATCCTCAACCCACATGCCTTCCGCTTAAAATGCAGCAATGCTCCTCACTAAAACAGGATTAATATTAATCATTTCTGCTAACGAGGCAGGGCGAATAATGAAGGCCAAAAGGCGTTGTGATTCACTGCAAGGTTTTTTGCGAGCAGTACCCAGCTCAGCCTGATGAAGAAGGGGAAGCCACAGCAGTGTCACACAGATGTCATAGCGGGCAAAACAGGGCAATCTGATGAAACATGGAGGAAACAGCCAGGCAGAGCTAACAGACCTAACCAAATGTTTCAGGCGAACAACAAATAGCAGATGCAGGGAAGCTTTGATAGTTATTGCACCATGTCGCTTACAGTTTTTGGAAGCGGGATGCTGGAATAGAATGCACTGCCGGAGCAAAAATAAAGCACACTTTTTACATTTTCTTTCTGTGAAAGAGAGAGAGTGGTGTTTCCCAGTAACATTTGCTACGTGTGTGATACATTCTCCAGTCTCCAGAGAGCACTGCTATGTGGTTCCTGGTGTTCTTAATGGGCAGGTTTTCTTTGGTTGTAACTAAGGAACACAGAACACGTTTATGCTGTTGAAAACAGGAGATGCAGGTCAGTGGAAAAAAGAAAGAAAAAAAAGGGAAATTCTAGAGCCTTTAACATTTTTAGAATGCCTTATCTAGTGCATTTACATTAAAAAATAATGGAAAAGTAGAGCAGTAATTTGGTTTCACCATTTGAATTTAATGCAGAACTTAGCTAGCAGCTCTCTGAAAGTTAATGTGTAGTGGCATAATAATATAATAAAAAGCAGCCTTCAAATAGTTGACAGTAGTTATGTTGAGAAGCTGTGCATTTCGGTTTTCACTTCATATTAAAGGGTTAGTTCACCCAAAAATGAAAATTAGCCCATGATTTACTCACCCCTCAAGCCATCCTAGGTGTATTTGACATTCTTCTTTCACACAATCGGAGTTATGTTAAAAAATATCCTGGCTCCTCCAAGCTTTATAATGGCAGTGAATGGCAGTCCTGATTTTGAAGTACAAAAAAGTGCATCCACCCATCTTAAAAGAAAACCATAATAAAGTTAATAAAGGCCTTCTGAAGAGAAGCAGTGCGTTTGTGTAAGAAAGACCCATATTTAAAACTTTATAAATTAAACTGTAAAGCTTCCGACAGAAGGCCAAACGCATCAATTTACGGCGAAAGAGTAACCCCTGACCTGACGCATGATGTAGGCCTATTGCCGAACGTGGAAGCACAGAGTATAATAGAGCAAAACAAAACACCGGTCATGAATTAGAAGTCTTAAACAAGAATTTTTAAAGAGAAATGTCAGAGGATTTTGATATAAGAGAAAAGGAGCTTGAGTTTGTTGCCCAACCCTATTTGTTTGAACGGCGGGAGGCGTCAAAGCTTTCACTACGTCTACTCCGTCATACATCGCGTTGGGGTTACACTCTTGGCTTAAGTCGACTTGAGTAGGCCGTCTGTTTGTTATTTTAGATTATAAAGTTTAAATATGGATATTTTTCTTACAAAAACACACCGATTCGCTTCAGAAGGCATTTATTAATCCCCTGGAACTGTATGGGTTAATTTTATGATGGGTGGATGGATGTACTTTTTTGGGCTTCAAAATCAGGACGGCAAATCACTACCATTAAAAAGCTTGGAAAAGTCAGGATATGTTTTTTAATATATAATTTAGACTTTATTCGCCTGAAAGAAGAAAGTCATATACACCTAGGATGGCTTGAGGGTGAGTAAATCATTGGATAATTTTCATTATCACATTCAACTTTAACTCATTATCACATTCAACACATTCATATCCCTTTAACTCTTTCCCCGCCAAACACAGAATGTTCTGTTATTTGTGAGAAAACGCTTCGCGGCCAAACACAAAATTTTCCGGGTTTCTATGTTTTCAATGTTACACGCTAGGGGGCGCTATCTCCTGAATGAGTACTGAATCTCCAGATCAAAACACACATGTGAGGAAGACGCAGTAAAACAAGTGATCGTACGTAAACAGATGTACAATAAGGCGATTTTCAACATTAAACATCATATACTGTAAATCAAAATCTAATGTTACTGAATGATATGTGGACGAGCTAAAGGACTGTGCAAGTATTAGGGGTGTTGATGGACTCGATCTACTCCTTCTGTGTTTGATCATCGTTCTGAATCTGATCTGAATGCAGTTTTTCACAAAAATGTGTTTATCTCAGCTTTTTGTTCAAAATGTTTTTGTTTTTTTACGAAACACCATCATATTCAAGTGTTGATTAAAAAAAGAATGCATGAAGCTAGAATGAAAGGTTGTTTTTTTTTAAGAAGAGGGTCAGCTGTTTCTTTTGATATATTGCATGCTCTGCTGAAAATGGTCAAAAACCCTGGAGGTGGCTGGCAACTTTTTTTTTTTTTAAACGCTGACGGGGAAAGAGTTAAGGTTGATGTTCCTAACTTCTAATACATGTCAATGGTAAAATGTTGGTAATTTCCATTAAAATACATATTCATGAATATGTGAATACATATTCATCTCACTAGCTGGAATTGTTAATATGTAAATAATATCCAAGGATCTGAAATGAATAAGGGACTGGGACAATAAATACAAGCTCATACAATAAACTTAGTTATGCCAAAAATTATAACCAACTCGCTGTTTCGCGTCACATTCAAAGTGAAAAATCTAGTGAGTGGCGACAAAAAAAAAAAAAGATTTATCTGGTGTTTAGATTTATCTGAAACAGACGGCAAGGCTTTATGGTTGTTGCACATATTGCGGCAGTTCAGACATGAACTGCTCACCATTCCCTGTCAAAGCATATAGAGAAGCTACAGTGGCTGACACGGGACAAAGATGTCGTCGGCTGAGACAGCAGAGAGTGGCTAGCGCTCTGTAGAGCAGTTTGTCCGTGTAAGGACTTAATACACCACTGAAAACATAATTATATTGCATTTCTGTTAATGGATCCTCATAAATATTACACACTGCACCTTTGAGTAAAACATGAACTTATTGATGTTGTAAAAATTGTTATATGATCAAATCATGTCAAGTTATAATCCAAGTATGTAGTACCAGTGGTGGGGGATGAGTAATACATCAAATTTAAATAGTGTTTGGAGTTTGAATAACTCCCTAACCCTAACTATGAGCAATAATAATAGTGATGCCATTAGTAGGACTGTACATTCTCTCCAGGCCGTAATGTGCACATATACAAAAGGCAATTATGTTCTGACGTGACCTGCACTAATGTTCCCGTGTCTTAATCACAGAACACGTCAGCGCTCAGATGATTCTGCCGCAGTCTGCTGAGTAACAGATATATGACCTGCGCTGATATAGAGGACATATAGTCCAAGGACAGATGAGTAGGGCCTTTTGAAATTGATTCAGAGCTGGAATGTCAGCATTTGTCTCTGAGTCTGTCCTGCTCAATCATTTCTGTGAAAACAACCTTCAGAGGCTATATATGTATTTGATCTCGCAGACTCAAGAGCAATGGACATTAGAAACCGGGCATGATGGAAGGTCAGAATCAGAAGCTAAGTGAGTTTATGCTACTGAACTAATAAGGTCTTGCTCACAACTCATAATTCAGATGCATTCGTCAGATGCAGTCAAACACACATAGGCTTTAAAGCAACAGCTCACTGAGAAAATGACAATTCTGTTATCTTGTACTCACCCTCATGTAATTCTTCTGTTGAACTTGCAGAAGGTCGAAGCTACTTTTTTTCATACAATGAAAGTAAAAGGGGAAAGACGTCGTCAAAAACGACAGAAAAAAAGTGTTACATTTCAACTTAAAATTGACCAAATTTTAAGTAATTGCTTATAATCTTCCCATATTTTTAAAAATAATAATAAAACATCTTTAGATGCTTTGCACCATTATTGATACCACATGGGTAACACTTTCTATGAAGCCTGTATTTATAATGCATCATAAGGGTATTCTTATAACGCACGCATAAACAGCCTAATGCACAACATACACAATACAACATATAGAGCGGGCATGGAAGATGTACAATATATGGCACCATCCGTGGGAACAGGACAACTAAACTTCTGAAAGAGCACCTCAGGTTATTGAATGGGAACACTGGCTTGCCAGCACCACCCCTCACACATTCTTGGCTGACTTATACATGACATTAGAAAATACAACTTACATGAATGTGGTTAACCAAACCCCAAGAATTAAAAGTTTATATTTATATACATGAAATATATTTAAATGTTTATATGCAGCTCGAGTTCTTACTAGAACCAGGAAGTATGAACACATTAGCCCGGTTGCATAGCTGTTTAAAAGGAGACTTAACTTCTGTTCATTTACTTAAAGCAGACTAAGACAATGTCAAGATATGAGGCTCGGAAAAGTAAAAGATATGAACATATGGTTTATATAATCCATTATATACCTTAAGTGAATAAAATGATGTTCGTTGTGTGTTATAAAACATCATAATTACTGTTTTTACGATTATGAGATGACAACACATTATAAGGTTGTTTATTATGCATGTATTATAATGCAATAAGGATTCCCTTATAATGCGTTAGTCTTCATAAAAAGTGTTACCATCAGGGTCTACACTGGATACGGCGTGGCACGTCACTAACAGGAAGCCAACAGTAAACTGAAGCCCCATACTATTTTTGATAAACTACATCTAACAACAGGACACATCCCGTGTTGACACAGTGATAAGGTATTATCACATTAATGCATTTTCAGCAAATTTGCATGACCAAATATAACCTGTTGCAAAATCTGCATGGGGAAATCTGCACCCCGATGCAAAATTCCAGATGGATTTCTATGGAAATGAAAAAGAATTGCTGACAGGAATGATCAGCAGGCTTTCTCAAAATGTAATTGTCAGTGTGTGATGCCATAATGGCTTTTGGATTCCTGAATTTTTTTTTGACTTTTCACCTTAATTTGTTTCAGTGCCATTTAAATGTAATTTGCCATTATTCACTGATGACTTATTTTCATATTGATTTTTTTCATGTTTTTTTTTTAATTTTTTATTATGCATTACATTGTGTTGTGTTCGGTTATAATACATTAACAGATAATGCTGTGGCAGAAAATTAACAGTACTTTTTCCATTTTTCTGCAGATTTCTTTTTTTCTTACAGTGCAAGAATCCTTATTCCAGCTTGTAAGAGTAAATATTCAATGTAGTGCTACCTACAAAACTAAAAGTGTTATGCAAATTCAACAGAACTGAAAAAGACGATGTGAAATCAAAGCATATGGGTAATTTGTTATCGTCCTTTTCATTTCTAGAGCTGTAATATGTGCAGTATTGTAGATGGCTTTTACATGGCTGTCACTGGGTGGTAAGAAATCATCCGTAATCACATTAGCTGGTGTATTTTGTGTTTTTCCCTGGGCATTCGAGCTCCGGAGCTTTTAGAAACCAGCTAGAATATGAGAAAAATGTTGAACAACAAAATGATCTTAACCAGTATATCAGTACTTGAAAGGGAACAGAAGCTACACAGTGTTGAAATCGTAGTAAGTACATGAATTATATCTCTGCACTTATTGAATAAGTAAAACCCTGAAACTGTAAAACCATTACTGAGTAAAATGCAGTGTTTTAGCTTATATAATTCTTTCAAGCTTCTCTCAGAAAAAGTGTGATTTAATTGAAGATGGAAATCAGAAACGCAAAATAAATAAATATATAAGTAAATGAATGCAAAAATACATGGTGTTTTAAAATATTTTTTTTTTGTTGGAATTTCAAATATTCAATCCCTTGTGGAACAGATATAATGCATACAATAAAGATGTAATGCTTTAACATGTTCCAAAACAGACAGCTATATTGATACTGTTATGCATATTAATTATATTTGAAGCCTTTAAATCTTTATTTATTATATTATATGCAATGCATCTTTTCCACAAGTGACTAAGTATTTTAAATTCCAACAAATAGAAAAATCATCTTAATGTCTAAATCTTTTAATACAACATAAGTTCTTATTAAATTCTTACTTAAAAGAACTACACCGGTCAGGCATAACATTATGATCACTGACAGGTGAAGCGAATAACACTGATTATCTCTTCATCACGGCAGCTGTTAGTGTGCAGCTCTTGTGGGGTGTTCCCGGTCTGCAGTGGTCAGTATCTATCAAGTGGTCCAAGGAAGGAACAGTGGTGAGCCAGCTACTGGGTCATGGGCGGCCAAGGCTTATTGATGCACGTGGGGAGCAAAAGCTGGCCTGTGTGGTCTGATCAAACAGATGAGTTAATGCTGGTTCTGATAGAAATGTGTCAGAATAGACAGTGTATCGCGTTTTGTTGCGTATGGGGCTGGCTGCATAGCCGCAGACCAATCAGGGTGCCCATGCTGACCCCCGTCCATCAGAACTGAACCACAGAGCAATGGAAGAAAGTGCAGTCTGATGAATCAAATTTTGTTTTACATCACGTGCATGGTTGGGTGTGTGCGCGTCGCTTACCTAGGGAACACATGGCACCAGGATGGACTATGGGAAGAAGGCAAGCCGGCGGAGGCAGTGTGATGCTTTGGGCAATGTTCTGCTGGGAAACCTAGGGTCCATGTGGTTGTTACTTTGACAAGTACCACCTACCTAATCATTGTTGCAGACCATGTACACCATGTTTCATGGAAACGGTAAAAGCGAGTTCGAGATGTTGACTTGTCCTCTAAATTCCCCAGAATCTGAGCATCTGTGGGATGTGCTGAAAAAACAAGTTCGATCCATGGAGACCCAACCTCACAAATTACAGGACTTAAAGGATCTGCTGCTAACATCTTGGTGCTAGATACCACATCACACCTTCAGGGGTCTAGTGGAGTCCATGCCTCGACGGGCCAGGGCTGTTTTGGCAGCAAAAGAGGGACCAAAACAATTTTAGGACATAATGTTATGCCTGATCGCCTGAAGATAATGCACTCAATTTTACTCAGTAATGGTTTTACAGTTTCAGGGTTTTACTTATTCCTCCTAAATTTGTGTGATTTTAGAGATTTCTGGTGATAATCCAAAAAAATTACTAGAATCAGTTTTAAAAACGAGTCCAGGGAAAATATGGAGCATTTTTTGCATCTGGTGCACATTACTAGAACCTGCTCACTGTGAAATCTCATTAGCGCAAAACAAAAAACAACAACAACAAAAAAGACTCCATATAAATTTACATTAAAAATCAAGGTTACACATTTCGTTTAGGGTCCAATTTTCACTATGATCTAGTGGCTTATTAGCATGCATATTACTAGGATATTGACTGTTTATTAGTACTTATACTTAGTACTTATTGGGCAGGATTAAGGGATGTAGAATACGGTCATGCAGAATAAGACATTAATAAACATATTAATGCCTTAATCTGCATAAAGATTCTACATCCCTTTATCCTACTCAATATGTAAACTCTACAACTACTAAATATTAATAAACTGTAATTAGGAGTTTATTGAGGCAAAAGTCAGTTAATAGTGAGAATTGGACCCTAAAGTGTGACCATAATCAAACATGTTCTGTGTTACAGTAGTTTTTAATTATTAGTTGATAAACACTTCCCTTAGGACACAGTGCCACTTAACATATTATTTTTGCTCGTTTTTGCAAAGGGAGCGACAAATGATGAACAACACGTCATAGGTGCTGTCCATAGAGCTTAACTTACTGAACCCGGAAAATTACTTTAATAACGATAACGTCATGCAAATTCACAAACGCACGTGGATTCGGCTCGGCATTTATTCCGTGATAAACTCCATATCCCATCACTCTTGCAGGTTCTCATTTTATGGCACATCTCAGATGCAGGCGCCATGGTGATTTGAATGTGTTTTTAATTCATGTGAATGGCCTGGCAGAGCTGCTGCGGGCCGTTAATTACCTGCCACTGTGAACATCAGTCAGTCTAATGAGAGGAACTCCCGCCCTGCATGCAGCACGCATATTAAGACTCTAATCAGCAAACCTGCAGCACGCGGCCACAGGGACCTGACTACTTCCTACCCCATATAAAAACAGTAAAAATTATGGCGATTTTGAAAACATGGGTTTGAAATGGCTTTAATGAGCGTACAGCATGGATCTGAGATTTTTAAGGGTGATACAGGGCAATGCAAGTCCGATCGAACTGTCTAATTAAAGTTAATTTTGTGAAATCGGCTGTATCCCTCCATACTATCTTCTCATAAAAAAAATAAATAAAAAATCAATCAATAATGCATGTCTATGTATTTAATTTTTTGATTTGCTTAACACCAGGGTCCTGATCACCCCATCTATATTGTGCTTACAAATAAAAGTAGCAAAAATGGCAACAAAGGCACGTTTAAACACTCATTGATTTTAACCTCAAGAAATGTTATTGTACTTGTGGTGCATGATTCTGTTACAATTGAAAAAACAAAACAAAAAAAACAATTATTCCAATTAATATTATTAGTCAACAAACCAAATATTAAACAAATGATAATCATATATATTTATATATATATATATATAGCATTTATTTACACATTTTTCTATTTACATATCTTTGAAAAACATGATCATTCTGTACAAAGCTATTTAATTCAAGATCATTTCATTCACACCTCTTTTAAAATCCATTCTGACATATCTGTAGGTTGAAGAAACTAAGTCAAGAAGCTTGGTATCCAGAAAATCTCCCAGCACCCCACGTAGCTTGAACTCCATGTTGTCCAGGCACTGAATGTCAGTTACAGTAAACTCTTTCAATTCTATGGCCATCAAACAGCCAAAGGATAAGAGCTGCTGAATTCACCGTTCATGCAGAAGTGAATGTTGTAAAGGCAAATGTTATGCTTTGCCACGTCCTAAATGATCATGAATGTAAAATAAATATCTGTGATGTCAATCTCTAGAGTTAGGCACAACTTAAAGGGCTCATGTAAACAGTATATATAAAAAAAGAAGAAAGATAAAAAAAGCTGATTTACAGAATATATCTTGTACAAAAAGAATGAAAATAGACTTATCAAGTGCAGTTTCACTTCTATTTAGTTGTAAGAACTGGCACACAAATTTAAAAGCCTGATGACATGATTGAAGCAGCGCTGTTCAAATACTGACAAAATGTCAAAAGTCAGAAGCTGATATCCCCAAACACATCTATTAATGACAGCATTGTACAGTCAGTACAGATTATTATAGCTTTATCAAAATGGGACGTCAAAATGACAGAGAAAGCAGAAATCGAAAGAGTTCAGATTTCATCTCCAGCTGCCCTTCTTGACTGAACCCGTGCCTCACAAATCTCAAGCAGCCAAAATAAGGCAAATTTTATTGACTCCATTACAATGCCTCAAGGGCACTGTTCTAATATGGAGACAAAATGATCACCCTACAAATTCTGGCCACTTCCTGAGGTAGACCATGGTTAAAATAAGTGTTCGTAGGCGCTGTTTAAACCAAACGATCTTACTGCAAATGCTTATAAACCATGCTTTCTCAGTAATTATTGCCATGAATCAATTGGGCCAGCATCCATCCAACTCTTCCGTTCTAGTATGGCCGAATCCTGCCGTCTAAATAACCCTTTCCACAGATTCAGGGCATAAAAAAAAAAAAAAAAATCTTGGAAATGGTTGTGATTAAATTGAAGAAAAAAGAACAGAAACAAAGACTAAATTAGTGTATTTTAAGAACGCATGATCTTGACATCCAGGTGATTCATGGCATTCGGAGTGCTGATATTAGTAGAAATGTGGAAAACTTCCAGGAACAGTTCACTGTACACATTCCCACCCCCATAAAAATGTCACTTTCACTTCAGTATCATCACACAGACAGTGGAGCCTCCGAGGTCAGTAGGGGTCGAGATATTCAGTGATTGTACTGGGCGAAGCCTCATCTTTTGTAATGGTTAGGGGCATCAGCAAAGGCAAACTTCAGCCGGTAAGCTTCAGCTAGGAGAACGCTAACTTCCTCATTTCCCCAGTGCATTGTTGGTAGATTCTGGAGCAGAATCATTAGACCCTGTGGAGGATAAAGAGATTTTGTTAAAACGAATGCATACACATACACATACATTTTTTTTTAAATCAACTAGGGGGTCGTCTGAACAACTAAACAACTAATTGTCATTGTTAAAGAAGCCCTTTATTACTATAAGGCTCAGTTAAAACCACAGAGCCGGTATGTTTCTTAGTCATATATGGACACTTTGGGGTCATATAGACCAATCATATGTGTTTCTTGGTTATATTTGGACACATTAAAATCATGTACACAGATCAGACATGTACACTAAAATCATATCAATTCTTGGTATGCTTTATAACAGGTGTGGGACACACTAGCCCTCAAGGTCCACTCCTGATTAAATTCAGCACAATCAGCTAACCAAGGTCTTGAGGATTGCTAGAAAATTACAGACAGGTGTGATTTATTAGGGCTGGAGCTAAACTTTACAGGACAGTGGACCTTCAGGGCCATCCCTACTTTAGAATCTTTTTTTTATTTTTATCAGATGTGTGACCGGTTTAAGGTCATGTTAGCCAATTAGACACTTTTCTTAATGAATTGGGTGCAATGTAGTTGTGTCAACAAAGTTGCAAAATATTGCACTAAGCAAATTAGCAGTTATGTGATGTGGTGACAATGAACCTGTATAGCAACTTGCTAATGCCCAGTGATAAATTTGCTTACAACAAAGGGCTTAATCGGCTAGTCGGCTACTGGAAGACAACTGAACATCCTAATACAAAAACATCCCTGGAGGAAGTGTTGTATTGGCAAACCACATGCCTTAACTTTGCTGGAAGGAGTTTTACTTGGCGTTTAGAAGACAAGGGAAGGCATCGCTGCACTGAGTTGTTTATTTATTTTTCTTCAGCGGGGTCAAGCCATGCTATCACAAAGCACCACCGTACTCCTCTAAATTATTATAACTTTCAATCACAGATTCTTCGGCTGCTCAATCTTAAGTGTAAGGTGAAGAGAGCGAGCTGCCAGTCAAGCTGTGTGTTTCTCTTCTCGCTCAGTGCGGTCAGGACCTCGCCGGTGGAAGCCCATTTCTCTTAGGTATAGAAGGCCAAGTCTAATTCACTCAAGGCGGCGTCAGGCGGCTCCAGCAGGCCTCAGAGTCAATGACTGCATTAGAGCGGCTTAGAGCCTCAATCTCCCAGCCTAATTCACCTATCCTGCTGGCCCTGATGAAGCAGAATGAGAACGCTTAATACTCCATCAAAGAGGTACAAGAGGGATGGATGGAGGTGAGAGAGGTAGAAGAGAAGAATACAGGTAAAAACAAAAAAGTGATAACGTATCTTGTAATAAAGAAAATGTCAAAGAGCCTTAGACATTTGCTAGTAAGCCAAATCCTCATTTATTCATTCAAGACCTAATGGATTAGCTCAAACTAATGTACTTAAAACTGCCATTCTCTCCAAGTTTAGGATGGGTGTAATGAAAACAAACAAGGATAAAATAATCAGACTCGTCTGACAGGAAGTGTGTACTACACACAAGAGCCGCAGCACCTCGGTCTGTTCTCTTCAGATGCAACGGTTCCAAGAATTCAAAGCGTGAAAAAGCTTGAGCATAAAGACGAATGCTTTTGGCTACACAAGCTTGATTTCCCACGTCACTGCATGCCGTAACATGACAGAACGCACGTTGCAAGCCAGTGCAAATTAGTGTTACATTCTCAGTGTTGTTGCATGGGGCATTAGGTGAGAAATTAAGCTAAACCGTCTTACTTGGTACTGTCTTAAGAACAGGCAATTAGATTAAGATAAAAACCTGAGTAAAAACAATATTGTATGTATTACAAAAGTGTTCATTAGGCTTTTATTTACCCCTCCCATGTATAATTCAAAGACTATGTAGGTAAAAATTAATGCGGCACAAAAATAACAGCATTTTATTAAATGTTACGACAACACCAGAGGACAAAAAGAAAAAAATAATCATCTGTATGATGTATAAATTAGATGCATGATGCTCTAATAAAGCAGATGCTGAGATGCTTGAATATCCATTATGAGTATTAAAATGGACAGTTGTATGAGTATCAATACATTATTTTTAGTTTTAGCCAAAACCTGCATTTTTGATAGACTAAGATGTATTGTTTGAACAATAGCAGTTCTGCAAAGGCAGTTATTCTATTATATTTTTTTGTTTGTTTTCTGGTCATTTTAACAAGTACTTGAGCACTGTGTCATATTCAATACTGATATCAGCAACTAGTTGTCAACTATATTTCAAACTAATTCATCCATGTAATAGTCAAATCAAGTACTAATCAACACAGTCATCTCAGTCTAGTGCTTTTTTTTCTTCTTTCAATAAATAACTATATTAGGACACTAATTGCCTAGTAATGAGCCAAGTCACATAATTGGAAATAAATTAGTGATATAAAGGATCCACATAGCCAACCAACATGATTGACTGGGCACTGTTAATTTTCACTACATTTAGGGACTTCATCTCTGGAGTAAACAAATAGCATACTGTCAGGAGCATGGGATATTGTAAGTGCATTGCTAATCTCTAAAACTTGAATTAGTCCAAAGACGGGACAATTCCTAATTATAGAATTGACAGTACAGATCAGAATAACTGAATTAATTTATCACATACTTTTTTATAATTAATTGTACATTAACATAATTAACATTCTGAGAATTCTGTTATCTCAGAGTAAGAAGTCATGAAGATGATGTGCCAAACGTGATTCCAGAAGCAACGCTACAGGTTGATAGCCAAGTAATGTTATTAAAGTTACACACCCACACTCATGAATGTATTTAAAGAGTTTTTGAGTTTTCTTAACATTTCCTTACACAACCTCCACAATACAGTACATATTGCGCACTAACAGCTAACGGCAGATGAAATCTATTGCTAAATGCCAACAGACCCTTCACAGGCTTGGATTTGTCTCCAATCATTTTTGTGGAGTACCCATGTTCTCCTTGAATTCAAGTAGACTGTTTAATGAAGAAGAGTGAGAGTCTATAAAACTTTGATGGTGAATAATATCCCTGAAGATCATTATAAGATTGTGTAGGTGTTAGTCCAAGAGTTTTGGTCTTTGAAGTGTAATCCACCTTTTCCATAACTGTTGAGTATCTGGAGTAAGCGAATGTATTTTTGAGAAACAGACCTGTCTAAAGATATCATCGGAAGATTGACAAATAATAATAATAATAAAAAAAAGATAATATATAACCTTTTTGTAATATATATGTGTGTATATATATATATACACACACACACACACACACATAAATATATATATATATATATATATATATATATATATATATATATATATATATATATATATATATATATATATATATACACACATATATATATATACACACACATATATATATATACACACACATACATATATATATATATATATATATATATATATATATATATAGTGCATACCTTACTAAATCACTGATGTGTATACAAAACAGTTGTCAGCTATACTTAAAACAAAACCATCTGTGCAATATCCAATCAAGACGGTCAGCAAAGCCTAATTTTCGACAAATAACTAGATTAGGACACTAATTACTTGTAATGAGCCAAGCCGAATAATTGGATATAAATGAAGTATCTAATGATCTACACATCCAGCTAACATAATTGATGCAGGACGGTTAATTTTTGTTGCATTTAGGGACTTTCTCTCTGGAGCATGTCGACGGAAGGCTATTAGTTATGGGACACAATAACAATGTTGCCAATAGCCATTATTAGTCAATATGAAATGAGATTCACAGCACATTTTTCACCTCAAGATGTGATACATTTCTGAACGCAACATGGCATTCAAGGTAAAAAACTAAATGTAGGGCTGCACAATATACTGATGATCATATATGCCCAATAAATAGATTTTTAAGGGTATTGTGTTGGTCTGTCAGAAAGAAAGAAATGACCCGAACGCTATTTCTATTTGGTTTGCATATTGTCAACACAAATAAAATAGCAAGTTTACTGAGAGCCAGCGCAATTGTATAATCTGATCTTGCAAGTTATCATTTCAGTGGAATAATGAATCAAGCACATTCATTCATATTGACTCGAAGAGAAGTTTTCCCTGCAGATGTTTTTAGATGTATGAAGAGTGTTCATAAAATCTATTCTGTCAATATGTTTGCCACATGCATTAAGAATCTGGCATGGATTCATGGCATTGCAAAACTATCTGCATAGCATTTGGGAATCACCCAAAATGAAACAAAGTATTTATTTTAAAATAAACTGACGGTTAGCTAGTTAGACATGCAGCAGATGCAGCCTCATTTAAAGTGACTTATATTGCATTTCCAACAGGAACCATCCCTCTGGAGTACCCTGGGGTTAAGTGCCTTGCTCCGGGGCTTAGCGATAATGGGAAATCCTAGTAATTCATGAATCGTCCCTTTCCATTACCAGCCAAGCTCTTCCATTGCAAAGCTAACCCCAACACCGCATATGACACCATTCCCAAGTTGTGTCATATGCATATATTACACTGCGGTTTGACAGCAATAAACTGGGACAGACTTTAATAAAGTCATGCTGAGCAACTGGACATCAATAATAAATACTGTACAGCACCAAAAGCGACAAACGTATGGCATATGCTCGTTTTAAAGGTTGGCCTAATTACGCCCAAAACATGGCTAAAAGCCCAGTTCATTTGGCAAGGTGAAGAAACGCAGAAAAGCAAACAAACGCAACCTTGGATAATGGCTTTGACTTAAGGAGGATTTTCTTCAAGAGACATTTATCTTGACGCTCCGAGGCATTTTGATTGTTCTATTCTGTCGTGTCTTATCTTCGGTGGTGACTGAATTGTGTTTGCTAACTGACATTAAGTATCTTGTATGATTGTTCTCTAACCTAGCAGCATTCAAGCTAAACAGATAATCATAGACAGAGCTGCAATTGCGTGCATTTTGATGCAGACATTTGGACAGGCAAACCAGCGCCATGACGACACCTTGCCAATGTCTGCTGCTGGCAAACAAATTTAGCATAGCTGAGACTGATAATTATATTCGCAACGCTGGTGAAGGAATGTTTGCCACCAAGGATTATGTCGAACGGAGACTTTTAGCCCCTCATCTTCTCGCTGAGCCCTCCTGAATTTGTAAATATCGATCAGGGGCTCAAGAACAGCGGTGCAGTCACTCCATCAGACGGCAAAGTCGCAGCTCTGCAGATCCTGAGCGTTTGATCCCTGTGTTTTAAACACTCGTGAGACAAACCGGTAGAGAGGTGGTGATTGATTGCGAGGAACTTTATAAACAGCTTTGTTTATCAAGGCTTCTGCGAGATGGAGAAGCAATAGTTTGAGTGTCGGCATTTGGGTGCACAGGGAAGGAGGAGAGCTGTAATTACTTCCAGGATATTAAGCCCTCCATGCTTTTCCATGTCTCTTTTCGGATAAATTGTCCCTGCCTCTCGTTGAGCGAGCTTCCTGCAACAACAGTGACACTCTATCATTAAACTGTATTAAAGCACATTTACAGGCAGGAGGGTTGCTCTTGATTCGGGACCTGCACGTATGCGATTAATCATTACCGGCGGGTCTCCTCCAGAAGCTCTAGTGTGGACAAAATTACAAGTTATCTGATGAATGTGCTAGGTTTTCGATTAATCAGGAAGAGTTCATTTCACCTAATCCTTCAATGCAACCGTCCTAATAGAGTCAACACTATAACTCAGTAACAAGATGGCAAGGAAAATATCTGCACTACTATAAATCTCCAGAGATGTTTTTTTTCTTTAAAAATTGGATGTAAATTCACCTATGACTAAGTGTAATGTTACACTCTACAACACAAAAAACTAATAATGAACTTGCTGAGGTCCTCAAGAGGGAACAAACTATGACATTGTCACTTTGAATTCATTTCAAGTAAAACCAGGCAAAATGAACAAAATTAAACTTTCGATCCGCAAACAATTAGATAGTGATTCGCACTCAATTACAGCTTGCTGTGAACTGTTTATAGCCAATATGCATGTAAAATGGGAAGTTAATTGAAAAAGTGCTTGACATTTGCACTGCCGAGATAAAGCAGCAGACAGACTATGTGGAAAGTAGGATTTTTCTTGCTCTTTAAACTAACCTGCAAAACCCCACAACTGCCTACGATATGACCGCCCACATTTACATACAAGCACATATTCTGTGTTTAGAAACTGGCCCATTATCCAGAAAGAGATAAAAAGTGTGCATTCAGATGAGTTACGCCAGGTATGAAGTCCCTAATGGCAAATTACATTGGCTCTTGTGTCTATTCCAAAATAATTTTCATGGGAACTTCCCCAAAGCAAATTTAATCTTAAAGATTCTTAATTATTTAGTTTTTTTTTTTTTTTGTAATATACATGTAATAGGTAGATCTGTAATACAATTATAATCTTAAACTTTTATTTTGAGTCAATTTGAGTATTGAGACTAAATAGCCTACAGTTGCTATGGTTGCCTTGAATTTGTTTTCTGAAAATGCACACTCTGCCTGATATATCATTGGTTTAGGTTACTGAAATGTTATCATGCTGGTGAATTTGTATGTAGAATTATGCTTTATAAGTTTTTATTTAATATACATAATATAATCAGTTTAATCTATGCAACCACCCACGCTCAATCAATTGTTTTGACGTCCATGTAATTTGATACCAGCTTCTGCACACGCACAATTTAAGAGGTCAGTCAATCAAAAGATATTTATATATAGACAAAAAGTCTTATACAGTCTCACCAGGATTTCAAAATGTTTTTTTTTAGACAATAAAACAAAGAAAATGCAGAAATCTTGTTTATTTTGGTATCTTAAAAAAAAAAGCTAGTCTGGTTGTGTGCTTTCTGGCTTAAATAACATGATCTTCTATCAATAATCAAATCTTATAAGTAAACCACAACAATAAACAATTTCCTAAGTACACACCTCACATTTCAGCAGCCATTTTAGTATATCTTCTCAAGGGACAATACCATAGAAATCAAACTACGGGTATATTTTAGAGAAGTCAATGTGCAGCTTGTATTGCAGAATATATTTACTGTCCTCAAAAAACATACAGCCATTATTGTTTAAATAATTGGCAACAAAAGTGAGTAAACCCTAAGTGAACATGTCAAAACTGTGTCCAAAGTGTCAATATTTTGTGTAAGCACCATTGTTATCTAGCATTTCCTTAATCATCCTGGGCATGGAATTCACCAGAGCTACACAGGTTGTTGCTGGGATCCTCTTCCACTCCTCCATAATGACATCACGGAGCTGCTGGATGTTAGACACATGGTGCTTCCCCATTTCCGCTTGAGGATGCCCCACAGGTGCTTAATAGGGTTCAGGTTTGGAGACACACTTGGCCACTCCATCACCTTCACCTTCGGCTTCCTCGGCAAGGCAGTTGTCATCTTGGCCGTGTGTTTGGGGTCGTTATGATGTTGGAAAACTGCTGTTCGGGCCAGTTTCTGAAGGGAGGCTATCATGTTCTGCCTCAGAATGTCTCAGTACCTGTTGGAATGTTTCCCTCAATGAAGCGCAGCTCCCCAGTACCAGCAGCACTCATGCAGCCCCAGACCATGATGCTACCACTGCCATGCTTGACTGTAGGCAATTTTCTTGGTACTCCTCATCAGGGTGTTGCCACACACCACATGATTCCAGTAATTCATGCTCTTGGACAGGCTGTCTTCAGCAAACTGTTTGCAGGCTTTCTTGTGAGCCGAGGCTTCCTTCTGGGATGAAGGCCATGTAAAACTGACTTGTTGCAGTGTGCGGCATATGGTCTGAGCACTGACAAGGGGACCTTCCACTTCTGCAACCTCCAAAGCAATTCTGGTAGCACTCATGCGTCTGTATTTTGAAGCCAGCTTCTGCACCTGACGCACAGCACAAAGACTCAACTTCTTTGGTCGTATCTTGCAAGGCCTGTTCCGAGTCTTGAAAAAAAAAAAAAAATGCTGTATGACCCTGTCCACGGTACTGTAACTCAGTTTCAGGGTGTTGCCAATCTTCTTATAGCCAAGGCCATCTTTGTGGAGAGCAACAACTCGAATTCTCAAATCCTCTGAGACTTCTTTGCCATGAGGTGCCATTTTGAACAAAGCACCACATTTTTAAATGCTCTAATACAAGATACACAAATTTGTATGGTCCTGTCAAGCAGACAAAAAAACATGAACATGATGAATAAGACATGGCTTTGCATGGTTAAACGAAGTACCGCTGTTATCACTTTGGGTGTACTCACTTTTGTTTCCAGCTACTTTGAGAATAATAGCTCTATGTTACATTTTTTTTTAGAGGACATTAAATCTATACTGCTATACAAGCTGCACATCGACTGCTCTAAAATATATCCAAGTTTAATTTCTATAGTATTGTCTCTTGAGAAGATATACTAAAATGGTTGCTGAAATGTGCGGGGTGTATTTACTTTTGTGAGACACTGCAAGTAAACAGTTCTCAAGTAATGATTTAATCAAGTAAACAGTCAGTTATAAAATAAGAACTAAATTATAAATAATTAAGTCTCGACAAATAAATACAACAAAGATACAGATACAAACAGTTCTTTAAGTTTAGGTTCTGTTTCCCCCCTGTTGTTGTTTTTTAACGACACAGACAAGAGCAGGTATATAATGTATTAGGTTGCTTTCACTTTCAGACCTACAGTAATGCACAGATCCAATACAGACACACATCCCAAACATTTTCACTCAAGACATAACTGTCAAGATGGACATTTAGGCATAATTATATGTGTATTTGACTACTCTAAATGATGTGCCTAGAAATAAAACATTTCAGTATACTCGTGCGAGTGCTGACTCAGATATATCATACTTTTTATTTGGTAATTCATCCATCTTGCATAATTGCGTCGCCCCGGTCCTGCTATTCTAGTATTAATTTCTATCCCAAATTGTTAACAAGTCATTTGGAAGTTGACTTCCTCGAGGGGTGTAAACACTGTGGGAAAATGGTTTTGAATAGTCATTGTTTTTGCAATTCCATTTGCCACTGGAAGTGGTGCAGATATTTCCCCCTTAAAGGTACAGTACCAAAGACAGCCTCTAATAACTTCCACAAACTTGTATATAACTGGTACTTGGCTTGCATTACACTAACAAAATCATTGAAGTTTACCAAAACTAACTCACTAGCACTTGATGGGATGAAGAATCTCAGTGACGTACACACTTGAGAACACGAGTTTAAAAGCTGTATTAGCTCAGAGGTTCGAGCGGTAAGCCAATCAGCCACATGCCCCTAAGAGCCCGCACAACAAATTAAGAGTTTGTCTGCTCACAGTTATTCACACAGACAGCGAATCCATTTAGTTTCGGCTGTTTGAACCACCTGAGGTGGAACGAGACTAAACATTAGGAGCTGATAGTTGCTGCTTTTTAATTTAGCAGCATAATGAACGTAACAAGCATGAACCACCCGGCTTCCCCTCTGAGTTCTTTGCCATTTCTTTTACTTTATTTATTCAGTTATTTTTGAAAGACAAGAGGAGAGCAAGGGTGAAATATTCTTTGCATTTGTTCCATTGGTTATTGAATATATCCAAATTAAAGTTTAAGAAGTGCTGCATACATAACTAGTTTTTTTCATTTTCTGAGGAACCATGGTGCTTGTCCATGCAAAACACACCGGCAATATATTAGGGTGTTTTGGATGGTTGCCAGGGTGTTGCAATGTGGTTAAGGCATTCTTTTAAGTGTGTTGCTATGTGGTTACAAGTTGTTCTGGGTGGTTCCCAGGGCACTGTTAAGTGTAAAAATTTAACAAATGTATTACCATTTCATTCTGACACGTCATAAGATATTTGGAAATGTTATTAATCAGTTATTACATTTTTTAAAGGTGTCCTATTTTTTTTACTTTTTCAACTTTAGTTGAAACCTAACAATGCAGGATAAGCACAAAAGATTCTCCTGAAATGGAGCAGTTCCCACTTTGTCAGGACAATCTGTTGTTTGTGGTTCACAACTTATAAGTATCTTAATATTTGTAGTTGCGTTTTCTATTCTACCAGTTCCAATTATAAGTTTTATGTTTTTGCTACGATGTAAGGGTAATTATGTAACTAACATTAAGAATTTACATGTATACAGTGTTTACTGTAGCTTTTGTAAGCTCTTGCTTTTGTAAGACTGTTACCGCCTTTTTTTAAATTAACCATGAACAATTTTATGAACAATTACTGTTTGTACTAGCATAGTTTTCTGACAAATAATAACGATTAACTGGTGTATAACAATGTATCTAAGAAAATGACACAAAAAACAAAAACAAATAAAAATACCACTCGTCCTGTGAAATCCGTGCTTGCAAAGTCTGCATGAAATCTATTCTGGACAGAAGCAGGCTTGAAATTGGTTTGAAATTGACGCCATTCCTTAATATTTACATCTGAGTAGAGCTCACTGTTATGGTAAGGGGCGGGACATTTCTAGAACACGGGCTAAGCTGTGCCAATCACAACACTGGGCCAGCTAACCAATCATAGCACATTACAAATTTCGTATTTTGAATGAGGGGCTTCGTCAAAAACATGAAATAATAGGACCCTTTTAACACTAAGATATAAGAAAAATCCATATATAATTATGTGAAAAAGGGACAATATTTGTTTATTAAAATCATTTATACAGTGGGTCCGGAAAGTATTCAGACCCCCTTAAATTTTTCACTCTGTTAAATTGCAGCCATTTGCTAAAATCATTTAAGTTCTTTTTTTTTCTCTTTAATGTACACACAACACCCAATAATGACAGAAAAACACAGAATTGTTGACATTTTGGCAGATTTATAAAAAAAACAAAAAACTGAAATATCACATGGTCCTAAGTATTAAGACCCTTTGCTCAGTATTTAGTAGAAGCACCCTTTTGATCTAATACAGCCATGAGTCTTTTTGGGAATATGCAACAAGTTTTTCACACCTGGATTTGGGCATCCTCTGCCATTCCTCCTTGCAGATCCTCTCCAGTTCTGTCAGGTTGAATGGTAAACGTTGGTGGACAGCCATTTTCAGTTCTCTCCAGAGATGCTCAATTGGTTTAAGTCAGGGCTCTGGCTGGGCCATTCAAAAACAGTCCCAGAGTTGCTGTGAAGCCACTCCTTCGTTATTTTAGCTGTGTGCTTAGGGTCATTGTCTTGTTGGAAGGTGAACCTTCGGCCCAGTCTGAGGTTTTGAGCACTCTGGAGAAGGTTTTCGTCCAGGATATCCCTGTACTTGGCCGCATTCATCTTTCCCTCTATTGCAACCAGTCGTCCTGTCCCTGCAGCTGAAAAACACCCCCACAGCATGATGCTGCCACCACCTTCACTGTTGGGACTTTATTGGACAGCTGATGAGCAGTGCCTGGTTTTCTCCACACATACCGCTTAGAACTTTTTGGCCTTAATTTTATCTAGGACTCATCAGACCAAAGAGGCTTCTGTCTGGCCATTCTGCCATATAGCCCCGACTGGTGGAGGGCTGCAGTGAGTTTCTACAACTCCCAACTGCATCTCTGGAGCTCAGCCACAGTGAACGTTGGGTTCTTCTTTACCTCTCTCACCAAGGCTCTTCTCCCCCGATAGCTCAGTTTGGCCGGACGGCCAGCTCTAGGAAGCTGGTCGTCCCAAACGTCTTCCATTTAAGGATTATGGAGGCCACTGTGCTCTTAGGAACCTAAAGTGCAGCAGAATTTTTTGTAACCTTGGCCAGATCTGTGCCTGTGTAAGGTCTTATTTAGACATGTGTGTGGCTTTCCTAATCAAGTCCAATCTGTATAATCAAACACAGCTGGACTCAAATGAAGGTGTAGAACCATCTCAAGGATGATCAGAAGAAATGGACAGCACCTGAGTTAAATATATGAGTGTCACAGCAAAGGGTCTGAATACTTAGGACCATGTGATATTTCAGTTTTTCTTTTTTAATAAATCTGCAAAAATGTTGACAATTCTGTGTTTTTCTGTCAATATGGGGTGCTGTGTGTACATTAATGAGAAGAAAAATGAACTTAAATAATTTTAGCAAATGGCTTTAATATAACACAGAGTTTTTGTTTTTTTTAGGTGGTGAAGTATCCTTAACAGTGAGTATAAAGGCATCTTGTCAACTTAAGCACATTCCAAATAATACTTTATTCACCTCTTTTGGATTTAGTACAATGTTAATAAAAATGTTGATAAAAAAGCCAATTATTTAATTTAAATGGAAACAACATGCTGTCTTAACAGTATCCTGCTAGAATTTATTTATTTATTTATTTTTTTTGGGCACAATAAATTGTCTTTTTAAATTAAATTATATTTTTGAACGGAGCCCCTCACAAGGGGATCATCATATTGGGTGTCTGTTGCATTATAAAAATTTGAATCCTTATTATTACATTATTAGTACATAGAACAGACTGAGCTTGATGCAATTTTAAATTAGGTGTGAATAAAGCACAGGAATAACCAAAGGATCATGTCCAGCTAGTGCAGATTACAGGCTATTAATATGCACAACTAATGAAGCCAGTATTAAGGTGTTCATCGTATAGAGGGAACAAGCTTATTTCATGGACAGCGTAATATATAGACCCCTTTTAATTAAGCCTCACATTTGCAGTATGGTGGACATCATAATTGCACATAACTCCATGTTTTCCGCTTCATGTGTTGTAGAGATAGCAGCAGTCTGCCCTGGGGTCTTGCACTAAGGCTTCGGCGGGTACTTGTGCAGTCAACTCTCTTCCAAAGATAGCTGGCGTGCGCACACACATATTAAAACGCTGCTTTGTGATTCAACTAGCTCCCGTTCTGGCGTAAACTCCATTTAAATCAACCCATTAAAACTCCAAAGTGGAAGATTGATTTCTCCGATTCCTCCTTCCATCCACGCATAAACGCGTTATCAGAGCTCACACCCGACTGCATCTCAGCGGTTGGAAAGAACTCTATGAACTGCCATGTTCGCTTTAAGACGTGCAGGTGAGACTGAAAAACTTAACAGCAATCGAGTGAGCTCATGTGATGAGTGTTTATTAAGAGTTGAAGGCAGTGAAGGTTATGACTGTCTATTTTCTGAAAACAGGAAGCATGAGTGAAAATAGGTTAGGATAACTGATGTGGATACAAAGTCCAGCTCCCACTGGAAGGAGAGCCAAGCTCTGTTCCAAAACCTAGTGAGCTACCTCCCTAAACAGCATTTTAAGGCATCATCCTCATTGCACAGTCTGTTCCAAAAGGCAGACAGTAACAATACTAACATTCCTTTGGCTAAAATCTGAAATTGTTGAATCGCACATATTCGTTTTGGAGAACGCAATCCCAGAATACTTTGCGGCAAGCAAAGTAAAAAAACCCAACAACTTTTGCTTCGATTTCAATAGAGTTTGATCTAGGGATGTACCGATTCAGTCAGAGTCGGTTGAAAATTGATTAAAATGTGTGACGATTCTAATCGGTTGAGATGTTAAACGAATCGTGACTCACCTTTTAAACAGCACGGACACTGAAAGCATATACTGTGACCTCACTTTACAGGCACGATAGGAACGACCATGTTGTAGCTAGCATTACGAACTGTGCGTGCACACTAGTGCAAAGAATGAAATACGCAAAAGTTTTCAGTTCATTCATAATATGGAAGTTGGGCGCGAGCGCAGTCAGCGCACTCGTGTGCACGCGCCGTCAAACAGAAGCATGGCGACGGCAAGCGCGTAGTTTACGTTGACTCATTCAAATTGGAAGTGTGGAGGTATTTTGACTATCTGACGACTAATAATCACCACCACAGTGAGAGGCTCCAGTCACCTTCATCTGCATGTAAAAAGATAATAGGCCAAACCACACTGACCAGCGGATTTGCGCGTGGTGTCGAGGGTGATTGCCATGGAGATCACAAGCATCAGTGTTTTCACAGCGAAAGATACAAGGCTCTTCCTCATCAAGAGAAAGACCAGCGCGAGGATGTATTCCACAGACTGAAGGAGAAATCTGTGCTGTTGCAGAACCAGGTGTTGTATTTATTGTATCTCTTTCTCCTAATGTGCACAATAACTAGTTGATTATTAGGGCATGTTTATCTAAATGTGTTCTGTTTTTATGACGCTTTAATGTTATATGATATTTGAAATTAGCTGGATAACATCACCGTTTTCACCAGAGTGGCTGTACAAATGCATTATTTTCCTGATAACACTGTGAAGCTGCTTTGAAATTGCAATTGTTAAAAGCGCTATATAAATAAAGGTGACTAACTTGAATTATATATAAATAAAGGTGACTAACTAAATTGAGGTGACTAACTCTTGCAAGTTTAACAATACACAAAATACAAATTATAATAAAAATCTTGCCTTTATAACAATGTTAAACTCATGTCACTGTTGTATTTAAACGTGACCTAATCTTTTTATTTCTGCTCTTCCTCAGTGCAGGATGAGGATGAAGAAGCTGAAACACCTCCTGCCAAGAAAACACTATTGGAAAATCACCTTGAAGGGATTTTTGAGGATTATTTAACATTAAATATATATTTACATTTTACAAAGAAATATGCAGATTTTTTCCCTGAGAAAAAAGGACACCTTCATTTTATCACGTCTTAAATCTAATTTTGTTTAAAAAAATTGTTTCGTGAAACTAGTATCGTGAATCGTATCGCATCGTGAGTTGAGTGAATCATTACATCCCTAGTTTGATCAATTAATTTCAATAAACTATATAGGAGTCATAGGGCCTAATGAAATGTTTTAATGGTCAAAAAAGATCAATTCAACTCCAATCACATAGTACTATAGTAATAAGTAATAGTAATAAAATAACATTAGTGTGTAGTGTGGTATGCAATATACTGTATGGTGAATTCAGGTTGATTTGGAAGGAAGTGTACATATTTTGACTATATATTTTCTGACATTTACATTTTTTATGGATTCTGTGTTTTAATGATTTAATACAAATGTATTAATCAAAAACAGTGGTAATGAAAAGATCGCATACAACAAACACATTTAAAGTTGATTTTTAAAAGTAATCAAATGAAAATTGAACAATTTCTTTCATTTTTGGCAAACAAAGTGCTGCACTACAGAGGTTTAAAGTTAAAATGAGAATATGGATTGGAAATGGTGTGATATTGTGTGGTAATCCTTAAAAAAATAATGTTTTAATTAACTATTTTTATTACTACTTTTAGAAGTACATTATAAAAATATAATTCTGTCATAATTATTTTTATTTTGGTGGGATGTAGTGAAGACCTTTGCGTTTCTGTGCATTTATGACAATAGTTTGTATCAGTTGAAATGGAAAAGGTAATGTAGAGCTTCCTCATTTAGTGTTTTTGTAGTTTAATATTCACAGACACAGTGATTTGATTAAGTATACAGGCCTACTTTTGATTTATCCAATCAAATAATTTTCAAAATTTCCTTGACATTCCGCTTATATAGTCAATTCTATTTTTATGACTGGATTCTGCAATTCTGTTTTATTCTGTTCTCTTGCCTTGGCCACTCTCTTGCATTCTGGGGTTAGGTATCGCAGGTATTGGGAGGAAAACAACAATTTCTGTGTGATATGGTCATTGTCAACAGGGAGTGCAGAAATATTTATGTTATTTAGGAATAAAAAAGTATATATTTTGGTATTCTAGAAGGCATTTGAGACAACGGGGCTCCAAAAAGCGAAACCAAATCCCATCGATAAAGCGTAAATTGGTAATCACAGACAAAATAGGGAAGGGGTTCTCGGGCCGTTAGCTGCACCAAAGGCTTTCTCATTACGTGATAAACAAACCCCTAATGAGAGCTCATTTGCTGCATATTGCCCTTACTAAATGGCATCAGGGGTTGACATTTGGCTGTCTGTAACCTGCCGCGCTACTCTGCGGGGAAGACGCAGGCAGCTCATAGCCAATGTTCAACTGTACATGGCCTTGCCCTCTTTCTTTTATTCAGATCTTTACCACTGTGATTTTCAGTGGCAAAAAAAAAAAAAAAGTCATTAGTATCAGCAGTACAATGGAGTGAATAAGAGGAGCTTAGAGCACAGATAGCGGCAGCCAGTATGCCTCCACACTCACTTGCCCAAGCATTAGAGCTTCTCATCTAAACTCTAGCATCCAATTTATTTTCTTTCATTGTTTATTTTTTGCCTTCATCTCCTTGAGCAGAGTTGCTCTTGAAATGATGCAGTAGACATTGATACTTTACTTATGGAGGACACAATAAACCAAAGGGTGAAGGTTTGGTTAGTTAGTGTGGTCCTTTCTCCATATAGTGTGCATTTTGATAAAAATGCATTTTGTTACAAAAACACATTTTTAAATGTTTCATTGTATTAAAGTATTTTACCAGTGGCTAATTTATTGGAGGGCTTCGTATAAAATGGCCTTGTTTATTTGAAGCTCACAGATCCATTGAGGGGCTTCATCGTCAGCTGCTCAATTGTTGTCAGGGCGTCATTGACATCTACAGCTTAGGTGACTGACTTAAAGACACCCAGGTCTAAGTGTCCAGAAGCAAAGATATACTTCCAGGAAGGCATAGGCCAGCTAAGTAACCCATTAGACCCATTCGATTTTTGGTAATGTAAATATAGCTTTCTCCATGTGTGTGTGTGTGAGGGGGGGGTCACACTAATTTTTTGTCAATCTCATGTCAATCTTGAGTACCTATAGAGTAGTACTGCATCCTCTATATCTCTGAAAAGTCTTTAGTTTTATTATATTTATAAAAGAAAACCGAGCGGATGGAGGTGTATCGTGTGGGCGGAGCTAAAGAATGACGAGTGCACGCAGCTATTGTGTTGAGAGCGTCTGAAAGCTGTGACATCCTTAAACGTCCCCTATAGGTTTAATATTCATATTTAAACACACACCATACATTGCATGCTCCATTGATAAATTAACTATATGTGATCATGTTGTTACCATTTGTTATCATATTAGGTTTTCTAAATTGTATTTTGTATTTAGTTCCTGAGGGATTTTGTGCGCGATGTCAGCAAAATTGAATTTATGAACAGATTTCTAATTGTAAGAAACATGCTTGAAAGTTCAACACACATATCCAATAGATTATTGGAACTTGGATCCTGTTTCCCAACACTACCTATAGGTGAGACAACCATATTTCATTGCATCCATTATGAGGAGTGCAGAAAGGGTAAAAGCGGGTCATACAGCAGGTTTTCATGAGGTCGAGGTGGTATAGTCCTTTTAACCTTTATTCTGTCCCAGTAAAGATTCCCCTGCTTCAATACTCATTAATTGCCCTCTTGCCAAAAATAGAAGCCATTACGAACGCCTAGAAATACCAGGGGGTCAGACAAAAGTCACAGTGAAACACAAGACACACCTACTTTTCTGACAAGTTAATAAACCTGCATGGGTGTCTACGTTATTTATACTGTTATGTCAAATTCTGGTCATTATTAACTCCCTTTATCTCATTTAAAACTTGTATGACTGACTGAAAGATTTATTTGGTGTACAAAAGGAAAATATCCAGACTGTTCCTCTGCATGCGATGAAACTTTGTTCCTAAAATGACCTGATCTTTATGTGTTCGAGTACACAAATACATTGGTCTGTGAAGATGCGTCTTAACAGGTGTTAAGTCAATTTGAGACATTAGAACCAATGAAGTTTGATATTATTGACATTGATATTTGACTGTGTGTAATATAGCAAAGTGGAAGGTTTTATTTTTGTGCCGATATTTAAGTTTGAGTGAGTTACTCACACAATTGCATGACTTCAGAAGATTTAGAATATTCATATGTACTAACATTTGTGACCCTGGACCACCAAACCAGACATAAATTGCACTGGTATATTTGTGGCAATAGCCAACAATACATTGTAAGGGTCAAAATTATACATTTTTCTTTTATGCCAAAAATCATTAGGATATTAAGTAAAGATTATGTTGATTATGAAGATATTTTGTAAATATATCAAAAATATATTATTATTAGTAATATGCATTGCTAAGCACTTAATTTGGACAACTTTTAAGGCGATTTTCTCAATATTTAGATTTTTCTGCACCTTCAGATTCCAGATTTTCAAATAGTTGTATCTCGGCCACATATTGTCCTATCCTAACAAATCAATGAAAAAACATCAATGGAAAGCTTATTTATCCAGCTTTCAGATGATGTATAAATCTTGACCCTTATGAAAAATTGACCCTTATGATGGTTTTGTGGTCCAGGGTCACAACCTCTGAAGACTATGAATCACAGTAAACATCTCCTTTTGTGTTCCATTCAAGAAAGTAATTCACAGACCATGGTCATTATTGGGAAAACAATTCTTTTCAATGAGCATTATTTAACGACAGCTACAATTTATTTTGGATTGTGCTTAATTAAGGATTTATACAATTTCTGGTTTCCTCATTTTCAAGAGCCATTAACTGTTACGCTCATTAAGAAAGCTTCATTAGAAACCAACACTCAATCTCTCTTGAAATCCATTCCATACAGTCTCGCTGTCTGGAAGATATACTTGAAAAATCACGACTAAAAAAATTCCGCCCAACAATCCATCTCTCTCCAGTTAGCATTCTCCTCAAGAACTGCATGTGTACGGCTCATGGGAAAATATGGGGCTTTAAGTGTTTGTTGAAGGCCAGTCCTAATGAGAACAAATTCCAAAATAAAAAATATCCAAAAGATATATGAAGGGCTAAATTGAGTGAGAGAAAGAGAGAAATAGAGAAAGAAGAAGCCAGGTGCCATCTTTAAGACGCACACTGCACTCACTGCAATCTACTTCTATGAAAGACCTGAGTCCCAAAAGACAAGTCTAATTTTCACAGTTTGATATGCTGGGATAGAATTATAACACACTCTTGTCTGAATGGAGACTTATTTAATTCTTCACATCAGGACTTTCCTTCAATCTAAATCTCCCGCTGAATCAAAATTATCTTCATAAGAAGATTCAAAGACATTTTCAAACTTAACCTACTGTGGAAGAGTTTTCAGAGTCTTCAAAAACAATTGTCTCGATTATATGTCAATGGGTTATGCACATGAATCGTTACTTAATTTGTGTTAAAGGTGTTTTTATGTTAACTGGTACTATTAACATATTTCTCTTAACATTAACATATTTCATTAACATATTGAGTACAAACCAAAGGGTGTAACCAAACCAAATCATTGCATTTGGCCCGAATGCAATGACTGGATGAAAATTTTTTGGAGGACTTTTGAAGGACCAGCACCACATCCTCTTAGGGTGTTTTCACATTTGGTCCTTTTCAGGGGTCTGAGCGCGATTTTTGGCCCACGTGTCCACCCCAAACGATCTCAGACCCCTTTAAAGTGAACCGAGCCGAGACCATTTATGTGGTTTGGAATTGGTCAAATGTGCCTGGAAAAAAATATATAATCAGAAAATCAATGTGCCTAATAATTCTGCATGCAGTGTTGTTAGCTTAGCAACATGCTAAAATCAATCACCCATGTGCCGTGAGTAGCGCATGGAAAGCTTTCTTACTTGCGATATTTTGTTTTATATCAAGATATCTGCCTATGCAGACAGAAAGGCAACTCACTAGTCTGGAAAACAGCTAGCCAATTATTTTAAGACCCACAGGAACACTTGCTAGAACACAAAAAAGAAGAATCAGCAAGGAATTGTAGGGGAACTGTTTGTCTAGGACAGATTGACCTGAGCAGATTGCCCTAAAGGAGGTGAAACCATAGGTTAGGGTGCACCAAAGTCAACTTCTTCGCCACAGATCTCCCATAACACCAGGACACGCAGGGCACGATAGGCTATCGCTTATCAACGGTCATGTGTGTAAAAACAAACCAGCAAAAAAGGGAAGGAATATACAGTGAAACAAAAGGATAAGGAAACAGAATAGGAGAAATAATCTCTCTGCTGACACATGGCACAGGCGGGTAAAGACGGAGGCCCGGGGCTGTTGTCTGAATGCCAAACAGCAGCCGTGTGCTGCAGAGCTGGTGCAGGGGATAATTCTGAATCACTGGGCACTGTAAACACAATAAATCAACCGCCCCACAACACACTGCTGATACACACCACTGACTCCCTGCATATTCAACAACACACACACTTACACACTGAGCAGTCTATTCACCCCACAGAGATGCAAGTTTAAAGCAAAGGCAAAGATTTAGAAAAAAAAAAAGGTATTTCGATTCATTTGGATTTCTGGATTGTTAATGCTGTTCAGACCCATTTTATTATGTAATATGATGCAAATTCTGAATGAAACAGAATATATGAAAAGTAGTACGGGCTGGATTTTTAGGAAATTGATAAGGAACGGATTCATTGGTGGAAGTGGGTGTTCCATAACTGAATGCAAGTCTGTAAAGTTTGAGACTCAACCAGTTCATTCATAGGTGTCATGAACTGGCTTTTTACATTTTTTATACTGTTGTCTGAGGTCAATGTATAACGTTTGCATGGTTTTTACATGCAAAAACATTTTAATGAATAAGTAATAGGCTATTTTCTACCCTGGTTTTGAGCCTAGCACCTGAAACTCTCTGTTTTTATGGGCCGCATTTAAGACTTGGAAGCAAACGTCCAATGCTATGACTGGAAACAATTTTGGATAATATAATGAGTTTTGGACTGCCCCACCAATACATGTGGAGAATTGTTTTGAAAACTTCCAATGTGGAAAAACGGTAACTGGAATGATTCGCCCAAACATGTTCAACCCAGAGTCTGATCCTGAATCGCAGGACAATGAACCAACAACACCTCACATACAAAGGATACTCCAGTCTTTGACAGCGTGGTAAGATTTTGTTAATTATGTTTAGTTAGACACGAAAACATAATCAGTAGATATCAAATGATCTGTAACAATGCAATACTATCACATATAAAACATTTTTTTTTAACTCCCATAAGTGTGTTGCACCATTCCTGTCTGATCCAAAGCACAGCATAGTTTTTTAATCTATTCTGTCTGCAAATCCAGTCTTGTTTACAAACGAATCCGCGGTGAAATGAAGCGAACAAATGTGCCATGTCTTGAGCTGGAACTGCAATAAAAATAAAGTTCAACTGCATTCCTGATATTGGAATCTGAAGGAAGTTTATGAAGTTTAAAAATTCCCTCTTTTTGTTCAACAGGAACATAATTAATAATGAATTTTACAACTATTATAAATATATTCATCCTTACCTAGATACAGTACACGCATGTAAAGCAATATATATATTATATGGCAAATCTCAAATGCTTGATTGTTATATGTAGAAAAAAAAAACTATATTAATATAATAAACATAGTCCATCCTACTTTACCTGCATATATACAGTATACTGACATAAGGTGATATATACCGTACATAGCAAATCTCAATGTGTGATTGTTTGCATCGTCCTAAAAAATGTAAACTGTATTATTGCACAGCTCTATATGTAAAGTTGGATATACAGCTCTGGAAAAAATTAGGAGACCACTTAACATTGAGAAATCAATGTGAGTGAGAAATCAATTTTAAGTGGTCTCTAATTTTTTTCCAGAGCTGTTATTATATCCAACTTTATCCACATAAAGACAATATACACAATTAGTGATACATACTTTATAGCACATGTAAACTGTTTGAATGCTTGTATCACCACAAAATGTTAGCTATATTATCAACCAGTTCTAAACTGTTAAACAATGTGTATTGCATCGAGCTGTGACGGTTGAGTGATTGACAGGATGAGAAAAAAAAAAGAATCCAGTAACAGAAGTGGGAGTTCAGATTATATAAGCAAACTCCTATTGTACTCCTGGTGACACATCTGCCCTCTCCAAGCCTCCATGCCTAAACCCTTTACCTCTCAATCGCATGGAACGAGCGAGTGAGTGTGTAAGGGGACAGGAAATAGAAGAGTCTCAAAGGGACGGTACAATGTCACCTTACAGCAGCTGCTGTTGTCATCACACTAATGCAGGCGCACTGACCCCTCGACCCTGCGAGTTAATGAGGGAGGATGGGGCTCACGCAAGGACGACACACATTGCGGCTCAGGGACCGCACAAAACGACAAAAACTATCTTACCTGGAAATCTTTTTCATCTAGTATCTCTTTCCTCCATCGCACCAGGAAGGCAGCACACACGTACAAATGGAAATGAGAGAATCCTTCAGGCTCCGCCTATGAACACAAAGACGACAGTGAAAAGTCACAATTGAAGGGGGCATATCTATTTGCATTATGACATCACAATTATACGTGCATTAACATATGATTACCCACATTTTCAGTAAAAAAAAAACAAAAAAACGAATGGCGCACCAAATAAATGAATATTACCAATATCAACCTAACCACCTGGAGGTTTGTGAGTGAACTGCAGAAGTTGATCAAGTTTATTTAATCATAAGGATTAATCATAAGGACAGACAACTGTGAACAAATGTGTGTTTTTTTTAAATATATATTAACTTAAAATCTCAGGAGTACTTCAAGTAAATATTTTAGGTCAAAGGGGTTCGGTTGACAAAAAGCTTTGGGAATCCCTGTGATAAACAACCAACTGGAGGATAGACAATTAGTGAGGTCAACTTGACCTTATTTAATTGAAATTTTTTCTATAGTTTTTTTTGTGGTTTAATTTGTATTTTTTTGTTGTTATTTGGTGTTAAAGAGTGTTATTATTTTAGTATTATTGTGATAGTATTAAAGATATTTACCTGCCAGCGTTTCTGAAAAAAGTCAGCCCCAAAGCTTTCATAGCCCCAATATTCAATATTTTATTGTATGAATATGCAATATGAAACATGCAATACACCAAAAGAAAGAACACACCCTCTGCTTTTAAAAACAAACAAAAATGTTTTATTCTAGCTTCATGCATTCCTTTTTTATCAGCACTTAAATGTGCACAAGTTTCATAAAAAAAGCTAAATTGAGCAAAATGCTGAGGAAATCATGTTTTTGTTAAAGACTACATTCAGATCGGATTCAAAATGATGATCGTAGCCCATCAACACCCCTAAAGCTTGCTCAGTAACATTAGGCAGTTTTGATTTATATGCCGTTTAATGTTGATGATTGCATTATACTACATATGCATCTGCTTACATGTGCTATCGCTTGTTTCTGCTTCTTTGCTTTTGTTTTGATCAGGAGATTCTGTACTCTTTCAGAAGATGCGCAATAGCACCCCCCTATCGTATAATATTGAGAACACAGAAAGCCAGAGATTTCCATCAATGGCGAGGAAGCGTTTGATCACAAATGGCAGAAATTTGCATCAGTGCCGTAGCCTGGCTCCGCCCTCCTACGCACTTCCGCTCAATTTTCATTTTCCTTCAGTACTCCATCTGGGTTTGCGGGATTTTCTTTGGTTTTCTCCTGTCAAATCAACCGGTCCAATCTGCGAACAAAGGGAGTGGCTGCGAACAATGACGTTGATGTTGTGCGCTAGTTTGAGATGACATTCGACGTGACCAAACGTTAGCAATTGGTTATGGCAGATCCGGAGTGCTCTGGGCAGATCCAATAGTTTTAAACTTCAACAGAGTACCCGCCTTCAAGGAAGTAAACGCTTGTCAATAGAGAGTGGCCAGGCTATCAATGGCGTGGGAAAGAGTTGATATTTTGGATTTTTGTATTTTCCATTTTAATTAATCAATTAAGTTTTAGTATGGCTTGTTTTAAATAGTTTTTATTCATTTTTATTTGTTTAATTTAAATTGTATAGTTATTTTAATACATAATAAATTAATGAAAATTACAAAAGTAGCACATTTTAAAAAATATATATATTTCAGTATATACATATATATATGTACTCACATATATATATATATATATATATATATATATATATATATATATATATATATATATATATATATATATATATATATATATATATATATATATATATATATATATATATATATATATATATTAGGGCAGGACTCGATTAAAAAATTAATCTAATTAATTAGAGGCTTTGTAATTAATTAATCGAAATTTATCGCATTTTAATTGCATATAAATATTTGACCTGAGAACAGTGAGAAGTAATTTTTTCACATGGATTTTTAGTATACCATTGAATAATGACTGAATACATAAGCTTAATCAACAAAATTTTGTTTATTTATTTATGTCCAGCGTTTTGCGTTGAGGTGATATTTGGGACTCGTCACGTTAAATTCCTTGTTGCATAGCTTCCACACAACCATCTTGTCGACGCTTCCATCCTTTCGCTTTTTAAAACAAAATTTCCCATCCTCGCCAAGCAAAGCAGTCTCGTCCAGCTTCTTCGCTTCATGTTCACTGTGGTTTGTTGTGTTCAGAAGTCAAGAACGCTATTGGTGTTCCAGTATAATCGGTCCGTCGATAACTCATTCATTAAAAACGCGTTCGCGTGCAAAAATAAGTTTAAATTGTTATCAATTTTTGCGTAATTAATCTTAATTAACGCGTTAAAGTCACGCAATTAATTAATCTTAATTAACGCGTTAAAGTCCCGCCCTAATATATATATATATGTATATATATATGTACTCACATATATATAAATGTACTACATATATATATATATATATATATATATATATATATATATATATATATATATATATATATATATATATATATATATATATATATATATATACAGTATTGTTCAAAATAATAGCAGTACAATGTGACTAACCAGAATAATCAAGGTTTTTAGTATATTTTTTATTGCTACGTGGCAAACAAGTTACCAGTAGGTTCAGTAGATTCTCAGAAAACAAACAAGACCCAGCATTCATGATATGCATGCTCTTAAGGCTGTGCAATTGGGGTATTAGTTGAAAGGGGTGTGTTCAAAACAATAGCAGTGTCTACCTTTGACTGTACAAACTCAAAACTATTTTGTACAAACATTTTTTTTTTCTGGGATTTAGCAATCCTGTGAATCACTAAACTAATATTTAGTTGTATGACCACAGCTTTTTAAAACTGCTTGACATCTGTGTGGCATGGAGTCAACCAACCTGTGGCACCTCTCAGCTGTTATTCCACTCCATGATTCTTTAACAACATTCCACAATTCATTCACATTTCTTGGTTTTGCTTCAGAAACAGCATTTTTGATATCACCCCACAAGTTCTCATTTGGATTAAGGTCTGAAGATTGGGCTGGCCACTCCATAACATTAATTTTGTTGGTTTGGAACCAAGACTTTCGTTTACTAGTGTGTTTTGGGTCATTGTCTTGTTGAAACAACCATTTCAAGGGCATGTCCTCTTCAGCATAGGGCAATATGACCTCTTCAAGTATTTTAACACATGCAAACTGATCCATGATCCCTGGTATGCGATAAATAGGCCCAACACCATAGTAGGAGAAACATGCCCATATCATGATGCTTGCACCTCCATGCTTCACTGTCTTCACTGTGTACTGTGGCTTGAATTCAGAGTTTGGGGGTCGTCTCACAAACTGCCTGTGGCCCTTGGACCCAAAAAAAACAATTTTACTCTCATCAGTCCACAAAATGTTCCTCCATTTCTCTTTAGGCCAGTTGATGTGTTCTTTGGCAAATTGTAACCTCTTCTGCACATGCCTTTTATTTAACAGAGGGACTTTGCGGGGGATTCTTGAAAATAGATTGGCTTCACACAGACGTCTTCTAACTGTCACAGTACTTACAGGTAACTCCAGACTGTCTTTGATCATCCTGGAGGTGATCATTGGCTGAGCCTTTGCCATTCTGGTTATTCTTCTATCCATTTTGATGGTTGTCTTCCGTTTTCTTCCACGTCTCTCTGGTTTTGCTCTCCATTTTAAGGCATTGGAGATCATTTTAGCTGAACAGCCTATCATTTTTGCACCTCTTTATAGGTTTTCCCCTCTCCAATCAACTTTTTAATCAAAGTACGCTGTTCTTCTGAACAATGTCTTGAACGACCCATTTTCCTCAGCTTTCAAATGCATGTTCAACAAGTGTTGGCTTCATCCTTAAATAGGGGCCACCTGATTCACACCTGTTTCTTCACAAAATTGATGACCTCAGTGATTGAATGCCACACTGCTATTTTTTGAACACACCTTTCAACTAATTCAACTAATTGCCCAATTGCACAGCCTTAAGAGCGTGCATATCATGAATGCTGGGTCTCATTTGTTTTCTGAGAATCTACTGAACCTACTGGTAACTTGTTTGCCACGTAGCAATAAAAAAAATACTAAAAACCTTGATTATTCTGGTTAGTCACATTGTACTGCTATTATTTTGAACAATACTGTATATATATATATATATTTTTTTTTTAAATCAATAAAAGTTTATTTTTTATATTTTTAGTTTTAGTTAACTATAATAAACCTGGTTAAAAAAGAATGACAATTTTAATTCAGCAGCAAGAACACTATGAGAAGTCCTATTGGTAACTCAAAAAGAAGCCTAAGTAAGTAATGATTAACTCCTTGGTCCCATTAAATGGCTGATTAATACAGATTTTTTTTTTAAATTTTGCACATCTCTAATACTAATGAATTTTCCTACCCCATTATGGCAATTTGCGAATTGTGAAGAAAATATTTCCAGTAGGCCTTCACAATGGTTTGTCACAGTCTATCACTGTGCCAATAACACAGTTATATTATATATAAAAAGGGTTTTTAATTAAATTGGTTTTCATGACCATGTTCTGTTTTTGCTACCGTACCTCTAAGACTTCTATATGTAAATGACCTCTGCTCTGATTGGGTGACCTCTGTGTATCAGTACACTGGAGCGCATCAAAGTGAATGTTCCAAATTCATTTGTCCTGTTGTCGGAAGGTCAGAAACAGAATGGGGTACCTGCCCTGATGTTCAACACTGTGAACTATGCTAGTACACAGAGGTCACCCAATCAGAGCAGGTCATTTACATATAGAAGTCTTAGAGGTACGGTAGCAAAAACAGAAAATGGTCATGAAAACCAATTTAATTAAAAACCCTTTTTTTGGTGCAAGAAACCTTTATTAATATTAAAAGTGGACTTCAGGGGAAATTGATTAAGTGCTTCAAAATTGTGCATTAAGACCCCTTTAGGAAAATAGAAGGAAGCCAGTGTATCTGAATATATGACAATTTCAATTATTAAGAGTTTGAGAAAAAATACTCCATTTAGTTTGACCTTTCATGTTTCTCATTTTTATTTTTCTCACCACTTATTTAATATCCTCATTTAGGTTTCTTGACACATTTTCTGACGGTGCAGGAAAAAAAAAACAATGAAATGAAAGGGCAGGCTGAAACAAGATGAGCTTTTGTGTGAAGGGCTAGTGGGTATAATAATAGTAACCCTTTTAACAAGGCCTTTTTCTGCTGAATGGGACACGGAATGGTGCACATTATCCTTCTAAAACACCCTGTACTGTGATAACCCTGTTGAACCAATCTATTCTTCATCTGAATATGAACATATCGTCATAGAAAAGAGCATATGACAGAAAGTCATCGGTCAGCACTTGAAAGAAAAACTGAAGCAACAATCACAGCCTGAAACATATGCAATTGGACCGATGAGGTTCCACCGTGGGCGGGATTACACAGTGTGGTGCCACAAACTAAAACAGAGAAACTGACTAGAAACAGTTGACAAGAAAACTGAGATGTTTGTTTTCCTAATAACACTTGTTGCTTTATCGCATTGTGTAAAATTGATCATACAGATTTAAAAATGCTACTGTAAAGCCTGTTTATTGGTCAACAGTACGTTTCCTTATTATATACAGTGAAAAAAAATGGAACTAATCTAACGGAAAACATTTTTAGTTTAAAAGCTTTTTTTTCCCCTTTTAATCAGAAAAGCTAAATCCATTAAAGCTTTTACAGTAAAGTTCTGGGAACCACAGCTGTGGGTAGGACACGGTCTACAATTTAGGGCACAGACTATTCTTTGTCATCCCATTTCAGATGTCCCCACCACTAAATAAGAAAACAAACTGTGGTTGGCTGCTTGATAAATCAGTTATATTGTCCCCCTCTACATGGGTGGATGTTGCCGTTAGCCAAAAGTCTGTCTAACGTGAGATGCCACCTGAGGAGGCCACGTGGCGTAACCGCTCCAGCTGGAGGTGCAATGAGCTCCACACGCAGAGGAGGGAAGATTATCTGCAATGCCAGACACGGACAGAGGGTCCTAATGAAAATCAATGGTCGCGTTTCTTCCAGCAATAAACAGGAAGGACAGGTCTCCCCTTCAAGGGTAAATGCGGGCAATGGAAATCTTCCCAACTGTACCTCGTGTTAGAGCACTCACACACAAACAGCGCAAAGGTGGCAGGAAGTGGTTTCGAGACTGCGCACGTTACATCCAGTCCAATTACCCCGCAGTCATTCTCAGTCACCTCCTCGTCAAAGTGACCACACAAGCGTGAAATGCACTTAATTAGACACTCAATAGACAAGGCCGAGCTGCAAGGGCATCTGCATATGTTCAGCTGCGCGGGATGAACATCCGCGTCTATAATGCAGAGCTCTGGCTTTCTTCCACACATTTATAACGCTGTTGATGACATGCACCCGCTAATTGTTTCGGTTAAAAGACTTAATCCCTGGAAACGGTTGTTTAAATAAATAAAGAGATTTAGGTGAATTAGTGTTAAGATGCCATTGTTTTTCCCTTTTAAGCATTTTAAATGCATAGTTCACTCAAAAAAAGTTTAATTCTGTCATTATTTACTAATGCTTAACCTATATCACTTTCCTACAGTTGTTCAAAACCTACTGACTTTTTTTCCATGGATCACAAAATTGATGTTTAGCAGAACGTCCAGCTGCTCTTTTGCATACAGCGACCTAAAAGGTGACCAGAGGCTGTGAAAGCTCCATAATTTGTCTATATGAAGCTTTGTAGCCTTATGTGGAAAATAATTAAATGTAAACTGTTATTCACTGAAAATATGAAGTTTTTATATTTCTATTCAGCTTTAATTTATTTGATTCCAGTAATTTTAGTACTTATTTTATTGCAGTTAGTTTCCTTTCATTTCAGCTTGTTTAATTACAGTTATCTACTATTCATATTTAATTTATGCTTTTTTCCAATTAAAGCAGCAGTGCGTAAGTTTTGCCTCTTTGTTGACATCTTTGTTTGAAACCTGAAATTGCAGTTTTAGCGGCGTTATCTTCTTTACAAGGGTTGTTATGAAGGTAAAATGCTGCCATAAAGAATCGCATGCGCAGGGTAAGATTTATGAAAGTGTACATAAGATTGCAAGCGTAAATTTGCATGTGCAAGAGAAGCTTTGTAAAGTTGTCGCTTTGTAAAGTGTAAGAAAAAAAAGCAGCATATTACTGTTATTTGTAAGTGTAATTCATGTTTACTGAAACTGCAGCTTAATGCTGATGCAAAATAAATATGAACTGTATTCTTCCGCGCTTACACTTTTGACGCGTATCTTTCCACAAAATACGGCCAAAAGCATCGCAAGCCTGTGAACTGTGAAGCTTTTTAACGTTCCTTAGAACTTGTCCTCGTTGAAATTCAAAGCTTTTGTAAGTGCAGTGTAATCCCACATATCTGTAATCAGATGCATTTTTATAACTAGAATATGACCTGATTTCATTCACTTAAGTGCTACAAATGATCCGCCACCTGCAGTATCCACACATGCAATATAGCCTACAAGCAGGGACTCCTTCATGTGTACAGACGTGACGTAATGACGCAAAGATAAATGGCAGAAAACTCGTACTTCCCACAGAAACCGACCTAATCACTCAAATGAGACATTATTACAAGCTTACCATTGTGAATCAGGCTAAGGTAAAGAGATAGTTTTGAACACTGGTTATATACTTGCTCGATTGATTTTGGATAGTTTTTAAAAACAAAAAAATTGGAAAAAAATCTGATTGCAGTTTTAACCAAAATAACAACTAATATTAGTTTTAGTTAACAATAACAACTGCACAAATACAATTTGCGTTTACATATTCAAACTTATTGGATTGCATTCAGTTACACAACGAGGGAACTACTGACGTTTTTTGTCACTGGTGTTAAATCTAAAGCTGCGCCTTGACAAGCCAAATTGTGTGCATTTTCATTCTCAGTTACTGAATCTTTGACTCAACTGATTCATTAGAAACGCTGAATCATTCAGTAATGAAACACGGAGTGTTACTGTGAGATGTGCTAAGGTTCTGCTATGAGATTTGAGAGTTGCAGTGGAGAGAAAAAATATCAGCAAATAACGTGATAAAATTTGGTTTGTTCCTCACATAAAACTTATCTTATAGTATTTTTGCAGCTTGACAGTCCCTGTTAACCGTCTATGTTCATTGTATGGAAGAGAACAGCTTGGATAAATTCCTTCGTTCCACAGAGGAATATACACTAACCTAAAGGATTATTAGGAACACCATACTAATGCTGTGTTTGACCTCCTTTCGCCTTCAGAACTGCCTTAATTCTACATGGCATTGATTCAACAAGGTGCTGAAAGCATTCTTAGGAAATGTTGGCCCATATTGATAGGATAGCATCTTGCAGTTGATGGAGATTTGTGGGATGGACATCCAGGGCACGAAGCTCCCGTTCCATCACATCCCAAAGATGCTCTATTGGGTTGAGATCTGGTGACTGTGGGTGACTCATCAGACCAGGCAACATTTTTCCAGTCTTCAACTGTCCAATTTTGGTGAGCTTGTGCAAATTGTAGCCTCTTTTTCCTATTTGTAGTGGAGATGAGTGGTGGGGTCTTCTGCTGTTGTAGCCCATCCGCCTCAAGGTTGTGCGTGTTGTGGCTTCACAAATGCTTTGCTGCATACCTCAGTTGTAATGAGTGGTTATTTCAGTCAAAGTTGCTCTTCTATCAGCTTGAATCAGTCGGCCCATTCTCCTCTGACCTCTAGCATCAACAAGGCATTTTCCCCCACAGGACTGCCGCATACTGGATGTTTTTCCCTTTTCACACCATTCTTTGTAAACCCTAGAAATGGTTTTGCGTGAAAATCCCAGTAACTGAGCAGATTGTGAAATACTCAGACCGGCCCGTCTGGCACCAACGACCATGCCACGCTCAAACTTGCTTAAATCACCTTTATTGTTCCCATTCTGACATTCAGTTTAGAGTTCAGGAGATTGTCTTGACCAGGACCACACCCCTAAATGCAACAACTGCCATGTAATTGGTTGATTAGATAATTGCATTAATGATAAATTGAACAGGTGTTCCTAATAATCCTTTAGGTGAGTGTTTGGGTTTGGAATAAAATAAAGGTGAAGTGATGACATTAAATTTCTGGGTGAACTATTCCTCTAAGATGCAAAATGTAATTTGTGCTTCAGTAGAAGGTACTACTTATGTCCAAATGTAATCATTGTCTCATAAAGAAAAGCTGCTATGGGTTGTGAGAAGGTGTATACATTATTAGTGTGTTTTTCAAAGCATGTGGTCTAGTTTAGTGTGGGAGTGAAGGCTGGGTTCACCTTTAGATGGGCTGTAGTTTCTCTTCATTGATCATTTTAATTATTTTGTCTGTCTCTCCCTCGGGGGGCCAACGGTTGATGATGGGTCTTAATTAATGGGGCCAGTGGGGGAATAGACACAGTGGTCCATTCTGGAACGTTATGACGCAAGACCTGGTGACACACTTCAGGTGGGATAAGTTTGAAACGAGGACAAACTCAACACACGTAGTCCACGTTTGTGTACCAACATGTAAGGACACAGCTGAGAAATTATAATAAAATATCCATATACGCACATATTAAAGAATCTTTACGCTTCACACATAATGCAATGTGAATGGTCCTTGCCTGTGCAAATGTGGAGAGACTGTTTGAAGCACATAACATTAGTGTTATCAAATAGTTGCTTTGTAGTGACTAGTGACTTTTGCTTTTTGACATAAATATCCTTTGCATTTTGTCAATAATTCATCATGACATATTCTTAGTTAAATGAGAATTTGACCATAATTGTTATTAGTCAATTCTACTCCAGTTTTAGTTAATGGATACATCATAAGTTGACGAGAAAGTATGAAGTTTAATTTAAACATTTCATATATTAAAGATGTACAAACATTAGGAGAAAATTGACCTTGTGAAAACTTCGGAAAGACCTTCTGAAAAATAAATAAAGTTTGTTGTCCATGTTATGTGCCTATTAACAATACATATTTTGAATGTACTGTACATATTTTGACATAACTTGTTGCATGTTCATATATGCAGTTACATCTATTAATATCTTACTGTTTTCAACATTGTTAATAATAAGAAAAGCAGCTGGAACAGCAAAATCAGCATATCAGGAATAATGTATGGTGAAAATTTAGTTTTGCATCACAGAAATAAATTACATTTTTATATATATTAAAATAGAAAACAGTTCTTTAAAATTGTAAGAATATTTCACAATATTAATATTTCAGCAGCGGTCTAAATGAAGTTCCAAGTAAATATTTCCCCCTCTGATAGTCCCTGCTCGCGAGGTAGTACTTTTTCAAAGTTCAGGAACTTTCGGGGGATGGAACTTGGGCGCTGAACATGCTGATTGGTTGAGTTCACGCAGCATTTTATTTCAACCGGCATTTTTAAAAGTATCTTGCTCTTTAAAAGTATTGCTCTTTCTGTCCGGTGGCGTGGGTTTGTCTCGCCATCTCACGGTCAATGTCCATAATAGCTGATAATAACATACGCTTTAGTATCAGTGCTCTTTTTTCCGCCGTTTTGTTAACTAGGCTACCTCTTTAGTAAACCAGTACATAACCAGCAAAAGCAGTGCTGCTTGAATCTCCTCAGTGAATCTCCTCAGTGAATCTCCTCCATACAGTGTCACGCAAAAATTATTACTGTCCGTTGGTGACTGGGAGGAGCAGTCGCGAGCGATCCTACATCACCGGAGTAATAATTTGCCTAATCTTCACAGTACTTTAGAGCACGGTGGAAACGCAGACAGTAGCAGGTCTGAGGGGAAAAAGTTCCTGTAAAAAAGTTCCTGGTACAAATTGTTCCGTGTAATTTCGGTGGAAACAGGGCTTATGTAAATTAAGTCCCAGGTAAAAAGTTCTCCCTCAAACCATCCCTGCTCAACTTTTTCAAAGTTCAGGAACTTTCAGGGGTGGGGCTTGAGTGTTGAAAATGATGATTGGTTGAAAATGATGATTGAGTTCACGCAGCATTTTGATTGGCTGACTCCACGCAGCATTTTATTTCAACCTAAAAGTCTGTTGTGGTGCGTGCAGCAAGAGTTGTTTGCTATTCAAATCAACATTGAAGTTTAAAATTACAACCAATGGACCGACAACAAGGTTCCGGCTTTATTATGCTTATATATGGAGGTCGAAATAAGTCTGGGGGGGTTTAAGTCCCTGGAACTAATTGTTCCGGGTAATTTCAGTGGAAACGGGGCTTTTGTTAAACATTTTCAGAAGTAATTAAATTGATGAGATGGATAACTACCAGGCCACTGTTATGCGTTTTCTACTCTGTTCTGGCTGACCACCTTCAATATTTTTTTCTTTAGGTATTTTTTGAGTTCCTCCTTCTATGGAATTTGTGTATGGAATTTCTAGCACGAAAGTCTGATCTTATAAAGTCTTATAAACAAGCGGCATGATTTGAGGTATCACAAATGTCTGTAGCAAATGCAGGATGAGTTGCTAGGGTTCGTTTAAATCCTTAGCAAGCACCATTAATTACATTAAGGGAGCAAATCCTTCCAAACCTCTCTTGACAAGCCTACTCACAACGGTATTCGTTCAAAGCAGATTCTCGTAATGTCTTGAAGGATTTTCATGTAAATACAAGCGTAAGCTTACAGCCATAACACAAAATCTTCTGGGGCACAGATCTGAGGTTCACTGTCATGATAAACAGCAATGCAGTAGCAGAGCGTTTTGGCAGTAGTATGATGACAAGCACTGGAGATCATTGGTTAGCAAAATGCCTGAGGTCATTTTATATTTCCATCTTCAAGATGCTTAGAGAGTCAGTTATTTACAGTTCTAATATAAAGCGTGTCCTCCCGCGAACGCACCCTAGATTTCCCAACAAGTCTGTTGAGATGGAGTAGATCTGACACCGAACAGTTAACAACATTCATATCTACCCATCCTTCAGCCTCAAGCAAGAAAAGAGAGAGAGCGCACAGATGAAATGGAGTGGGTCGCTCTGAGTTATGTTCAGGGTGATGATTGCCTATTGGTGTAACCTACCGGCCTTAATCAGAGCAGCAGGGAAGATGACCGTCTGAGGGTATCAAGCTGTGACACGCTCCCTGCTACTGTGCTTTATTACTTTATTAAACCTCTCTCTACCTGGGAGATGTGAGACTCCTGCTGTCAGTGCGGAAAAAAAAAAAAATCACCCACTGTCTGGGAGCATGTGTGCAGTCAAATGTCAAAGGGGGGCCACCGTAATTTGGGAGGTTGTGTATATCTTTCAGTGGAACATCAAATAGCAACAAACATGACGCCTATGACAAGTCATGACCCGGCGTTGATCTAAGAGTGCACGTTTAAGAATGGATGAGTGAAATATTTCAGTGGTTGCAACACTGCGAATGAGTGTATAAATGCCCATGTCTTCGCCAATGTCAGATTCAAGCCCCTTTCAAAATATTGCCACCTTTGGACACCTTCGGGTAGCACTTTATAATGTTGTGTTATCCTGTTGTAGTTGATTGTGTAAATACAGCCATTAATAATGTGTGACCCATGCTGGCAAAATGAGTCAGAATGTGCACAGGCTAATTACGAGCTACGGGCAAAAGTAAAAAAAAGTCACGTTCGGTCGAATTTGAGGTTCACACAAAACTTAAATCATTAAGCCCTCATCTAGCGATCCCAATGTTCCAAATAGCAATTAAACATCTAAAAGTATCTTTATTTGTACGTTTTCTAAGAGGAAATGTACATTGGCTAAAAAAAAAAACTAAAAAACAAAGCAAACATACGTTGGCATAATGAGCTAAACCATAGTTCATTAAGCCCTCATCTAGCGACCCCAATGGTCCGAAAACGTCCGTTGGCCAGAGGAGAACTGGCCCCATGACTGATCCTGGTTTCTCCCAAGGTATTTTTTTCTCTCCATTCTGTCAACTGATTTTTGGTTCCTTGCCCCTGTCGCCTTTGGCTTTTGGCTTGCTTAGTTGGGGACACTAATTATGCAACAATATTACTGATCTGCCTGCATTGAGACAATTGTATGAGACTTGAGAAGCACCTTTCCTTTGTTCATGAAAAATACAGTTTTTCTCTGCTCGCTTCTCGACGACTGGTGCTTCCCCTCAGCACAAGTTTGGTAGGCCTATCGTTATAAAGTGCAGCATCACAACTTTGTGAAAATTCATAGCGAATTCTCGATCTGAACCAACGAAATGCGATTTTCAAAATGATCTTACCTGCACTGACAGACAGATCCGAAGCGTGCACACAGATGCCTCTCAGACAGCGCATGATCCCGATATACACAGAATTACAGTTTTTTCAAAATATCTATCTTGGCGTGTATTCATGCAAGCATTATCTGTTATGTCTTAAATTAACGTTTGGTTAGCTGCTGGGGAAAAACATCTGATGTGTAACATCATAAAACATCTGTGCGGAACAGTAAATGTTAATAGGCTGTCTGTTTCATTAATGTTAAAGTGTAATGTAATAATGTACCTATCATGGAATTTTTAAATTTACCTTTCATGTAGTGTGTAACATATATCTAAGTGAACAAAAACATCCTGCAAAGTTTGAAATATTAATATAAAGTTATTATCTTTCAAAAGTAAGAGTTGACTCTGAGTCATTTTTATGAATCGTTAGAAGACCGAAGCTTTTTCTCTGACTAGATGTGGTCAACTTGTCAAGTTATTTGAATACGATACGCCCACTTATTGCACTCCAAGACGCCAGTGAAAACTAGAAAACATCATGGCAACGAGACGCTGTGTTCTCAAGTGCGACTCAAAAGCAAACTTTTTTCATCTGAGCATTTGAAGACTAAGTGGCGACAATTCATATATACAACTGTACCACAGGAGTATAGTCCGAGCCTTGTGCTTTGTTCACGCCATTTTGAAGACGATTGCTTTACCTTACTTAAATGCAATTAAACTTGGATTCACGAGCCGGCTGATATTGAAGGAAGGTTCAGTTCCAAGTGTATTTGCATCAGCTTCCTCCTCCGTATCACAAACTGTAAGTGTGATTAATAATTGTTGCTTTTATGTTTTATGTAGCATGCTTAATAATTGTTTGGTTAGTTGTGTAAGCACCTTTTAGCTTCTAGGTCTTCAATGATAATTGTATTGAGATATGTGAATTGTTTGTTGTTGTTTTCGGAGTAACCTCTTATGAACGTAACGTTACTGCGTTTTTTCTATTTTTGGGTAAAAACTTTATGTTTATGCATCGAGTTAACGCTCCATTGGCCTGAAGTGACAACTAACGTTACATTGATGCTTACCATTGAGAAATATCCTGCTCCAGTCGTGGTGTTTGCGATTGAGTTTGTTGATCATTCGCATCTCCAGACGCTTGCCCTTCATATTCAGGCTCGAATTGATAGGGTAAAATTGATGCCATGTTTGTTCATACACTTTATACGCGTTTAAACTTGTTAAACCGAAAACCATTTATGGTGATGGGTGTGATGGGTGTTCCGTTTCCAAAAATATCTGCACAGACTATACCAATCAAAACAGACTGGGTCATCAGACCAATCACAGCAGATTAGAGTCATGTAAAGACGGGGTTTTGAAAAGTGAATCACTAAACAAATCATTTGAGAATCGCTGTCAAAACAGGTAAAAATAAATGCATATTATAAGAAAACTAAAGTCTTTTTTGTCATTGCATGCATGCAAAACTGTCGTTGGGGACTTCTTAAACAATATTTGGAACATTTTAAATGCCATAATAGGTGCTCTTTAATCAAACAATTGTGGTATCAAGGGGAAAACAAGTTAGATATTTGATTTTGACATGGTGCGCACACACACACACTTATTACATTTTCTACTCTCTAGCAGACCAATGCAGTTCTTGGCTCTTTGCTTTTGATCAACCAAAATTGTCCTTCCAATTTCAGTTACACAGAGTTCTGGCCTTTGCTGTTGGGTGAATTTATACACAGTCCACGAGGACGCAAAAAGTTTGAACTACTTTTAACTTGACTTTTGACAACAAAAATGCAAAACCTAAGATGACAGGGCTTTCCACAGCTAGGAAGAGAGGTCAATGCACTTTGAATTATAGCGAGGGCGAAAGCACCATAAAAGTAACATTAAAGTGTCATTCGATTAAGACTTCTAAGCCTGAGATAGTTTTGTGTGATGAGTAGAAATTGAAGTTGTTGTTTACAGATAATCTTCCCTCTTCAGTGAGCTGTTAACTGCTGCAACTGGATAGAGTCAGTGAGATCAACTCGACAACCTAATAAGTTTGATTTAAAATCAAGTCATCCAGTCTACTGTTGAGAACTAGATCAACCAATCTGATTCCAAATAATGATTCATTCGAGAATCAGATATCTCTACTTCTTGCATGCACAGGCCAAAGAGAGTTAGGACGGATGTCAAGGTTTTTTAATGAATAAAGACTTCTGTTCCACCCAAAATAAAGATTTTTAAAAATAAATAGTCGATCTATGTGATTCCTTATTACACAAGTGTACGGGACCTCAACGCTGATGCTTCAAAAACCACACAAAGCAAACATGATTTCCCCATCCATCCATACAACCCCAACTGAATCAATGCCTTTTCAAGAGGAATTATATGCACATACAAAAATTATACTTGAAATCTTGTATAGTATAAACCATCGCTTTTTCATATTTTTCTTACCAACATCGGTTCGCTTTAGAAAACATTGTTTTATCAACTTTTTAATGGGTTAAAATTTATTTGATCAATACAGAACACAAGTCATATCAACCATTTTTAGGACAATTAACAGTCCTTTTTGAAGCTTGAAAGCATTCATGGTAATGCTGTAATGAAAAGGAACAACAATGTAAACTTCTCATTTTGTGTTCCAACTTCTAAATGAATTGAGTAAACGATGACAGATTTTCTGTTTTAGTGAGAAATAATTCTAAAGGAATTAAGATTATAGAAATAGAAATTTCTCTGAAAGCAATATTTTGTCTGAGAGCTACTAAGTCCCATTCGATTACAGAGTTAATTTGTCCACAGCCGTTCACTGAAGTCAGCTTCAGCTCAAGAGGGGAGCAGCAGGGTTGACTTTTGCTAACATTTTTATCATAAATGATTGAGTGCAGGGCACCCGGTGAGCTGTTGCTCTATACGTGATTGAGCAGGAACTAGGAAGGAGCTAGCAGTGGAGATTTAAAGTAGAAGTGATGAAATATTGATGTTCAAGGGGCTGTGCCAGTGACCTGGACCTTGCCTTCTGGGTACTGCCTTTTCTGTGTCAGAAAACATAGGGCAATCATTAGGGGAACCCCATGGGACAGGTAAAGAGATTCAGGTCGCTGGTTCAAATCCCTGTTGGGAAGATTCTGTCCTATGTGCCTTATGGTGAGGTTTTAGATCAGGATTCGAAAGAGATGAGGAAAAAGAAGAATGGAACTACTGCTTTGTGCACAGATGTATACAATACGCCCATGCAAGAGCGAACATTTGAACAGCATGTGAAAGGAAAGTCCTTGCTAGATGTGAATTCTAGATAAGGGAAGACTTCATTGGTATTCAAGCCTTTAGGAATATGCAGAAGAGCGTAGTTGGAATTGGCTAAAGCTTGTGTTTCTTTCCTTTGGGATATGCTGCAGATGAGCCTGTCCTAGCAGAAGCAATCTTCTAGCTCATTACGGAGGCAAAAGGCTTGAGCTGAGGGAGAATGTTAAACTGTACTGGGCTAACAAGCACCCGTGAACAGCAGGAATGCATCAACCATTGCGTGTGTTTGAGCTGAATCTGCTAATTCGCGGCACGCCAAAAAACCTTTGTAAAGTCCCCCTGGCTCTATAGCAGAGAGAAGTTCGCACCAGACCGCCAGTCTCTCGGGTCAATCACAAACCAGAGGAGCTAGGGACACCGTACTCTTTAGCACAGACGCTATCAAGCCTCACACTTAACAGCACATGATAACTCCTAGTTTTTTTTCAAACAGCCCTCTGACAGAAACGGATTAGCTGGGGCTTGAACAGAACTGAGAATGTAGACCAAGAAGATGAATCCCAGAGAAAAATCCCAGAGCTCCCCCTAAAGGAAGACCACGTTTATGAGAGGTTTGTCAGTGATATCAAACGCTCATCCTGGGGGGGCGTCTCACCAAACTCGGCGCCTAGATGTGTGACGTGCAGTTAGAGGTGTGAGCACACAACATTAAAAGAGACTCCTTGCTTGCCTTGGGCTTCTGATAAGTCCCCCTGCTGAGAAACCCAACAAACGCACCGGAGTACCGAGTATGTGATGTGGTCGTACAGTAAAGAGCATAAGACCTTGCTGTGGGCAATGTAGACAGACGCACACACACATTTATTCTTTAGTCCGCTGACTTCTATTGACTGTGATGGGTCACAAAACATCCCTGTTCACTTATAGTTGTGTGCAGTAGCTCAACAATTGAAGGCCACGCTATTGATGCATTTGGAGGGAAGGAAACTACAGAACCACCTGCTGGGTAACAAGCTGCATCATGACAGAGCAAGGTTTCATATGCTAAATCAGCACGTATACATACTGTTGGAAGTGTGGGGTTGCCTTAGGATTCACTCGAGGGAGTTTAACCAGGAACTCAAAACACTCATAGAGGTATGTGTTAGTGTTATGAACATGCTTAGACTCACACTAAGGAGTAATATATAGAAGACAAGGGTAATTGTAGCAAGGACATCAAGGAGCAAAATAGCTTTTGTAAGCCTCAGCTATAAACATACACATATACGGCAGATGGCTGTGATACACATTCAGTGTGTTAAAGGACCACAGAGGGACTATTACTGTTTTCAGGTTCAAGTAGACTAAGACATACTGAAAGTGTAATTGGACTGAGGGGAGGACACCTCAGGCACTGCGCATGATGCCGCCATTCCAAATAATACATCTCTGCTTCAGTGAAGAGACACTGTAAGTGCATTAGTAAAACTGCTTTTGCTTTATATGTTTTGCCAAGTCTACAGAGATGTTTGGTATAAATTTGGAGATTTGGCCTATTATATTAATTGTATTATGTTAGTATATTAAACACTTTTCCTTAAGCTCTTTCTGGTATCTTGGATAAACAATTTTTACTGAACTTGGAACAGCTCAGTCTGGGATTGCCCTATCTATAAAAGGTTGCATGCAATGTTCCCTAGAATTTGAGAAAATTACTATTAATTCCCAAATGTGCTGTCTGACGAGACAGGTTACTAGGTTTTGAGGTATGGCCAGGGAATCTCATGAAATGTGAAATCTGGCAAGAAACCAGAAGCCTCTCTTGAACTTTATGCAAAGATAAGGGCTCTAAATGAGTTAAATTAAAGGTGCTGTAAGCAATTTTGGAAAAGCATACATAAATGTTCCCGACAACCAGACAGATATCACTAAAATAGGTGTCCTGAGAAATCATACCTGTCTGTGACAGCCCTAGGCTCTGTAAACAGCAGGAAGAGTCAGGGGAGCAGCCCACACGTCTTATTTTTAGCCAATCAGAAATGTTCTCTGCCTGTGAATAATGTCGTGAATTCTGAAATAACTTATTGTGTGCCGCCTTAGTTTTATAAACAAAAGCTGTTTATTAAATACTCAAAGGAAACTTCTGGGAAACATACCATGAACATAATTGGGAAACCGGAGTTTTTGAGATTTTATATGCACGGTGTAGTGTACACCGTTTCATTTACAACTTTGAAAAATAATTTCTACAAAGACTACTGGAATATATTTGAAAATATATACTCTACTTCAAAAAGTCACGTTTAAGTCAATGTTACTTGCCATTTCTTTGCAATTATTTGTGAAATTTACTAGCAATTTTTGAGTGACAATCTTTCCAAGCTTTTTTCCCCCCATCCGTGTAGTCTGACGTCCACGGGCATTCTAAGAGAATTACTGTAAAATTCCCCAAACAAATGAGATACACACACCCTCAAATGGTTTATAATATGCCATGAAGAAAGAACCAACATTTCAGAGCATTATCTGAAGTTTTACATGCGGTTGGGGGCCGATTGAAAGGAAACTGGGCAGTTGCAGAGACTATGAGCTTCGATGCACTGCTCACTGCACTATAGAGGACCTTTGTTTACCGTGTAGAGGTTTTCTTAGGGAGCTGTGGAGGGTAAGAGAAAAAAAAAATGCTCTGAAGAACAAGAGTCAGCGTGTAAAGCAGAAGTGTGATGACAAGCAGCACAGATCAAGAAAAACTCACAATGCACGGTGAATGGCACAGAAACCATCTCCCTAAGAGATACAAGGGAAGGTAGTCTTTCTGTTTTCAAAAGCCCATGAAATATTCATCATTCAGACTTGGCTAATTCAGGCCATCAAGATCTTTAAGGTGAGTTAGTATGACACAGATTGTCAGAGTCGGCGAGGGAGGGAGAGAGTTTGAGCAGTCATTTTCAGACTATTTGGTTATGCATTAAAAATGCATGGGATGAATTACATTCTATTCCTGGCCTCTGTTGAGGAATTCACACTAGGGTCCAAAATCGAGCACTTGGCAAAACAGAGAATAAGAATAACTTTAAATTTCCAATCTCTGAAACTTCACTTGAGCAGAAAAGAGCAGTAAAGTGTTCAATAAAATATGATTTTACTGAATATTTAAAACAAAGTATGAAGAAAGTGTATCAGTTACACTGCTTTAGAATTTTTGGACACATTATTTCAGAAAGGTAATTTTAACCACTAGCAGCATCAAAAGGAATCGCAAAGTTAAAAAAGGAAAAAAGGAAACAGGTCTCATGAAATAAAAGAATGATTTTGAGTAAATTGAGAAACTAGAGAGGAATTATAGATTTACCTCTTCATGTATGATGCAACAGTTTACCTCAGAATGGTTTTTACAAACGACTTGATCTGAAATAGGTTCTGCATGTTTCAGGCCCCGTCCACATGGAGACGCGTTTAGCTACATTTTGTACCGTATCAGCATTTCGTCCACGCTGATCCGGCGTCATAAAAACTATATTCTGAAAACGACTGAAAACGACACCCTCGCATTTTCGTGTGTACAGCCAATCCGTATATTTTGTGAAACGATGATGTCATCACACCACGTCTCAAATGCAAAAGACTAGATCAGACTACAAATACGGGCAATGGGCATGCGCACATCAATATTGCGTCATTTAATTACTATCCTTGCATTATTGTAAGGGTAGTTTAAGGGTTTGGGTAAGTGTAGGCGTTAATAAAACACATCTGGTAAGTTGCAAATGTATTTATTATTTTATTTATTGTGCGATTTTTACCTCACCTCCTACCATTGCTCTACCCCTTCTAGCCACAACTCTTCTTCACAGTTTTTAAGTGTATTTCTGTGGCAGAATTACAGCGCCACACACTGGTCTGGCATGTACACTACATTGTTTTGAGTCGTTTTCAGTGCTCTCGTCTGTACGCTGATATTTCTTGAAACAAGGGAACAAAAAAAGATTGGATTGGGAAAGTTATGGCTTCATGTGGACGGGTCCTTACAGAATAAGGCCTATTTCCAAACAGGTTTCCCAAACATTTCAACCATCCAGTCTCCCTTATCCCCATCTTCCATTGCTCACGAATCCTGACCCCCTTTGGATGATGCCAAATGACTCAAATAACCACAGCAATGTTACTAAATCACCACAGAGGCACAGTATTTACTATGGATGGACAAATAGTAAATAATAATGGGGAGATGATGATTCAAGATCATGTGCGCTAACCGATAAATTACCTAATTTTATTTTGTCTAAATAAATAGAAAAAACAATATGAATGCGCGTCCAAGCGTCTCACAGCATACAAATATTTACATACAAATATCTGTCTTGTCCAGTATCATCGAAAACATAGTCGGTTTTTGCCAGTCATCGCCACCATTTTTGGTCATTTTCAGAAGTTTCATGGCCCACCGAATATCTTGTTGTATGAATATCTGAACATGCAATGTATAAAAAGAAATAACATCCTCTGTTTTATTCTAGCTTCATGCATTCTTTTTTAATCAACACCTGAATGTGGGTAAGTTTCATGAAAAAAAGACATTTTGAGAAAAAAATCATGCTTTTGTCAAAGACTACATCCAGATGGGGTAGATCGAGTCAATCAACACCTCTAAAGCGTGACAGTCATATAGCTTGTTCGTGATCTTTCATTCAATAACATTAGGCAGTTTTGATTTATATGCCATTTAATGTTGATGATCACGTTATTTTACATATGCATACGATTATATGAGATCGCTTGTTCCTGCTGCTTCTTCGCCAAAGAGATTTTGTACTCGTTTAGGAAATGTGTAATAGCGCCCCCTACTGTATAACAGTGAAAACATGGAACGCTGGAAAATATCATCAATGGCAGGGAAGTGTTTTCTCATAATAGATGAGATGATAAAACACAATTTCACCCACTGCTCTTGACTGAATCACTTTAATAAGGGTTAATCTATATTCCTACAGTGAAGACTATGAAGAGATATTTTACATTTGATTACAATTTCTGAAGCCTAAATGAAAATCTAGTTTATACCTACATGAAAAACCTGAAAACTGTTTTTCATGTGTATGCTTGTTCTGTTATATTTATGTACAATGCATATTATGTATATACTGTATTATACAGTGAGGAAAATAAGTATTTGAACACCCTGCTATTTTGCAAGTTCTCCCACTTGGAAATCATGGAGGGGTCTGAAAATGTCATCGTAGGTGCATGTCCACTGTGAGAGACATAATCTAAAAAAAAAAAAATCCAGAAAACACAATGTATGATTTTTTAACTATTTATTTGTATGATACAGCTGCAAATAAGTATTTGATCACCTGTCTATCAGCTATAATTCTGACCCTCAAATACCAGTTAGTCTACCTTTAAAATGTCCACCTCCACTCCATTTATTATCCTAAATTAGAAGCACCTGTTTGAGGTCGTTAGCTGCATAAAGACACCTGCCCACCCCATACAATCAGTAAGAATCCAACTACTAACATGGCCAAGACCAAAGAGCTGTCCAAAGACACTAGAGACAAAATTGTACATCTCCACAAGGCAGGAAAGTGCTACGGGGAAATTGCCAAGCAGCTTGGTGAAAAAAAGTCCACTGTTGGAGCAATCATTAGAAAATGGAACAAGCTAAACATGACTGTCAATCTCCCTCGGACTGGGGCTCCATGCAAGATCTCACCTCATGGGGTCTCAATGATCCTCAGAAAGGTGAGAAATCAGCCCAGAACTACACGGGAGGATCTGGTAAAAAAAAAAAAAAAGGGTCCCCTGCTTAAACCAGCACTTGTCCGGGCCCGTCTTAAGTTTGCCAATGACCATTTGGATGATCCAGAGGAGTCATGGGAGAAAGTCATGTGGTCAGATGAGACCAAAATATAACTTTTTGGTCATAATTCCATTAAACGTGCTTGGAGGAAGAAGAATGATGAGTACCATCCCAAGAACACCATCCCTACTGTGAAGCATGGGGGTGGTAGCATCATGCTTTGGGGGTGTTTTACTACACATGGGACAGGGCGACTGCACTGTATTAAGGAGAGGATGACCGAGGCCATGTATTGCGAGATTTTGGAGAATAACCTTCTTCCCTCAGTTAGAGCATTGAAGATGGGTCGAGGCTGGGTCTTCCAACATGACAATGACCTGAAGCACACAGCCAGGATAATCAAGGAGTGGCTCTGTAAGAAGCATATCAAGGTTCTGGAGTGGCCTAGCCAGTCTCCAGACCTAAACCCAATAGAGAATCTTTGGAGGGAGCTCAAACTCCGTGTTTCTTTGCGACAGGCCAGAAACCTGACTGATATTGAGAAAATCTGTGTGGAGGAGTGGGCCAAAATCCCTCCTGCAGTGTGTGCAAACCTGGTGAAAAACTACAGGAAACGTTTGACCTCTGTAATTGCAAACAAAGGCTACTGTCCCAAATATTAACATTGATTTGCTAAGGTGTTCAAATACTTATTTGCAGCTGTATCATACAAATAAATAGTTAAAAAATCATACATTGTGATTTCTGGATTTTTTTTTTAAGATTATGTCTCTCACAGTGAACATGCACCTACGGTGACAATTTCAGACCCCTCCATGATTTCCAAGTGGGAGAACTTGCAAAATAGCAGGGTGTTCAAATACTTATTTTCCTCACTGTATATCCAGTACCAGTCAAAAGTTTGGTCACACTAATGGGAAAGTGTGTCCAAACTTTTGACTGGTACTGTAACTGTACTACAATATACACATAAAGAATATCGGCGATATCAGACATTTTTTTCTCCCTAATATCAGTATCGCCCCCCAAAACCTCATATTGGTCAGTCTCTAAATACAACATTTTAATGTACAGCATCAAAAGTGGATATTCCTTTTGAGATATTGTGCATTCCTTTTATTTGCATTTCTTCATGAACTCAGCCTAGCGATGTACAATGAACTTGTATATGAAAGTACTTTTATTTCAACTACATATATCACCTTTAAATTTTACTTTGACAAGAACTTTTTTAACAAGCTCAGAAAAAGTTTCCATGAGTACCCTCCGTCTGAAGTCAATTCACTACACAAAATACGACTTCCTGAAGTCCTCCATCCACAGCCCTCTCTGAGTTCAAAGACGACTGAGCTGGGTTCACTTCTCTCTGAGCGAGCACTTTCAAGCAAGCTCACGGCCCTGACAGCACGGCTTTCATAGCTTCTGGCCAAACATGAGTGAAATAGCCCAGTGATTTGATGGAAGAGTGAGAAAGGATTTTGGCTGAGGTAACAGTAGGCTACGACGCCATGACCACAATAGCACTATCAGGTCAATGCACACAAGTTTACGCATTGGAAATGTCACATCTTGAAGTCTTCAGAAGGGCGCAGATCACCTTTGATTTCAAAGACAGATGAGCTTGGTTCACTTCTCTTTGAATAACACTGATCGACCCCCTCAGTTTGAATGTATAGGAAAGTCATCCAAAGGTTTTAAGTGAGAGCTTAAAAACCTGCAAAACTTTTGCATCAACTGCCAACGCTTCTGAAAGAAGAGGTTTGGATAAATCAAGACTTGCCCCGGCAGTCAGTTCTCTCTTTCTTTTGCCTACTCATGCTGCCCTGTTGCACCAACACAGATCCAAAGCCCAATCTAGCACCATTTTATGCATTTCCACCAAAGTAATTTTGGGCTGGCAAAAAATAAATAATTCAGTAGATGGACCAGACGGTCTGATGTTTAACATGCTGCACAGCAATTCCAGACACCTTTTTTCTCCCTTCTGTCTGAAATAAAATTTTTAAATTGATTGCTGACAATCCTCTAGGGTTTTCAATCCTACTAATTAGTTATTTTCCATCCTTATTTATAAAAAAAAGAAAATCTGTTTTCGCTTCAATTTGCAGACTAAAGTCTTGTAATTGCTAATGCTGCATTTAAAAAAAAAAAAATCTAAAATACAGTACATACAGTAATATTGTGAAATATTACAAATTACAAATACATATTTTCTCTGTTAAAACCTACTGACTCGAGACATCTTAAAAAAAAGTTTAAAACAATTGCTTGAAAATAATCATTAAGATTTGAACACTCACATATGCAAGGTGCAAGGACAGCGTGCTATTAATTTACACTTGTTTACGGCATTTTAGAGTCATAAAATTTACACTTTTTTTTTTAAAATTGGTATGAACGTTTTCTAAAACCATATGAAACATTCAAAGTAGCACATTTGTTTTAAACTATATATATATATTTTTTATCCAATAAGAAATTAACTACAAATGTAAACACATTTCTTGAATAAATCCCTCGCTCTGCTCTGCACTGTGCACATTTTAGTGATCCAAAGCGAGGTGCAAAAGACGGCAAACTCCAACGTCCTCATCGTCACATCCCTACTGTCTGTCTATCTAAATGGTTGGGTGCAATTAACTCCAAGAAACTGTCCGACTCGATATGACAACGTTTATTCGTTTCGGCTGCGCACCAAGGAGTGAGTCATTTATGATGTACAGAACAAGAGCCACACTGGCTTCCCTGATCGAAGCAACTTCCATTTTTATTATAAATATTTTGTGTCAATTTCCCAGGAAGAGACAACTTTGTTCTCTTGAAGACTTCTTTTGAAAATGTTGCTTTATTAGCGAATGTTTTATGCAATATTCAAATTCGGATGGACACACAGCTACTGTCCATTCTATTCTATCTTTGAGCGATGCATTATATTCTCAAAATTCTAAGTAAAGGTCGTAAACAAAAACCAGTGTGGTATGTTTATTTGTAGGCATGTTATGTAGTAACTCGGCTATGTCACTGTTCAGCTCTCACGTCAGTGGAAAACTGGTGGGAAATTATTTTGTAAGAGTGACCTCAAGCATCAATAAAGTGCTAAAATAATCATGGGTTGCTGCTGCAAATCCTGCCGCAGTTATCTCCTCTTGCCCTTGCTTTCACTGTTTGCTCAGCTGGCAAAATCAATATCGGAAAGCAACTTAGGGTGCCTGCAATCATAACGTGACCAAAACTGAGACCTCCACCAAAGAAAATAAGCCATCGATGGAAGTTAAACTCCCTAAAAGCACATTTTAATGTACCATATTTTCACTGCAACCTACCAGCCTCTATTGGAATAAACAATCAATAGTGCATGTTAAGCAATATCCTAGTCTTATTGACTTGTGACTGGCCTAACAAGAGAGTGTTTTTGTGGCGCCCTCCGTGCTAACGTACACATCAACATGCATCAATGACGAGGCTGGTGTTGTCGGAAAGAATCCAGTGACACGTCCCCAGTGAGTAACAGCAAGGCAAACAAACCACGTGAACTGTCTATTGGAAATGGTTACAATCTGTGTAAAATCCAAATCAGTCAAGTAGAATAAAGGGACAGTGAGCTGTTGAATGCATTTCCTCTGTGCTGTAGAGATGGAAGAAAACGGACATTTATTACAGTAGGCGTCTGTTGTGTACAGGAAGCTTAGGGCATGCATCTAAGAGACAAAGACATTCTTATTATGGCTTATCACCATTACCAAGAAAGTAATTCGAAATTCTTTCAAAGTAAGAATTGAGCATAATTTTCAGACTATTTTGAGCTGAGTGCACGGAAACGCCAGGACCGTTGCATTCTCTCAGAAACGGCAGCGTGGAAGTGTTGGGTTAGATGTCAGTAACACCTCTGAAGTTCCTGGCTGTGCTAAAGAATCTTCCTCTTTCATGCTCTAGGTCTTTTCATGGCTTGGTGCTAAAAATCTAGACCTGTACACCTATGAAGCAACTGCCTTCAAACATGTCAGGTTATATATAGAAGCGGATACATTTTCATGGTTGATTTCAGTAATGATATATAATAAGGTGATGTATTAAAAATCGTCTTTAATTCTGACTGTCAAAGATTCTCTTGCTGTCATGGTGATTGTGATATATTATTATAAGAGTGCATTTGCGACTTATATAAGACTAAATATGAAGAGTTTTGATTGAAAAACCTCCTAGTCCGTCTGACATGTTTTCTTTTAAATTAGCATTTTTTTATCAGGCTCCTACGTTTAGGTTCAATAATTTCACTTTAATGGCAATTAAAAAGTTATTAGTCAGTTATTGAAATGCCTTATTTTCAAAAATGTCACTTTAGTAACTTCATTGGTATGTAAAAAAAATAACTGTCTTTTGCTGCAAAACCAGTTGAGACCAATGTGTGGGTTTTTTGTGTTTTTTTCCCCCTCAAAAACCTCAAAGTCTACCTCTTTACACAACAAGACTTAGTAAACAGTTACACAATCACTAAAGATGCAACTGTAAACATTGCAAATGATGTAAGCAAAATTGGAAAATAGGTGGAGCTGAGATGTAAGTTGACTTTATATTTTCACGCCCCTAAACATGACGTGGAACACAAACTGTGATAGCGTTCTGACCTTCTGCCGTCTGAAGGTCTGGCTACGCGAGACTAGTTCAACTGTAACGACGAACAAAACATGATAAAAACTTGCAGCGCGGCAATTGAAAGCCAGCTTATTCACTGTCACTGTCATTCATCTTGAAAGCATATGATTTGATTCATGTCTTCTGATTGGTTTCTGTGGACTTAGCGGTTTCGGCCAATTAACCAGTTTTGAATGGGCTGGCATTTGTTAATAATACAGTCAAAATGGAGGAAATGTGAATAACTGCGTAGCAGGTTGATTTAAGGTGTGCCCCTAAATGTTCTGATTGTGCTCCTAAAAAAATCTCAGTAAGGGGCTACAGTGCTCCTACTGAAAAAAAAGTAAGTCTGGAGCCCTGACAACTTTATTAACTCTTAAATGCATGAATGTTTGCCAATCATTATCTTGTCTTTAGACAAGACCCGGATCTATATCTAACACGGATGGATCTGTACCTGTCGCGATAATATAAAATTCTCCTGATATTAGAGTAACAATTACAGAAGAATAAAATAAAGCATATTTGGTTACCTTTGGAAGCTTGGATGGGTTCAGTTTGAGCAGATGTTATATACCATCAATCACTGTCCTCGTCAGGGCTCATTTCTCAGTACATTCAGCATCTGGATCATATTCGCCATTTCAAACATTCTCAAAACTACCTTTTTCAAAATCTTCAAAATCAATGTTTTGATCGCTGACAGCTCCATCAGATCCATCAAGTGACAATGACACTAATATTTGAAGAGCTCTTTTCCAAAATGCGATAAACGCCAAATTAAAAGAAAATGAGTTTGTCATGCCATCGAGCTGTGTACTGAACCTATTCTCTGCTCCATCAATCTTAAGTGCCAAATCGTTATATTTCCTTGTTTAAATGATGCTGGAATATGCAGTTTCTTTCCAAACCGCTATAAGCGCCGAGCCTGTTTTTAGCCTAAATGCAATATATCCTCTCGTCTCGTCTTGAGCCCCTGCCCCTTTGAAAGTGAAAGTGCCCTTTTCGATCGCGTTCCCGGCCGGAACAAAATCCCGTCTGGAACGCAATTCTTACCGGCAATCTACGACACCCCTTCCCCACCGGAACGCGATTCTTCCCAGCAATATATGACACCCAACCCCCCGATTACGGTTGTAATCGCAATCGTTTTGACCCCTGATGTTATATGCTTAATGTGACATGAGTTGCTTTGTTGTTGTTGTTGCTTTTACAGACATAAACCAACTACATATAAAAAAGGATGGATTTGTAGCATTTTGAAACAAAAAATTATAACTTTGAATTTATAATCAACAATATTGTGGTTTCATTTAACAATCATTGTTTAACATGTTCAGACTGAGCCAATAGACCACTTTAACAGGATAAATCGAATATTAACAAAATGTATGGGTGTATGTAAAAAAATAATCTTTTCATAAAAACTATTAAAATGGATTTATAGCGTTTTGGAAAAGAGCTCCTCATTTGATTGCGTTCAGTACTTGCTCAGCACTAAATCGCTGAACCATAAGTTTTGCTGATGATATTTCCTATTCTTTTGTTTTCTGCCTGCGGTAGCTATGAGTGAAATGTCACTTCATCATTGTGTCTCAGACATTGCCATCTTGTGGAATAAAGGTGAATTGCACTTATTTAGTTCATCAAAAATGTTATATTTTTTGTGCAGAGAAAATATATACTTACACCATTACACTGTTACACTGTTGAATGGGGTCGTTAGCGAATTTTTTTTATTTTTATAATGAATTCATTGAGGAATACTAAGAAGGTTAATGTCTAACTTTAAATAGAAAAGAGCTAAATGCTGTTTAATTACGTTGCCGGGTTATTTTGTTTGCATGAAACCAGGGTTTATTCCAAAAAGCTGATTTTTGGGAGTTATCGGTGTATGAGTGTGCATGTAAACGTGCTCGGTGTTGCATACTAAAAATAAAAAAACTGTAAAATAATATAGTAAAAAACAAAAAACTTATTTCAAATCACAATTATGATATAAAATTGCACTGATAAGAAATCAAGTTGCAATTATGATATATAAAGCTAGAGTTGTGAGACGTTTTATAATTTTAAAATTGTATACATACACAGTACATATTTACGGTTGAGAAAATTACAACAATTTTCATTTGAAAAAGCAGCATAACTTTTATATGTAATTGATCGCACAAAGACTGTTGAGGTTCTCTTTTACCTGATAAGTGTCCCACAGGCGAATGGTGCAGCGTAGAGGAAGTTCTCTCATAAGCAAGTTGTTCATCCAGCGGAAGGCAAACTGCAAATACTCCACCTCATACTGCTGCATGTGGCGATGTACCGTCTCTGTTCAGGACAAAAAAAGCACAATAAATCATCACCCTGACGTCAATCACCCTATTCATCTATCACAAACAATTAAAGCATCATTATAATCTCTTCTGTAAAATTGAGACCAAACAATAAATGACAGACGCTTGGTGGACACAACACAACAATAACACTTATTCTCCTCGCCGCTTTCCTGCTCAGACAGTAGACACAGCTCATGGATGACAGCCTGCCGGGCGTAAGACATAACACCCTAATAAAGCCATAAAGAATTTCTCCGTCCATGCCATCATGTGCTCGACACTGTCATGTAAGCATGAGGTAATTACTCAGCTGTCAGCCCACTGTCTGAGTGTGTTATGTTTGAAGAGAAACGGCAGCTTTATTTATGGCTGTCTCTTTAATCAACACGGACGTGCTACTGATGTGTAGAGTGTGTAACATGCATGACTGCAGTCCCTGCAGAACTATAGGCATTTTCATTTGCCTACTGACATTGGCAATCTTTGGCCACCACATGTATGACAGGTTATGGTTGAGTGTTGTGGGTGATATACTGAATATTCACAATATATAATTACATGCTATTTGTTTAGCAACAGTTCTTCTAACCCTAATTGATGGAGTGTGTAGCTTTTCATTCCTTAAACAACCATGTTGGAGGACACATCATGGCCATATTCCAGGAGGACAATGTCAAGATTCATCAGGCTCTGTGGAAGAATGGTTGGGAGGGAGCATGAAGAGTCATTTTTACACATGGATTGGCTCCTCTGAGTGCAGATCTAAATTCATTGAAAGTCTTTGGGATGTGCAGGAGTAGACTTTGGTAAATGGTAAATGGATTGCATTTATATAGCGCTTTTAACAGACCCATGGCCATCCAAAGCGCTTTACATATTGCCTAACATTCACCCATTCACTCTCTCATTCATACACCGACGGTGGTGTCAGCCATGTAAGGCGCCATCCAGCTCGTCGGGAGCAGCCGGGGTTATGTGTCTTGCTCATGGACACCTCGAGACTTGGTCAGGTGGAACCAGGGATCGAACCACCAACCTTCCGATTTGCAGACAATCTACATGAACCACTGAGCCACTGGTTCCTGGTTTGGAGTTACAGATTTCTGGACTCAATACAAGATCTTGATTGGTCACCTCAATGGAAATGATTTTTTCCTATCAAGAGGTACATACAATTTTGGTCAAGACCTTGTATCTTGATCTTTTAAGTAATGGGACTTTTTTAAAGGCTGGGTAGTGTATAATTTTATAACATAGCTGTATAATATTATATTCTTCAGTGTCACACAATCCTTCAGAAATCATTCTAATCCGCTGATTTGCTGCTCAAGAAACATTTCTTATTAATGTTGAAAGCAGTTTTGCTGCTTAATTTTGTTGGTGGAAACTTTATTTCAGGATTCTTTAATGAATAGAATGTTCTTGAATGTCTCCTCCTATAATGCCTGACAAGTTTGGAGAACACCTGGGAAGAGATCACTTAGCATTCATCCTCACAGAATCTCTCCAGATCCTTCAGATACCCAGGTCCATGTTTATGCACTCTCCTCTTCAGTTAACCTAACTAATTCTCTATAGGGTTCAGGTCAGGGGACTGGGATGACCATGGCAGAACCTTAGTTTTGTGCTCAGTGACCCATTTTAATGTTGATTTTGATGTTTGTATTGGATCATTGTCCTGATGGAAGCTCCAACCAGGGCCCATAATATGTTTTCTGGCAGAGGCAGTCAGGTTTTGATTTTTTTATCTGTTGGCATTTGATAGAATCCATGATGTCATGTGTCTGAACAAGATCCAGCAAATAAAGGCCCACAACATTAAAGACACAGCAATATATTTAACTGTAGGCATCGGGTACTTTTTTATCCCTGTGTGAAACAAACCTAGCTTGTGGGTTTGCTGCCAACATGTTATTTTTTTAGTTTCATCTGACCATAAAACACGGCTCCATTGAAGTTACAGTAGAGTCTGGCAATTGAATATGCTGGAGTGAAAGCAGAGCATTTTTTTTTTTTTTTTTGAATCCTTCCCACACAACTTGTAGGTTGATTTTTTTTTTTTTTTGAGTCTTTTAGACCCTCTGATTTCTGCAATTTTCCAGTGGTGATCCTTAAAGAGTCTTTGGCCACTCAAACTTTCCTCCTCGCTGTGCATTACGATAATAGACACTCGTCCTCTTCTGGGCAGATTTGTAACATCTTCAGTTGATTGGAACTTCTTAATTACTGCCCTGATGGTGGAACATTTTTCAATATTATAACAGCCACTTTCGATCTTTTGCTGCACATTAAAACTATATGCGTTAGGTTTTACCCATTGTGATGGTTCTCCTTTTTATGATGGGCCATACATTTTCAATAACAGACAGATCTTGACTGCAGGCAGGCCAGTCAAGTACATCCCTTCTATGGTGTAGAGTGTCTATGAAACCACTCTAATGTAGAACATGAAAAAAGACACCTGCTTCCCAGAAAAGATGTCATCTTGATGGCCATATATGTCTCTGTACAATTCCAAAACATGCCTCCACGTCAATGGTACCTTCACACATATGCAAGTCACCCATGCCATTTGCACTGATGCACCCACACCATGACGTGTTTGCTTTTACACCTGCCATTGATGGAAGTCGGGATCCCTTTCATCTTTCATCTGAAACGTGGACTCATCTGATCGCAGCACACATTTCCACTGTCTTTTGGACCATCTGAGATGAGCTCGTGCCCAGAGTACTCAGCGCCATCTCTGAACTGATCAGTATCAATTTCTGCTTACGTAACAGAGATTCAAGTTGCATTTCTTGATACAGCGGCAAACTGTGTTAGGTGACAATGGTTTTCCAAAGTGCTCCCGAGCCCATGTGGCTATTTTTAACACAGTGGCATTTTGATTCCTCATGCAATGCCATCTGAAGGCTTGAAGTTCACACACATTCAACAAAGGGCTCCTGCCTTGCCCTACAAAGACTGAGTTTTCTCTAAATTCCCTGAATCTTTTTACAACATTATGTGTGGTACATGATGAGAGACCTAAGTACGTTCACATCTTGCATTGAGAAATGATTTTGTCCATTTTTTGACAATTCTCTCTTGATATTTGGCACAACATGATGAGCCATGACCCTGAGATGCTCCTCAGTAACGCTACCCTCACCTATTACTAATTCACCTGTTTATTGTGAACGGTTTTAAAAGAGTTTAACTTGGATATTCTACTTTTTTTGGAGTGTGTAGCAGCCATCACAACCAAAATGTGTTTATATTTACAAAATACAATTAATTTGCCTAGAGAAAACATCGGAAATTAGTTAGCAAAATAAAGGTTCAAGAGAATTAACATCAGATTCTTGATTTTATTGCATTTTACAAAATAACCCAACTTTACTGGAATTGTGGTTGCATATACAGTATATATCAAGCCCTAGCTGCAAGCTCGCACACACACACCCATGTCGAAGATCAGCTTCTGTCAAACCTCACACTTGCCTTGACAGTGTCATTCTCACATCCAACTCTCCTGAATAAACAACTTATACTCATTAACGCTGAATACATCTCACTGTCAAGAAACGGAAGCGATAGACTGACGAAACAAACACATCAATTTAGCTTATTAGCATTGCAAATCAAAATCATATTTTTAACCTAATTAAATGGTCAGTGACAGATAAAGTTCTCCAAGATAAAGAACACAAAAAAGAAAAGAAAACTCATATTCTAACTACTTATTTTCCAAGTTCTACGTTTATTTTGAGAGTCTACAAATTCATGGTGTTAATAATGCATTTCAAAACTTTTAAGCGCTTTGACGGTGAATCTAAAATGTAATGATCAGTAAAAGGGTTGTCAAATGATTAAAAATTATTAATGATTAATCACACAGACTTCTACGATTAATCACACAACATTGAAATTTGTGCTTATACAATATTGTGTAAAAGTCTTAGGCTTGCTAGTATTTTTACACACAAAAAGTGGGTTTAAGCCAGTTATTTATATATTTTGCTGTAGTGTGTCAGTAGGAAATATCAGTTTACATTTATAAATGAATTGCCATTAATTTTAATAATCCAGTGAGATTTTTTTATGCATAAAGAGTCTGAGAATAGTCTCTATGCTCCACATGGAGATCTGATCTCATCTTCATTGAGTCTGTCTGTGATTACATGAAGAAACATAATTTAAAAAAAAAACACTGAGACAGACTAAAGCCACTTTAAACGCAAAGGGTGATCACCCCAAATATCGATTTGATTTAGTTATAGAAGTTGATTCATAAATAAAAGCTACTATGTAATTGTTTTTGACAGCATTCTCACTTTAAAGCCTCCTGACAAGTGCCTAAACTTTTCACAGTACTGTAGTTTTGCAGGAAGGTTTCCTCAAGTGTCTGGGAGACGTTTTTCTGGATTTCCTCATGAAATCACAGACAGACTCGATGATGGTGAGATCAGATCATACCGGCTGCTATCAGACTTCTTGTGCATAAAATATTAATTGCAATATGAATGTTTGGAAATTTTAACTAATATTTCCTACTGACACACTATAGTAAAATATAAATAACTGGCTTAAAAAAATGTTTTTGTGTGAAAATATAAACTTGCCTAAGACTTTTGCACAGTACTGTATATGTATAAAGAGGTGCATCAGGTTTTGGTCAAGATCTTGTATTGACAGTGCAAGAGTCAAGCACTCTGTAAAGTCTACTCTAGCACATCCCAAATACTTTCAATGAATTAAGCTCTGAATTTAAGCTAAGGACTGATAAATCTTGACATTGCCATCCTGGAATATGGCCATGATCCTACATGGTTGTTTCAGAAATGAAAAGCTACACACTCCATCAATTAGGGTTAGTTGCCAAACATATAACTAGAAACATAATAATTACTGCAATAATGATCCAATCATTGACTCTTAAGCATCTGACTATTCAAAACATTTTTTTTTGGATGGGTAGCGTATGTATAATGTATATGTTCTTTATATAGAGAAGGAACACTGTCAATACAGCTATAAAGAAAAATATTTATAAATTTATTTGGGCGCGCACACACACACACACACACACACACACACACACACACAGACGCTTTCATGTTATTGGGGACATCCACACACAATGATTTTTATTCTGTACAAACCATATATTCTATCCCCGAACACAAACCCTACCCATTAAAGAAAACTTTCTTCATTTTTATAAAAAAAAAAAATCACTTAGTATGGTTTATAAGCTGTTTTCATCTCTCACACACACACACGCACGCACGCACGAACACTAATGATAATAAAAATAACTCTATGACATTAACCAAAAATTTAAATAATCACATCCCAACCCTAATTAAAACTTGCAGGTATAACTTTGGCGAAAAAATAAATACCTTTCAGGTAGTCTAAATCCTACAACCAACATGTAAAATATGTTGGAATAAGCCTTGCAGCTTTATTATCAGAATAAGGATTTTCAGCATTTTCTTGCATGCTCGTTCCACCTTCAATGCAGCAAAACGCATGCAGGTTCTGAGGAGGATGGGGAACAGGCAGAGGTCAGAGTTCACAGAAAGACAAGTGAGCTGTTTGCCACGATTCTGCTGAGCAATGGACTTCTGCTCGACTTCTGCCCCCGCCCATCTATCCCATAATTACATCTGCACTGACCCTCTATCTCGCCCTCGCTGCATTTCCAGCCAAAACCTGCTCAAACACTAAGAGGGGGTCTACAGCGCCCACCTTCAGGGGCGAGCAGCTGTTTCTGTACATGAACCATACAGACGGAACAGGGATCTTATCATTAACTAAAACTAAAATTAAAACTAAAACCATGATGTTAAAATCTTGTCCATTACTTGAAATAAATGTTAACTGATATATATTAGGGATGTCAAGCGATTCAAATTTTGAATCTACTTAATTTCATGATCACAAATTAATTGCACATCAAATTTGCCTGATAAATTACCCCCAAAAGATAATGTAACATTTATTACACAAACTTTTAGGCTACAACGGCCATGCATTTTTTTCTTCTTTTTCTAAAGTTACATTTGAATTTGTATTTAGATATATTTACAGACCATTTATTGCAGCTAAGATATGGCATGTATGCATTTAAGTTTTAAATGGAAATTAAAGGGATAGTTCACCCAAAGATGGAACATTTTACTCTCCCAAAACATAAACATATCTTCTTTTATGTTCCAAAAGAAAGAAAGTTATACAATTTTAAAATGACATAAAGGGTGAGTTAATGATGACAGAACTGTATTTTTCTTCCCCGGTGAACTATCCCTTTAATAGGTTTTTATTATTGTAGAAACATTTATAAACCTACGCCAACGCAGCAGAATACATCAATATGTTATTAATATGCGAAACTATTCATCAGAATTTCTAAATAAAAGTTGAATTTGCAGTGTTTAAGAAATCACAGTGGCTGTAGCATTTCTATCATAAAGAAGTGGTCAAATATTAAAGATTATTTGGACATTTTAATAACATTTTAAGATTTTGAGATGTAAAATGTAACAAAAGCAATCACCAGGCAAATGGTACCCTCTGCAGGCATTTGTTATAATACATCATGCACATAAGTTGATTATTGTTTTACATAAAGTGTTGGTCAAAAAAAACCATGATTACTTGCTTACTTTATTTGAACCAATTATTATTGCCTCATTGTTATTATATGTGTATTTGAATGTTCATTCACTTAGGTCTATTTTTATTACCACCACACAAAAAGATTACCCGATTAATCGTCAAAATAATCGACATATTACTTGATTACCAAAATAATCGTCACTGACAGGCCTATTTTTTATGCCAAATAGCCAAATAATTTCGGACCATGACACTTTTTCACGCATTAATGGTTTAAATCTCTGAATATGTATTCATGTATAGATTATTTATTCACTGTTTAACTTTGAATGCACAATGAATTTGAACACCGATCTGGAGACAGTTGACCGTAGCCACTGTCATTGCACTGTCAAGATTGTACAGATAACATTTATCATCATGGCAGAAAACTACTTCTTGTGCTTGTTCATAAGCTATAAGTCAAGTGCCTCGAGTCTAATAAGACCAGTGTTAGGAGTTTCATGTGGACTGCTTTTAATCTGACATTATTTCACATCCAAAACCTCGGTCAAAGGGTTGATTCATGCAAAGTAAATGGAAAACAGGCACGTATAATGCACACATTTATCAGGGACCAAGGCAGCACAACGTCTTTCTTTCTTTCTTTCTTTTTCTCTTTTTCTCTCTCTCTCTCTCAATCTCTCTCTCTCTCTCTCTCTCTCTCTCAAATAGTTAACGGTGATCCAACGTGATGCGACGTAATATAAAAGTTAAGAGTGGTACTGGAACTCAGGCAACTGTTGTGTCAATATTTGCGTCAATCTAACTCAATATTTGCCTTAACCGCAATGCAATTTCCCACAAAGAGTATGACGACGATATAAAAATGGGGATATTTACATTTAATATTAATATGATTCATAAAATGAATGAATTAAAATAACACATTAAATGATTTTCACTTTAATTATAAAAAGTTAAATAGATTTTCACCTCTATTTCGACCTCTTGCCTTCATAATGAATCGAAATGCAATTAGATGCTGAAGTTGACAGGAGTTTTATTAGCATAGCATCGATTTCTTTGCTTATTTAAAATGGGTATGTCAGGGTAGGTCCGCTGGACCATATTTGAAAGCTGAGAGAGCAAGGGAAAAAAGATTTCAGCAACAAATCTGAATTGGACAATTTTATTTACAGTTCAGTGCAAGATACTTTCATGTTCAGCAGTGGAAGACTGCCAAGAGAAATCAAAGGAATTAAAGTGATAGTTCAACCAAAAATGTAAACTCTGTTATTATTTCTCACCTTCTCATGCTTCAAAACCTGTAGGACTTGCTTTCTTCTGCGGAACATAAAAGCAGATATTTTGAGAAACATGTCAGTGTTGCTTCATCCATATAATGGAAGTCAATGGTCACCAAAATGGTTTTATTCTTCAAAATATTTTCTTTTATGTTCCACAGAAAAAGTCTTACACACTTGGAACGATTACAGAATTTTAATTTTTTGGGGGGGTGAACTATCCATTTAAGATGTCCAAACGGAGAAATGACAACAAAAACAAATCAAAGCTTTGTTTCATACCTGTTTGTCTGGTTGGGGTCAGAAGAGGAAATTTGATGTTCAAAGCCACGTTTGTAAAAAAAAAAAAAAAGAAAACGCGCTGCTCAGGTTATCAGCATTTTTTCCCCCTCATCATTTTCTAAGGAGTCTCTGTACTGCTTCACCTGAAATGTTAATGTGAGCTTTATAACCTTATATGATTTGTGTGGAAAAAGCCCACATTGTGTCCTCATTTACATAAATAAATTCACCTTGAGCAATTTGCATGCTGATGAACCTCAATGTATTCATACAAAACAGACGAGATAAGAGGAAACAGTGTTCACGTTCTGGGGCGCTTCTGACGAACAGAATTGTTTTAGCGTTAAACAACTCTTATGGGCTATCGTCTAATATGACTGCTAATTACTACAAGCCCTCGAACGAAGTGAAAGCGTACGGTGACAATAGTGTGTTTGGTTTCCTAATGAGAGTGGAGTGTGAGGGTGAACGAGACATGAGGCAAGAGAGAGAAAGGAAGTTCAACAGTTTTATATATAAAAGAATAATAATAATAATAAAAGCATATTTGTCACTAAAAATGACAAATCTAATTTACATATATAAATGATGCACCATTTTAACCTGCCAAACATGATGCGATTCATACTCACACTGGGTCTCTTCTGTCCATCAAGGCTACACATATTTGATTAAAAATACAGTAAAAACAGTAACATTGTGAAATATTAGTGTAATTTAAAATAACTGTTTTCCATTGTAATATAATTTTTTTTTCCTGTGATGCAATAATAACTCCAGTCTTTAGTGTCGCATAATACTTCTGAAATCATTATAATGTGATTTGGGTCTCAAGAAACATTTATTACTGAACAGAAATATTGTATAACATTATACCTGTATTTACTGTTGATCAATTTAATGCATCCATGCTGTATAAACGTATTAATTTCTTTCTTTCTTTCTATTATTTTTTTTCTTACCTAAACTTTTGAACAGTAATGTATCATGGTTTCCACAAAAATATTAAGGAGCAAAACGGTCTTTTAACATTGATAATAATAAGAAATACTTGAGCACCACATCTGCATATTAGATTGAAAGAGTTATTTTATATTGTATTCTTTTTCAAAACATTATAGTTTTACTGTATTTGTGATCAAATAAATGCAGCCTTGGTGAGCATTAGAGACTTCTTTCAAAAACATAAAAAACTAACTTATTCCAGACTTTTGCAGTATAAATATTCTGTGTGGTTTGGTAGGGTGTTGCTAGGTGGTTGCTAGGGTGTTGTGTATGGTTGTTAGGTGGTTGCATAATGACAAAAGAGGCCACCAACAAATCAAGATTTCACACTTTTCTTTCATACTTGTCTTGGGGACGTGACTTACTCCTCAAATTGTGTGCCTGTGCTATTAATTTTGTTAGACTTGCAATTTTTTGGTGGTCGAAAAAACCGACATGGGAGATCAAACAACATATGGTTAGGCTAGCTCCAGCATCATGGCCATCTAGTTTATCTAGATCAAGATGGTCTTTGACCACAGTGATCAGACTCAATCAAACCTATCATAATATATAAGAAAGACATGCAAGTGAAGTCACTCTCAAAGAGTAATGGAGATATACATCTTTGGTCTTCTCTTTCCATGTGCACTCTTTGTCTTCTCCATATAAGACAACTTCCTACCTATTCTCGGTCCTCATTTATCTAGCAGTCGGATCTGTGTATTAAATTCAATTGTGAGCATATTCTTATTTCCAAGCCAATTTAAAGACATTGAAAAATGAAAGTGCAGCTACAGAACAATGAAACTTCAGCTGAGCAGGATTTTGGGCATGGAAATTGATCACAAAACTGATGCTTGATGCATCAATAACACATTGGAATAAAGCTCACAATGAAACTTATTCTGCCAAGATACCATCCGACTGTCAAGTCAAGTCATCTTTATTTATATAGTATTTATATAGCATTTCAAAGCAGTTTCACAGCAAAAAACAACAAAACCATGATCAATGATGCAATGTTTTTGCTTTAAACCAGCACTAAAAATAAAATAGTGTGATTGTTCAGCTGAGGTCAGTTCAATGTTGATTCATTGTAAAGTTCATCAATTATGAAATGAGTTTAATTCAACCATACGCTGCTCTACGGAAAACAATCATTATTCACTTTGAGTAAGTTCAATGCTGATTCACTTCAGATCAATAACAGTGTCGATGTTGCAAAATCTATAAATTATGAAACAGTTGGTCGCCAGTAGCAAGCAATCTGTCCTAAAGTACTGACTGCATCATGGATTAACCTTTAAAGGCCCGTTCACACCAAGAACGATAACTTTAAAGATAAGAGCGTGATTGTTTGTCACTTTAACTGCTCGAGCTTGTTACAGCAGGATGGATTCTGATTGGCTGTCAATGTTTTTATCGTTCATCAGCTGGATAAAATTGTTCTGAAAGTGATTCCAATGAAATCGTTTCTCTGTGCCGTTATCTTTAAAGCTGTGTTGTGAACTCTGCTATTCTTAAATACTGTTTTCTTTTTGTTATCTTTGTAGACATTGTTCTTATTATGAACAGGCCTCTACTGTGCACTCAGATTTTTTGTTTACTTTTTTAGTATGGGCCATAAAAATATTAGATATTTAATTAAACAATAAATATACACAATATTGCACCTAGGCATACAGACTGCTTCTACAAACATTTGTGAAAGAATGGGTCGCTCTCAGGAGCTCAGTGAGTTCAAGCACCGTGATAGGTTTCCAGCTGTGCAATAAGTCAATTCGTGAAATTTCCTCACTACTAAATATTCCACGGTCAACTGTTAGTGGTATTGTAAAAAAGTGAAAGCTATTGGAAACAGCAACTCAGCCAAAAATTGGTAGGCCATGTAAAATCACAGAGTCAGTAGCTAACCCTCCAAACTTTGTGTGGCCTTCAGATTAGCTCAAGAACAGAGCATAGAGAGCTTCATGGAATGGGTTTCCATGGCCGAGCGGCTGCATCCAAGCCTTACATCATAAAGTGCAATGCAAAGCGTCAGATGCATTGGTGTAAAGCACACCGCCACTGGACTCTAGATAAGTGGAGGTGTGTTCACTTGTAAAGTTTGGTCGAGGGGGGATTATGGTGTGGGGTTGTTTTTCAGGGATTGGTATTGGCCCCTAAGTTCCAGTGAAAGAAACTCTTAAAGGATTAGTTCACTTCAAAATAAAAATGTCCTGATAATTTACTCACCCCCATCTCATCCAAGATATTTATGTCTTTATATCTTAAGTCAAAAATAAATTATTCCAGGATTTTTCTCCATCCTTCAATGGCAACCAACGGGCTGAAGGTCCAAATCAATGCAGTTTCATTCAGCTTCAGACGGCTCTGCACGATCTCAGACGTAGCGTGCTGCAGAGCAGAGCAAGACAAGCAATCTAGGTTTAAAAGTGTATACTTTTTTTTTTAAGGCCGATGGTTTCGCTAGATAAGACCCTATTCCTCGGCTGGGATTGTGCAGAGCCCTCTGAAGCCCTTTGAAACTGCGCTGATTTGGACCTTTAACCTGTTGGTTGCCATCAAAAGTCCATGGCAAGGGTGGGCCAACTCCATATTAAACCCTACGGATTAAGAATGGCATGTCATTAAAGTTCATGTGCATGCAAAGGCAGGCGTCCCAAAACTTTTGGCAATATGGTATACAGCTCTGGAAAAAAACATAAGAAACCACTTAACATTGATAAATCAATGTTAAGTCGCCTCTTTATTTTTTTTCCAGACCTGTATATACATGCATAATTCATGAATTAAAAGGTGTAAATATAATGTACTACTAATAATTATAATATTTAATAATACTGTATTAATCCAAACCTGCAGGCATTTCTTGGTAATCATTATGATGGTTAAAGCTGTGGGTGAAAGTTTAAAAAGGTGTTTCACCACAGCATGTAATTATGAGAACAGGAAGTGGAAATGGCCATATCTTGAAGGTGGTTATGGTGTTAAAAAAATCCCATAAAAAGAGCTTGCGGCTCTTTTGAAAAGCAGGCAGATAATTAAAGCCTAGGATCGCTCTACGGTGAGGAAATTGGCAGGCCGCTTAGGCCCTGGTGGAGACGGAAATGTAAAAGAAATCAATGTAGCTCTTTGAAAGCTTGATCTTTCACAATGACTTGAGAGAACCAGATATTTTATTTTCTAACTTACAGCAAGAGACAGTGAACCAAGTTCGAAATGCAGCGAGAAATAAAGAGGTCTTCATTGTAAAAATTCAACATTGCACTACTGGCGAAGGCTTGACAAAAATGAACCATGACAAAATGCATGGGGTTACGCACGAAAGTACATCTGCATGCACGTCATACAGCCAAAGGACACAGAAAGACCTCACACACATCAGACAAACTGGTGTTATAATGTCTGGTTTTCAATCCGCAGTGTTGTTCTCAGTGGAAAAGAGCGACGTCCTTGCTCTTTAGCTCACCTGACAGCAAGGCACAGTGCAAAGTCCACAAGTGAAGTTTCCATGACGATAAAACGAAGGTCTTTCTATAGAGCTGACATTTAAAATTATATATGTGCACATACCAGTATCATTAGCTATTATGTGTTATTTCAGTCAAACTCTACAGCCTTTTCACAGAAATCAGAGCCAAGTAACTACACTGTCTCAAGCCTTACTCCATATATAATGTCAGTTCATGAAATGTTAGAATTACATAATCAATGATGCTGGAAAGTAATCTAGTTGTGATTTAGAAGTCGAGCAACAATATATGTATTGCATACGTGTAAAAAACACCATGTATCTTGTTTGTTTGTCTGTACCTCAACATTACCTCAAATTAGGCAGTATGTTGAAGGGAGGACTAGAAGGGATGGACCAGGTCCATATTTAGTGGTCAGAATTTCATAAATATATTTATATTTACAGAATATAGTAAGTAACAACCAATCAATGCCCTGGCAACCATTCACAACAAGCTGGCACTGTGGAATTTGTACGAACAAACACTGTTGCCCTAACTTTATTCGTATATACAAAAAGCATAGTGCTCATATTAGCTAAAACAGCACAGTACGCTTTTATTTCACAGTCCAGTTTTGTAGTTTATTTGCACTCCCCGCCACTTCAAATATAGAAAAACTTATTTACTTTTTTAAAGAGACTATAACAAAGCCTTTTCATGAGCTAATTTGTTTTTAAAGCTTTTGCTCTTCTAATTTGATTACAGAGTTAGAATAAGCAAGTGATCAATTACCAAAAATAATTACTGCAGTCCTAATTAACAGAGCACATATCACCAAACTGAGTGTACAAACAAGTGGAACAGATTTAAAGCGAGCTCACACTACAGATACCACATCAAACTTTCTTCATGCCATCTGGCTGCCCTCTCTATTCAGCTTTACTGGCAAAATGTCACAGGTACAATCTCTAATAATCTCTATGCAACAATCATCAATAATAATTAGTACACATACACACACACACACACACACACACACACACACACACACACACACACACACAGAGTTTGGTTCACTATCTCTGTGGGGACTCTCCATAGACGTAATGGTTTTAATACCGTACAAACTGTACATTCTATCCCCCTACACTGCCCCTGCCCCTAAACCTACCCATCACAGGAAACATTCTGCATTTCTCATTCCTTTCTCAAAAAAACTCATCCTGTGATTTATAAGCCTTTTCACAATGTAGGTGATCTCAGGTTTTACTATCCTAATAAGGACACACGCGACGCGACGACGCGACGCACGCGACGCACGCACGCACGCACGCGACGCGACGCGACGCACGCGACGCACGCACGCACGCACGCACGCACGCACACACGCACACACACACAATAAAATATACCACATTCCATCACCTTTTCACATTTCACTAAGCTGTTTTTATCCAGGATGCAAATTTACTTAATGCAGAAAATACATTAAATCCTAAACACAATTGGAATATTGTATATTTTCCTGGAAAACACAACATAGACAACATAACATTTTGGCAAAGCTCACAAAGTTGTGCCATAAACTGCTCATATGGGGGCGCTACACCTGAAAAACCCTCATTACTTCATTATACAACAGCTTGATCAACTAAATATGGGGCAAATAAGGGGCAAGAAACTCTTTCAATAGAAACAAATAGTCACTTCTATAGTTCTAGTCACTTTGGCTCTGGAATAAGACTAGTGTTTCCCAACCATGTTCCTGAAGGCCCCCCAACACTGAACATTTTGAATGTCTCCTTTATCTGACATGCCCATTCCAGGTCTTGGAGTATCCACTAATAATATAATCATTTGAATCAGGTGTGTTTGATTAGGGAGACATGCAAAATGTGCAGTGTTGGGGGGCCTCCAGGATCGTGGTTGAGGAACACTAAATTAGAGGAGTCTGATGAATTTCTAATGTTTTTCTAAACTCTAAACAGGTACATGATGCAATTCTTTCCCTTTTCCTCTGCACATTCATTACTGCCGTTATCCCCGCCAGTGGCTCTCAAAGGCGCTGCTTCCATAACAAAAAAAAAGCAGGTGCTTTGTAGGCGTGACCTTAGCACCTGAGCGGTGCATCTGTATCCGAACATCTGGGTGTGCGCGAACACTGCGCCGATGTAAGCGAGAAGGGACGGACAACTCACAGCTGCGAGGTCAGACGACCTTCGGCCTCTCTCTCTTGATGTTACGGGGCAGCTTTCTGCAGGGAATGCCTGTCATGTCGGTGGGCCGCTGTGGGCCCTGACAAACATGCCCTAGCTCTACCCTGACTGAGTGGAGCCATATGGCGACGGAGGCAGAACGAACATGTCCCGTGTACAAAGGTGTCGGAGCATCAAGCGTCTGTAGTGCCACGTACCCTGATCACTACACCGCAGGTCTGGGCTCAGACCTTCCCAGCAGCCGCGTGTTCTAAACCCCCAGCCTCATTAGTGCTGGAAGAGGTCCTCTGTTCGGGACAGGAGGGTGACCAAGCATGCTACGTGCCTCAGCGTAGTGGCGAAGAAAAGAGTGCAAAAAGGGTTCGCCTGATTGATTTACATCCCCAACTTTATTACAGGGGAGAATATAATGTAAAACACCACGACAGTGCCAGATCTAAGAGCAGCCTGATTAAGGTCGACATGTGCCGTCCTTACAAGGGGGAAATTTGGAAATAATGCGACAGTAATCCAGGCAGCCTGATGAAGATGAGCATGGCAGAAACCCAACTCTCTGGCGACCAGCAATTACACCCTCCCTCTCTGGCATGTCTTTTATATATGGAAACTGCAACCCAAACTGAGTGAGGGATGTTCAGAGGACAAGATGAAGGGATGCTGGCAAGAGAGAGCCGTCATACATTAAAAGACGCAAGGGGTATGTGCACTTTGACCTTGATGCATAAACTTCCAAATGAAATTCGAAGGACTTGTTGTTTCTCATAAGGAAAACGCCACAACAAAACTTTCCCTCAGATGACCGCAGAGTATCCCCCTTTGGAAAGCAGTGAGAAACCGATAGCTTTTCTGTCGTGACCCTATTTTCTTGGCATGTTGTCCCTGTTGGCCCAGGTGGCAAGAATTAAAACATACTATTGCTATTTGCGTCTTGTCCTGCCGAGTCGAACCGAATGATTTATGCTGTGAACACAGCACACTGACCCATAGGACTAAATCAAGAGAAGTGATTATCTGATGTGGACAAGAAATCCCCACCCAATTGACTCGATCAAATTAGGTTTGATCAGAGTAGATTAACTAAAATGAAGGAGTAATGGGAAATGTGAAAGAGGTGTTTGGCATCTAAACTTCACACGCAAAAAGCTCATTTCTGTTTGAGCAGCTGTTTGGGCAAGAAACAAAAAGTGGCAATTATTTAAGCAAGAGTGCTGATATTTAGACCAACAGCATGATTGGGAGTGTGATATTGTTTTTATCCAACATCTCAATAAACCAGAAGTCAATATTCTGTTATTTACATGTTAGAAAATACTGCCAGTTATGTTACCTATTTTTGCTCCACAATTGAAAATACATTTCAAACGAAGCCAAAGCATCAACCATTGCGCATCTCGCACTGCTTCCGAACCAGACGTGACACCATGACACTCAATAAAAGGCATCTTTTCAATGTTAATCAACGTTTCTGTCCAAACCATCTGCGACAGTGATATGACAAGTGATGGCTGGGGGTCTATTTGTCATTACAAGTGATGATATGACAAGTCTATTTGGAATGGTTTCTATTTCTATGTCACTATGGCTGACAGATCAGGTGCAGACTGTGTTTTGTATAATATTAAAATGGTTTAATTTGACTGTGTATAACTTTAACAGCCATTATAAAAGCGGCAATTGATTTAACAAAAGAAACAAGAAGGTTAAGAATGCGAAACAACTTATGTAGACAAACAAGGGTATTCCACAACACAGATTGTGAGGGATGGATTGTGATCAATTGTGTCGCGGCTTATAGCCATGTCGTGTCTAGTGCGGACAGATAAATTGCTTGTTGCTGAAATATTTTCACATCATTAGGACACAGTGTGACGGTCCTTTTCTAAATCAATACTCAAATAACCAACACAATCTCATAGAAATGTGTAAGCATTTTACGTTTTGGCAAATTAGTCGGATCCGTACAGTCTGTACATTTCAGTACGATCTGTTTCATATGATTCACATCAAACAAATACATATGAAATCACATTTTCTCATGAGATTGGAGATTTGTTGGAATTTTGTGGAGTTTATACTTTTGAGAACATTTAATTTGTTTTCATTTAATTTGATTTATACAATTTTCAAAACATATTATAAATTGTATTATATTACAGGCACTCATTTTTGTTTTGTTTTTGATGCCGTTCAATTTATTAAACGATCATTTTGATTTAACGCCATTGTATCAGATTTCTGTGTCAAATGTGATTGCTTCATGTTAAATTGACTTAGACTTCACTTGATGTTGTCATTTTGAAACAACATTTCAATCAAGTAACCCAATCAAACAGGACTTGCACTTGCCATCATGCTTTGCACTGGGCGGAATTGGGAGAGTAAATGTTAAATCATTTTTTAGCAAGATGAGAAAAAATAGAGAGACTTGTTAATATTTAATGTTCTATTATGTTGGTATTTAAAGGTTTCTGTTATGTTAGTGGTTTTGGGGGTTGCCATATAGTGGTGAAGTGTTAAAATTGAGCTCGGCTTGAGAACCTGCTAACAAGAATTCAAATTGCTTTAATAATAAAGCAACCACTATGGTAGTGCTGTGGATGAAACCAGAATCACCTCTGGACTGCTAACACCGGACATCACATGTGCACACATCTCCTCCTGTCTATTTGTCCACACAAAAGTTACATTTCGTTTTTTTGTTATGTAAATCACATTAATTGTAGGATTATTTGAATAATTCAATTTAAATGAAAACCATGTACAGTCAAACCCATTTTTTTTCAGACACCTTCAACATGTTTCACAATATCAGATTTTTGCTATAGTTTAGAATATGGTAATACAATATGAAAAGAGTTAAACTGCGTCAGAACAAATTACTCTTGATTATGTCAAATAACTTTGATAGACAGATTGCAATCAACCAATCAGCTGTCAGCTTTTAAATGTATGTACACAATTAGATAATACCAATTAAGGTTACCAAGCAATGCTTCATTTTGTTCAGTCTGTGGTGTAAAAGGTTGCATTAGCAATTAAAGAAATGGTGTGTAGGACAAAACATGGCCAGGTCAAAGTGTCTGAATAATTTTGGTCCCAAAGTTATCAATTTTACTGGTAGTCCCCTGTATGAAGAATTTTTGGGTATAATTCTGTTTGTCACAGTTTACTTTATTTTGCTATCTCCACTTAAATAACCAAAGTGTCCTGCTCCCACCAGTGAAACAAATATATATCTGGTGTATATAATTTTTGGTTTGACTGTAAGTTGAACTAAAACCATTAAATCAAGTTAAATGAACACCATATTTAGTTGTACATGGTTGATTCTATTAGGTTTTACTTGTTTAAATCAGGTGGAATCACTGTCCATGATTAAACATCTTGGGCCCTATTTTAACGATTTAAGTGTCAAAGCGCGAAGCGCAAGTAACTTTGTGGGCGGGTCTCGGCGCTGTTGCTATTTTCCCGGGGGGATAAATGGCTCTTGCGCCCGGCGCAAATCTAAAATGGGTTGGTCTGAAGTAGCTTCATTATTCATAGGTGTGGTTTGGGCGTAACGTGAATAAACCAATCAGAGCGTCATCCAACATTCCCTTTAAAAGCAGGTGCGCAAGTTCCATTATGGATTGCTATTATTATGGCGTATTTACCAGGCGCACACCAGGAGCGGTTCACAGCCGAGGAGACTGATGTTCTTGTAAGCCTGAATAATTTGTAAGCTAGATTTATGCCTATTTTTTCACATCTTCGTGGCACACCACAATGATTTCCGTCATCTCATGTGTTAATATTTTTTTAGTGTAACAATTTATGATTTGCAAAAATAACTGTTGCATCTGTGTAGATTACATGAGCAAAGTGTATGCGCGTTGTGCACGCTATAAAGTATGGTCAAGCATGCGCCCTTAAAACAGCATACTGACTTTAGACTGGGTTTTTTCTGGTCAGTGGCGCAATTGTTTAATGGAACAGCAAAATAGCACCAGGGATTGTTTGCGCCTGAACACGCCTCCTTTTTTGCGCTGAACCGCCCAGGAGCGCAAGTTCATTCACTAGTTTAGAGACGTGTTTCTGTGGAGAAATAGGAGTGCAAAATAGGAATGACACATGCGTCGGTGTACAAAGTCAATTGCGCTGGGTGCAAGATAGGGCCCCTTGTGTAAATGCACTAAATGGTAGGCCATGACTCAAAACAACAACAGCAAAAAAAACATTAACATCACTAACGCAAAATAGTCACAGAGCACACAGCTCCATCAGGATCATTAACTGCAACCTACATAATTAGTCAAAAAGCAGAACTTATTGTTTAGCTAAAAACCGTGAAAAAAAAAAAAAGGCATCATATGCATGAATCTCAAATATCAATTGTTCCCTTTCATTGGTTTCTTTGCAAGGCACTTCCAAACCCCATTTGAATGTCTAATAGAAGACATTATCTGTAATCAAGAGTGGCTAAACACAATAAATGTGACAGGCGAAAAGCTCTGGAGCCTGACAATGTGAAGGTTACTCAAGAACAAGCCCGAGTACAAAGACTTCAACTGATAATGCTCAATCACCAGGCTCATTAGACCATGTTAATGTGCTTGTCTCGATGAAATACATCACATTTTCTGATTCAAACCTACAAGACTGATGAAAGCTAGAGGCACATCAAGTTTTAGCAGGTTTCAGGGTGGTATACTTTGTTTTTCAGTAGACAGATGTAGTTACAGTATATCTGCCTAAAGGTAGTCGTCCACGTGTTTGGAAAAAGGAGGCATTTCTTTAGTAGAAAAGCAAAAACTATGTTGTAATCAGCTACTTTTCAACCTTATTTCACTCTGATGGGTTCCGTAAATAACTGAATAATCAAACTGGAAGAGACAAGAATGCTTCTGTTAGAGCAAAAGTATAGAATTGAGCAGGCAATCAAAACGAAAGTGGTAGAAAGAACAAGCAGCTCTATATATAGCATAAACACTGATGAGAGTGAAACGCACAACGTCTCTCTCTCTATTTCCCACATAGACAAAAATCCAGTGTGGTAAATACATCAACAATATGCTCTGACTGCAGTCTTTCTCTCAGAAATTAAAGCAATCATTGGGTCTAATGCAGGCTGAGGAGATAGAGGCCTTGTGCGGGAGGAGAGGAGAGGGCTTCCTGTCTCCGAGAAATGGGCATTGAATTCTGATTACGGCCACCTAATAGAAAGTAATGAGAAAGGCTTATGCTCCAGTGCCTTTTGCTTTCCTGGCCAGAGCAGCGAGCGCTCTCCACTAAAGGCCAAAGCACTGGTGCACTGATTGGGGCTGACACTGCAGCTGGGGTGGGGGGTGGGGGAGTAAGGGTTTAGTCAGAGACAGAGAGAGATAAAGAGAGAGAGAAAAGGACACAGGCAGAAAAAAGGAGAATATGGAGGCAACTAGACTATGCTTCACTGAGGCTACGCACCATCAATCCGGCTGACCAGCTCCTCCAGCGCCTTTACTTTCCTCTGAATACCAGGCTGGGCAAAGGTGTAGTTGTCCTTGAGAGAAAATAGAGAACGATGAGCAAATTAAAACTGTAGACATTTTTGCTCACTTAAATAAATTATGTTAAAACTGAGGATTTTTGGGTAGGGCAAATGGTGTACAGGAAAATCTATAATTTCTAGATTCAACATGCACAATATTAATACTGTCAAAATTAGTTGGTAAACATAATGGTTATATAATACCTTGGAACGGGATAGAGGGGGACAACAACGTAGAGACACAGCACACAACGAAAACACCCCATACATATGTACATGTATGTACAAATACATGCACCACTGCCCACCCGCACTGGGAAAGAAATTGTGTGCTGGCAGAGCTCAACTGCATGATGGGAATAGTGATCCCTATAATTAAGTGATAATATTCATCAAGGTCCTGTGGCCCACAGTGCAGCTTAATTACCACATTTATTTCAGCCTACGTTAAAAGACCCTTCTTGACCAGACAGCTACTTAAGAGACCCCCACCCACCTCAATCTCTCCTCAAACCTCAGTGGGATTCCCTTTGCGCTCCCACTGGAGGAAACTTAGGCTAGCTATAGTCCTCATAGGTTTCTAGCTATAGAAACCTCATAGGTTTAGGGATGATAAATTGGGTGGTTTGCTATGCTGAGATTGTCAGCCATGGATATAATCAAAAGAAGCTGAAGACCCATCATTCACGGCAATAAAACTGCTGATGGGAAGGAGGTATGCATACAAGGAAAATAACAGACTGAGTGTGCACGTATGCATTGTATGTGAGAGGGATACTCAACCGTAAACGGGTCCGAAGATACCTGTAGTGAAAACTCCTTAAACTAAACTGCGTGAGGAAAAGATGCAGCATGCAACAGAGCAAGTTAATAACGTAGGAGGTCACATAAATGTGTGTGTAGGACAGAGTAGACCTAAAAAGTAAAAAAAAAGAACAGGTTTTAGGATAGTCTAGCGCTTTTGCTTTCAACCTTCACTGACTACATTTTTAATCTCTCATACTCATTAACTGGAATGCATGGCAAGACAGAAGCTGCTCTTATTTTTAGATGAAGTTTAACATCGAAATCACTGCCATAATGGCCATGAGAATGGATGACTTCATTGGAAAAATTGAGAGATGACAGTTTGAGTGACAATAATGGTGACACCTTATCAAGCAGTCTGAGTTATATCATACTTAATGGGGACACCTTCATACAAACTCTTGAAACTTAAGTCCGTTTAGTGGCAAAAGAGATTCGTAATTGTATAGAAGCTACATTCAAATGTCCGCTAGCCTTTTCCTTGGCATAAACTTGCACTGATATATGTATTATCTGTCTTTATTCTCCAATCAATTTTCACTGGATCAACCTCAAGTGGTTCTTTTGAGGGATCCAAAATTTGTCAAGAGGTAATGACTGTGGGAGAGTTAATTATACACTTTGGACAATCACCTAATTGCTTTGCCAAATATCATGGTCCCCTGTGCCTTGGCAACCCCAACAAGTGCAAATACCCTGGACTGAACAAAGAGAAGGATTTTCGTAATCAGTCTTCAACTTGCAAAGGTGGACAGACAGATATTCTGCACTATGTGAGTAGGTCTATAGCTCCATCTTTGATGAGACTTCAGAGAGTCAGGATGCTTTAATGTAGCCTGGGAGCAGCTGAGGCGGCAAACACCCGCGAGGCGAGAGAAGTCATTAACCGATAAACAATTTCAGCTGTCCTTCAGGCTCAGATGTGCAGCCTCGGAGCTCCAGAGGTGGCTTGGATGAATACATGAATAGCTGGATCCCGACCATTAAAAACAGCCACCACCTCTTCGCCGTGACCTCGAAACAGGGCTTTAAAGGGGCAGCACAATGAGGCGGCACTGAAACAGATGGGGCGTCGGCGGCCGAGTCCGTGCTTGGCCTACTTTTGCAGGTCTACACCTAATCTTCAGCTGGAGCACTGACCCTGGAGGATGCTTGTGGCTCAGTGAACATTAACGCTCCATGCCGGGCTAATCTATCTCTGCAGGAGTCCCTGAGAGTTAGGGCAAACCGGCCCTGTTGTGGGGAAAGGGGTGAGAGTCACGATTCGAGCTAGTCACAATCAGGTCAGATCTGAGAACATATTACAAGGGCATCGTTGGCAAAGTCTTGTCTCCAACTCTTGCGATACTAAGTCAAACCAGGGATTATCAGTTTAATGTTGTTTCTCCACTAGTTTACAATGCAATGATGACAATGCTGTGACCAAGAGATTTTTCTGGAAGGTTTATCAAGTGAACGGAAATATATCAGCTCCTCATCCAAAGCGGTCAGGCAGGATTCAGGAAACTTTACACTGGACAGGAAGCATTATGACATGTCATTTCACAAACAGAACAGGTAGCTGAAAAGTGAACATGCAGACAACATGCTTTTTAAGGCTTTATTTGTGGAATTTATCATTTGATTCTAAACTTCCACATCCAGTTTCTATCTCTTCCATGTTTTATGCTTCCAATGAGATTTTGGTGTTTGCTGAGCTTCCCTGCACGACACTACAGAAATACAAACCAAGTAACACCGCTCTTAGATACAACTCCTTCCCTGTTTATGATAACAGGCCAAACGGACTCCAACAACACTCCAATGGAATATAGAGCGGAAAGAGATCACCAGTTTAATTTTGTTGTTTGTCTGTTGCTTTAAAGGCCCCGATATACTCACAGAGAAGTTATTTTCCATTCTTTGTTTAGGGGTAAAACAAAGTTCAAAATACATGAGCAGCGATATACTGTCAGCGAACATCGGACGCTGCACACACTGCAGAGAGCAACTGCACTTTTATAGCACTTTATACAATAGATTGCTTAAAAAGTTCATTTTCTACTATAAAGCAGCTCTCCATTAACCAGAAAGTATTTGAAGCCTATGCGCACACTTACTTTTTATGTAATCGCCATGGACCAATGGTAGTACAAAGGTGTTTACCAGCTTTGGCTAGGTGTTTTGAACTCCCAAAATGAACTCCAAATGATGTTTGTTTTGGCCTGATTTTGTTCTAAATGACGTCACATCAGTTCATTCTTCGATTTCGCTTCAAGTCTATCAGGGCCTTAACTCTGTGAGATTTCCCTGTAGACAACATCTGATGAGAAATCCATCGGATCGCAAGAGCTAAACAAGTTGCAGGGGCTAAACAAATGCATCTTTCTCTTGTTCCTCGTCTTGTCATGTTCTGGCGACACATGGATGCAATGCAATTACCTCTGAGGCAGGGAAGAGTGGGTCAGTCTTAAGCATGCATTAAGCCTGCCCAGAGACCTCTGTAATTATGTCTGCATTATTAAAGCACCCGTGCCTTAATGAAGTGGAGGTGCTCTTACACACTGAACCCTGGGAGCTGTAAACAATCCAGTATACACAGGAATATCATTAACCAGCTCTGAACCAAGCTTAGACGACACTGAAATCTTGAAAAGGACAACTAGGAAGGTTTTGATTTGCACCTCTATAACATGCCGTGACAGAAGGGGTTCAGATGATTCAAGCCGGTGCTTCAGAGACCATCCTCTTTTCCAGGGATTTGTTTAAAGCTTTGGCGTGGGCACAAGCTGAAGCTTCATGGCATCCTTTCTTGCTCAAGCCATCTTTGATCCGGTAAAACAACTGGAGTTTCCCAAATGTTTTTTGTTTTGTTTTGTTTTTTGATGATGATGATGGCGATGAGGATGATTCTGCACTCTCTAAACTGTCCATCACTTACCTTCAGTAGATTACCAATCTTCTTTTGACACTTCCCCGCAACGGGACTTATTTCTACACTGGGTGAAAATGAATAAAGCCATAGACTGAACAAAAAAGGTGATCTGAGATCAACAGAAGAAGGTGGTGACTTTTTTTGTAAATAAGATGAATAAATCTGAAGAGATGAAGGCCAATCCTTTGATAAGAAGTGGTGAAAAGATCCGCTTGATGCAAACAGCAGGCCTGCTGAAAGGATTTGGAGCTGTGATGATGACCCATGATAACCTGAGCACATAATAAGACCTCAGCTTTGTGTTATTCATGGAGAGGAGAGGGCTTTTACACTCTCTCTGTGGCTGCTGATGCCTTTCCATTAGTCTAAGCAGCCCTCTTTTCCTCTCACAACCGCTCCTGCTTTTCCAGGCAAAGCTGGATCAGAAATAACCCAGCAATGCGGAGTTTGAACATCCAGGATCATGAGCTTATCTTCTGAACCTTTCAGTGTCTGCATTCAATGCTTCCCTGGTTCACTCTTTTCAATCGACTATACTCTTCTTTTCCATGTCAGTCACAGAGTCTTAGAAGAATAGTTCACTGAAAAATAAAAATATTCTGCAATTGTTCATTTTGCCCTTGTGTTCTTCAAAGCCCATGTTTCCCCACCCTTGATCTGTGGAATACAAAAGGGCAATCTAAAGACTGTTCACTAAATAAACCAAGCTCCAAAAATGGATAAAAAAAGGACACCATGCAAGTTGACTATAGATGTCCCATGTGTCTATTCAAAGTATACATTCTCAACTAAACACATTTGAACTTGTGCAAGTCATGAAAGAACTAATGGCATTGTTGCATTAATGATGCCAAACATGGTGCATTGCATCAATGCTTTAATCTGAAAAGGGAATGTAGATAAGATTTAAAAGCTTTGACAGAAATAATTTATTATTAAGTTATGTGCACGGAATCAGACAATGTGAGATAGTAAGCCATAGAGACTACTTCATTTTCTGAGCTTGACAAATGTGGCCACTATGGAAAAGAGCAGAGTAAAGTTTCTTTGAATTACATTGAAAACGGAACGATGTGAAGGTGAATGATCATTCCATGGTATAGCCTTTACATCATCTTGATAGACAAGAAGAGGCACTTGAGACTGTATTTGCATAAAGTGCATCATATTCATGTTATTGTGGCCAGGGGCGGTTGGATTCGCCTTTTAAAGATATGGTTCATGAGTTTAGTGCGTTCACATGTGCATGCTTAGAGGAGAGTTAATGAGGGAGGTTATGTGGCAGCAAGAATATGAACGACAGGCTGCACTATCAGACATCTGACTGTGGGGCTCAGTGAGCTGCGACGGAGGCATACGGCTGTCAGTAAAAGAGGGACAGGAGAGAGTGGCAGCCAAGCAGAAAACTCAAGCTTTTCCTGCTGCCACTTCCTCAAGAGTGGCTGATTGAATATAATTGGCATGGGGGCAGGAGAATAACACAGTCTCCTAAAACAAAAGAGCGGCCCCTGCTGCAACACTCGTGCAACACTGATACACACGTGGAATAAAATAACGCTTCTCTTGCACACGTTTGCAGTATCTGCTCTGAGTCACATTATCCCTCATGTGCTGAAACAAAATTCAATAGCCCCCCCTTGCTAAAACAACAGTTCAGAAAATAGCCCGAATGTGCACAGGGCCGTGCCGGCCCAGGAGGAAGCGAGTAAAATTACACGCTGGCCCAGTACTGTGTTCTTCACAGAGAGCGAAAAAGAGTGTGAAAAGTAAAAAACAGATTGAGGCGACAAGTCTAAGTGTCTCAAGAGAGCTGTTGAGATGGTATTGGAAGCTGTCTGGCTGCTATGTTGTAGCATCGCTGGTCTCAGCATGCAAGAGTGAAGGACATCTCAAACCCTTTGCCTTGAGAGGCGCCCAGCTGATAAGGATGAAAGAGGGCCGCTTCATCTGTATTCTCTGTCAACCCCTAGGGTCCTCCGGAAAATTCCCCCAAAAGAAAAACCTAAGACGAATTTCCGGCAAGAGGTCTTACATGCAGCGTAGACTCTTCAAATCTCATGTGTTGAAGGCTGGCACTTGACTTGGCATAAGCATCAAAGATCAAGAATTAATCAATGCTAAATGTGTAAGAGATGGAAGAATAGGCTGACAGGCAACTGTCTAAGCATGTGTTGATGCAATCCGCCGTGCCGCACTTCCAGTCGATAAACTGTTCCGATGAAGCAGGGGAGCAATTGGCCGAATAAAATTGTTAAGGCCTCAGGCACCATTTGCTTTTTCGCCACCATTGCATGCAAATATTTATCTGATTATCAGAAAATCGCAAGCTCCACTGGCAATTAATTTGTCCTGGCTGTTTAACCACATTCAAGGATGGGGGAATAACAGATGAGAGAGATAATACAATGGATAGATTACCTACAGGCCTGATTTCTGGTAAATACAACAGGGACTGTTTACCATCAGTCTCTGTGGCTTATGTGAAGCATTGAATGCCATTGATTTTAATACAAAAAGGGTCTCTTAATCATGGAAACTGAGATAAAATGCAACAACATTTGCTTCTCATTAGTAAATGAATGATTAACAACTCCCTTTCTTCCTTCTTTAACCAATTTCATGCATTCCATTTCTGAATTTGACACCAACCCCCAAGAGCCACAATGTGCAAAAGGGTTGCAAATGGCTTCATTTCTTTTTCTTTTAAGTAGGCAAATAGAGAGAAAAAAGGGAGGTGGAGAAAGGGGGAAGCCAGAGAGGGAAAAAATAGGCTAAATAAGCAAGAGGTTCATTAATATCACTGAAGGTGCATTTTACTGACAAAGGGTCTCGTGAGGCACCTATTTATTTAGGAAATTAATAAAAGCGAGCATTTGCCCCAGTGTAAATGCCACATTCTGTCCACAGCAGCAGTTCTGAGCATGCCCCATTCCCCCTCCACTGTTCCTCTGACCTTGGTTCTAATTGCGTGGCAGATCCCCGGGAGAACGTGTTTCCCCCTAATGGTTTATAAACAATTTTAAAGGGGCTCCACTTTTCTACAACCTTAATTAGTTTATGGTCCTCTGGCTCACACCCCTAAGTCCCCTCCTATCCCGCTGCTGACGGAGGAACCAGTAGGGGGTCTAATAGTGGTGTATTAACCTTACAGAGCGGGACAATTTACGGACTATTGCACTTGTTTAACTTCTCCCTGGTAAAGTACACATATTAGAGTGGATATTACAGTTATAAACTAGCCCCCACACACACACACACACGCACACGTATATCTCAATGGGCACACTACTTTGTCATGTGCACAATAATATTAAAGTGTGGGGGGGTGGGGGGTGCTATCCCATGCATTATTTATACTGTTAAAGAGTTGGCCATGGAGAGTTAAACATGGCCAGAATAAAAAAAAAAGAAAAAGTATGGAAGTATGACCGAATATTTTCAGTACATTTACTCACACGTCAATTTAACACAAAAAGAATACAGACATAGCTACTTTGTTACATTGTTGGTCTACATCATTGTTTGCACTCGCCCCGGTCTGTAACTGATTTATATGATCCACAATGTGTAGCCTGTACATATCTGTTTACATCTAAAAAAATGTGTTATGGGGTTTTCATGACCCTTTAAGCAGCACATACAGTGGGGCAAAAAAGTATTTAGTCAGCCACCAATTGTGAAAGTTCTCCCACTTAAAAAGATGAGAGAGGCCTGTAATTTTCATCATACGTACACTTCAATTATGAGAGACAGAATGAGAAAAAAAATCCAGAAAATCACATTGTCTGATTAATCTGGGAGCAATTATTAGAAAATGGAAGACATACAAGATTCTCCCTCGATCTGGGGCTCCACGCAAGATCTCACTTCATGGGGTCAAAATGATCACAAGAACGGTGAGCAAAAATCCCAGAACCACACGGGGGAACAAGTGAATGACCTGCAGAGAGCTGGGACCAAAGTAACAAAGGCTACCATCAGTAACAGACTATGCCGCCAGGAACTAAAATCCTGCAAAAATCCTAAACGTGTCCCCTTGCTTAAGCCAGTACATGTCTGGGCCCATCTGAATTTTGCAAGAGAGCATTTGAATGATCCAGAAGAGGATTGGGAGAATGTCATATGGTCAGATGAAACCAAAATATAACTTTTTGGTAAAAACTCTACTTGTCGTATTTGGAGGAGAAAGAATGCTGAGTTGCATCCAAAGAACGCCATACCTATTGTGAAGCATGCGGGTGGAAACATCATGCTTTGGGGCTGTTTTTCTGCAAAGGGACCAGGACGACTGATCCATGCAGAGGAAATAATGAATGGGGCCATGTATTGTGATATTTTGAGTAAAAACCTCCTTCCATCAGCAAGGGCATTGAAGATGAAACTTGGCTGGGTCTTTCAGCTTGACAATGATCCCAAACACACCGCCCGGGCAAACGAAGGAGTGGCTTTGTAAGAAGCATTTCAAGGTCCTGGAGCGGCCTAGCCAGTCTCCAGATCTCAACCCCATAGAAAATCTTTGGAGGGTGTTGAAAATCTGTGTTGCCCAGCGACAACCCTAAAACATCACTGCTCTAGAGGAGATCTGCATGGAAAAATGGACCAAACTACCAGCAACAGTGTGTAAAAACCTTGTGGAGACTTACATAAAAGGTTTGACCTCTGTCATTGCCAACAAAGGTTATATAACATATATATAACAGTTGAAGTGTACCTATGATTAAAATTATACTCTCTCATCTTTTTAAGTGGGAGAACTTGCACAATTGGTGGCTGACTAAATACTTTTTGCCCTACTGTAACTCAATCATGCAAGCTCTGGAAAATATGTAATGTCAAGAAATCAGACCGATTAGAACTTCTCCACATTGAGAAACATGTGCACTAAGTTAAGGTATCTTCAAGATGTGATATTGATTAAAGATTATTGATTCAAGGGTTAGTTCACCCTAAAATTACATTTATATCATTTATTACTCGCTCTCACGTCGTTCCAAACCCGTAAGACAATAGTTAATCTTCCAAACACAAATGAAGATATTTTTGATGAAATCTGAGAGCTTTATGAACTCCCTTTAGACAGAAACTTTATAACCGATTTCAACGACATGAGGGTGAGTAATAAATGTAATTAATTTTAGGAGAACTAACCCTTTAGTTTGGCCAAGAGAATCCAAGTAAGATGATCATGACAAAAGGTTGGTGGCAGATGCTTGATTCTCAAATGGGCAGAAGTGTGAAATGTTTTCATGGTGGAGACAAAGAAATGTGAACCATCTCATGAATTAGGCCACACCAACTGATGCTAAAAACTCTTTAGTTCTCAAATTACAGCAATTTCTGTAGTCCTCCATATCAGCATATGAGATAGCATTAGACTGCTTTATATACAAGAGTTAAAAAATAATAATCTGTGTTTAACAGAAGGCTGATAGGAGGCAGGTTTGGTCTGAGGCTTTAGTCTTACAAGTATGTTTTTTATTTTTTATATATGTGCGAGCTGTAGTTACTAAAAAAAAAAACATCGGAACAGCTGGAAACCCTTGGGTTTAAAGAGGTGGATGAACAGTGTGGTGCAAGAAGCCCAGTGAAGAGAAGCACTGATCAGAGAAAAAAGGAAGGGCAAAGTCAAGCAAGGCATTGGCAGCGGCAACTGTGAAACAGATCAGAGGAGCGCTGTTCGCATGAGCTCAATAATCTGCCTCCATCACGCTCTCAAGCCTGCATATATAAATGCAACTTTCTGCCCCTCTCAAGTTTTTCTGTGCCCCCCTGCCCCGTCACCTCTTATCTAGCTTATGCCTCTTATTTGGCTTATCTCCATCATGCAATGGGCTTTTCTAGAGAGGAAAACATATTCTTACATATTCTTGTCACTTATCTCCACTTTCAATAAACATTAAAGGGAGAGTTCACCCAAAAATGAAAAGTACCCCATGATTTACTCACCTTCAAGCCATCCTAGGTGTATAGCATTCTTCTTTCAGACGAATACAGTTGGTGTTATATAAAAAAATGTCCTGCCTAATCCAAGCATTATAATGGCAGTTAATCAACCCAAAATGAATCCCAAAAAGTGCAAGAGCAACTGCTCCACAGGGTTAATACAGGCGTTCTCAAGTGAATTGAAAATATCTATATTTAAAACGTTATAAAGTAAAATATCTATCTTCCGGCCATATACAACTTACGAAGAAACTGTGATGCCTCTCGCAGTTTAAAACACTTGCGTTACGTCCGACATCATCGTTGCGCCAGCTTTTTTTCATTAGTTGAATACAGAAGGCCTTCCGCCAGAAGCTGGGTATTTTATTTTATAACGTGTTAAATATGGAGATTTTTACTTACAAAAACCCATCGATTCACTTCAGAAGGCCTTTGTTAACCCCCCGGAGCTGTGTAGATTACTTTTATAATGGGCTTCAAATTTTGGGCTGCCATTCACTGCCATTATAAATCTGGAAAGAGCCAGATTCTTTTTTATATATATATATATATATATATATATATACTGATTGTATTCGTCTGAAAGAAGAATGTCATATACACATAGGATGGCTTGAGGATTAGTAAATCATTTGGTTGAACTATCCCTTTAAGGGAATTCATTTGCTATATATTATACTGAATATTCTATAAAATCTTTATCTGATGTTAACTGTAAGTAGTTACTTTGGGCTTGGCACAGTGTATTAAGCAATAAGCCATGAAAGGCCATCTGTGACCGGACTTAAATTGAATTCTACATTAATGTGCCAAGATACTACAAACCAGTCAGGCTAGAGAACTAAGTTCTGGTCTGTTGACTTGACTGAAAAGCAACATGGAGCGCTGCTATTTTGTATTACTCAGCTTGCCTGTGTTTGCTACACATAATTCCGTAGTTCACAATATTAAAGTGATAGATCAAAAGCTTCAAACTAGCATGATTTATTTCGTCTGTGGGACACAAAACAAGGTATTCTGGATAAAGGTTCAACTGTTTTTGTTCATAAAAAAGTCATGACCACACTGGTCCCAACTGACTTTAATTTCATGGACAAAACAGGAATTTTCATGTTTCACAGAAAAAAAGTACATTTTACAAGTTTGGATGACATTTTAGTACATTTAGATGCACAGTAATAATTCATGCTACAGCATGTTTTCGGGGTAGTCAAGCTACAGTCTTAATTTCTCGCACACAATTCATAATTAAATATTTTAAAGAAATCAATTATGCAAAAGCGATGATGACAAACTGTTGTATAGTAAGAGTTCGTTTTTTAAAGAAATTAATACTTGAATTCAGCAAGGATAGTTTAAATTAATCAAAAGACAAAGCAAATACATTGTTACATAGATAAAACAGCTCTTTCACCTATTTCTGGTGTTTTGAACATCACATTTTTAACAACAATATTAAGTCATCACTTAGAGGTTTCATGAGAACCCAATTAGCATACAAGAATGATTTTTAGTCGTGTAACAGTAGCTGCGTTTAGATGGATCCTAATAATCCGATTGTAACTGGACTGGTAGCATAATCAGAAAATAAAAAAGTCGCTTTTAACCACGTCAGTCGGAATGAATTGGCCAGATCTGTTAATCTGGCCAGATTAAAATGTAATTCTGATCGAATGGATGTTTTATTTCTTTTGTAATCTGATCGAGAGGACATGTAAAACACTTGATCGGATGGAAAACCAAACTGGAGAGCAATGCGCAATGATGTAGAAATAGCGTAATAAGGTTATATTCCTGATGAATAAAGTGTCATAAATGAGTGTCCTGTTATTCTGGAATTCTCTTTTCACTCATCGTCTGAGAAGTGGAGCAGGACAACATCCCACCATTCCTTGTTTCGGACTCTCATCCACAGACGACTGGTTTAGGGCGCAGGAATGGGCGTTTTTACAGTGTGGTTCATGTGCTTGTCATCGCCTGGTTAGAAATATTAAGTCTGCTTAAAAGAGTATGTTAGTATGCAACAACAGCAGGAAACTCTGTATATTTTTGCAGTGTGCACATGGCAAAAGGTTAAATCCGATCAGAAGGTTATGACATAAATACACACATAAACCTGCTCACTTTATTTAGCGTTCCTGTAAACACTATGTTCAAATTCAATTGCTTTCATCAGCATGGCTGTGATTTGGCCATAGCTACAAGGCCAAAGATCTGACAAGCACATATTATATTGGTTATTGTACTAGAGTTGGCCTAAATACATCTGGTTTACTAATATCTGTTTAACATCTACAAATAAAACTATGGAAAAGTGGTAGTTTTGTGTCGCATATAAATTATGCCTTTAAATCACACAGACACTGGACCCAGACAAAAGCAACCTATCCAACAAGTTCTAGTCTAACATATGGCCTCCAGTGTCAAAGCACGGACGTTGTGTCAGTATTTGTCAGAAACACGGCCAACCTGCATGAGTACCTCCAAGTGAGCATCTGGTAACATTAAGCTGATCTTACATATAAGTTTCTTTATACAGAAGCATATGAGGGGAGCATGAGTGAGTGGTCACCGTGTCTTAAAACAGCTGTCTCTCTGCCAGTGTTCTCTCTCTCGAGTCCTGCTGTCGCCTGTCACACACTGGCTTTAAAGCTGAAGTGTGTCATTTCTGCACCACCAGCGTCACCGTCAACGGAACTACTAAAATAATGATTGCTTTCAAATAGGTTTTCTTGAATACTCCACATCTGTCATTGGTCAGCCAAACTCACACCACTTGGTTGAGTGTCCAAAATACATATGAAACTCATTGCTCCATGTGCTCCAACATATGTTAGGCAACAGTTCTTCTAACCCTATTTGATGGAGTGTGTAGCTTTTTATTTCTTAAACAACCATGTAGGAGGACACATCATGGCCATATTCCAGGATGACAATGTCAAGATTCATCAGGTTAAGCTGTTTAAATCCAAAAAGCACTTTTTTTGGGATGGGCAGTGTATGTTGAAGAATGTTTGCTTATTTATGTGATTAAAACACAGTGATAGTTTTTTTCAGTGGTATTTAAAAATAAAAAAATCACTTTCGAAAAGCTGTTTCTTGGAACATACTGTATATACCTGGGTTTATCTTTCAAATTTCAATGGTGAATGGTTTCCAAAACATTACTGCACCCAAAGCTCCACTGTCAGAAGGTCATGTGTCGACTATTAACCTCTACACAACACACTAAACACCACCGCGTTCACCGTGAGAGGCGAGTAAATTACGTTCTTGCTGACAGGAAGTCTCAGATCCACTCTTTCTCCGACAGGCCTCGTCTCCTTCCCAACACCATGACTGACTGGAGTCCAAAGGTCTCCTCCTTCAGCTGCTGCTCAGTGTGTGTGTTTACACATCAGCTGTCCTTGTTAATTTCCTACACTAGGAGGCCGTGAGTATTATGGTCTGCTGTAGATGCGGTCTGTTTTAACTTCTTACAAGTGTTAAGGTGAGGATTCCAACTTTTCAGCATCTCCGACATTTGCACGCGATTGTCGTATGTTTTAATATATCATATCTGCAATCTCCAGCGTGGCGAAAAAAAGGATGGAGAGATCAACTTTAAAAACACATACTCATTAATACTCTTAGCTTGGTTTGCTTGGGCTAGACCAACAAAAAAAAAGAAATAATAATAATTACACTGGTCCGCTTAGTGTTCGCATTGGCAGTTTAACACCTAACTTAATGATACCAAACCTGAAGACAAAGGGATATGTTCACAACCTGATTGATTGGCTTTTATTGCGTATATTTCACGACGGAACTTCCCGAACTTCCAAAACAATGCTGTGTGCTGGGCTAAATGCGCTTGTTGTATGTGCGTAGCTTACATATGATGATATCCCTCAGTCTCACACACCCGAACGAAGATCTGCTGCAAGGAGACGCGGTTCTGATGCCTGAATCGAACTGTGGCAATATCACGACAATGGCGTGAAAAACAGGTATGCTTAAGCATTTTGTCGTTTTTAGGGTCGAATCTTGTGACATCATGTCCCATTTTTGGTTAGTTTACATGTCTTTAGTCTGTGTTGCGTTTATATTTCGTTCGAACCGCACCAGAGAAAAGCTGGGAAGCAGACTGAAATCCATCCAAAAAACATGCCAAGTGTGAATACACCCTACATTTTTCTAAAAGAGGACAATGATTAGCCTGGATGCCAGCCGAATTTAGCCCCGCCCACAACATTTTTGCTCAGGCAATTCGGTCTGGACTCGATCCATACAGTAGAGGAGTAATTATGCCCGAACAGAAACTGTTCAGACCAATGAAATTGTCAGGGCGGGCTTTAGACGATGATGGACAGATGATAAACAGTAACGTAATCATCCACGCCATCAAAGGCGCTTGGGTTGAATTTGCTCTTATCCTAAATGGAAAACTTGTTCGTATATGCATTCACCTTCACTATTTCTCTCAGAAACGATGATCGTGTTGGTAAGTACTCCGTGGATCCTTAAATTCTTTTATTACAACACTGGCAAAGATCGTTTACACTCATCTTTTTCTTGTAACGTTACTTAATCCAAGTTTTTTTTGCAATGTCGTTGCAATGGTTTTTTTTGCAATGTCGCACAATTGCTACTCAAAACTATAGCCCAAAACAATAACTTTCCGGGGGGTTCTCCGGAAAAAAATGGCGTTTGATTGGCAAAATATGTTATTTTGGCAAGGTTGCCTGCTAAAATTTGCATTCCTGGGTTTATATAATCACATAATTGGGGTCGCTTCAACCCGCGGACAAGGAGAAAAACACGGACTTGGCAACACAGTGCAGTTGAGTTCTGTTGACATTTGATAACTAACGTTACGCGTTGCTCGTTGCTCTGATTGGTTGTAGGTCTATCCAATTGAGGTCTTTCCTGGTTCGGTTAAAACGCCCCATAATCAAAGCCCAATGGAGCGGTACCAGACTCATATTCTGACTAGAATTGAGTATGACCACGTCAGGCTAGAAAATGATTGGAATCAGCAGTTGAAATCATTTTGGAAAATTCTAATATTACAATAGAACTACATGCAATGTTGATTTTGAAACAACACCAATGTATATGGTAACACCCCAAACTGTAAAATGACTGTAAAAGCTTTAAAGGTCAAATAATACAAGTTTTGATCAAAAAAAAGAGAAACCTCACATTTCAGCCATTAAACCACTTTAAAGTTCAAAAGTACAGAAAATAATTATATAATTATTGTTCTGAAAAAAAAAAAAAAACCCAGTAGATGAGCTGAATTAACTCTTCTACTGCTTCTCTTATAAACACAACACATTAAACACTATATAAAGGTAGAACAAAAAGAAAATGCCATCAAAACTTCTGAATGGCAGTCAGTCTATTTATATAACTGCCAGCCATCTCCCTCCAACACACACTTCAATAATACAATTCCAATCTAAATAGTTAGAATTAAAGCAGCCTCATTATGCGACACAATGACCAATAGTCTTTTGACTAATAATTAAGAAGCAACGAATCCCAGTTTATTATGAATCAGACAGGACCAAAAATAGTCAGTAAGGCTTACAAACTGTCTGATTTAAACCGGTAACTCACGGACAAAACTGTGAAAATGTTTTGTGACTTTTTGATCACAAGCTGCATTTTCCTGACTGCTGCAAACGACAACTATTTGAATTATTGTCTCAAATTTAAGCTAATGCATTTAAATGCTGTGGTTTGCAATTTGACGAGTGATTCGTTTTGAAAAGAAATGCAGACTGCGGTGGTCCTTCAGGATGACCGTGTTGATTTGCAATACGAGACGAATAGACACAAACTCCCACAGTCCTGAGGCAGAAGCTGCTTTGTGGTGTCCTGGCCTGAGGGTTGGACATCACAGATAATGGCTTCTGCAGTGAGCTGCCTGCTTTAACACCCATTTCTCATTTCCCCTCTTCAGGGCTGAGAATACAGATGGATTTGCTCCTAATGGATCCACACGTGTACACACAGCAACCAGCTCAGCTAGCAAGGGACAAACAACGCAGTCATTTTTCCAGGGGCTTAAGGTCTTCCTATTAATAAGTCATAACCCTTCAAGCAAGCATTTAGTTTGACTTAAAAGAGAACAGACTGCAGATGAGGACAACCACTGGCTCATAGCTGCATGATCACATAAAACCCTCCCAAATATCCCCTCTTCAACTTAAATCTACGTTTGAATATGAACTCTGGCACTTTCTGCTGAACAAACTAGCCTTGATTTTCATATCCTGTTCATGATTCATTATTTTAAAGGAATGTTCTGGGTTCAACACAAGTTGAAAATAAATAACTATTAAAAACAAGTTTACACTTACAATAGAAGTCTATGGTGAGACAGCCACAAAACTAAAAATAAAACACTATTCCCTAGTTTCATAGAAAAGGCTTAAATCTAGTCCCAGACTAAAATACATTTTTGAGGCGTCTTAATGGAAAAAATTGCAAATCTTACAATATGTCAGTGCCATTGTTTTGTCTCAAGATGCACGTTTCTTTTCTAAGGCACGTTTATAAAAGCTACTAAAGGCCTGGTTTCACAGGCAGGGCTTAGACTAAGCCAGAATTAGGCCTTTGTTTTGTTAGGACATTTAAGCTTTTATAAATGTGCCTTAAAATAAACATTACTGATGTGCATCTTGAGACAAAACAATGGCACTGACATAGTATTTTAAGGTATATCAGTGCAAGTTGCTTTCAGTTAAAACAGCTAAACTTGCATTTTAGTCTGGGGACTAGACAATACAAATATGGATGTAGTGTCCGTGACGTCACCTATAGGATTCTGAAGAGCAGTTTTGAAGTGTAAAGTAGGGTCGAGCTGGCCGTTGCCATCTTAGCAGCGCCATCAACCGTCACTCCCGGATAAAAGAAAATGGACAAAGAGGCGGGACGTGGGCGGAGCTGAGGTGACGCGATGACTAACAGACAGCAGATCAATGGCTACCCACCTGCCACTCAAAGTGACCGCCCCCTTAATTATGCAGAACTTTAAGGCTTTACATAATGTAAACGAATGAGTAATAAAAAAATTCACCCCCTCACATTTGTCATGAAGGGCAAAACTAGCCGTTTAGACCAAAACTAGAATTTGTACCAGGCTGTAAACATGTTTTATTCTGCTGTAAAGTTGGGCATTTTAACATGGGGCTCAATGAGATTCTGCTCCCTTCTGGAGCCTGTCCCTAGTGGTCAGTCGATGAACTGCAGTTTAATTCACTTCCGTATTGGCTTCAAGTGAGACGGTGGGAGGTTGTTGCTTGGCTTAAACCGTGTCTGTGATACCATTGGTAAATGTCCTAATTGAGGATCTAATCTAAGCCCTGTCTGTGAAACCAATATGTTTACATAATACTAATGTGATCATCACGAATACTATTTAAATAGATCATACTACAGGAACTATGTGTGTAGAACCAGAACTTTATCCACCAAGGCAAGACAAGGCAAGACAAGGCAAGGCAAGTTTATTTATATAGCACATTTCATACACTATGGTAATTAAAAGTGCTTTACAAAGAAAAGGGAATTAAAATAAACACAAAATAAAAGGAGAGTTAAAATAAAGAGTTATAAAATGAATTAAAAGAGGTATAAAGATGATACATAGATAAACTTCTCATCTGGTAAAATATTTCAGAATAATTTATGTTTGTCTCTTGTATTTAATTAATTTCTGCAATTGCTCTGGGACTTCCTCATACTGGTTGTCTCTTTCTCTGTGGATTTCTTTCATCGCGCCTAAATAATTTGTAGGACGTCTCCAGCAGATCCGATCTTTCACCTAAAAACGGCCAGGCAGAGCTGGACTGTATCAGTCCATGCTCCGGATTAATCACCCATGTGGTTTCGATTTCTCTTCCAGAACCTTCTTAACTGCGCTGCATTTACCCACGTGATCTCAATTTCTCTTCCAGAAATTTCTTAAATCACGCTTTGTGATCTCAATTTCTCTTCCAGAAACTTCTTAACTACGCTACTACCGATGAATCACCCACGCAGTAGCTAAAAGCGGACTCTCCTTGCTTTGAGTGAACCCTTGGTATGTCTAGCTGATGTGATCCTAATGATCTGAGTGATCGGTTTATATTCTATGAGCATATCTGCAAGGTATTGAGGTCCTAGACCATTGAGTGATTTATATACCAGTAATACTACTTTAAAATTGATCCTAAATGTTACTGGAAGCCAGTGTAAAGACCTGAGGACTGGCGTGATATGGTCATGTTTTCTGGTTCTGCTCAGAATCCTGACAACAGCGTTCTGTATGAGCTGCAGCTGTCTAATGGTCTTTTTGGGAAGGCCGGTGAGGAGTCCATTAAAATACTCCACCCTACTGGTGATGAAAGCATGTTTCTCTAAGTTATGCCTGGAAAAAAAGCACCTAATTCTTGCAATATTTTTGAGATGATAGTAAGCTGATTTAGTAAGTGTTTTACATTGACTAGTGAAACTAAGGTCCGACTCCAGAATCACACCAAGATTCCGCTCTTGATTTTTAGTTGTTTGACCTCTAGCGTCAAGGTATGCATTCACCTTGTGAAATTCATCTTTTTTTTCCAAATGCAATGACTACAGTTTTTTCTTTGTTTAACTGAAGAAAGTTTTGGCACATCCAACTGTTAACTTCATCAATGCATTTGCACAGAGAGTCAATGGGGCTATAGTCATAGGTGAGAGTGCTAAGTAGATCTGGGTGTCGTCAGCATAGCTGTGGTAAGCCATTTGGTTCTCTCTCATTATTTGGCTCAGTGGCAGCATATACAGTTTGAATAGGAGTGGCGCAAGAATTGACCCTTGTGGGACTCCGCAAGTCATGGATGTCCATGTGGTTCATTTAGCCGGCCCTGCCCTGCTCGGAAGAGCGCGGAACAGCTGTGCACTACTGTCATCATTATGACAGCAAACACCAAACTATTACTACTTGGATACACTTTTTGATCATATTTAATTAAAGTATATTTAGATTTATAACGGGCCTTGTTATCACCTTATTGATGGACATGAATTAAAGCTGCAAATTCAGAGTCAACCTCCTCCGTAATAATCTTCTGATAAGTGGAGTGCATCAAATGAAAATCGCTGCATGACAAACGATAAATCTATTAGGCAGTCTATTTGCGAAAGCACTTTTATATAAAAGTGTCTTCATAACAAAAAGTTGCATCGTGAATGACGTAAGCATGCTCCGGCCCGGTTAAGTTAAGTTAAGTGCAATATGAGTGTAGTACGGAAAGGCAACAATCGCGCTCGGGCACGGTACAAGGCAACCGTGCCTAGTGTGAGTACACCCTAAGTATGACCTGAAGTATGTTGTGAACGACAATGTCAAATGCTGCACTAAGGTCAAGTAGCACCAGCAACGATAATTTACCTGTATCAGTATTGAGGTGAATATCATTTATCATCTTTATGAGCGCTGTCTCTTTACTGTGATGCGATCGGAAACCAGACTGAAAATTGTCAAAGTATCCGCTTGAGCTTAACTCTTTCCCCGCCAAACACGGAATTTTCCGTTATTTGTGAGAAAACGCGTCCAGGCCAAACACGTAATTTTCCGGGTTTCCGTATTTTCACTGTTAGCCGCTAGGGGGCGCTATTATTCATCTTCTGAATGAGTACTGAATCTCCTGATCAAACCACACGTGAGGAAGACGCAGTAAAACAAGCGATCGTACGTAAACAGATGCATATGTACAATAACGTGATTGTTAACATTAAACATCATATAAATCAAAAACGAGCTATAGGACTGTGCAAGCATTAGAGGTGTTGATGGACTCGATCTACTCCATTTCTGTGTGATCATCGCTCTGAATCTGATCTGGATACAGTCTTTCACAAAAACGTAATTTCCTCAGCTTTTTGCTCAAAATGTTGTGTTTTTTTATGAAACTTACCCATATTCAAGTGTTGATAAAAAAGGAATGCTTTTGGTTAAAAGAAGGGGGTCAGCTCTTTATTTTGATATATTGCATGCTCAGATATTCATAAAACAAAATATTTTAAGGGCTATTACATTTTGGTGAAAATTGTCAAAAATCCTGGAGGTGACTGGCGACTTTTGAAAACAACTTTTAAATGATCTTGTCGTTGAAGGGAAGATTTGGTCTATATTGTCTCAACATGGTCTTATCCAGATTGCTCTTGTTCAGGAAGGGCTTTATAACTGCAGTTTTCAAGGAGTTTCCCAGAAAGAAGTGAGGAATTTACCACTTCTAGGAGATCTGTCTCTAAACAGTTAAACACACTTGGGGAGTGTGTCAAGAGTGCAGGTTGATGTTTTAAGGTGATGTACCGTTTCTTCTTCTTCTTAAAAAAAAAAAAGATTTGGCGATTTCTTCTAAATCAGACACAGTGACTAATTTCTGAAATTGTAATTTCTGAAGTGTGCCTGACCTCAGCACAGCATGAGAATATACTGATCGACTTTTTGATATTGTTGATCTTCTCAGACAAAAAAGGAGGCAAACTCACTACATTTGTTTTCAGAGAGCAATTCACTGGGAATGTGACTGGGGGTTTGTTAGTCTATCTACAGTAACAAAAAGACTGTGGGTGTCGTTTATGTTTCCGTTTATAATATTTGAGAAGAAGGTCTGTCTAGCTGTGCCTAGTTCCACATTGAAATCATGAAGGCTGTTTTTATAGATGTTATAATGGACTAGAAGTTATGTCTTCCTCCACATGCGCTCAGCTTTCCAGCATTTTCTTTTCACACTCTGAACTGCTGATGTGTTTCTCCAAGGTGCTTTAGGTCCGGCTAGAGCAGGGGTGTCCAATCCTGCTCCTGGAGGGCCACTGTCCTGCAGAGTTTATCTCCAACCACAATTAAACACAACTGTACCAGCAAATCAAGGTCTTATAAGGCATACTAGAAACTTCCAGACAGGTTTGTAGAGGTAAGTTGGAGCTAAACTCTGCAGGACAGTGGCCCACCAGGACCGACTTTGGACACTAGAGCAATAGTCCTAATAATAAAAGTCCAATTTATAGAACTTCACAGTTCAAATAAGAGATACTTTTGCACAGAACAATTACAATAAATTATATATCTACTTTCAAAGCCTCACCTGCCCAGTATGTGCATTACTGAAAATGCAAATTGTGTGTTTTTGTACAAACTGAGGAACCCTTTTCTGTAGTTTTCAGCAGCAAAGCACAAACATTGTTCAGAGAGCTCTTTTTGTATTGAGCTTTGAATATTCTTTTAACGAAGATTGACGCATAAACAAAACCTTTTTATAGTTACTCCAGAATGTACATCACATGGTGCCATCTCAAATAATCAAGCATTACAATAGCAATGATATCATTCTCTATTGTCAAACACAGGAGGGAAATACAATACTTGTAATTAACAACTTTTCCTACCCTATGCTTCTAAACGCAAGTGCTCTCCTGAGACCCGAACGCAATTACGCGCGGCTGAGACTATAAAATCACGCTAAAACTACACTCCGAGTTAACAACCACTCTAAAACACTGACACGCACATACGGGAAGCACGGCGCTGCCGATGCTAACAACTTGCGAGCGAGTGTTCAGAGCTATCAGCAGCCATAGTGTGAAGGTGTAAGGAAAACAAAGGGTGGAGAAAAATCATTAGCACCTAAGAGAATCTGCTTTGTACACACAAATTACCGCAGTAATTAGAGACAAAATACCACAAAAGCTTTGGAGGGCCTGGAGAGCATTTCAATCTAATACCAGCGAGGAGGGTTGATTCGCCGCATACAAATGCTCTTTATGTGTGAAGAGACAATTGTCTAAAACCAGTGTGCGTGAGAGTACATTCTGTCTTTACGCACTTCAAACCCGTCGCTCTAATTGGGTGTTTCTTTAACTGTGGGCACTTTTGTGTCCCAAGGGTTGCCTTTTATGAAAACTAACAGATTTCCAGAGTTTTCTTCTCTCCATATGTTATATAACAGTGACATTAAGAAAGTCTTCACAACGTTTGCTATTTTTCCCAGACTTAGACTTCAAATTTGAAAATAGTTAAATAAATAACACATACATGCTTTATTACATGTTTATAACTATGTATTACAAACAAAGAGTGAACTATTCGTAGCATTTCAATATTAATTTAGTGAAAACAAATACTTTAAAATGTATAACAGCGTGAAAGAATAGCAAGCTTAAGATAAAATATGACGTGCATATTAAAAATCAAGGCTATCACTTATATCATCACCGAAATTTCTTGCATAATTTCCAAACAGGTAATTTTGTTCAATTATACAGAAAGTGTGAATATTTAATTTACACTGTAAACCTGAATAAGTAGCCAAAACTGAAGTAATCAGTTAAATACATTTTCATTTAAAATTTTGAACTTAACACGACTCATACATTTTAAATGCTCTTAAGTTAAGTTTAAATCTTAGATAAAAATTTTAATATGTTAGTAGTGGCAATTTAGGTAGCTATAACTAAATGCGAATTGGTAATACAATGCTTTGATAACATTTGCATAGCATAGCAATTGCTGAAAGCTATGGCAATTTATAACATTTAACATATACCTGTTCTTAAACCAAGCTTCACTTGTCAACATGATGTCCCATAGAGTGTATGTGAAGTTTTAGCTTAAAATACCCCACAGATCATTTTTATAGCATGTTAAAATTGTCACTTTTAGAGGGTGAGCAAAAGCGTGCCGTTTGTGTGTGTCCCTTTAAATGCAAATGAGCTGCTGCTCACGGGGCGGAGCTTCAAGAACTCCAGTTAGCAGCTCTGATTACCTCACGCAGACAGGCAATGAGACGTTTCAGCCTGTTATGTTCAAACCTGAGTCAGACAATGATGGAGAGACTCAAGAAGAAGTGAAAACATGAATGAATTTATGTAGCTGCTGTGGCGTTAACTATCTTCAAGTCATTGATTAGCATTTTTAACCTAACCCTAGTGATGTCACTAACCCGGGAGGAAGCTTGTGTAGTCCCTACCAGCCGTTTGTTGTAGTCCTTAAAAGCAATTACTTTAAAAGAAAACAAAAATCTCCCTTTGCTTTGAACTTTGAGCGTCGCAACTTTCATAATCAACCACCCCTTTAATTCGTGTTTGACATCAACATTTCACATTAAAAATATGTGGAGCCCCAGAGAACATCTGTTACATAATTTAAACGAACCAATGACAATTAGAAGTTTTCCAGAAATGTCGCATTGGCACGCACTTTCAAAATACCTTTAAGGGTTAGTTCACCCAAAAAACTAAATTCTTTCATTAATGACCTTCTTTCATCTTCGGAACACAAGAAGATATTTTTATGAAATCCGAGAGCTTTCTGACCCTACACACACTGCAATGTTTTTACCACTTTCAAGGCCCAGAAAGGTAATAAAGACATTGTTAAAATAGTCAATGTGATTGCGTTGCAGTCTATGTGGGGTCAGAAAGCTTTCGGATTTCATCCAAAATATCTTCATTTGTGTTCCGAAGATGAACAAAGGTCTTATGCGTTTGGAACGACATGAGGGTGGGTGGTAAATGACGGAATTTTCGTTTTTGGGTGAACTAACCCTTTAATTTTGACCAGATTCTGTTCGAAATGACATCACAGATTCATTCTTCAGTTTCACTTGAAGTGTATCAGGTCGTTTAATGAAAAGGTAAATAATAAGTGATGGATTTGGAACACTCTACAAAGCCATCAAATGTGCAGTATACAATACAGACTATATGATTGTGCCAAGACAGACATATTCCTGGAATAACATTCATTTTCAATGAATTTCAGGGAAATTATAGGTGAATAAGAATGTGTGGAAGATCCTAACCCATGCTGTAAGCCTAAACATCACAATGGCGATTCAGGAACATGTTCTACTTTGTGAAATCAAGGTTAACCATGACTCAAATTTGGGTTAAATCGTTTTTGAATATTTTAAAAGTTATCAATAGTTTCAGAATTTTATGTATATTTAAAAACTTTTCTTTTTTTTTGCATGTTAGAATTGGTTTCTTCAAGGAATCGTGCAAAGTCGCATTCGAATTTGGCAAAAACTGTATATAGGCAAAAATAAAAGGAGGCAGCATAATTGAAGTTCCTACCTTTTGGAAAATCATGTTGAGAGCGAGCCAATGACGTTTTATAACTATGTTTATGAATGCAGCTTGCTAGTTTTTCGAACAAAGCAATCAAAACTCAAAAAAAAAAATCGAAATTACCTTAGCAAAGTTTTTTCATAAATGTGCAAATTACATTTTCTAATAACAGTTGCATAATGTCAAAAACAACTAATTCCCTTCCTCTCCTACTGTTGGACACTGTTAGCAAACAAATTAAATTAACCAGTTAAGAGAAAATTGTGTTTTAAGTGAGTTTAATTTCTGAGTCCACAAGGCCAAAAGGGTCTGTAGTTGCAAAAACACCCATTTACAGAGTCTTTTATCAACAAGGAGAAAAAAAAGTGACAGACCGGGCCGCACGGGAATCGTTTGCTGTCTTCCGGGAGAGGACGGTGGAAATATGGGGATGAGGATCACAACCGCCTACCTTCATACCGCAACGCGTGTCCCCGTCTCTGCTGCGTAAACAACACGGGTGTTTTATGGCCTTAAATCAATTAGAGACGAGGCAGGCAAGACAAAGTGAATGTGGGGCGGGGGGTCGCTCTGCTTTCCCATGACAATTCGAACACCGCCAGCCCCTTTGGATAAGGAGGTTACGTCCTGCCTGTGGTGCAGAGTGAGAATATTCATCATGGATTTTATTCCTGGACAGGCCGAGCGAGGAAAGGCAAGGAGAGGAAACGGGACGGGGCACCTACACGCAGGGGAATCTCGCCACGACACATTCGTCTCTTTCCCAGCGGTGCTCTAGTCTCTCTCTCACACACACACACACACACACACACACACACAGAGAGTGAATGTATCAGGCCCGACCGCTGGCAGATAGGGAATCAATTTACCTGAATCCCGTCCAGGAGCTTGCTCATGCACCAGAAGCTGTCAGCCTCGATGTTCCGCAACACCTCTTCCTGCAAGCTGGAAACATTGAAATTTTCCACCTCTTCCTCTGCAAAGAGCCAAAAGACAAAAGAAAATAAGAAAGAGACAGAGACAAATAATAAGAGTGAAAGACAATGAGAGTGAAAATGGAGAGAAAAGATTCACCCTACATATGGAAATCTTCAAATGTGAGATACGGTTGAATTGGGGGCATATACACAGAAAGCATTTTTTCTGTGTTAAAACAGCTTAAAAAACACACATGCACAGCAGTTTCTCTAAGAGTTGTCACACAGAAATGTCCTTCAGGATAACTGAACACTGCCAAGGGGCATTTACACCGATGGTGGTGAGCGGCGATGCCAAAAACTCTATCTTGAAACACCGTGATTGGCACTGTGTGCTGGGTATATGCATTTTATTCAATAAAGAATTCATCTTGAAAAAATAACACAATTAAACTAATCATGAAAGAGGAGAGAATATTTCATGTTATCTTCATGCTATTTTTGAATTGGTCACAAATGTTTTGGACCTAATTTTACAAGCCTATTGTCCTCTACAAATTTTTCATTACAATCAAAAACAAATTCTAAAGAAACATTTGCATTTAATATGTTATAATAATAATAATAATAATAATAATACATTTACATGGCCATACAATAAAATGTTTTGCTCTCTCTCTCGCTCTCTCTCGCACCCGATAACAGTAAATTTCAATGTTATTTTAGTATCACTGTTGTGTTTTTATTAATATTTTGAGTTAGTTTTTTTTTTTCAATTTTCATTTAAAGTTTTAATAATTCTGTGGTGTTTTTGTATTTTTTTTTTTATATATATATATATATATATATATATATATATATATAAAATTTCCAAATCATTTCTCATTATCTTTAGTTTAACTTGAAATAGTAAAAAAATACTATATCAAGTTAAACTAAAGATAATGAGAAATTATTTGGCCAATAGCTGAAATAAAGTTAGTTTTTTTTAAGTATTTATTTTTTACTACACATTTTATCTAGTTAGCAACAAGAACATTTAAAGCGCTTAAAAAGCATTTAAAAAACTTAAATTCGAATTTGATAATCTAGACCTTTATCTTTCCGAAGGTTAATATGGCATTGTGATAAAGCAAGTTATGAACAGGTTAATTATTTACCATATCAAACACAAATCAGTTTCTTCACTAAACGTCAGATTCATTTTCCTGAGGCAAAGGCCAATGTAACTGCAGATTTATTTAGTAACCACTGCGAATGACTCAAACCGCAGCCCTGACAAGCAAGTCACAGGTTGAGCAGAGGAAGGATATCATAGAACCACACACACACACACACACACACACACACACACACTGCTGTGCTCTGTCTCCTTGGCAACATGAGTCTAACCTTAAAGAGTACAGCGAGCTCTGGCTGACAGGACCAGTGGGCTGCTGGGAATATTCACAGTGCTGCAGTTTAGCGAACGGCCGTCCAGCTTACGGCCGCTGCATTAGTACAGTCTAAAATGCCACTGGTCATCTACACTCATCCTAGATGCTCATCACTGTCTGCTGTCAGACAGGTCACAGCGGAAAGGAATCCAAGCTGGAGTATATCTCCCGAGGTAGGGCAAGAAAATGTAGGAATCAGTAGAGCTTAGGCCTGAATGACCTCCAAATAGCAGACAAACTCATTGTGCTTTCACATAACAGCCTTCAGCTCAGGAATGAAAGTACTCACGAGGCTTCCAAAGTGTGTGTGTCTGTTTGTGGTCTGTAATAAGGCAGTGTTAATCTCTCCAGTTGTGAGAGTCCCTTAACAGCACTTTCACTCACCACAAAACAAGGACACACAAAGAGAGCTGATCAGAAGATGAACACATAAAACAAGACAACAGCACCTCCTGTGGGCAACTGTGGATTTGCAAGCCAATTATATGTTTGCGGTATATGCAGTGGCCTCAAAAAGTATTTGGACACTTGAGTGACATTTAAAAAAGTCTGAATGTCATTGCTGTAAATTATTATATTAACAGTGTAAAGCCTAATAAATGAAATTCTGAGACCTTGTGATGTAAATCAATGAGGTTTGTATTTGAGAACAGTATAGCAGACTAACTACATATAGAATGCGTATAAATATCAGTTGTCACTCTTTATCACCCAATAATATGTCTTAGATGATATTTCATTGATGAGTTTTATGATCAAAACCTTTTTTTGTTCTTTTTTTTAAAAGATAATCAAGTAAACCCAAGTTTTTTTTTTCAGTCTAGTAAATGTTCATCTTGAAATATTACAATACAAACGTTTGTATTTATACTTTATAAAATAAAATAACAATATTTCACAGCATAAAGACAAATGTATCATTACCGGAAGTTAAAAATGTTTTTTTTTTTTACTCTCTAAATTTTGCTAAATTGTCATCATGTTGATGATTTAGGTCTTAGAAATGTGCGTATCAAATAGGATACAATAGCCTTTATAGGGTTATAAAAATAAACTTTAAAGCAGGTATTATTTATTATAAAATACATTAAAAATTTAAAAATCACTGCCTAGCCAATATAAAATGGCTGTTTGCATTTAAATAGGCAAATGCGTATGAGTCGATGATTCTTAAAAGTCTGTGACCAAAAATTGGTCCATCAAGAGGAGCATCATTTTTTGGTTAAGATCTTGTACTAATGCAAGCAGTCCAGCAATCTGTAAAGTCTACTCCAGCACATCCCAACGACTTTCGATGAATTTAAGGAAAATGATTCTTCATGCTCCCTCCCAACCATTCTTTCACAGTTTGATGAATCTGATGAATTTTGACATTGTCCTCCTGGAATAAGACCATGATGTGTATTCCTACATGATGGATTAAGAAATGAAAAGCTACACACACCATCAATTAGGGTTAGAAGAACTGTTGCCAAACATACACCGACCAGGCATAACATTATATGACTAATATTGTGTTGGTTGGCCTTTTGCTGCCAAAACCGCCCTGAACTGGCGAGGCATGACTGGTCTGCGGCTAAGCAACCCCATAAGCAACAAACTGTGATGCACTGTGTATTCGGACACCTTTCTATCAGAACCAGCATCAACTTCCTGAGCAATTTGAGTTAAAGTAGCTCGTCTGTTTGATCGGACCACACGGGCCAGCCTTCGCTCCCCTTGTGCATCAATGAGCCTTGGCCGCCTATGACCCCCGGTTCACTACTGTTCCTTCCTTGGACAACTTTTGATAAATACTGAACACTGCAAACAGGGCTTAAAAAAACATTGCAAAAAATGTGTCAAATATCAAAGCAAGTATAGAATCTGCAAACAACTTATCCTAGAGATTTACTAACTTCTATTTTCAATTGAAAGTGATGACATTGACATATTTAGGTGTATCTAAACACTTTCCAGGAAACATCCTTATGTTCACACTTCAGAGACGCACATCTTTTGGTTCACATTTTCCAGCGGTGACTCAATGGAGTATGACACTGTTAAATGAACTGAACAACATGTATTACTGAAGTGAGAATAAGAAGGTTCGCACAACTACATACTCGCATACACAAATTCACAAAAACAGAAGGTGCAGGACTCTGTGACCACAGTTCCACCCTGTGAAGTCACCGTCGCACCATCTGTCTGAACGCATTGCAAAGGAAAAGAGCAGATGTCTGTAAAGATACAGACCAGAGCCGACAACATACCGACTGTACTGCCTGCTGCAAAAAATATTTTCCCAAGGGTCTTCGCTGACATATTGCCACTTTACGAATTACAAAAGCCATAGACAGGTTAAAGGTTGAACATTTTAGAATTAATTGATCAAAATTCATATATTTGCTGCTCAAAAAACACGTCTTGTTATTATCAATGTTGAAAACAGCTGTGCTGCTTAATGGTATTTTGTGAAAACCATGACATATTTTGTTCAGGACTCTTTGATTTATAGAAAACCCAGAATAACAGCATTTGTTTGAAATAGATTTAAAAGTCTTTTCAATTGAATGCATCCTTGCTGAATAAAAGCAATGCTTTCTAATAAAAACTTACTGACCTCAAACTTGTAAAAAGTAGTACTTTCTGAATTTGCAAAACTGATTTTACGGCTAAAGGACATACGGGCACTGATTGATAACTTTTGGGTAAAGTTAATGGACCACTGAGCACTATGAAGAGGTGCTTTACAATCTCCTCTTATATTATATAATCAATAGGTAATCATAGTTTTTAATCCAGTGCATTTATTCAGGTAATGTTTTCAATGATTTATTAATGTCACAGGCCTGACCCGTGTCAGGAAGAGAGAAGACTTTACTCAGAATGTTTTGAACACAATTCAATTTGGAACTTGTGTATTAATTATTTGAATAATTATAAGTATATGATGAAATTATATACACATAACATTTTGTAGTGATTTCTCTCTTTATAATTTGGTCCCACTTTATATTAGGTGGCATTTACTAATATGTACTTACATAAAAAAAAGTAAATTGTACTTATTTTGTTTATATTGTATAGTTAGGGACAGGTGTGGTGAGATGGGTAAGTTTAAGGGCAGGGTTAGGTGTAAGGGAAGTGTCAACAGTGTAATTATAAATATAACTACAAAAATTAATTACAGATGTAATTAGATTTTTTAAATGTAAGTACAATGTAAAAACATGTATGTACACAATAAGTCCATTGTATCAAATTATTAATTTAAAATGTTAATACATAGTAGTTACAGGGTTAGTTCACCCAAAAAATGAAATTTCTGTCATTAATGACTCCCCCTAATGTCGTTCCAAACCCGTAAGACCTCCGTTCATCTTCGGAACACAGTTTGAGATATTTTAGATTTAGTCCGAGAGCTTTCTGGCCCTCCATTGAATGTATGCACGGTATACTGTCCCTTTTCAGAAAGGTAATAAAAACATAATCAATGAAGTCCACGTGACATCAGTTGGTTAGTTAGAATCTCTTGAAGCATCGGAAATACATTTTGGTCCAAAAATAAAAAAAAAACTACAACTTTATTCAACATTGTCTTCTCCAAACATTGTTTGGTTTTCAATCCGCAATCAAAGTTTCAAACGGTTATGAAACAGCGTATTGATTCATGATTCGGATCACCAATGTCACATGATTTCAGCAGTTTGACACACGATCCGAATCATGAATCAATACGCTGATTCATAACCTTTCGAATCTTTGTTCGCAGATTGAAAACAAACAATGTTTGAAGAAGACAATGCTGAATAAAGTCATAGTTTTTGTTATTTTTGGACCAAAATGTATTTTCGATGCTTCAAATGATTCTAACTAACCAACTGATGTCTAATATGGACTACTCTGATGATGTTTTTATTACCTTTCTGGAAAGGGACAGTATACTGTGCATACATTCAACGGAGGACCAGAAAGCTCTCGGACTAAATATAAAATATCTCAAACAGTGTCACCAGTCACCAGATCTCAACCCAATAGAGCATCTTTGGGATGGGGTGGAACGGGAGCTCCGTGCCCTGGATGTGCATCCCACAAATCTCCATCAACTGCAAGATGCTATCCTATCAATATGGGCCAAGATTTCTAAATAATTTTTTCAGCACCTTGTTGAATCAATGCCACATAGAATTAAGGCTGTTCTGAAGGCGAAAGGAGGTCAAACACAGCATTAGTATGGTGTTCCTAATAATCCTTTAGGTGAGTTTATTATATATATATTTTGGGTATCATACAAATAGTTTTGTTAAAGGGTACATAACACACACACACAGTTTCTGCCAATTCTTGAGTACCTATGGAGTAGTATTGCATACTTCATATCTTTGAAGAGTCTTTAGTTATATTATATTTATAAAGGATATATAAGCTGTACCGATTCTTTCCCAAAATAGCCAAGCTCGTGGAGGCGTGCAGTGGGTGGGGCTAAAGAGTCAAGAGCGCACACACACACAATACATCATGGCATTATCCCTGCGAACTTTCGATGCTTGTGTTGTTTACATTAAATGTACTTACCGTTGTTACCATTACCGTTTCGACTCATGACCGGGAACAAACAAACACACTTTCACAACTTTATTCCTGCTCCGGAAAAACAAACTGCATTCACTTTTCCTTAACGCTAGGTTATTTGGGAAGCTGAACAAGGTTATCTTTACCTTTAAATAAAAGCACATTTCTTTAGACAAATGAAATGTAACCCGAACGAAGTTCATTGATGGGCGAGCTCTCGCTCTGGTTGATGTGTGCATGCGCTCATCCGGGAGAAGTGCCCATACAATGAATCCCACCCTTTATCACCTCATACAAGGCGATATTCGAAACAAATTAATCCTGAAGGAGTGTATTTGTTTTAGCATAATAATCCAACTCTATAACAGTGTAAATAAATCAGAATGTATGAAATAGAATTAGACCCCCCTTTAAATGATAGGGGTATCAGACAAGGTTGTTAACTGGTTTTGGGTATTGGAATAATAGCATTTTTGGTGTTATTTCCAATAAATTACCCTAAAATGATTGCAAAACATACTGAAAATTAGCTGATAGATCGTTCATTCATTAAGTGATAAGCAGTTTCCTCACAAAAGCAGTTTATTCAGGGTACTGAAGCCTCTCTTCAAAATGGCATCTAGTCTCCTCACCAGTATACTATTGCTACACTAATGGAAAACAAAATCGTGGAGGTGCGCTTTAAAGGGGCTTTGTTTCTAGTAATCCTTTCTAGTAATCCTGAAGGCCATGATTGGCTGTTAAGGTGTGTTTAATTAGACCTGGAGCTAAAGTCGACTGTAAGGTGACACTCCAGCAGATTTGAAAAGATTGTATAGTACTGATTTAACAGAACAGAAGAATACAGAAAATAGAGATATTTTAAAGTCCTTAAAGTCCAAGGGAAGTGGCTGGATAAGCGCACTATTTATATGTGTTGATGTGTTTATGACTGAAACCTGAATTAAGGGAAGAACATATTGAGAAGCTTGTCTCTTTTAAAATAAATAAATACATAAATAAACAAAAAGCATTCCATTTTCATCAAAGCCCTGCAAAGCCACATCAGACAGCTTGCAACAGTCAAAGTTGTATAAAAAAACAAGTCTAATAGATTCTCTTAATTAGATTTAATATGGAACTGTTACTACAGCAAAACTGTGATAATTGTTGGCACAGCTGATGATGTGTAGTTTGAAAAGCTTGTAATTTATGTCTCCTTTTCTACTCATCAATGCTGTTTATAATGCTGTTTGGGGTTTGTGCTGTTTGATCTCATCCATGCTTTAAAACAACTGTAGAATTCAAATGGGTCTGATACACACTGTGGTCTGTGTTGATTCGCACATATGATCTTTTTGTGTGTGTATTGTAAGGAAGAACATTTAAAATGCATTTAACAATCATCACATTGACGAGCACTACAGTATCTGAGCAAATGACACCGGCTTATACTATGGGGCTGTTGAATGCTTGAATCTGATTGGTTGACAAACGTTCTAAGGTGTGCTATTATTTTCATGGGAAACGCATGGGTAAAGTTGTTCCATGGAGGACTTTACCGCATTACAGTTTCATAGCACTTCGCCAAATGATTTCAATAATTTCAAAAGGTCCTTACAGCCTACAACAGCAAAAGAATCAAAACCCACAACACCACTGACAAAGCAAATAAATATATAGAAAACAATAGGATAAAATCATTTCCATCATGTTTTTTTGCGACAAAATGATGTTTATGTACGGAATTTACTGAAAGCACATATTCTCTGTCTCCCAGTCCTGCACTCATACACACACACATACAGTATGGTCACAAACAGAAATGTATTGTCAGAGCTGCTCTGTTGATTTTATCAGTAAAATAGTTTAACTTGCAAACTTACAGTAGAGACGCTGCTAGTGGGTGGGATATATTAGGCAGCAAGTGAACATTTTGCCCTCAAAGTTGATGTGTTAGAAGCAAGAAAAATGGGCAAGAGTAAGGATTTGAGCGAGTTTGACAAAGGCCAAATTGTGATGGCTAGACGACTGGGTCAGAGCATCTCCAAAACTGCAGCTCTTGTGGGGTGTTCCTGGTCTGCAGTGGTCAGTATCTTTTAAAGGTGGTCCAAAGAAGGAAAAGTGATGTACCATTGATGCACGTGGGGAACGGAGGCACACAAGCTACTGTAGCTCAAAATGCTCAAGAAGTTAATGCTGGTTCTGATAGAAAGGTGTCAGAATACACATGCATCGCAGTTTGTTGCATATGGGGCTGCATAGCCGCAAACCAGTCAGGGTGCCCATCCTGACCCCTGTCCACGGCCGAAAGCACCAACAGTGGGCACTTGAGCATCAGAACTGGACCACGGAGCAATGGATGAAGGTGGCCTGATGAGTATTTTGACCACATCATCCTCGTTATGCATGTTGTCTTACTCCAAGCTGTATAGGCTGGAAAGCCTACTACCAATTAAGCATATTAGGTGATGTGCATCTCTGTAATGAGAAGGGTGTGGTCTAATGACATCAACACCCTATATCAGGTGTGCATAATTATTAGGCAACTTCCTTTCCTTTGGCAAAATGGGTCAAAAGAAGGACTTGACAGGCTCAGAAAAGTCAAAAATAGTGAGATATATTGCAGAGGGATGCAGCAGTCTTAAAATAGCCAAGCTTCTGAAGCGTGATCATCGAACAAACAAGCGTTTAATTCAAAATAGTCAACAGGGTCGCAAGAAGCGTGTGGAAAAACCAAGGCGCAAAATAACTGCCCGTGAACTGAGAAAAGTCAAGCGTGCAGCTGCCAAGATGCCACTTGCCACCAGTTTGGCCATATTTCAGAGCTGCAACATCACTGGAGTGCCCAAAAGCACAAGGTGTGCAATACTCAGAGACATGGCCAAGGTAAGAAAGGCAGAAAGTCGACCACCACTGAACAAGACACACAAGCTGAAACGTCAAGACTGGGCCAAGAAATATATCAAGACTGATTTTTCTAAGGTTTTATGGACTGATGAAATGAGAGTGAGTCTTGATGGGCCAGATTGATGGGCCCGTGGCTGGATTGGTAAGGGCAGAGAGCTCCAGTCCGACTCAGACGCCAGCAAGATGGAGGTGGAGTACTGGTTTGGGCTGGTATCATCAAAGATGAGCTTGTGGGGCCTTTTCGGGTTGAGGATGGAGTCAAGCTCAACCCCAGTCCTACTGCCAGTTTCTGGAAGACACCTTCTTCAAGCAGTGGTACAGGAAGAAGTCTGCATCCTTCAAGAAAACATGACTTTTCATGCAGGACAATGCTCCATCACACACGCCCAAGTACTCCACAGCGTGTCTGGCAAGAAAGGGTATAAAAGAAGAAAATCTAATGATATGGCCTCCTTGTTCACCTGATCTGAACCCCATTGAGAACCTGTGGTCCATCATCAAATGTGCGATTTACAAGGAGGGAAAACAGTACACCTCTCTGAACAGTGTCTGGGAGGCTGTGGTTTCTGCTGCACGCAATGTTGATGGTGAACAGATCAAAACACTGACAGAATCCATGGATGGCAGGCTTTTGAGTGTCCTTGCAAAGAAAGGTGGCTATATTGGTCACTGATTGGTTTTTGTTTGGTTTTTGAATGTCAGAAATGTATATTTGTGAATGTTGAGATGTTATATTGGTTTCACTGGTAAAAATAAATAATTGAAATGGGTATAAATTTGTTTTTTGTTAAGTTGCCTAATAATTATGCACAGTAATAGTCACCTGCACACACAGATATCCCCCTAAAATAGCTAAAACTAAAAACTACTTCCTAATAAACTACAAAAATATTCAGCTTTGATATTAATGAGTTTTTGGGTTCATTGAGAACATGGTTGTTGTTCAATAATAAAATTAATCCTCAAAAAAACTACTTGCCTAATAATTCTGCACTCCCTGTATATAGTGATTGTATCTCTTTAGATAATGCAGACTCTTTATGAACGATCTCTTTATGAACTTTTTGAAGTGGTAGTTGTGTAGCTCTCAACGGAGAGACAGAAAGCTGGCAGATTTCATTAAAAAAGATCTTCATTTGTGTTCTGAAGATGAGCAAAAAGTCTCTAAACTAGATCAAGTTCCCCAACAACTGATGGATAACCTGGTATGGTTAATGAGTACTGCTTGATAAACCGAGAGCATGGTTACTGACTGAAAAGCTGAAAATTGAGGGTATGGTTTCTTAATTTGTGAGTACTGAGGATATAGTTTATAAGGGAATGTTCACAAATCCATAAAGAAGAAGAAAAAAGAAAACCCTTCAAGTAACAGTTTGTTCCAATAGGGTCCTTTCAGTGGAAACAAATATAAATAGAGACAGAACTGTCAAAGTGAGGTATCCATAAACAGGCTGTAAGCACAATAAACCCCTTCAACTGGAGCCAGGCTCTTTGGCCTCTGCTATCACTTCCTGTTGGCCTGTATCTTCTTCCTGCATACAGGGGTGAAGGGTAGATTCCCCTTGGCATGCTGAAGCATCCAACTGCAAGGAGCTGGAATCATTACTGACGTCCGACTCTACACATCCCTGTAGCACCATATGCCCTCTTTTTGCAGGCTAACACAAACGGTCAACATCAGGTTAAAGGACACGGTGAGCTTTCACCAGTCTTTTAAACCATCGTCCAAGACAGCCCGGAGGAGCTTTCTGGTGGATTATGCAATTTGACCCCTGTGGTGTCCTAACATTTGACCCCGGTACCACCCACTACTGCCCCCTGTGTTGGTTAATGAGCATCGAACAGAATTCACAGACGTGAAATTGAAGGCAAGGTTAATTAACATGGAACTCAACTCGGCAAACATGCCATTTCAACACAGTAAGATAACGATCGCTGGACTGGTAATTACTGTAGATAAGCTGAAAGACGAGGTGTAGATCCATATGTGATTTATGGAGAATATCATCTAGTCGTAATGAAGAATAAGTCAGTTTAGGGGAGGAACAATCTGCAATGAGAACAGATGAATGAGTTTCACTGCCAGTTCCAAGAGGAAGTTGAAGAAGGATCCAAACTAATTCATTTCATGTTACAGAAACACAAATACAGCCATTTTTGAGGGCCAAATATCCCCTCTGGGGCTTAATTAGGCATTTTCTGTTGTTGTTTTGCTTTTTAAAAAGGACTCAGTCAAAGAAATGAACTCGAAATAGACACCAGATTTTGGCTACTGACAAACAGATGTTGAATAAATCTGAAGACAGTGTGAGTGGTGCTTGCCAGTGAAAAACAAAACGCCACAACCACAATGCTCGGGTGTTGTGGGTGGTTGCCAGGGTTTTTCTAATTGATTGCAAAGATATTACAGGTGGTTCCTTAATGGCAATGTCAAAGTCTTAAGCCATATCTAGAGACCAGCATTTGATTAAGTGCCTCAATGGAAGTCTAAAGTCGAGGTCAGGCGAAAATCGGTCAATCGATTCTGGAAAATGGTGAGGGAAAATGGTGAGCGATTTGTCTTTTCATACAAGAACGCTTGTGAAGAAAAGAAAATAATATTGTTTAACTTAGAATGTATTATACACACCTCAGGAATAAATTACAAATATTGTAATACTATTTTACATTGTTTTCAGTACTTTGAACAAATATATCCAGCCTATCCAGCAGTAGTGCAAGTAAAGACAAAATGCCATGGAGAGCTACTTTCAGCGAAGTATGCAGTAAAATTCAAGCAAAAGCAAAAAAATATATAGCTAATACAAATCAATACAAAGTGTCTTCATCTGCAACAGACTCATATGAAGGTTATAGCTCTTGTGTGGGTTTTGGTCCATGAATCCACTTAAGACTACATAAAAATAAAAAAATTCAGCAAAACTGCAGTCGTTTTTTTGGGTCTCAAAACTGCTTGCCAGTTGTGTAAACGGCTCCCTGGACATGTACCATTGCAACTGTTGTGACTTCAGGAATGTTACGACGTTTTTACTGCTGCTCAGTGTGCAAGAGTGGGAGTGCGTTATGCAGAATGGCTGGAGTCCAATAAACCTCAATGCTTGAAATAGTTTGATGTGAGAGTGTGGGGATTGGGGTAAAAATACAAGATAAGCATCACCAACTCATTTGCTGCCACTACAGCCTTAGCACTGAATGCAAGAACAGCCATAAAAGAGGCGAACTTCCCTGAGTGTGAAATATTATTTAAGATTAGCCCATTAAAGAATTAATTTGCTTTTATTAGAAGCATAAGGGGAGTCATTACATGTAATGCAATGGGAAACTCATGAGCCATTAAAAGCATGGCCAGACAATAAACCCACACTTGTAAATTGATAACAAAAATAAATAAATTGATAATTCCGAAACAGAAACAATTAATTTTCACGGATGACCAAGTGACATTTCCATAGAACACTCCAGAAAATTATTTTGTTAATTGTTATAAACTACACCAAGTCAAGCATGACACGTTTCACAGATGTAAATGAACAAAAAAGTGATTTCTCAGAGCTAGGATCTGCGCAGAAATTCAATTTATAGCTTTTTATAGCCAAGTAATTAAACTAGATCCAAAAATATTCAATAACTGTGATTAGTCAGAGAAAACGAATGACTTTATGACAGGGCAATTTTTCCAGATCATTCTTGGCATTTTACACTCAGAGATGAAAAAAAAGAAAAAAAAAAAAGAATATGCAGCTCACAAAGCTAGACATAGCTCAGCTTATGGAGGAAGACAAATCGGAAGCTTATGGAAAACTAACTGTTTCAAAGTTAATGTTATGTCATCTGTTAACATTATTTGTTAATGTTACAATATCCATTTATGTTGGAGTATCCAATCCTAGTTATTTGTGGATGTTACAATATCATTATTTACCACAACATGTTAATTAGTATTTCTATGTTATATTAATTGTTACAGTTGTTATTTTTTAATGTTATATTTTGTTATTCCTTAACATTAATCTGTTGATGTTACAATGTGTTATTCATTAACGTTGCACTGATTGTTAAATTCATTTGTTGATGCTACGTTATCCTGTTAATCTCACATTATTTATTACACTTTTTATGAATGTTACATTATTTGTTAAAGTTATGTTACATTTTCCATTAAAGGGGTCATGAACTGAGAAATCTAATTTTTACTTTTGACATATAAGAGGTCTTCATACTATAAGAATATCTGTTACACTTTATTTTAATAATTCGTGGAGCCGGCGTTCGGGCATCCAGGAAATGCACACTTTAGCACCATTTAGACCAAGACCTAAAGCACAATCAAAGTAGAATTCAACAGCTTAGATACAACGAGTCTTCTTCTGCTTATCAACAAAGTTCATCGCTTACGCCGGCTCTACATCATATTCTCGCGCATGCGTCGTGGTGCTTCGTGAGTTCACGTCAGGGCCCAGACGGAAGAGAAGAATACATTTGAATTAAGTAGTTATTTATTTTATTTTTTTGCGCACAAAAACTATTCTCATGGCTTCATAAAATGATTGTAGAAGCACTGTAGTGAGATGGACTTTGTAACAACGTCTTTAGTGCCTTTTATGGGTCTTGAGAGAGGAAATGTCATTGCTGCCAATGGAGGCCTTTCTGAGCCATCGGATTTCAACAAAAATATCTTCATTTGTGTTCCGAAGATTAACAAAAGGTCTTACGAGTGTCGAACGATATGAGGAATGACATCATTTTCATTAAAGATGTCTTTGTTACATTTAGCACCAGCTTTTGTATTCATCTTATGAAGAAAGTGCAACACCTCTCGCAGTTCAAAACGCTTACACTACGTCCTAGTCATACACGTCTCAGTTTTACACGCTTTTTCGTAAGTTGTATGCGGAAGGCGGTCTGGCGGAATGTTTTACTTTAAAAAGTTTTAAATATGGATATTTTTCTTACAAAAACCCATTTGAGCTTAAAACTCATTCACTGCCATTATAAAGTTTGGAAGCATTGGTATATTTATTAATTTAACTCTGTGTTCATCAGAAAGAATAAAGTCATATAGACCCGGATGGCATAGCAACTCAATGAAACAACTACACAATGTAAAAACTGCACATACATGTAATAAGAATCACATTATTATTGTAATAAAATTTTCATAATGTAATAATTTTCTCAGTGTAATAAAATCTTGAGCTCATAATGTAATAATGTTTGCATTATGAGAAAATAATTACATATTACAAACTCACCAAAAACATGTCATATTTTTAATATTGAAATAGTTTTTAAAACAAATATAATTCTTACAGTACATTTTTAAAAATCTAAATCTAGTCTTGAACTACCTGCGAATGCAACAGATTTAAATATTCATGCTATTATTATTATTATTATTATTAGTATGAGTAAATATACAGCATTGTTATTCATTTAGAGTACATTTTTTTTAAAAATCCAGAAAAGTAAATAAAAATCAGAACTCTCGCACCTTTAAACAAATACATTTTATTTCATAAAGGATTTAGTTTTTTTTTTAATGTACTGCAAGGAAAATTTATATTTAATATGTTTTAAAAGCTATTAAAAAGAAAATATGATTGTTTTTGGTGAGTTTATAATGTAATAAATGTCTCGTATGTAAAAATCATTATTACATTATAAACTCAAGATTATTAGAATGAGAAAACGACATTATTATTGTATTACAATAATAATGTAATATAAATTACATTGTGTGCAGTTATTACATAATGAGTTGCTACAGATGGCTTGAGGATGAGTAAAGCATGGGGTCATTTTCATTTTAAAGTGAACTAATCTTTAATGTTATATGGCAACGTTATGTTCTTTAGCACAATCACATCATCTCTTACATTAGGTTATTAACATTGTATAACTTCTTAATGTTGTGTGACATTATTTGACAGCACTGTTGCATTATTCTATAATTCTAAATTAGTGCGCTCAAGCAAACCTGTCAGAAACCTGAAGGTCAAACTGGTTAAACGGAAAGTTGGCCACTATTTTACAACATTTATATATTTTGCCTGTCTACAGGGCAGGAAAGTCTCAGAGGGAACTTAACCAAGAGGAAAAGAGGAAAAATACCTGCCACTAGACATCTCAGGCATCCCAAGGCAGTCACTTAACAACTCGTTAGAGCAAATGAGGAAAGTTAATCAGACCTGCATTAAAATCAGCACTGGCCTCAGTTCTTCAAAGCGAAAAATCAGAACAAACCGATACTCATTAAGGCCTCAATTGTGGGTCACACACCACTAACTGTTCAATTCAACCATGGGGGCCTGTGGCACTTAGTCAATGAACAGCCCACAAAGGCCTTCCAGAAGATGGACTGAAAGCAGGAGTCAGCGGTTACAAGGTTAGTGAACTTAATGCACGTGACGTAAAAGACATAGGCTATTTGGAATCTTTGTGATTCACTGGAGCTCCAGGGTTGGTAATGCAAGACAACCAACGGGAATGCTCAGGCTGACTGAATTTTGTAGAGGAAATTAGCTAGCATGTTTCTTCTTTGAATGGCTAACTGCTCATACCAACTAAAAACAATAGTGCCGCTTGAAGAACACACTAAATTGTGGAATGTTGAAGGAACCCTTAGAAGCTTCCCAATGGTTTACATGATGCCAGAGTCTTATAGGTCACCTCATATCTGTGCAATGTTCCAGCTCAAAGTAAAACTCAACAGAACTAGACTGTCCATCTTCAACTAACACCTCCAATCGTCGTTCTCCACTATTCAGATCACCAAGTAAGATAACTCTTTATTCCTTCAACCAGCACTGATGGTGATGTCCTTAGTAATAGTTCACCCAATCAAGCTGATCTTTAACAGTAAAGCCACTGATCCACATCTGCCATCCAGAACATTACTCTTGGAGAATCTATACATGAAGATAATGCAAATGATCTTCCTTCTGAATCAATAGTGTACCACACTACTGCACATACAATTTCACCACACACTCATTCCTTTTAATTATAAAACGTTATAGTTGCCTAATGGGAAAACAGCTCTGGTCCAAAAAAAACCCCCGGAAAGAACAGAGGAGCCGAAGAACAAAACCTTCCGAGACAAAGTGGCTGCCTGATTAGATAGAGACTTCTATGAAGAACGGCACTGTAGATTAAAAATATCGATAGGATAGACATATGTAGCTTAACGAGCTATGCAAATGAAGCCAAATGATTAAAAGAGTAATGAATGGGGATATTGGAAGGGTCTGATGGTTTTGAAGCTTTTATTCACACAGAGAACTATAAGCCAAGGCAAATGAAGATGACTTTAAAACTAAAAATGTCTGATGTATATTGCAGAGGAAAATTGCTCCAATCAGACTTCTACATAACTTCCACGAGTCAAATGTGCTTTAAACAGATGTGTTTAATCAGTCCACCAGGAAACCAAGTCATGTTTCTACATTGGCATGTGCAATTAGCGCTCCAGTGAAAGAACTCCTTGGACTTAAACAGACAAACTTGCCTGCTACTTCCGTGTTGTATGCAAAATAGCTTGCAGACAGGTTTGGTATTATATTTATAAGAATGGTTCACCCAAAAATGAAAATGTGTCAATTTGCTCGTCGTCAAATTGACAAAACTATCGGTTATTGGAAACCGTTCAGTTGTTCAGTTGAGTTCTTACAATACCCCAAATGTGTCCAACTATTTGTAAATTGTGAGAAAATCGCTATGTGTACCAATGAACCGGGACGTGTGAGCATAGCGTGTGAGGGAGTCGCCTGTCAATTGCGTCATATCTGCGTTACCCTCGTTTCCGGTTTTATTTGGCAGAAACTCTTTACTCTCGCTGGAGTGTGAACAAGTGTCACAGCAGCTGCCGAGCGAACCCACAGAGTAACTCAGACTGCACAAATGTGCAAAACTTGCACAGGAATAATCCATTTTATAGTTTTATAAACATTTCTCTGTTCTTACAAAAACTTTGAAGTAGTTATGCGAAACATGCAGTAAGAGTAAAATGTTTCAATCTAAAACATGACTGACTTCTTGTTGACTGTAAAGGTGTCATAAGCTGGCTTTTTATTTATTTTTATACTGTTGTCTGAGGTCAACTTATGACGTTTGCATGGTTTTCATATTAAAAAAAATCATAAGGAATAAATAATAGGCTATGTTCTACCTTGGTTTTGAGGCTCTCTCAAGAATGCTCAGTTTCTATGGGCGTGCCGCACTGAAGACTTGGAAGTAAACGCCAATGGCTAGGATTGGACAACAGTTTTGCATATTTAATGACCTTCGGCTCCCCCATGAGTACACAAAGAATTGAGTACTGAAAGCATGTGGAGAAACGGCAACCGAAATGATTCGTTCCACAGGGCTCTAGGGCTGGTCCGAATACAATTTTTTGAGCTTCGAATATTCGGTAGTAATCAACATCGAATATTCGGAGAGAGGGGCTGAACATATTCTTCTCTCTAATAAAGGCAGGAATCTGGAGATTCTCAGTGGCGCGCCTCACGTGGGCAGGTCATATCCTCCGAGAACGGACACTGTGACTGCACTAGTGATACAAAACACACAGGTCTGTTACGTCCAAGTAGCAAGCTCTTATATTTCACAGTAGATTAATTTAGATTGATAATAACGTGTAATATTAGGCTTGCTGCTATAGTCGGTGTTACAGGTGTCCATCACTTGCCCAACGCGGCACTCTCGTTTTGATATTTTATAGTAGTAAAATGTTTTGTTCAGTTTGAACTAAAATGTATGTGGTGAACAGATTAACTACAATTAAAAACTGAACGTGCAGTTGCGCGCTCTAGAGAGAGAACATACTCCGCCGCAAGGAACGCTAAGAAGAAGCAAATATATTTATTAAGTAGGCTATAACAAGGTTGGGTTCCAATTCAACTGTCCATCCTATTAAAAATGGCAAAAAAGATTATGGTATTTCGACAGATTTTATAGTGTAAACATATGCAAGCGCGAATGAGAAACGTTCTGATGGGGATGCCAGGTATGCGAAAAAAGAAAATTAAAGAAAAGAAAACCCTGAATATTTAGAATCCCAAAATTAAATTTCAAATACTAGCCATCGAACAAATATTCAAATTTTCTAGTCCAGCCCTACAGGCCTCGAAAAATATCTTTGTCAAACAAACAGGATTTATCAATCATCTTTATTACATAGCCCGCCCGATCGGTGGATATAAGCACGAACTGTGCATCACACAAACACGAACACACGCACGCGCCATATACCGTTGCAGACTACATGATCAAAACATACGCGATTGTATTTTTCCTTCAAATATCAAGTCAAGAGAGTGAACGCACATCAAGAAAGGAATGTTAATACACTTTTTAAGATAGCCAGTTGGCAGGCCGGACTTTCGTTTTGGTAGCCCGTCTGGAAAACACATAGCCCTGGGACGTTGGGCTTTGTGAGCCCTGGTCCATACATGTCCGAGTCTGACCCTGAATTGCAATGAACCAACAGAACCAACAGAACGACAAATAAAGGACTCTCCAGCCTTTATGGGGTGGGGTGTGGTAGAAACAACTCTCTCCAATATTTTAAATTTGGCCTGTCAATATTACATTCTACCCTTTACATCAGTGATATATTGGTTATGGCTATATTTTTCAATTTTAGTTACTGTAAAATCCACTATCGGTTGACCTCTACCACCTAATGGACTGGAGTATGAAGTGCTTGTTATTCATAGGAGACTAATGATGTCTGACCCAATTTTACAGTTTAAAAAAAGAAAAAAAGATGTTATTCGGTTTTTCTTTAACAAAAGTGATCAGAGCACTTGGAAAATGTACTGTTTTTTCTGAAACTTCTGGGTGTCATTGTACGGCATTCACCCATCTGAGTATTCAGATCACCCATTGAGTGGTCATTTTTGGATGATTATTCCTAAAAATACACCCACCACTAAACACCATATTAAAACAAAACTGTTGGCCAGTTGGACAGCTGCCATTTTTTGGCCAGAAAAATTATGAATGTGGATCAGTCTTACTGCTGATTGCTCTGTAAAACTCCTCAAGCAATCAAAAAAAACTGCAAAAACGTTCAGGTGCTCTCTTTCCTGTGCAATTCTTTGACTACCATGAAAAGGGTTCCCAGCAGTCTCGCTAGAACAAATCAATAGGATTGAATTTAACTTCAGTTTGTTTTTTCTTCCATCAGGCATTGACCCTGTAAGTCCAAAAACTCCCAGAGCAGATTAGAAATTTCATTTGTTGTAGGCAAAAATCACATTCAAATGTATTTTGAAGGCTCTCGGAACAAGAGCAGAAAAGCTCAAATGAAGATTTTCCCTGTCTCTTCTTGCATTTATTTACAGGCGTAATGAAAATGATTGTTTAATAATGTAATGCCCTAACAGCAAGGTACACACAGCCAAAGCACTAACTGGCCCCTAATTTAGCCCTGTACATACATTTTTAAAGCAGGAATCAAGAATGATCTGTGGCTTAAAGAAATAACACGATTCTGCTAAAAGGAATTTGTGCGCGTATTTCATTCGGCGCTGACTAAAAAGGGGTTTATGCTCTGATCCAGAGTATTTCAGATGAGCAGTGTTGGGGAGCAACTAATTAAAAGTAGCTGTGAACTTCATAGTTCATTAAAAAATGAAAATTCTTGTCATTTCAAAACTGTAAGACTTGTTCTACTTTTTAAAGGTGGTTACTCTTCCCCATGAAATAACTTTCAAGGTTCATATACAAAACAGAACCATTAAAGGCACTACGTACTTTTTTTTAGATTCAAATATCCAAAAACACTAGAACAACGTTATATATGTTGTTGACCTGGGTACTTATAGCCTGGATGCCAGCTGATTTAGCCTCGCCCACAACATTTTTGATCCACTCGATCCATAGAGGAGTAATTATGCCCGAACAGAAACTGTTCAGACCAATGGAATTGTCAGGGCGGGCTTTAGACGATGATGGACAGATGATAAACAGTAACGTAATCATCCACGTCATCAAAGGCGCTTGGGTTCTCCGGAAAAAAATGGCTTTGGGGGGTAAAATATGTTATTTTGGCAAGGTTGCCTGCTAAAATTTGCATTCCTGGGTCTATATATCACATATAGACCTGCTTCAACCTGCAGACATTGTGAACAACCCGCAGGCAAAACACGGACTTGGCAAAACGGTGCAGTTGAGTTCTGTTGACATTTGACAACTTAAGTTACGCGTCGCTCCGCTGCTCTGATTGGTTTTAGGTCTTTCCTGGTTCGGTTGAATTAACCAATTTTATGCAGATCTCTCTTATTAGCATTAGCTCCCAAGGGCTCTCGGCACGTCCTGCTTCATACCACTGTAACGTTAATAAAAATTTAACATATTCGCTCATGCATGAACATGATTTCTGCCTGTCGGATTCCTTTGCATCAGCTGTGGAGGTGAAGAGTCAAGACTACAACTCCCATGATTCCACGCGCATTCACGGCATCATCAAGCAATGCCTTCGTTTTGAATAAGCGACCTCTAGAGGCGATATATATATTTCATGTGAAAAAATCGAACCAGAATTGAAGATATCCCTGAAAACCTTGACATCCACCTTAGCTATCCTTGGGACAGACATAGTGATTTATGAGCAATTTATAAAAGAATCATAGTCTTGAGTCCAAACTTTTCAATGAATCTATTGGACGAGTTAAATTTGAACTAGAGAAACGGATCCATCTAAATCAGTCATAAATACTATTCTCATAAAAAACCCAACCAGAGCTAGGGCGATGTCAAGCTTCTTAGCGGATTACCAATTTAATTATGTTCTGTTTCTCACAAAGCTATTGTATGATTCAAAAGACATGGAATGTAGTCCACAAGTCAAGGACCATATTTATGATTTTCTGAACCTTGAAAGCTTCAGTCCCGGTTCATTGTAACTGCATGGGACACTCTAAAATTCAAAATGTGTTCTTGTGTTTCACAGTGAAACGAACGTCAAATGTGTAGACCCTCACATGAACTATTTATTCGTAGTTATTCCTTAAGCCATCTGTACTGAATGTAGTTAAACTACTTTAAAAACTGTATCTACCAAAGCTATTCATAATTTAAAGTAGCTTCCAAAATACTGTAGACAAGTAAGGATTCCTTGGTGTGCGCCGTTACACGTACATTGATGGATATGGGTGTCTCGTCAGAGTGAAGCCGTGATGTTTTGCTACTGCTTGCCCTCAGCAGTCAGCACTTGGCCCACATAGCACACTTTGAATGAGTATCTGTCACACATGGCACCATGCCTTATTGCGCCGGGTGGAGTTGTGGGAAATAAATTGCTAAGAAAGTTGGTACAGGTACATTTTCTACAAACTTTTCTCTACACACAGTGAAGAGAGAGAGAGTTGTCCCAAACATCTTTATCATAGGAAAACAGGGGCCTTCTTCAGGCATTTCCGTTGTCTTCTGACAAGTATAAAAACACAGAAATGTACAAAAACAAATAAAGTATACCTTTCAGAGAAAGAACAATTAAGCATCTCATTTTACCACACGAACAGCCGGAAACTCTGCTGGGAGAAAGAAAACCAATAAGGAAGTAACAAATGGTGCATCAAAACCAAGCAACATCGCTCACCCTCATTTTGCTCCAAACCCATAAGATGTTTTTTCCTCTTCAAAACAAATATATTTTAAATGGAAACCTGTGGGATTTCTGTCCCTGCACTGAGGGTGCTTTCACACTGACAGTTAAGTATGAAATGGGGCATGCTTCGTATAAAAATTGCTAATGTGAAAGCTGTGATGAAAGCTGTGGTTGCGCACCGGTGTACCAAACCAGAGTCTACCTGAAGGAGGTGGTCTGGGTTTGGTTGTACTTGAACTGTGGCCTCGGGTGCACACTTGTTCAGGAAGTAGTCTCTTGCGCATTAACCCTTTATTTAGTTTAAGAAAACACATGTAAGGGATGATAGTGTTGATAATTTATAAGTGCAATCTGTTGGAAATGAGCAGAAATTCGCCTTTCTATGAAACACATCCAGTAAACTCATGTGTCGTTTACTCAACTGTGCATAATAGCACTGAATTAATAAAAAGACAATATATTGACCTGCATTCTGTTTTTTATCATGCACACTCTAAACCAATGTTGGGTCAAATATGGACTAACCCAGCAATTGGGTTGTTTTATCCCAGCGATTGGGTTCTTTTAACCCTGCGGTTGGGTTAAATATTTGCTTAAGACAACCCAATCACTGGGTTAAAACAACCCAATTGCTGGGTTAGTCCATATTTGACCCAACATTGGGTTAAAACAAGCAAACATTTTTTTAGATGCATGCAAGTGCATTGCGGTTTGATTGAATAAAGATGTGTGTGAAACTAGACCAAAGCTGCAGGGGGCACCGGAAACAATCGCGCTCAGACTCGGATCGCAACAAATGTGAAAGCCCCCTGAAAGTCCAAATAAAGTCAAAATGTTCAAAAAGACAATGTAAAAGTATTCCATATGAATCGAACGGTTTAATCCAAATCTTTTGAAGAGACACGATCGCTTTTATATGATCAAGAGATTTAATTTAGGCTGTTTTTTTCACATATAAACATTGATCAACACATACATAAAGCGGAAGCTCAAATGTGCTTGCTTGACTAATCATATAAAGCAATTGTCTCTTCTCAGAAGACTTGGATTGAACAACTCTATTCATAATGTCTTTTTCGACTTTTAATGCATAATCATTTTGGGTGCATGGACTAGGGCTGGGACGGTTACCGCATTACCGCAATACCGTGGTCACGTGACGCCTACCGCAGGTCTGAGATCATCACCGCCATCATTGCAAAAAAAAATAATGGTTTACATTCCAGCCTTCATTTATTTTGCTAGATTAACTAGCATGTTCACTTTATCGTGATGGACAATGATATTGTTGTTTTTTTATTTGTATAAAAAGATATTTTTTATAATTTTATATAATTTACTATACTCTGTATTTTATCTCTTTACATAAATACTATTTTCTACTTAAAAACGGTAATTTCGTTATTTTACTAAATCAAATAAGGACTCATAGGTTGCACGTGAGGGGAAAAAAGTAGCTTACTTCCACTTAAGAGTTGTGCTCTTTTTATTTTAATATCTCCTTACATAAATACTATTTTCTAAATATAATTTCGTTATTGACCCAGTGTTTTGTATGTGAACGCTGTTTTACGTGATTATTACCACAGGAGTGAAGCACAAAGTTTTGTTTACAAGGGAAATAAATTTGCAGATGTTACATCGCAGCCATGAAAACATGGGTTATGGATTCATGCCGAATGAGAAAGGGAGGCTGAGCCCAATTTAAGATTTGCCAGCTTTTTAAATCTGTTTTCTGTTTACCCAATATTCCGATTTCCGTGAATTTTAACAATAGGCCTAACGTTTTATTCCACTGGACATCTCGTTTCTTTTCCCAAATCTTCACTCGAGTCGCACTCATAAATGTTTCTTCCTTCCTTGAATTATACCCATTCAAATCTTTTACTGTAGTAAAGTAGAAAAACAGTGTAGGACGAAATTTTATATAACACAGTTTGTGATTGTTATTAGACTTGAGGCACGTCAAGTTTATTTGACACCCAGCGATGTTGCGGCATATGACGCATCAGACATTTATCAGATCCAGTGAGAAAGTGTCTGAATTCGATGCAGAATTAATAGCATCGCTGCGAGATCCAGTGAGAAGCATTCAAATTCAACCCAAAATTATCTGCTATAAACCACAGATATCAAATCAAACAGTGCTGACGTGAAAACCAGGAAAAATAGTGCGCCATGAACAATTTTCAATAGACAAATCACCAACATTCACCATGGATTTATTGCAGCAACGCTAAGTGTAACCATGGTATTGTGGCAGAAATAATTGAATGCTTTTGTTTTTATTAGTAGTATTCATCTCAGGGTTCGAAAACCTTCTAAATATTATCCAATTTTAATGTAATTTTATGATGAATTATAAAACTAAAACTTTGTGCCAAACAAAAACTTTTATTTTAAAAAGAATAAAATTACTACTATGACCAGTAAATGGTGGCAGAGGAGCACTTATTGACTTGTTTTCCCATATATTGGTGAGTGGAAAAAAAGTAGGAAGCTAGTCTCACAAAAAACTAAAACTTTTCTTCAAATTGTAACTGAATTACACAGGAAACAAGAGCAATCTTTTTATAAACATGGAAGCTGTTTCTCAGCTCAGTATGATATTATAAAAGAACAATGATACATTTAAATAAGAGTAGAATGGGTTTTTTGCACTACATTTTCTCTGCATCTCAATTCAAGCTCAGTGCTTTACTGTCAAATGTCCAATAAACAAGCATGTAATATTAATAACTGCACTTATTAATGCAAAACAATAGTAATTTTATGATTAAATTTACTTGAATTATAAATACTTCTCTCCTATGTTAGTTTGGAGTCCAGCCTTTAACGCTAAATCTTTAGATCCATTTTTTGAAAAATCACACAAATAACTGCATAAGGGGTGTTCGCATTGACAGTGATTTGCTGTGACGAAGTGACCAGAAGTTACTCATTCTCAATGAAGTCTGTGGGCTACTGCGAATGCTGGCCACAAAGTTGAGCAGAAATGTATGCAAATGAGCAGTGATGCGATGTAACCTTTTTCTTTCAGATCATCTACAGTCACGCAAAGCATTTGTGTACTTGTGTAGAGTGTGTTTCTGGCCTGAAGGACAAATTGGATGGAACTTGTACCAAATGGGGGCTTTGATTCTTCGAGGATCAGACAAGGTCAAATGACCCAGGAAAAATGTATCCCCATACATGCCAACAACCGCAGAGCCAGGGGAAAAGACCCTCATCCTCCATCCGTTGAGTGCATCAATTGAGCCGAGCCTGCTCATTGTATGGTTCAGGTTATTACTGTCTCATAAGTCTATTGGAATGGTCCCCCTGGGACCTTCACAACAATTAGTCTGGACAGCCTGTTTAGTCTACTAGAAATCACACACTTAAAGGTGTAAAGGTCAAGAAAAAGAAAGATGATGAAAGAAACTGAAGACCCTTGAAATAGTTAAAGGGGCAGGTTATGACAAATATTATGAAATATGATTGAGAAATGACATGAAAATTCACGCTGCTGGGCATATCTCAGTTGGTATAACACCCACGCTGGTTTAACACCAAATGTGAAAAACAGAAAAACTAGTGAGTTTACACAGCTGTGCTGTTTTAGTAGTCTGCCCTATACATAATTATGAGACTTGTATGTATCATATTTCAAAGATTTATTGACTTACCAATATACTCGAAAACATAAACAACAAAGAAGGGTGTGACAAGGTCATTGATGCCCTGGACGTAACCACTTGCTGGATGACGTATCGCCCAGATGAACAGAATTCGCTCAAAGATCTAGAAAAAAAGTAGCAAAAAAAGAAGATATCAGGATATATGTTCAATATTTAAATGCAAGTAGCAGATACATTGAATCATGCGACACAACATGAAAACTGTTAGTAGCAGAATTTGAACGTACAAGGTCACTCAAACGGTTTTAATTAGAGACACAGTGGGATCAGCCACCCCCCAGCCAGCAATCAATTAAGAAAATCAATTAAGCCTTCTGAGCTTTTTAATCATTAACATCACAACATTCAATAGCGCAGACAGCAAGGTGAGAAATTACAAGTGGCTATGTGCATATGTATTATTAGATGGCGCTCTCTCTCTTTGTATGAGGCCTAGGGATACACCTTAGCCCAAATTATACTTCAGTTTTGACGCAAATGCTATGCTAATGCTGTTTTTAAGTGGAAACAGAAATAAGGTATTTATGATTTCCACATTTGCAAATGGGGAAGCCCTAAATCCGAAATGATACCAGAGTTGTAATGTTAGAAACGGGGTGTTGATTTGAAAACTGAAACAAGTCAAACAAAGGAAGCAAACAAAGTTTGTTGCGAATGGTGGTTCTTTCATGTCTCTCATATCACAGCACAGATGCACACTCTCTGCATCTGTGACAAAGACGTTTCATTCAAACACAGCTGGTGCCATCTTGTGCCTCAGTTATCGACTGTATACTGACACCAGAGGAACTCGGTATTAATATTAGGCATACAATAACATTGTTGAAGTTGGTCTTGTTGGTATAGAACAATTGTTTTGAACATTTTATCGGATAAGATCATAAACAGGAAAATTTATCAAATCAATATGTCCTCGTAATTATTTTTCTGGGTGAAAAAGATGTGTAACCATTGACTTTTTGTTTGGACTTGTTAATTAATCTAGGTTTAAAGCTTGCTGTTGTGAAATCCTGAGCTCCAGAAAAAAATTATAATAATAATTATAATGTTCACTACTGTAATACAATATTCACTGTGCAAGAGTGTTTATAAAAATACACACAAACTAGCACATACCTTCAAAAAACAATGTGCTATGTTAATGTCTGTCAGTGTCATGCTGTGTTGTCATTTTCGTCAACAGTATGTTTCAGTTTAATATGTTTTTTATTATCATGATACACCGATCAGGCATAACATTATGAGGTGAAGTGAATAACATTGATTATCTCTTCATCATGGCACCTGTTAGTGGGTGGGATATATTAGGCAGCAAGTGTACATTTTGTACTCAAAGTTGATGTGTTAAAAGCAAGAAAAATGGACAAGTGTAAGGGTTTGAGTGAGTTTGACAAGGGCCAAATTGTGATGGCTAGACGACTGGGTCAGAGCATCTCCAAAACTGCAGCTCTTGTGGGGTGATCCCGGTATGCAGTGGCCTGTATCTATTAAAAGTGGTCCAAGGAAGGAACAGTGGTGAACTGGTGATAGGGTCATTGGCGGCCAAGGCTCAGTGATGCACGTGAGGAGCGAAGGCTGGCCTGTGTGGTCCGATCAAACAGACAAGCTACTGTAGATCAAATTGCTTAAGGTAGTAATGCTGTTCCTGATTCTTTTTAAGCAGGATAATGCGCCCTACCACAAAGAAAAAATGGTTCAGGAATGGTTTGAAAAGCAGAACAACAATTCTGAGGTGTTGACTTGGCAAATTCCCCAGATCTCAATCCAATCGAGAATCTGTAGGATGCGCTGAACAAACAAATCCGATCCATGGAGGCCCCACCTCACAACTCACGGGACTTAAAGGATCTGCTGCTAACATCTTGGTGCAAGATACCACAGCACACCTACAGGGGTCTAGTGGAGTCCATCCCTCGACGGGTCAGGGCTGTTTTGGCAGCAAATATTAGGTCATAATGTTATGCCTGATCGGTGTTAATTGCACATTCTGTCTCATCTGCAATTGTTTTGACAAAAAAAGTTACTTGGAAGGAAAGGGACTTGTCCTACTTGGTAAAATCATGTTCATTCTTTAAATAAATTGATGAATATACATGTAGACTTGTCTGAGTTTTCAGTAACTTCAGTTTTTTTTTTAGTTGATCTTTTTGACAGTAAAAACCAAGACTTTTGTGTTCCTTACTTTGGAGGCAATACCTTAATTCAAAGTGATAGTGACGGGATTTTTCCGTAATTTTTTGTCTCACCTTGCTGTCAGCTCAATGGAAAGCAGCATGAAGTTTGACTTAAATCAAGAGGGAAAATGGAAGACTCTTTCTTTTCTCTTCTCTCTGACGCATACAACTGACATCTCCCGCGCTCCTTTCAGGGCGTAATGTATCTGTCATCCCCAAATAAACTCATCTCTCACATTGAGCCCTAAACAATAAATGTGTACAAGGCAGCTCACGCTTGTTTTTTCCAGATTCTGTCGATCAAATGGTACGGCTTTCTCATCTGCGTTCTTTTCTATGATCAAAGCTCCATTTATCAAAGACTTAAGACTGATAATGTGAGTTTCTCCACATAGCTGACATCTCCTGCCTCTTTTCTCTCTCGAACCTTCCCACCCCGTTTCTTCTCCTCAAGGTAGGTAGTCATGGCAAAAGCTCCTCCAGAAGCCCATTAAATAGTGGAAATTAGACACTAAACCGGGCAGCAGAAATCAATGGGCAGGCAGGAGTGTACTAAAGTGCCTGGAGCAAATATATTATCCATTTATTTGGTTAGGAGACATCCACAGTGGAGGTCTCCATACTCCAAACGCTGCTCGTTTTTGATACTCCTTTTTAATGTGAAATAATTTTTTGAGAGGAAGTGAGAGAAAAGTAGAAGGAATCTTGCTCAGGGCCACGATGCATCGACAGACCTGTGTTTGCGATGGAAATTCATGTCTAGAAAGCCCATCACACTAAATCTGATATGTTGAATATGAAATTGCAAGGCCGTGTTGGGTCTAGTTAAGTGGGATTCTGGCGGGCAGGCCGACAAAAACCCTCACCCAGCATACGCAAAGATCTTCAATACACCAGAGCACTGAAAAAAAACAAGGTCACAACCTCAGCCAATCACAGGACATCCTTCATGTCAAACATGGGATGTGGAATGTCCCTATTCTCAGCTCTTGGACATCTACTCAAACATCTTTTCGTTTTTTTTTTCTTTCTTTTTCAATATATTTGAAGAATCACCATTCACATGTCTGATGTGATATGTGTGCTAAAATATAGACAAAAATTAGGCTATATATATATATATATATATATATATATATATATATATATATATATATATATATATATATACATAATTTGGTAAATATTGGGGTAAAAAAATTGTTGTACATACATATGAACTATTTATTCTATTATAATACGTTGATAAAATTTTCTAAATATTTGTGAGAAGTGTTATTTTTGCTTTTAAAAAAGTCCATGTTAATTTTTTTTTTGTTAATAATTGTACTGCTTCAACTTTACAATGTCAAATTTTTGTTTAAAGTTTTTCCAAACTAATATTTATATTGTATTTTATTTCAGCTTTATTTTAATTACCAGGAATGTTTTGAATAGTTTTAATTTTAGTTAACGATGATAACCCTGGGTGGGATATATTGTATTCCATACGTTTTGTACATTCAGAATCTGACAAGATTTTCAGGTTCCGATTCGTCTGTAGCTTGCCTCCTAACCTATTGTCAAATAAAAATGCCTTTATTGTTGGCTCCTTGATGAATTGCTTTGTTCCTCTCTTGTAATGGCGCTTTTCCATTACCAGTACCAGCTCAACTCGACTCGCCTCGACTCAGCTTGGCCTGGCTCGCTTTTCGCCCCGTTTTCCATTACAGATAGTACCTCCACAATAGTACCTGGTCATCATAGCGACGCCGCAGGAAACTGTCATGGCGTAAACTTCTACGCGACAAACACCCACTACCCACACACACAGGACAATGGAGGATATCGAGTGTATATTCTCGTTGCCTCATCAAGCTCTCCCTGGATCCTCTCTTCGGCAACCAAACAAGGGAAAGTCTGCACCTCCTCGTTTGACCACAGCGTATTCTTCCGAGTTGCCATAATAGTAAATAACATGCAATCTCTGGACAAACTATTTAAAAATGGTGCGGTTATTCAGGATACTCCGTCTGGCGCGTCCAATGATGACGCACTGAACAGTGACGATTCTCGCTGACCAATCAGCAGTCTGCGGTGTTTTCACGTCACATTTTAGTATCGCCTCAGCTCGCTCAGAAGTCAGAACCTCGCCGGAGGTGGTACGAAAAAAAGTACCTGGAAGCAGGAACAGGTACAACTTTTGCACAGTGGAAAACCAAACAAAGGCGAGTCGAGTCGAGTCGAGCCGAGCCGAGCTGGTACTGTGTAGTGGAAAAGCGCCATTAGATCAGGGATGGGCAACTTCGGTCCTGAAGGGTGCCTGTCCTGCATACAGGTCATTCTCAAAAAATTAGCATAATGTGATAAAAGTTCATTATTTTCCATAATGTAATGATACAAATGTAACTTTCATATATTTTAGATTCATTGCACACCAACTGAAATATTTCAGGTCTTTTATTGTTTTATTACTGATGATTTTGGCATACAGCTCATCAAAACCCAAAAATCTCAACAAATTAGCATATTTCATCCGACCAATAAAAGAAAAGTGTTTTTAATAGAAAAAAAGTCAACCTTCAAATAATTATGTTCAGTTATGCACATGCCGAGCAGGTGCAAAGTTGTGCTGAAAAACAAAATCTTCATCTCCATAAAGCTTTTCAGCAGATGGAAGCATTCAATTCAATTCAATTCAAATTTATTTGTATAGCGCTTTTCACAATACACATTGTTTCAAAGCAGCTTTACAGAAAGTCCATTTTATAAATGTACATTGAAAAATGTTAGAAAAAGTTAATCAATCATGTATTATTTTAGGCCGCTATAACAGCGCTGGTGTTGAGTCGTCTCATCACAGGCATGAAGTGCTCCAAAATCTCCTGATAGCTAGCTGCATTGACCCTGCCCTTGATAAAACACAGTGGACCAACACCAGCAGCTGACATGGCACCCCAGACCATCACTGACTGTGGGTACTTGACACTGGACTTCAGGCATTTTGGCATTTCCTTCTCCCCAGTCTTCCACCAGACTCTGGCACCTTGATTTCCGAATGACATGCAAAATTTGAGCTACAGTCCAGTGCTGCTTCTTTGTAGCCCAGGTCAGACGCTTCTGCCGCTGTTTCTGGTTTAAAAGTGGCTTGACCTGGGGAATTTTTGCCACACTTTTTCCTTCCCACAGACTTCCCACTGAGGTGCCTTGCCAGCACTCTGGGAACAGCCTATTCGTTCAGAAATGTCTTTCTGTGTCTTACCCTCTCGCTTGATGGTGTCAATGATGGCCTTCTGGACAGCAGTCAGGTCAGCCAGTCTTACCCATGATTGCAGTTTTGAGTAATGAACCAGGCTGGGAGTTTTTAAAAGCCTCAGGAATCTTTTGCAGGTGTTTAGAGTTAATTAGTTGATTCAGATGATTAGGTTAATAGCTCGTTTAGAGAACCTTTTCATGATATGCTCATTTTTTGAGATAGGAATTTTGGGTTTTCATGAGCTGTTTGCCAAAATCATCAGTATTAAAACAATAAAAGACCTGAAATATTTCAGTTGGTGTGCAATGAATCTAAAATATATAAAAGTTTAATTTGTATCATTACATTATGGAAAATAATAAACTTTTATCACAATATGCTAATTTTTTGAGAAGGACCTGTAGCTTAGCTCCAACCTAAATAAAACTCGCTTGCCTGTAGCTTTCTAGTAATCCTGCAGAGCTTGATTAGCTGGTTCAGGTGTATTTAATTAGAGTTGGAGCAAAACTGCAGGATTGCGGCCCTCACAGGAGCAGAGTTGCCCATACCAGATTTAGATAAAAGTGTCTGCTAAAGGCATAAATGTAAATATTAAGGTTATTCTCAGTTAAAGCAAAGCAGCTCAGGGTTTGGAACAGAACACTGGTCCAACACTTTCCTTGCCGTACATTTTGGGGATAGCGGTGTGTTTGAGGGCACAAAGAAAGTGTGTTCGCTAATTGAAATTTTGTTAGTGCATGCATCAATGACATACATCATTACAATACTTTTTTTTTTTGCATGCTTTCATGTGATACAAATACAGTGATAGCATTTCAAAGCCAACATGCAAGTTGACGCAACACAACCTGCAGCTCCAGCTCGATGTGATCGGACTTAGTTTTAAGGATTAGCTCTCAAATGAAAATGATTCGCTCATCTCATGTCATTCCAAACTTGTATGAACCTAAATTCTCCCAAGGAATACAGAAGGAAATATTTTAAAGAACTGTACTGGTCACTCTCACTTATAGCGAATCAGAACTAAAGTTTTCATAGCTTCAAAAAGGATGCAAAAGCATTGACTTGTGCGCTTTATTGTAAGTATTGTGAAGTTGTACAATATATTTGCACAAGGAACAGTGCAGAAATCAAGATGAGTTCATTATGACTTGGTTGCATTAGAGTTTAATGGCAATTCAGCACTTCCCCCCCAAAAAAAATTCTCAGTAATGATTCTCATTATGTGTGGACTTTTTATTATTATTATTGAAACCAGCATAGATTTAAGGTAGAATGACAAATACTACAATATGTTTACAATTTTAATGTAAAATTTCAAATATGAAATTATTTTTAAAATGAAAAGATTTGTTTGCATTTTTGTGGGAATTTTCGCTTGATTGTCATGAAAAGTGTCACATTTATTTGTATCTTTTTTATTTTATTTATGTTTAATAATATTTGAGATTAAAGGTGCACTATGTGACTTTTCCGTCCGCTAGAGGGCGCCTGTTCAAAACAAAGGCGTAGTTGGATGACGTTAAGTTTGAGCGCAGAATCTTGGGACATGTTGTCTTCACCTCACAGCCGGTGGAAAAGAATCAGGATTGGACTCGGGCAGAAATCATGTTCATGGATGCGATTATTAACTTTACTGTATATGAAGCAGAGCAGGGGCGAGTGCTGAGGGAGCTGAGTAAGGCCGCTGGAGAGATTGTTCAACAAACACACTGCTCGCGAGTAGCGGACTTTTATTATGACGGGACACAGTTGCCGCCCAATCTCCGCTTTTCCGGTCATGAGTATGAGGTAACGCAGCTCTGTTTATTATATTAGATACATTTAAGTGTGTTTACAATGATGTTATGACGTTACTCTGTGCATTCGATCGGCGGCTGCTGTGACACTTGTTCACACTGCAGTGAGAGTAAAGCTTTTCTGCAAAATCAAACCGGAAACGAGGGTAACGCAGATATGACGCAATTGACAGGCGACTCCCTCAGACGCTATGCTCACACGTCCCGGTTCATTGGTAAAAATAGCGATTTTCTCACAATTTACAAATAGTTGGAAACATTTGGGATATTGTTAGAACTCAACTGAACAAAATATATAACACCGGCCTGGTGGTTTTTGGATATTTGACTGCAAAAATCCTACATAGTGTACCTTTAAACTTTACAATTTAAATAATATTAAAGGGTTAGTTCACCCAAAAATAAAAATGCTGTCATTAATTCCTCATCCTCATGTCGTTCGACACCCGTAAGACCTTTGTTTATCTTCGGAACACGAATGAAGATATTTTTGTTGAAATCCGATGGCTCAGAAAGGCCTCCATTGGCAGCAATGACATTTCCTCTCTCAAGACCCATAAAAGGTACTAAAGACGTCATTACAAAGTACATCTCACTACAGTGCTTCTACAACAATTTTATGAAGCAATGAGAATAGTTTTTGTGTGCAAAAAAAACAACTAAATAACGACTTATATAGTGATGGCCGATTTCAAAACACAGCTTCCTGAAGCTTCAGAGAGTTATGAATCAGTGTATCGAATCATGATTTGGATTGCTGGTCAAACCGCCAAACTGCTGAAATCACGTGACTTTGGCGCTCCGAACCGCTGATTGGATACACTGATTCATAACGCTCAGAAGCTTCAGGAAGCAGTGTTTTGAAATTGGTTATCACTATAAGTTGTTATTTCTGTTTTTTCCGCACAAAAACTATTCTCATGGCTTCATAAAATGATTGTAGAAGCACTGTAGTGAGATGGACTTTGTAACGACGTCTTTAGTGCCTTTTATGGGTCTTGAGAGAGGAAATGTCATTGCTGCCAATGGAGGCCTTTCTGAGCCATCGGATTTCAACAAAAATATCTTCATTTGTGTTCCGAAGATGAACAGAGGTCTTATGGATGTCGAACGACATGAGGGTAAGTAATTATTGACAGAATTTTCATTTTTGGGTGAACTTAACTAACCCTTTAAACTACTTTTTCCCCAACTTAGGTATATTAAGACTACCAGTAAATACCGACTTAGATTTAGGTCAGTTCTGCCACACACATCAATTATATGAATTATGACACTTCTATGATGCACCTGCATTCTTTTAGAAACCTGAACGCTTTAATCCCCAATCATTCTAAATGTATGGTAAACACTGACCACCACTAAATATTCAACTATATTGCTGATCTGCTCGTATTGACACTATATGATAACTGAAATGAGCTGGATGACATCACTGTTTTCACCAGAGCGGCTGTATCGTCGAATCAAATTCTGTTGCATTATTTTCCTGTTAACACTGTGAAGCTGCTTTGAAACAATCAGCATTGTAAAACACGCTATATAAATAAAGAAGACCTGACTTGACCACATTCTTCAGATTTCTCCTCCTGTGTTTCATGGAAGAAATAAAATCATACGGGTTTGAAATGAGATGAGGATGACAGAATGCTCATTCTGAAGTGACTTGTGGCTGGGTGTGAGTTTGTGAGGATAAACGAGTCAAGCTGGGTAAAATGGGTGGTGCAAACTTCTCACCTCTTGCACAGAAGCTTGTTGAAAGAGAGGTATAAGAGGATTAGTTCTCGGTATGTCAATGTGAATCTGCAGGGAAGAGACACAAAAAGAGGAGCACAAGCAGGTTAGGACAGAACGGACTAGCGAGAAAGCTCGGAGAGAAACGGGTCTGGCCGTTTGAGGCTGCACCGGAGAAGAAACTCAATGATTTCTACTTCCTGTGTTCTGCATTCTACTTCCTGCGTACCTTAACGTGAGATTTTCAACAACAAAAAAACTGAAATCCAGACTCAGCTGGCTGACCAGACAGACAGTTTGACAGACAGACAGACAGATGGACAATGATGATTGAGTGACATGCTTTTTGGGAGACTAGCGGACAGAAGCATGTGGCGTGACTCCATCAGTCCTCTTACCTCAGTCACCTTGGGCTGCAGAACTAAACTTTCCGGACTCATTCGGGGAATATCTATGTGAATCTGATGGTTCAGAAAACACACACACATACATACATATGTCGATGTCAAGAACATACAGAGAGTTATGGTACTGAGATATGACAAATACACACAAACACACAAGAATGAACAACATTATGGCTGCAATTTTTTTTTTTTTTTTTTGGCATTGGACATTTTCATAATAATTAAGCACTTTGCAACCTTATTCTTCCCAGTGGTAATTCTCATTTAGTCTGGAATTTTTTTTAAACCACATACTAGAGAGGGGCGAATCCCACCCGCACTCGCCACACCAGATCGTCACATTACAATTATTCAAATTCTCGTCTGCGCGATGAGATCGTAACATGAAATAGTCTGCTTTTAAAAAAGTTCTTCTTTGGTGAAATTAATTCAAACCAGGTTTCGGCAACCTATATTGCCCATGGAGGAGTAGGCTAATTGCTGGGACGTGAGCAAAAGTGAGAGATGTGTTTGTATATCATTCAGATAAAGTAATCACAAATATAGATCTACATTTTGAGGTAGGCCTATTTATCATAGCAACACATCTCGTTTTTATTAAGTTAGGAGCTATAAATATGATTGCGTGAGATACAATGAAAGCACGTCAATGAAATCGCGCAGCTCTGAAAGCACGAGCTTTCAAATTCATGCACACTTGTGTATGTGCGTAATTACTCACTGACAGCTTACAGCTAGTTACGCTATTTGTTACGCTTAGCTTTGAGAAAAAAAGTGAACGCTATAGCCTACATTTTGGAGATATCAAGTATATAAAGTTCTATTAAACATTCTACACATCACAATGACGGTGATGCATGTACGTTCATGCTGGTTGCTTCATGAGTAACGTTAGCTTTGTCTCTTGCGCAAACTGCCGCAAATGAAACTTGTTATTTTGAAAAATGTTCAACGTCGCATCCTGAATCTCAACACGCAGTTGTCTGTATAATTAGCGAGACTAATTATACCAGTGCTAATGCCGTTCTCTCTTCCATTGCTGTGTTTGATCTTGAAATGAGCTGAAAACGAAAGTAAAAGAGTGACGTACGTTCATTGTGTTTTACTGTGAGTTCTGTCTTTATTAAAATCAACACATTAATGAAATAAAAGTCTATCATTCACCCACGACCCACCCGCAATTTTTGGAATGTTATTTTTTATTACTTGACCCGCCCGACCGCAGATTTTACAGAGCGTCCACGGATTTAACCACGATCCGCACATCACTACCGCATACATTTAAGGTAGAGCAAATACTAAATGATGCAGTTAAAATATGAAAAAAACAAACATTATTGTGCATTATTGTAATGAGAATTTATCCTTGCCCTAACGACACAACATTTTAATAAAGGACTCCTGAAGCAAAGGGTTTTTGTAAGAAAAATATCCATATTTAACATGTTATAAAATAAAATATCTAGCTTCGGGCGGAAGGCCTTCTAAATTCAACTTAAGAAAGAAAGTGTAGCGCATCTCACAGTTCAAAACACTTACGCTATGTGCAACGTCATCGTCATGCCAATTACGCTTTTTCCGTAAGTGAAATACGGAAGGCGGTTTGCTGGAAGCTAGATATTTTACTTTATATCGCTTCAGTCCAGAGCCATGTGGAGTACTTTTATAATAGATGGATGCACTTTTTTGGGCTGCCATTCACTGCCATTCTAAAGCTTGGAAGAGCCAGGACATTTTATTTTATATAACTGACTATATTCGTCTGAAAGAAGAATGTCATACAGGACACCCTAGGATGGCTTGAGGGTGAGTAAATCATGGGGTAATTTTAATTTTTGTCATGAAAAATGTCACAATGCCAAAAAATAAACGCCTTACTGATGTAAAAAGCAACTGATTATATCTTATTTCTTTTTTATCACTTTGGAGTGAAATACAAGAAATGTTCTTAACAGGCCTGTGAGATTCACCCAGATATAGCTTGCGAGGGGTGGAACAAATGTGTGAATCTCACATCGTCAGTGATCACTAGACGTCACTCTTAAATCGGGTAGACATTTATCAGATCAGAGTGACAGCAACAGTTTGATCTTCACATCCTCCTGCCAATTCACTCGAGATTTAAACATTCCTTGTCATCTTTTCCTCTTCTGCATCTAAATATCAAACAGTATCTGCTGGTGGCACTTCTAAACACTCGGAGCTTCTAACATAACAGTGTTTTGGCAAAGCTAACATACCGCTGCTGCCAAGACCTCAATCAGTAGGTAAAACACAACCAAAAACCCTGACTGTATTACATTAAACCCCTGGCACAGCTGAACTGCTGGCTTTGAACTTAAAATGTTTTATATTTAATGCAGAATTAGCACTGGCCATGCTGAGCTGTACAAGAAGTTAAAAGGAAATCACAGGAAGTTCTGAATAATCTCCAGAGTCTTTGATTCAGCTAATTATTGCCATCATCCTGCATAAAGTTCAGTTAGCAGCATTCTCTAGTACTGTAGGGGGTCTTTTCCACAAATAAGGTACAAACGTGGGAACATTGGGTCTCATTCACTAATAATTGCATGTATTTGTATGCATAACTCAGATTTTTTTTTCTCACAACATGAATTTGTTCTTAATCTCGTAATGTTAGTGAATTTGAAGTATCCTAATAGAGGGTATGCGTGTGACGTCACCGTCGGCCGAAGTGACTGCGGCTACGCCCAATGAGTGGCAAAAAGACTGAGCGGCAGCATTGATTTACAGCGTGAACGGCGCTAAGAAAACACAAAACACATCTAAACCGGGACAGCGCTTGAGAATGACATCAGAGGTATATTTTTACAGACTGTCGAAAGCTGCAGAAGAGAGAAGCAAATGCATTGCTGAAATTCACAGAAACAACGAGACTCTAAGCAGCGAAATGTGGATTTGCAGTTATCATTTTGTGTCAATATGCTATTTTGAGGTAAAATCATACCCTATATTTTACGCGGCTATGTGGAATACTTGATTTCCAGATGCGGTATAAAAACCGCTTAAGTGAATAACACACCGCTCATCCGGGTACTACGAGTTATCTCGACCGGTATTACTACGCTTAACGCGCCATCTTGAGGCTGTAAACACTTAACCACCATGGGTAACAATGGAAAACTTCAAGAGTTTACTTTATGAGGTTAAAATATGGATATTTTTTCTTACACAAATGCATCGATTCGAATCAGAAGGCCTCTATTAACCCATCGGAGCCGTGCGGAGCACGTTATTTGACGGACAGCTGTATTTTTTATGGACTTCAAAAATAGCTACAACTACTGCTTGGATTAGCCAGGACTTTTTAAATATAACTCTGATTGTTTTTGTCTGAAAGAAGAATGTCATATACACCTAGGATGACTTGAGGGTGAGTAAATCATGGGCTTATTTTCATTTTTGGGTGAACTAACCCTTTCAGCATTCATTTCAACATATATGGTAAAAACAAATCTTCAGCAATAGATAAAGGCTTAAAGCGGTTTCTTCACGAAAGCTTTGCATAAGAGCCAATACAATATTTAAAGTTAATTTAAACAATAATATTTTGTGTCTTTACTTGAGACAAGTAGCCGTGTAATAAGCGGGATAATGCACATCCAGCCGGTTGTTATCGCAGAATAAACCACTTCAGAGTGATCACTTATTCTATTCAGGGGTTTATTCTGCGATAACAACCGGCTGAATGTACATTATCCCTTACATATTGTATTGACAACTCATTAATTAAACATTTTTACCATTTTATATTCTGCAAAATTGGATCGATATTCACAATATTTTCAAATTTGACATTTTTAACTTAACAAATTTTATAACTTAACATGATTATAAAGCCACACAAAGTAAGTGCTTTTTGTGTGGTCGCAGATGTTTTTTTGTTTTTGTTTTTAGGAAATGTAGAATACATTTTTGTACGAAAAATGTTGGTGAATCATAATTTGTTCGTGAAAACGTTTGTACGGAGATTCCGTGCACAAATTTGGGTGTACGCATGCTTAGTGAGTGAGACCCATTATTTAAAAAATGTAAATCTTAAAAAATTGCATTTTATAAATAGCAATTTCATAAATATACATTTTTGATTTCAACCATGTTACCAATAATTTCATTATTAATTAAAAAAGTAACTAAAAAAAAAAGAACATTATTAACATATAACATATAAGATATACATATTTTTCTTATAATAACTTGGGTAGTAACGTGGCTGAATGGCTGCACTTAAATGCAGTCAAGACAACATTGCATGTAAAAAATAAATGGGCAGAAGTGACACAGCTAAAAATTACACTTAAACATTGTTTAAATTAAAAAATTACGTCAATTAAGAAACCATAAATATGACATTGCATCATTTTAAGGGTTAGACAATCAAGAGGGTCAAGAGTTGAGGAACACTATTTCAAAGGGGTGACACATTTACTGTGTTTAAAACTAGTTTTAAGTTTAAGTTTATGTTAGAATCTTCGGTCCCACTTTATATTAGGTGGCCTTAACTACTATGTACTTACATAAAAAAATAAGTACAATGTACTTATTGTGTTCATATTGTATTGCAAAACACTTTTTCTGAAATTGAGGTGGATACGGGTAAAGTTCGGGACAGGTGTGGTGGTATGGGTAAGTTTAAGGGTAGGGTTAAGTGTAAGGGAAGTGTCAACAGTGTAATTATAAATATAACTACAGAAATTAAAGGGATAGTTCACCCAAAAATGAAAATGTGATGTTTATCTACTTACCCCCAGGGCATCCAAGATGGAGGTGTGTTTGTTTCTTCAGTAGAACACAAATGAAGATTTTTAACTCAACCGCTGCTCGTATAATGCATGTCAATGGGGTTGTATTTCTATGAGAGTAAAAACACACAGACATTCGAATCCATATTAAACCCTGTGGCTCGTGGCGACACATTGATGTCTTAAGACACGAAACGATCGGTTTCTGCGCGAAACCGATCAGTATTTGAGTTATTTTTTTACCTTACATCAGACGAACCTCGTCTAGAATTACGAATGCATACTTCCGCCGGAGAAGGTCAAAACAGTGGCGCTTTCATAGATATATATAGATGCCTCATTAGTGCCTGCGCGGATGGCGCAGATCGGTCGAATGAGGTATCTATGTAAATATATATCTATGATAGCGCCGCTGTTTTGACCTTCTCTCGCAGAAACCGATCGTTTCGTGTCTTAAGACATCAATGTGTCGCCACGAGCCACAGGGTTTAATATGGATTCGAATGTCTGTGTGTTTTTACTCTCATAGAAATACAACCCCATTGACATGCATTATACGAGCAGCGGTTGAGTTAAAAATCTTCATTTGTGTTCTACTGAAGAAACAAACACACCTACATCTTGGATGCCCTGGGGGAAAGCAGATAAACATCAAATTTTCATTTTTGGGTGAACTATCCCTTTAATTACAGATGTAATTACATGCAGGTACAAATGTAAGTGCAATGTAAAAACATGTATGTACACAATAAGTGCTTGATTCATTTAAATGTTAGTACATAGTAAGGCCACCTAATATAATAATACCATATCTAATAGTTACAGAACACTAATTTGTACCCAATCTAGAATTAAATATAGTCTGTTACCTGTCTGTAAGTGTCCTGATGGTGTTCGTCGTTGCGGGAGTCATAATACTGCTCAATAAAACCGAAGTATTCCTGCCGCTTCCTCTGCAATGTGCTTTCCCTCCGCTCTGCATTGGCAGGCAGGTACCCCTGTAAAGAGACGAGTAAATACAAAAGCTAATGTTAACAGTGGCCCAGACGAGATGCCTCTAAATCAATCTGATATAGATCTGCGTTCACTGCCTCCACTAGCTCAAATAGCTGTTCATTTCAAATCTGAACTCAGAAAAGTTTTAAGGTTTCCAAGAGTTTGGGGCCACTAAGTTGATATCAGTCACATTTAAAGTTACATTTCCTCTTATTACTGCCATAGCAAGAGAATGAGAACACAGCAGATGTTCAGGCCCAGAAAAGAAAGTCTCTTGATAAAGTAATTGATTGCACGAAAATCTACAAGCACAGAAATCCATTTATCACACAGGACGCTCCCCCATGTGGCTATTTTTTACTTCCACACTCAGACGAGTTCTGTGACAAGATGTATGTGTGCCAAGCAGCGCTCTTCCGCACGCTCCATTAACACATGTATATGTAATTAAGTCTAACAGACCTACGCATTATAAATAATGTTCGCATTATTAACAGAAAACCGTAGAGTTAAAAATGGTAGTTATTAAACTTGATGGAGTACATGGGAGTGTTTCTTCAATGTACAGGCGTGTTTGACCCTATGGACTTTTAGAAAACGCTTTCCAGACTTGCTTCTTTCATTTTTTATATTAACATTATCCAACAGTGAGGACATGAAAGACAATAAACCAACAAAATGTTACTTCCACAAGTTCCAAAAATTCTAAATGACAAAAAAGAAAGAAAAATGTCTTCCTAATTTTATAGCTTATATGTTCCATCTACAAACAATACAATAATGTATGCTTTATTGTATACATACATCTTACAGTATGTCTCATATCTAAATCTCAGACAAAAGAGACGTTTATCAGACACTGATTACTGGATAAGAACTTTTAAAATCATTACACAGATATTTAATGGAACTTTTTTTTTTAAAGTTATCAACTTTCTAAAAAATGGCCAATCTTTAAATTAAAAAATGCCCTACAGGTTTAAAGTTATCACAGGGATCCAAAAGGGTGTGAGTGATGTAACCGCAATCTTGACAGGTCACAAGGCATTAGTGCTGGGCGGTATCTAAAAATTATATCTCCATATTGTCAAAATATTTACGATATTCGTTATCTCAATATGTTTGCAATTGCTTTTATATAATAAGAAAATAAAAAAACATGATTTTATTTTGCCCCCACTAAACAACAAAAACTATTTAGATAGAACTAAATTAAATACAAAATGTTTACGTTTAGTGAGAAGGTTGAGATGACCAAATTCTTATTTCATAAACTATTTAAAATGGCAATTTTTCATTTTATCTTCGTTTTTAAAAATATGCAAAACATGCAAATTACAAACAATATGACAAAAACAGTGCTTTATTGTTCAGCTACAATAGGTCTATTTAACAGTAGCAAGTCAAGAAATAAATTAAGTAATCAAATATATAGAAAAAACCTGCTTAGACTGTACTCTATAAATTAACTATACACCGATTCTTAAAGGGTTCCTTCAGTGATTAGCATTAAGCTTTGTATCAATAGAAACCCGGGAGTATATTCGAATCATCGTACTTCTCCCCCCTCATATGACCCTGAGACGAAAGATTTATGTATTTTATTTCTGGAAAAAATCCTCAGATGACGCAAATATCGTCATTTTGCGTCATCGGAGGAGTTTTTGTCCAGAGGTTAAAGACTACAGCCAGCAGTGGGCGCTTTTTCCACATGTTTTCAACATCACACTCACAGCACTCGGCTCGGGAGCTGCGGAGATTCATGTAAACGGAGAGGTGGAGAGCAAAGTGAGTGTTTCAACTTTTCAAATTAATACCTTTGAAAGCTTCTAAAGACATGAACTGAAAATGCGCCAGACTGATCACGCGCTGTGAATGCGGCCGCGAATCCCGCGATTACCTCAGCTCATGTGATGATTGTAATCTGACTCCTGCTGCGCTTGTGCCGTGACACTCAATCGACTCACTCACATTATATTGAACAGACACGTTCAGTTTGTAATTGTAGCGTCTCTAACTGAACTGATTTTATGAAAATGAACGCGGTGGGCATGTGATCCAGTAGCCGTGCCTAGAGTGCTCTCGCAGGAAAGCGAAGCAAGTGCATTCTGGAAATTGTTATCTTTCATCCCCATGAGACAAATCCATTTTCTGGCTTTTCTCAGTGTAGAAGGCACCAAATTCAAAACTAATTTCACATTTCTACTACATTAATGACCCAGTTTAAATACAGATTGATCTTCCCAGCGCTGAAGTACCCCTTTAATGAATATATTAAAGTTATTCAGTCAAGCATGGGGTGGTTTTCTATTTTTCATTGTTGCTTGATTAACATTAAATCACATAGAATATTATGTCCGGTTTAAGACCTGCATGGAACCAGTTACCTCAACTGTATAGGTTCACTAAAGACATACCCGACTGTGTTTACCTGAATACTCGCCAGGACGTGCATTTTTACATGTTTTTGATCATTTAAACCCAAACCCAATAATCCACTAAAGAACTGAATCGCGATCACATGTTGTCTGCGAGGCGTGTGCTTCAGGTCAGAGTCCGGCAGCGTGAGCGTGTCCCGCGCTGCTCTTTATTCTCTCATGTGAGCATGTTTCTGTTTCTTTCTTTGTCATGCGCTAAGTGAATATATTTAACTCTTCTGCTTCCAATGTTTAGAGAACGGAGGAAGCATAGTTCTGCTCTATCTGCGTTATCTGGTAACGTTCTTTGGGAAAGTATGCTTGAATTTGAAATATTCGATATTCACGATATTTTCAAAATATACATCGTTGTCAAAATTAATGCGATATTATTGCTTACATTCTATATACCGCCCAGTCCTACAAAGCATTACATGAAAATAACTGTAAATAACCTAATGATGTCCACTTATTGTCTAATAATAATGGACACCTATATGAAGTGAAAGATGATATTGTCAAATTAATTCCTATTACCATATACACCGATCAGGCGTAACATTACGACCACCTTCCTAATAATGTGTTTATTTTATAAATAAAATAAATTTGAATAAATTGTTAAATTGTATGTTTCATGATTTCAATAGATTAGACATGCTTTGATTACTACAAATAATCAAAAAGAAAATAATATTTAAAAAAATTTATAATTTTTTTTTTTTTTAACGGAGCCCTAATGTGTTGTGCACTTTGTGCTTTAAAACCTGCAGACCTTTAATATTCATAAGCAGCTATTTTACATACTGCATGAAAGGTAACATTTGAAGAAGAAAAAAACATATTAGGGGCACTTTAACAAAGACGTATTTTCATCTACAAAAAGAGGAGTTATTAATAACATCCACAAAAGATGACAACTCTGATCTAGCACTCCTGTATTAACACTGCATGAGGTGAAATAAACATGAAATGAAGTAGTTGTTCTCATTTTGTCGCCAGAGAAAGAGAGAACATGGCATTGTTCACAGCAGGTGCAGAGGTCCAGGAACAACAGGCCGGTAATAAATGTTTCCCAGCAGCAGGGTTTGGATGAACACATGCGTAAGGTCTGTGTCCAGGCGCTGGCTCTGCATCAACCCACTCCCACCTGCTCACGACGGGACGCCATTACTCAAACACCTCGTATTAGTGCGGCTGAAACCACCATTTAATCATCTGCACAGCTTTATCCTTTTATTTATTAAAGCCCACCGTGTGCTATTTCACTGAGTGTGGGTGGGTGAGAAAGAGATGGGTCTTTCACCCCCAAAAAGAAGTTACCACAGAGAATATGCGACACTGAGGTAAGTATTTTTTTATCGCAAACCTAAGAAATGTTATTTTGGAACACTCATAACTGCACTTTTTAACTAGTACAAGCCAATTTTTCAGCAGTTATTGTTGTCATGCCCACAAATAAACAAGGCAGCAGGGGATTGTGGGTATAATTTCAACTCATCTTGGCTGTTGTGTAGAAACAGACCGATGAGAAAACACTAGCTCTTGGCGACAGAGCCATTACCTCAAGTAATGAAACACTCCGTTACAAGGCAAACATTTCTATAGTGTTTAAATCAAGTCGAGGTCAGACAGATGTGACCATAGACAAAAAAAAACGAACAAAAAAAAGATGGACAGCGCGTGTCTACTTCCTCTCACAGCCCCCCCAAAAATTAAGCCAAAATATCCCAATAACGGTTATTGCCGATTACGTCGCTCGGAGCTCGAGTCTGCGCAGTAGTGGAGCCTCGGTATCCAAGAAGCCAAGAAGACTTAAATCACAAGCTGTCAATCATGACGTTACACCCTGTTTTTGTAGCATCAAATAACTAACTAAAACCAAACATATTAGTTAAATAAAATTAACACTTGCATCTGCATGACAGAAACGATCTTTGGAAAAAAATATTTGAAGTCTAATTGTTGAGTTTGGCTCGCGTTCCATTTGATTACATTGAGAGGGCGGGGTTATATTATACAGCCTATACAGCCAGTCACCAGGCGGTGATCAAAATGCTTTAGCTTCACTTTTCAGGACTTGGGCAGCACACTTGGATGTGACATTCTCTTCAACAGGTTTCATTGTTGTTGTTGTTGTTGTTGTTTTTCCCCATTCCACTGCATCTCATGTTTTTAAACGCAAATATTACTCTGTATGATCGGTGCTTTGGCTCATTGTATTGGGCCTAGTCCACACGTACATGGGTATTTTTATAAACTGAGTTTTTCCCTACGTTTAAAAAATGAATAAAAAATTGCGTCTACATGAAACCGCAAAACACGTTATGAAGCATTGTCAAGAGGATGCCAAACCAACAGTTGGCAATATAACCCTAACCGTAAATCCATGTTGGCCAATCAGAAGCCTGGAAAAATGTTTTATTGCCAGTTCCGGTTCTGACACAACAAGCCAAAATCGCTGATTTCACTGTCCACATGACACCACTGCAACCGGATTTGCTAGGGTGGTCTGGGTGGTTTCTAGAGAATTCCAAGTTGTTGCTAGAGGTTGTTGCAAGGCTTGCGTTAAGGGTTTTTTTAATTTATAGAGTAAAGTTTAGTGATTGCTTGAGTGTTGCTAGGTGATTTCTAGGGTGTTCTGAGTGGTTTCTAGGGTATTATTAGTTGATAATAGGTGATTGGTAAGGTGTAGTTTCTAGAGCATTCTTGGTGGTTGCCAGGCAATTACTTTGGTGGTCTGGGGGGTTTCTAGGGTCTTCTATGTGGTTGTGAGGGAGGGTTGAAGTGGTTGCTAGCCGGTAGCTAGGAGGTTTCTAAGCAACTGCTAGAATATTCTAGGTGTTTGCTAGTATGATGGAAGGTTGCTAGGTTATTGCTATGGTGTTGCTTGATGTTGTTGCCAGGTGACTGTTAAGGTATTCCAGGTGGTTGCTAGAGTGATGTTAAGTGGTTGTTAGGCAGCTGCTAGGTGATTTCCAGATTTCTAGATGGCTTCTAGGTGGTTGCTAGGTTGCTGCTTACTGACCAAACTCTCAAACTAAGTCTCCATAACATTTTGGGTTCTGCATATTGCTTGGGTCCCTCCTTTAATGTAAATATTTAAACGTCAGGTGACAAACAAAAATAGTACTGGATGTGTTATTGTGCAATATTTGTACAAAATGTAATACTGTGTACTAGCAATAATGATTCTTGCCTTAGAAGATACCACTAATGAAATCTTTATTGTCTAGGGGCTACCTGACAAAAGAGAAATGATTTCTTCTTAGGAAAGCGTTGAGCGGAGTTCGGTGGCAGTTTGTGAAACGTCAGCAGGATGCACAGAATTGATCACGCGTTAAAGCGCCCATTCAAACAGTGATGCCGCCCTCCGCCGGTCATTACTCTTGTTAAAGGATGCTTTCCAGCTGTTCACGCTCGCTCTCCACTCACTCAAACACAAATACACACACACAACGATGAACTCACAATGTGCACACCTGTGCAGCAGCTCAATAGCGTGGATCGATGAGGTTTGATTGAGTGGGGCTGCAGTCCAGGGTTCGAGTCAAGATGACAGATGAGGCAGCCGTAGGCAAATGAAGGTCACACGGGTGAATTGGATGTTTCTGTGTGTGTGACCACACACTAGCCTAGAAGGGGGTCAGAATATCAAATATCCCCCTCAACTCCATCCTGTTTCAGACTGGCACATCATATATCAGTGTAGCAGGAGGGCACATTGCCGACTGTCTGTGTGTCAAAGGGTACGACCACATACAACCCCTCATCACGTCAGTCCTGTCCTGGGGGAAACTTTACACCAGTTATGTACTTGATATCTTTCATCTATTATAAAAAATGAAATATGTTTTTTTTTTTGTATCTTAAAAAGTTTTCCGCTTTCTTAAAATGCATGCATCCTATTCACACTGCTCAGAGTGGGATTCAAACAAACTTTGTGGTGGGAGGTGGGTGTACTGACAAGTGAACCCATCTTCCGTGCTGGATGACACTGGTTGGGCCAGGGCAGAGGTTTACCTGCACAGTTCTTACCAGCTGACCGTTAAGAGGGTGGTAACGGTCGCCCCTTAAGCCCGGGACATGACAAGCTGACTGTGTTGTCGCCTCTCATCGGCTGCGTCTCGGCCAAAAAGCTACGCTTGAACACACCAAAAGGACAAAAAGCGACTGTCAACCAGCATGTGCATTCTGTCCCAGTGTGTAAGCTACGTCTACATTCATTCGAATACACTTGAAAATGGGGTTTTAGTTTTAAAACACTCTCTGTCCACAATAGCGTTTAAGCGTTTCGAAAAGTTTCGCATCAACACTGAAACATCGGAAAAAGCAAAATTAACCTTACTGCGCATGTGTAAAACCTTATAAAATATGTATTGTGAAAAGCGCTATACAAATAAATGTGAATTGAATTGAAAAAAGAAAAAAGTTCACTGAGATGATACAGACGGTATACAATCAGACCACATAGTTCCAATCAGACCAACGATCCATTGCTTCTCTATCCGTCATTGTGTTAAACCCGCCAATAGGATAAACCGCAGGTGGATAAGCCGGTTTGTGATTGGTCCCCGCAAATTTGTAACAGAAGTAGGATAAAACCTGAGCTGCAAGGCAAATTTAAATCGCCGGCAGATCGGGGTGGATTTACCCAGTCTCTGTCACGCTCACTCACCATTATATGTTTGGTCTAATCATCTAACTGCTCTCATGTTTTGCTGCAAGTAAATTTTCTGTCAGCTTTGCAGGACTACGATAAGAAGAGTGCACAAAGTGTATAACAGTTTTCGCTGTTAAAAATGCTGTCTTGGTGTGGGACAGAAGGCCAAAACAGATAGAAAAAGATGATAAAAACGTATTATTGTGGACAAGGCCTAAGTAAATATCTGTTTATATCAGCAGGTATCAATAGTCTATTTTTATAATTCAAAAAGGGGAAACCGATACTTGGACTCCAGATATAAAAACCATAAACAAGCAGTGCTTGCTTATTTTAAATACTCAATAAAGCTGATCATTTTCATTCCGGTCGGCTCATGTATATTATGAAAATATTTGTGCATTCGAATGCTCAGGTAAGATTGTAACCGTCTTCAGTCTGTGCTGTCTTGATCTCTTTGCTCGCTTTCATCTCTTTCGCATTTATTCTTGTACACTGACTCATTCACTCTCTCTCACCGACGGCCTGCAGATGCCGTCCACCTAGAGCCAACAGTGTGGGACACACAGGAAAAACTAAGCCGACTGATGTTCAAAAACGGACCGACATTGCCCAACGGCTGACCGGCGGCTTGGTGTGTCCCGGCCTTTAAACCTCACCAATGTACCATGGCACCATTTCGAAACCAGCATAAGAGGCAAGGGAGTGGATTGACGTTTATCTACTCAGCTCTTCCCTTCCATTTTTTGGTAAATTATTTGACGGTTGGATCCCTGTAAATCCTTCAAATATGGCCCCTTATATAGCTCGCAATAACGTTTTTCATATCTCCATAGCTTCTGGACTTTCTCCAGCTGGAATGCATTCAAATACAACGATACAATTGTACTCATGCAAAACGAAACAGCACATATCTATTACCTCAGAGGTTTTGTTGCACTAGTTTAGCTCCCTACTTGAAGGTTGTTAGCAAGAAGAGTTAACAAATAATCCTGAAAACTTCACAACCGCTTTAAACTCAAAACATTCTACGCAAGTATAGTGAGGAGCACAATGACAAGACAACGGTGGAAGATTTCAAGGTTTCAAGGTGAAATGTAAAAGTGTCTATTTAAGTGAATATGTCATTGTACTGTTTTGTTGTTGTGTTTTTCATTAAGAATACTAGGCTAATAAACCCACCATTCAAGCAAACCCGCCTCAGAATTGGCACCAATTCTAAACCGAAAGTAAAATGCGCACAGCCGCCCTGCGCATTTACTTTCGGTTTAGAATTAGCGGTTTAAAAAAAACGGTGATACCAGTATTATCGGCGTTGTCACGCGTCGAATAACCTGGGTGAAAATTTTCACACCGTCACATCTCTAATTTGAACCACATTATCACAACTTCAAGTCATGTGGTTTTCGCTCGCCGCTGTTGTGAAAGAATGCGTGTTAAGGATGTTCAACAAGACCGCATGTTTGTAGTGCATTGGTCAAGCATTCACATCTTCATTTGCATACTTGCATTAAGAATGTTTCTAGCTACAAACCAAATCCCTATAAAAGAAAAACAAAACAAAACAATACTTATTTATTTCATAATTATTATTTATTTATTTGTTTGTTTTTCCTGTGGTGTTATTATTAAATTTCCCATAAAGTATATCATTCGCAGGGACATTTTCAATAACAAGACAAAATCATGGGTACATCTGCCATGGGCTATCAATGTTAGGTGCAGAAACATAAGTTTCTACTCTGTGTTTTAAAATTTCATTTACAGTTTAATTTACCATATTTTAATTTTTTATTTAAATCCATGAAAACGTCCTTTATGGGGAGCAAAGTTAAAGTCAGGAAAGAAAGAGCTTTAATGACAGCAGGCACTCCAGCTGGCATGAACAAAGCAGCATGGTTCCCGTTATCCCAGTATGATTTGAGAATGTTCCAAAGAGCTTTTTGTATGATTTAAAAGAAGCAAGTATATATGTATAGGATTCAGCTCAGGTGGTCTAAGAGTCCGCCTAATAGAAATAGGTTTCGCTCATTCGCAGATTCAGGTTTTGCTCGACCACTGAAACGTTTAATGCACCATTAGTTTTCAGTCGACTGGACCTCTGAGCTTCCAGGCGGAAGTCATCCTAGAAGTCATTAGTAGGAAGCCTAATTACTTATAAATGTGTATTTATGTAGAATGCATTATGTATTCTTTGATTCATCTTGTAATTGATGTGCGCTGTAGTTCTCTAATGAGTTTGACCATTTGAAGCAGGACTTCACTGTGCGCTGAGACTGTTCTACTTACTGAGAGCAGCTTCCATGTGATCGGGCGCACCTGCCGCGGAATTCCAGACCAGCTCAACTTCCGAAGCTCCTCTGCGGAAAGAAAAGATCTTTATTAGACAGAAATTCACTACTCAAAATAGTAGTATGAGTCTATCCCTTGTGACATAGACTGAATTATTAATAAGCAGACCTATCAAGATATTGCAGGCCTTGATTTTGACATTACTGCAGATTACCTCAAATAACTGCAGTGATATGTGAGGCCTTTTTGTTTTGTTTTGCAGTAAAAACCCACCAATAACCATTGTGTATTCTATGCAATTAGTATTAGTGACAAGATTTTTGGGGGGCATATATTCATAATAAGATGTACCATGAACTGTGCACAATAACAATCTGTTCAATTTTAAATGTCATATCAACTTTAAAAAGCAAACAGATTTTGAGAACACTAGTACATTACCAACAATCACAAAGAGAACTATAGTGTAAAGGATTGTGGGCAATATTTGACAGGAAAAAAAGAACTGCATGGGCTATGTTCAGAAAGTAATACCACTTACAGTATACTCCAAAAATAAACAGCACAGTATGCTGCATGATCCTGGATAAATTGAGAATCACGTTTTTAATTTTTTATTTTTTTATAAGAGAGATCACGATTCTCCTACGATTATAAAGAGACAACTAAACAAAATAACATGTAATTAACTAGAGGTTCTGACATACTGTTAATTGTTGCAGTCTATTAAAAATGTTTAATTTGAATGAATTAGATTTTTTTTTTCAATCTGTTTTGAATGAATGAATCATATATATATATTTTTTTTTTCAACCTTCCATCACTTTCTGCCACCTACTGGTTTAAAAATGTAATGGTACAAATATTTAATTGAAGCATCAAGTTACTTCCAAAAGGGTATTTGCTCAACATTTATTGCTACCTTAGACATCAGTGTTTACATGCGAATTATAAACCTTTATCCTTAGCCTGGATGCCAGCCGAACTTAGCCCCGCCCACAACATTTGAGGTTGGCGGATTGCAGTACACATCGATTTACGGCGAAAGAGTAACCTTTCACCCTTAAACCCTTAACGCATGCGTATTGACGAACGCAGAAGCGCAGAGGATAGAGCAAAACAACACATCGGTCATGAATTAAGAGTCTAAACTAAGTGGAAACCTCCCGTGATCTCTCTTGAAGACAATACGGAAGTGAATTAAACGACTGACCACTAGGGCTAGGACTGACCACAGGTTTTCAGAAGGGAGCAGGTGGGTAGCCATTTATCTGCGGTCTGTTAGTCATCGTCACCAAAGCTCCGCCCACATCCCGCCTCTTTGCCCATTTTCTTTTATCCGGGAGTGACGGTTGATGGCGCGCTGCTAAGATGGCAACGGCCAGCTCGACCCTACTTTACACTTCAAAAGTGCTCTTCAGAATCCGATGGTTGACGTTTAACGGATAGAGATAGAGATTGAGACACATTATATAAAGGTTATAAATTGATTTGCATTTCAGTAAGTGAAATAAGTATTTGATCCCGAAGCAAAACAGAAACCCTTGTTGGTAAGCACTGAGGTAAGATGTCTTGTAGTTGGTCACCAGGTTTGCACACATCTCAGGATACTCTCTAAACCTTTAAGGTTTCTTGGCTGTCGCTTGCCAACTCGAAGTTTTCGTTTCCTCCACAGATTTTCTATAGGATTAAGGTCTGGGGACTGGCTAGGCAACTCCATAACCTTAATGTGCTTCTTCTTGAGTTAGTTCTTTGTTGCCTTGGCAGTCAGTGTCATGCTGGAAGACCCATCCACAACTCATTTTAAAAAGCAGAACAAAGAAACTCAAACAGATTTGGAACAACTTGAAGGTGAGTAAATGATGACAGAATTTTCATTTTTGGGTGAACTATCCCTTTCAGTGTTCTGGCTGAGGGAAGGTCCAAGATTTACGGCACATGGCCCAGTCCATCAGCCCAGCAGCCATATCACCCTGTAACCCAAGACTGGTTTTCTACTGAAGCTAAGCAGGGCTGAGCCTGGTCAGTACCTGAATGGTAGACCTCCTGGGAAAACTAGGTTGCTGCTGGAAGAGGTGTTAGTGAGGCCACTAGGGGGTGCTCACCCTGTGGTCTATGTGGGTACTAACACCCCAGAGTATAGTCATGGGGACAGTATTCTGTCAAAGAGCACCGTCCTTCGGATGGGACGGTAAACCAAGGTCCTGACTCTCTGTGGTCATAAAACAAATCCCAGGATGTCCTTCGGCCAAATTTGCCCATTGACATGGCCTCCTAATAATCCCTATTTACTGATTGGCTTCATCACTGTCTCCTCTCCACCAATAAACTGGTGTGTGGAGGGTGTTCAGGCTCAATATGGCTGCCATCGCATCATCCAGGTGGATGCTGCACATCGGTGGTGGTTGAGGAGATTCCCCCTTTCTGTAAAGCACTTTGAGTACCCAGAAAAGCACTATATAAATGTAACAAATTACTATTATTATTATTATTAGCCCCTCAATGATGTGAAGTCATCCTGTACCCTTAGCAGAAAAACAGCCCTTAAGGATAAGTTTCAACCTCCGTGCATGACTGTAGGGATGATGTTCTTGGTCTCATATTCAGCATTTCTCTCCCTCCAAACACAGCGAGTTGAGTTGATGCCAAAGAGCTCAATTTTAGTCTCATCTGACCACAGAAATTTCTCCCAAGCCTTCTCTGAATCATTTAGATGCTCATTGGCAAACTTCAGATGGGCCTGTACATGTGTCTTCTTGAGCTTAGAGACCTTGCGGGGCGCTACAGGATTTCAATCCATTGCGGCGTAGTATGTTACCAATGCTTGGTGACTGTGCTTCTTGTTGATGGTATTGTAGCACATTCCAGCCTTATGCAGGTCTACAATCTTGTCCCTGACATCCTTTGATAGCTTTTTGGTCTTGCCCATGGCGATGGTGGAGCGGTTGCAGTTTCTGTGGGCGGTATCTTTTCTACACATAATGAGCTGACATTAGGAGTACTTTCTTAAAGTGACAGGACTAATCTGGGTTCCACATGGGCACATAATGGTAGGTGATCAAACACTTATTTCACTCGATCAAACACTAATCCCTTTATAACCATTAAATAATGTGTTTTTTTTTCTGGATTTCTTCGTTGATATTCTATCTCTATCAGTAAATAATAAACCTACCATAAAAATTATAGACCTTTCATTTCTTTGTAAGTGGGTGCACTTACAGAATTAGCAGGGGATCAAATAATTATTTTCCCCACTATAACTTTTCAACCACTAGTACACTGAACTGGCAATGAATGCAAGAATACTTTTACGAATGACTTTGGCTGAAAGTTGTTCTGCTCATTTTTCTTGAATGAGGCCCAGCTGTGCATGCTTCAGCGAGTGGTGTCCAGTTATTGTCCTTGAAATAAACATGACTATTTTGTATTCAATTCAATTCAATTTTGTACAACAATTCCTTTTCCGATCAAATCAACAAAGATGTTGAAAATAATGGCTGATTTGGCAACACAAATAGAAGGATGTACATAGTTTACACATACTATAAAAAGTATAACAACATGGTAGTATTCAAATCAAACTTCTGTTGATATGTTCTAAATAGTGAATAGTGTCATCAAGGCATCTCTGATAAACGGTTTTCAACATATAATGATTTGAGATGCACTAATCTGGCATATTTAATAGGGCGGGTAGCCTGCAAAACAGGATTCAGCCTATATTTGAATTCTATGGACACACCATGCTTTCAATAAGCACTGCATAAGTGTGCATTTGTGAACCCAAGAGTGCTAATGTGAATAAATCTCAGTGAGTCAAATTGGACTTTTAAAATGGACAAAGAGTCCCAGCAGAGCCTTAAAGAGTGAAAAAGAACTTTAATACCAAATATTTCTCATTTCATATCTGTATTGCATATTTCAAGGGTTGATGGCAGCGATCATAATGTGTTGAATGTGGATTAGTCATTTCTCAGAGCCTTGACAATAGGCTGCAGTGTAATGTGCATGCATTTTATTTGACATCAAAGATAAATCTAAATTTTAAATCAGAGGTTGGTTTAAAAATTCATATTATAGATGAAATGTGCCATGAATACAACAAGAGCCTTCTGGGGAAAGCATTTTTATTTTCTTAAAGAAAAAAACGAACCTTTCTGATATCAGAGCTGGATGTTTCTTGTGCAGTCTTTGTCAGTGCAATATGAAGACTGAAGAGTATGAATAATAAATAGTGTTTGTTATTACTGTCATGCAAATACGAGTGACTGTAAAACATAAACATGGTCTACTTTCACACATCATTCATTATTACTTGATGGCAATGTTTTATTGTTTTGTTTTTTTCAGTCAGCTCTTACATGAAATGTTGATCCAAATTATACTTTGCATTACATTAGCGGGACCACCCAGACTTTTTTTAATTATTATTGGATATGCAGATCAATAGAAATCATGATTATAAAAAAATCACAATGTAAATTTGGGTGGTCAGAATAACATAACACCTATTCACTATGGAGTAACCTGAGGTATAAAGCATATTAATATTATTAATTGCACAGCAGTCTCTATACATTTATTTATTTATTTAGAACTTTATTGGATGTCTCCCTGTGTCTTTTTGTGAAAAAACTAGACTACTTGTAACTTGAAAAAACATCTATGATCCAGACAACAAGACAAAGTGATTTAGAAAACTGTTGCCATTTCTGTGTGCAATAAGTTTAAGACACTAAGGGTGGCCGTGGACATGGCATCTTTTGTGGACGAATGGATGGATTTATTGATAAATGATTGTGGACGAATGGATGGATTGATAAATAATTGTGGACGAATGGATGGATGGATGGATGGATAAATAACTGGACGAATGGATGGATGGACCAATAAATAATTGTGGACGAACGGATGAATGGATAAATAATTGTGGACGAATGGATGGATGAATGGATAAATAATTGTGGACGAACGGATGGATGGATCGATAAATAATTGTGGACGAACGGATGGATGGATCGATAAATAATTGTGGACAAACGGATGGATGGATGGATAAATAACTGTGGACGAACGGATGGATGGATCGATAAATAATTGTACGAACGGATGGATGGATCGATAAATAATTGTGACGAACGGATGGATGGATCGATAAATAATTGTGGACAAACGGATGGATGGATCGATAAATAACTGTGGACGAACGGATGGATGGATCGATAAATAATTGTGGACAAACGGATGAATGGATCGATAAATAATTGTGGACGAACGGATGGATGGATCGATAAATAATTGTGGACAAACGGATGGATGGATCGATAAATAATTGTGGACGAACGGATGGATGGATCGATAAATAATTGTGGACGAACGGATGGATGGATCGATAAATAATTGTGGACAAACGGATGAATGGATCGATAAATAATTGTGGACGAATGGATGAATGGATCGATAGATAATTGTGGACGAACGGATGAATGAATGGATAAATAATTGTGGACGAACCGATGAATGGAATGATAAATAATTGTGGGTGGAAGGATGGATGGATGGATAAATAATTGTGGATGGACAGATGGATGGATTTATAAATAATTGTGGACGGATGGATGGATGGATGCATAAATAATTGTGGATGGATGGATGGATAAATAATTGTGGATGGATGGATGGATAAATAATTGTGGATGAATGGATAAATAATTGTGGACGAATGGATGGATGGATGGATCGATAAATTGTGGACAAACGGATGAATGGATCGATAAATAATTGTGGACAAACGGATGAATGGATCGATAAATAATTGTGGACGAACGGATGAATCAATGGATAAATAATTGTGGACGAACGGATGGATGGATCAATAAATAATTGTGGACGAACAGAAGGATGGATCAATAAATAATTGTGGACGAACGGATGGATGGATCGATAAATAATTGTGGACGAACAGAAGGATGGATGGATAAATAATTGTGGACGAACAGAAGGATGGATGGATAAATAATTGTGGACGAACGGATGGATGGATAAATAATTGTGGACGAACGGATGGATGGATAAATAATTGTGGACGAACAGAAGGATGGATCAATAAATAATTGTGGACGAACGGATGGATGGATCGATAAATAATTGTGGACGAACGGATGGATGAATGGATAAATAATTGTGGACGAACAGAAGGATGGATCGATAAATAATTGTGGACAAACGGATGAATGGATCGATAAATAATTGTGGACGAATGGATGAATGAATGGATAAATATTTGTGGACGAATGGATGAATGGATCGATAAATAATTGTGGACGAACGGATGAATGAATGGATAAATGTGGACGAACGGATGGATGGATGGATAAATAATTGTGGACGAACAGAAGGATGGATCAATAAATAATTGTGGACGAACGGATGGATGGATGGATAAATAATTGTGGACGAACGGATGGATGGATGGATAAATAATTGTGGACGAACGGATGGATGGATGGATAAATAATTGTGGACGAACGGATGGATGGATGGATAAATAATTGTGGACGAACGGATGGATGGATGGATAAATAATTGTGGACGAACAGAAGGATGGATCAATAAATAATTGTGGACGAACGGATGGATGGATAAATAATTGTGGACGAACGGATGGATGGATGGATAAATAATTGTGGACGAACGGATGGATGGATGGATAAATAATTGTGGGAACGGATGGATGGATGGATAAATAATTGTGGACGAATGGATGGATGGATGGATAAATAATTGTGGACGAACAGAAGGATGGATCAATAAATAATTGTGGACGAACGGATGGATGGATCGATAAATAATTGTGGACGAACGGATGGATGGATGGATAAATAATTGTGGACGAACAGAAGGATGGATGGATAAATAATTGTGGACGAACAGAAGGATGGATCAATAAATAATTGTGGACGAACGGATGGATGGATCGATAAATAATTGTGGGAACAGAAGGATGGATCGATAAATAATTGTGGACAAACGGATGAATGGATCGATAAATAATTGTGGACGAACGGATGGATGGATCGATAAATAATTGTGGACGAACGGATGAATGGATCGATAAATAATTGTGGAAACAGAAGGATGGATCGATAAATAATTGTGGACAAACGGATGAATGGATCGATAAATAATTGTGGACGAACGGATGGATGGATCGATAAATAATTGTGGACAAACGGATGGATGGATCGATAAATAATTGTGGACAAACGGATGGATGGATCGATAAATAATTGTGGACGAACGGATGGATGGATCGATAAATAATTGTGGACAAACGGATGGATGGATCGATAAATAATTGTGGACGAACGGATGGATGGATCGATAAATAATTGTGGACAAACGGATGGATGGATCGATAAATAATTGTGGATGAACCGATGAATGGAATGATAAATAATTGTGGGTGGAAGGATGGATGGATGGATAAATAATTGTGGATGGAAGGATGGATGGATGAATGGATCGATAAATAATTGTGGACGAACGGATGAATGGATAAATAATTGTGGACGAACGGATGAATGGATAAATAATTGTGGACGAACCGATGAATGGAATGATAAATAATTGTGGGTGGAAGGATGGATGGATGGATGGATGGATAAATAATTGTGGATGAACGGATGGATGGATGGATAAATAATTGTGGATGGATAAATAATTGTGGATGGATGGATGAATAAATAATTGTGGACGGATGTATGGATGTTTGGATTTATGGATGTATGGGTAACGGTTGTTTTCCAGTCACTTTTGCAAAAAGAGCAGCCTGAAAATTCTTCAAAACTTATTTTTTTCAGTGAAAACGAAAAAGAGAAGTCTTACAGGCTTGAAAAAACATGAAGGTGAGAAAATGATGTTTTTTGGTAGAATTATCACTGAACTGATTTTAGGGTCAGTCATGCAGTAACCGAGGTAATTCCAAAGTCTTCATTAAGCTATACATCATTATAAAAGACACCATTTCCAGTATAATAAATGCACTTCTGCCGATCTCCATGGTGCTTGTGCAATATGTGCGGCACAAGCGTAAGGACAGAGGGCATGGGTGTGTGTTCTCTCCAGGCAGGTATGCTTGTGTAGTATATGAGGACGGTAGGTTGTCCTGACACAAGGCTAGCTTTAATGTGCGTGCTGCTTTACGCAGGAACTTTATAGGGAAAGCGCTCAATTCATTAAACACAGAGCCACTCAAGGGTGTCTCCTCGGCTCGCACCTTTGAACCCTCATTTGCGCTGTCAGCCGCAGAAATTAGTCGATGAATCTTGTGCCCTGGCACTTAATTAAACTATCTGTTATATTTCCTCCACGTGGCATTAATCTCACAACGGGGGGAAAGGAAGAGAGAGGAATTAGACATTCACTATTTCATCAGCTCATTGTTGCTGTCTTTGTCCCTCTGGAGACGGTGACCTCAAAGGAGGTTGTGATCGTCCGGACAGTTGCTCCTGAAAAGCGTCCATGGCTGCCAGCTAAATGAGTCTCACGAAACCTGTATAAAACATGCCCCACCCCACCCCACCCCATATTCAAACAGGTTGCTTAAATTCTAATTCATGTAATCCTAAAAACTCACTTATTACCACAATGTGGATGCAAACAAAATTAAGAATAAATGTATTAATTATTATTATTATTATTGTTGTTGTTGTCTGAATAGAATGAAACACTACATAACAGTAAATACAAAAAGAAACTGTTTCGTGAAATATTTCCTTGACATGTTTTCGTAAGACCTGTATGTATCCCCATGTGTGTGTGTGTGTGTGTGTGTGTGTGTGTGTGTGTGTGTGTGTGTGTGTGTGTGTGTGTGTGTGTGTGTGTGTGTGTGTGTGTGTGTGTGTGTGTGTGTGTGGACTGGTAATCCTTTACGGTATGGGGACAAAATGTCCCCAAAAGATGGCAATATCCAAAATCCTTGTCCTTGTGGGGACATTTTTGGTCCCCATGAGGAAAACATCTTATAAATCACACTAAGTGATGTTTTTGAAAATGTAAAAATGCAGAATGTTTCCTGTGATGGGTAGGTTTAGGGGCAGGGGCAGTGTAGGGGATAGAAAATACGGTTTGTACAGTATAAAATGCATTACGCCTATGAAATGTCCCCATAAAACATGGAAACACAACATGTGTGTGTGTGTGTGTGTGTGTGTGTGTGTGTGTGTGTGTGTGTGTGTGTGTGTGTGTGTGTGTGTGTGTGTGTGTGTGTGTGTGTGTGTGTGTGTGTGTGTGTGTGTGTGTGTGTGTGTGTGTGTGTGTGTGTGTGTGTGGACAGTACTGTTCATGCCAAACCACTCGAAGGCAGTCGTTTCATTTTCTTTATCCAATTTGTGTGAGGGCTGTTTATTTCCGTGTCAAAACGGTTTCCACAACCCATCTTTCTTTGTTAACTCCACCAAAAAAAAAAAAGCCAAGGAAGCAATAGAGATCTATTCTCACAACACTAAATGACTATTTTGAGTCATTTGGATTTCTTGACAGATGACTTTCTTTTGTTATTGCAGTTTAAGTTTTGCTAACACAACATGCAAAGTTCATATTGTAATCATATTTGACATCAATGAGCATTTACGCGGTATTAAACCCCTCCATTGAATACATTATGAGATACTCATACTGAAAATGAGGTGGGGGAGAGCAAATAAACAGACATATTTCACCAAAAAAAAAAAAAAATTCCACTGAGTTTCAATAGATTTCAATTCATCTCATGTTCAGAGATAATAGATCAAATTCATTAAGTTCATCTCTTTCCGATGAACACTGAAAACAGGATGACTAATCGATTATTGGAATTTAAGAATCGATATCGGTTTGTGAAAATGAGATTCGATTAAAATCAACAAACACCTTAATGCCCATATGCAAAATATGTAAGCTGCTCTTGTTAATACAATGAAAGTTAATGCATCATGAAAGTATCATAAAAGTAGTCCACATGACTATAATATGTATTTCAAATCTCAGGGGTTTGGAGCAACATGACTGAGCAAAATGAAGACAGAATATGAATTCTTTTAAAATGCTCATACTGGAGCACAAGTGAATGAATATAACACTACCACAGCCCATTATAAAGAATATCAAGTCTCCAGAATACATTATAGATTATAATGCCTTCCCAAGCCTATACATCTTCGTCTAGTGGTCTATTGTGTGCTTCAAACACTGCTGCAGACTGAATCAAACACAAGAACTCTGAATAGACTAACACAGGCAGTATGTGCTCTATAATCACTCAAAGAAGCACTACAGCTACTAAAAATAAAACATATTCAAGCCACTTCATACAGAACTTCAATGGTTCATCTGAGAGTTTATTTAAGAGACACCAAAGGATATAGAAAGGCAGACAGACACTCCATTGGCAAGGGAACACAAGGGAGGGCTCTCAGTCAAATGCACTGTAGTGCTTATCATCAGGAGTAAAAAAAAGCTTCCACCGTAGGAACTTTCCCGAGGAGCTAGGGACTTTGGGGTGGCACTCTGCGGGTTTCGAACCGCATGACCTGGGGTCTAAATTAAGTTCCGGGTAAAAATTTCCCCCTCAGAAAGTCCCTGCTTGTGAGGTAGTACTTTTTCAAAGTTCAGGAACTTTCTGGGGTGGGACTTGGGCGCTGAAAAAGCTGATTGTTTGAGCAGTTTATTTCATCCACCATTTTTAAAAGTCTGTTGCTGTGCGTGCAGTAAGCATTACCTTAAGAAAAACGATGGATGATGTGCCTTCACTCTCTTCCATTGATGGAAAGTGAAGCCGCCAATGTCACAATATGGCGCTGACATTGTAAACACGGGACCCGAGTCTGCGCAGTAGAGAGCAGGAAGTAGAGCCGGGATATTAAAACCCGGCCCCCACTCCCACAGCACAGTTTCCTTGCGGAACAACTCATTATGTTGGTGTGAAATAAACAGTTATGGAAATGTAGAGATTAAAGTTGAAGATACAATCTCCCGAAACTCCTGAAAAATGCCGTTGGTGCCTCAGTGACAACTTCACTCATAGAAGCTGTCAATCTCAGCTGTCAATCATGACGCACACCCTCGAATTTAATAGCATCAAGTAACTAACTAAAACTAAACGTACTTAAAAAAACACAGAAAGCATCTTTGAAAAAAATATATTTTAAAAGTAATTTGATGGTTTAGTTTGTCTATGTCCCATTACATAACACAGAAAAGGCAGGGTTTATGAGCTATACTAGGACCAACCACCTAGGGTGATCAAGCCGCTTTGGCTTCATTTTTCAGGACTTCTGCGGCATGGAAACAGGGATAAAGAAACATTTGAGGGTCAGAACAGTCACAATACAAGCATAGAAGAGCACAATTTTAATAGCTCATTTATTCATTTGAGAGATACTTTTACCCCAGGCAAATTGCATTGCATTCAAATTATTCATTACGATGACTGGGATGGGACAGGTTCGGTTCACTTAAGCCCCGTTTCCACCAAAATTACTCAGAACAATTTGTCCCAGGAACTCTTTTTTTCCCCAAGACCTGTTGCTGTCTGCGTTTCGATCACGGTCTAAAGATTAGTCCTGTGACGTAGGACTGTACAGAACTTTCTAGAGCTCACTGGATTTTGTCCGCCACAAATAAACTTAATAAAGCCTGAACCTCGTCGTCGGTCCATCAGTATTTTTTTAAAACTCCATTGTTGATTTCAATAGCAGAGGACTCTCAATGCAAGGACCGCAAAAGACTTTTAGGTTGAAATAAAATGCTGCGTGAACTCAAATAATCAGCATGTTTAGTGGCCAAGTCCCACCCCAGAAAGTTCCTGAACTTTGAAAAAATACTACCTCGCAAGCAGGGCTGTTTTGAGGGGGATTTTTTTTAGCCAGAACTTTATTTAGAACCCGGTTCCTTTGGTTGAAACACACCGAGTACCACCCCAAAGTCCCCAGATCCTGGGGAAAGTTCCCATGGTGGCTTTAGTTATGTTGTGGCCACGACATATTAAGTTGTGTGAACGCAATATTTTACCATTTTGTCGAGGTAACATCATCCTTATGTTGTGGCCATGCAATGTGAAGAAATGGCCTTGAGGTCGTATGTTGATCCCATTTTCCTACATCACCTATAGTCCTGAAAGAATGGTATCCTCGTAACCATTAAATGTCTTTATTCTGAGCTGTAAAAGTTTAGTTTGGTACTAAAACTTGTAAGGTAGAATCATGAATGGCAGTGGTAAGTCATATAAAGGACACTGCAGCATGTGACAGAGCCATAAAATAATGCAGCTCTTGTAAAGAGATACTTCACTGTATTAACGCAGGCTGCTGAGGATGATATGTAGTTCAGGTGTCTGGGGAGAGCGTACAGTAGATACTTCCTCTGGGGTCTTAGAATAACTGCACTGTTGTATTTCATTGATTGCATTATGAATTTTCTTTCTCTTTCATATGAATTGCGTCATGAGCCAGGTATACCCAAGGCCAGGTGACACATTTCTGGACAGAAATAAAGTTTGTAAAAAGCACAAACTTTGCCTTCGGTGCAGATTTCAGGCGTCTGATGAAGAAGTTCAGATATTTCTGAAATAACTAAAGTTGGGTGTAAGATATTCTAACAAAGTGGATCTCAACCAGTAACAAGACCTAAAAATAGGTTGCACGGCTGTTCTAATAAAACCATACAAATCTCAATAAAGCAATATAACTATAAAGCAAATTGCGTTTAATTACAATAACAACAACAAAAATGAAATCAAGCAAGAAATCTTTGACTGTAACTCAGCAGATTTACTGCCAAAAAAGAATCATCATTTTTGGAAAAAAAGGAAATACAGAGAAAATGGCACGATGGAAAAAGTCACCGTTCTAAACGGAATGACCACGAGTTCAGTGTTTTATGCCAAACGAAGATGAAAAAAGTCAGTTCACACCCCTGAAGCAAAACGCTGTTGTGTACAGGTAAGAAAGCTTTTGCCATAGTGTTTCATTTTTACCATAACGCTGTTTAAAGAGTAGTACAATGCAATTGACCATTCGCAAAGACCCGCCCCCTTTAGTTACTGTTGCTATGTCCGACAAGCCATGGCGCCCTCACACCACACACGTTCTCACGTGGAGAAAATACATTGTTGAGCAGAGAGGACACAGACAACACGCCGACAGACAGGACAGAGCAAGTTACTTTTGATATGATATCAAATTGTCATTTTTTTAAGAAATTTAAACAATAAATACAGCTTTGTGGCTCTTTAATGAGTCGTGATTGCTGTAACGCCTCAGTTAAAGCTGCTCGTGAACCGATCATCTCTTCCTTCTAGTTCATTGATAAGCAGTAAAAATACGTGAATGAACACTAAAAGAAATCTACGAAGAAGTTAATCTACGAACTCTCCTGGCTGCTTTGTCGGTCAAAACGGCAAATTTGGCGATTTGATTGGTCAAATCACCTGTCAATCAAACTTGCTGCGAAGGGTGAATTGTCATAAACCTATTGTCTGTCTATCACCAGACCAAGCTCAAATTTAAGATTGAACATTGGTCTGGGGAGTCTACACTGTATTTTCTACTGAACAAAAGGCATGATAAACAAGCATAATTCAAATGACTACGCAATTTTATAATCCTTCAACCACTCAGACCACAAGAGGTGTGATAAACGAGCATAATTCAACTGATAAACCCGCCAGGAGGATAAGCCAGTCTGTGATTGGTTCCCGCAAAAGTGTAACAGAAGCAGTAAAAATTAATATACAGGTTTCCAGACTGAGCTGCAGGGCGAAATCAAATCGCCAGCAGATCAGGCTGGGTTTACCCAGTCTAATAAACCTACCTTTACAAATAACTGTTCTGATAATAACCCTCTGTCGATCCGACTGTCTATTGGCGGAGATACAAAAATGTCTAAGTATAATTTGTAGCTTTGACAAAAGTCTTGAAGCTGTCAAATATCCACTATTTTGCATCATAGCTGGCAAATATACATGCATTTATCCAGATAAATCTAGGTAGCATGGAGAACGAGTAAATATTGTTAATTTACTACCTTCATTGTTATAACACAACGCATGTGAAGCTACACTTTAATAACTGTCAGGTTAAGTCTGATAATAATTACAGGAAACCCAAGTTACCTAAAGAAGTGATTGAAATTCAATATGGAACCCAAATACTTACTTTAAATGTACTGAGATGAATAAGTCTCAGAAGCTACAAACTGGTGCTTCGTTCACTTCTGGGATTTGGTTTAGCACAGTTAATTGTGTCTCGAGTGCTGCCTGTGAAGATTTGAGTGCTCACCAAGGTTATCTGAACAACTGTCTGAAGTACTTCATGACTCTAGATCAGATCCAGGTGACCTTGTTCAGCTGTAGACTGCTTAAACAGAGACCTTGATGTGAGCAATATCTTTGAGCAATATTCTTGATTTCTCAAAAGTCTCTATGATGAAAAGATACTGGCAACGAGCCATAATTACAAATACAAAAAAATACACGAAAGTGAACACAGTCTGCGAAATGTTGACATTGCAATAAGGCACTAGGAATATAGCACTATACACAAATAAAATACAAAACATTGACAAAACACTTTAAAATGAAAGTATTGTCCTCAGAAAAATATCAATCACCAATCTCAGGAGATCACTAAATAATACAGTACATCAGCTATTTTAAATTGTGATTTGCTGTATTTGGATACATGTAACCAAACTTTGGGACATCCCTAGATATCCTGCAGTTTGATATAAGTTTAAACAGGACAGCTTACAGAACCTGTCTATCACGCTAGTGTAATGCCAACACATCTTATGGCTACATCTTTAAATATTTAATGTGCAGACTTCCAATATAAATGTCTTATTAAAACACACATTTTTCTTCAGGAAAAGAAGAAGAAAATTAGTACAAAAAATACTTTTCAGAAACAGTGCTTACTTGTATAGAGGAAAACTCAATTTGGGTGGCTTTGGCAACGGGTAGTTATAGGAACTAGTCATCAGGAAATTCCCAGGAGAACTAAATGTTCCCTCTGGACTGGTTGCAATCTCACAGGAACTTTGAAGCGACGTAAGCGGCTACTTAAGCCCTTTCACTTTGGTTGTTGTGAGGGACGTTCATTTTGACGGTGCACCAGACTTTTATTTTGACAGCGCTCAGAAACCTGTTTTTCCAACCTTTTACCTTTTTTTACAGTCTATGCCCTTTACCGTTGAAAGTGCACTGGAACGGAAATCAAACCTGACTTCCGACCCCTGACCTCGTACTAGATCAATGAACTCCCAGTTACGTGCTGTGGCGTCACACAGCCCGCGAAACAACAATGGCAGCCCCTACGGATATACAAATAACGTTTAAAAAAAAAAGATATAACAGCTTCTCTTGCCTTATGCAAGCCTGGAACGCTTTGCATAGACTTTGCCTGGAACGCTACATAAGCCCAACACTTCGGCGTCGCCCCATCTTTCACTGTTTTCTATGTTTGTGGATAAAATATTGGCTATAAATTAAAAAATGGTGCCTGTGTTTTGCACTTACGTCACTGGTCGCTTCTAGTGTGCTGGGTTAGACCCTACTCTCAAGTAGGAGCTATTTTACATCACCCAAAAGGCGTTCCTAGAACTAAAATTGTTGCCACAAACACACCAAAAAGCGAGTACTTCTGCCATTAGATATAGGAACTATGGAAAGGTTCCTCTGGTGCGAAAGCCCCTTTGGAGTGGACTTTGTAACTTTACAGAACTTGTCCATGCTCAAACTGCAACGTTACACATAAAGAAAGCTGAACATGTAAACAGCAAAATAGGACCCCTTTAAAACCAAATGAGAACGTGGAAAATAATGAGTATTCATTATTTCAGATTCCTGCAGTGATAAAGGTGACTGGCTAAACTTTAAACATCGTACCTCATATTGGCAGAAATGAGAAATATTAACATTAGACTACAAAATTAGTAGTTTAGTTACTTACAAATACAGGAAGCAAATGAATACCAGAATGAGTGCTGATTATACTACGTATAGCAGCATAACAAAAATACACAGAGAATAATCTATTACTCAAAGGTTAAAATAAAATTAAAATGACTAAACTTGATTAAAGCTCTTGCAATATACTCCAATATAATAAACCCATCTGACTGTGTGAGGAAGAGAAGTCAAACAGCATATATCAATCGTGATACGGCAAGTTAAAACATTATGTTTCTGTGTTTTTGTCAATGTTAAGCTTGATAGACAGGAAACAGTGTCAAATGGAAAAGAGAGAGGAATTCGATTTCTTTAATTCTCTACATAAACCGCTATTAAAATGTAAATGTGCATATTCTCTCTACTTTTTCATATTTTTGGATTTATTCACAGCACATGTAAATGTCTCCCGGATTGCTTGCAATGGCTCAATGACAGAGTCTCAATATAATATTCTTGAATCCCTTAAAATAATTTCTGTGCCGCAGATGCCACTAAACTAAGTTATTTGAATTGGACTGCATTTATAGTATTGAGGTTGAGCGATAACAGAAGAATCGGTTGTGTTAAGAGCACCACAGCTCCCCCATCTGAGCCACACACAGAGAAAAAGGTAGTCAAACGGTAGAGAGAAGGGTTCAATAGAGGTGATGCATCGCCATGGCAACAGTAGACAGCATCACAGAGTAATTGCTTCCTGTGATTGTAGCAGTCTCTCAGAGAGGTAAAAGCTGACCATCTGATGGCATCGCTCTTAAAAACCCATCCGTTAATTTGGACACAGAGATGGCACCAAACGCTTCAGAAACAAGAGCTTGTAAAAGGAAAAGACGACTTTTTGCTCATTACTGTTAGCCTGACGTGGTCATACTCAATTCTAGTCAGAATATGAGTCTGGTACCGCTCCGTTGGGCTGTGATTATGGGGTGTTTCAACCAAACCAGGAAAGCCCTCAATTGGATAGACCCACAACCAATCAGAGCAACGGAGCAACGCGTAACGTTAGTTGTCAAATGTCAACAGAACTCAACTGCACTGTGTTGCCAAGTCCGCAACCCTTTTTATGTGATATATAGACCCAGGAATGCAAATTATAGCAGGTAACCTTGCCAAAATAACATATTTTACCACCCAAATGCCATTTTTTCCCTGAGAACCCCCCAGGATAGCTTGTTAGGGGCTAGTAGTTGGCGGGTTTTGTTGTAAAAACTTGGCAACCCTGTCTGCAGGCACGCTGGAATAAGTAACGTTAGAAGAAAAAGATGAGTGTAAACAATCTTTCCCGGTGTTGCAAACAAATTATTTAAGGATCCACAGAGTACTAACCAACACGATCATCATTTCTGAGAGAAATAGTGAAGGTGAATGCATATACGAAGAAGTTCTCCATTAAGGATAAGAGCAAATTCAACCCAAGCGCCTTGATTACGTTACTGTTCATCATCTGTCCATCATCGTCTAAAGCCCGCCCTGATAAATTCATTGGTCCGAACAGTTTCTGTTTGGGCATAATTACTCGAGTCCAGACCAAACTGCCCGAGTGTTAGATATGACAAATTAAATGTCTATGTACTGTTCTATCGACTTTCAAAGATGCTTTGAAACAATGCTCCAATATACGACATTAAAAATTTGGACGTTACACTAAAACGGTCCTTATGATCTTAAACAAATAGCTCCAAAGCCTCACAATTCAATGCTTGACATTTATTCTGTAGACAGAAATAAACTGTGCCTACTGAAGACTTATTTTCAAAACATTACATAACCTTTACATGCTTGCGTACTTTATATGCGTAGTTACGTACTTACACCTACGTAGCAGAGAGTGAATAAAGAAGAAATTGGCTGCAGTCGCCTTAAAAGTTGGTCAAAGTTTGTCGCATCAAGATAATATTTTTTTATGTATGGCCTCTAATCTCTTATACATTCAGTTTCTCGAACGGTACGTGCACAGGAGTGTGAACACGAGCAATAAGTTGATGCCTGCAGTTCACATAACGGCCACCAGTGTCGCTAAAAACAAGGGTTTCTGAATTCTACATTATAGTCCCTTTAATAATGGGTGGGAACACACCATGAAAAGATGGGTCTTGGTCTGATTCCAAATGAACTCTGGTGTGGTTCGAAGGAAATATGAACGCAACACAGACCAAAGACATCTAAACAAACCAAAAACACCCTAAAAAGGACAGAATTCAGAAGCAATAAAGCATACCGGGGTTCAATTAGAGTTCGATACGAGCACAATTTTTCCCACCTCCTTTAGGTAGTGTTGGATTCGGTACCCATGGTGTGCACCCGGGTCCGCATGACAGCTTTCACATTAGCAATTTTTCAGGCGTGCTCCGTTTTCGAATTAAACTGCCAGTGTGAAAGCACTCTTAATCACCTCTGTTTTGCATGTGAAAACCACTGCCATAGTTCACACTTTCTTTTCATTCGGGAGTTTTCAAGTTGCTGAATACTTGATTACATACTGTTGATATGCAAATGTCATGGTTGATGATAAGTGCACTTTCACTGTTTCAATAAATAGTCAAATAAAAAAATTAAACAAGTTTCAACTTCATGTTATAATAAGAAATATGTCAACACAGGGGGAAAAAATGGGGCTCTGTGCTATTTCTCTGGGTCTTTTGGTTGAGTCACTGCCAATAGAGGGCAATCATCAATGCTGTGGATGGATGGATTGATGGATGGATGGATGGGAATTCATTATCATGTTGGAGACCCAGCTTAATTATAGATTTCATTCATATTTCATTCTGCTGCCACATGTCTGACTCATAATTTCAGATGTCTAATAACGGCAACAGCAGCCAAACTGAATCAGGGATGCCCGGAGAGCCAGTCAAATGAAACCAGAAATGACACTCCGACATCCAGAGGCCTGTCAACATCCACACCGTCCTGATTTCATGGATCTGCAATGCTTAAACCCCAGAGATGTTGCTGAGTATTGATATGAGTGCTTAGACGGTTGAGATTACAGACTGTTCAAGTGAAAGCTATATTTACACTATTTGATTTAATGCGTTACTCTATTATTGTGCACAATTCACTTGCACAATCATTATCTTTCAATGAATTATTACAAATTCTGTAATTATTTACTGACCCTCATGTCATTCCAAAGTTGTATGCGGTTTCTGAAGAACATGTACGTATGTTATTTATAATTCAATACAGTTCATAGCAATCATATCTACAACGAACAAGGGAGATGGAGGAAGAAAAGATTAAAGTTGTCGATATAACATGCACTATATTCCAAGCCTATGTGTGGCAAACAGTAAAACAATAACATTTAAGGTATTTGAGTTTGGAACAACATGAGGGTTAACAAATAGTGATAACATTTGCATTTGCATTCGCACCAACGCATAGCCCAAGCCAATATGAATGCTTGGCCTACAAGTACTTTTTTCTTCTTTCTTTTTTTTCTTTTTTTTTTTACAAATTCTGTTTTGTTTCCCCTTTTTTTCCTGGATTACAGTTCAACAATTTAATTACATTGTAATAATCAAAAAGCATGTCTAATCAATTGAATTCATAAAATGGGCCCCACTTTATATTAGGTGGCCTTAACTACTATGTACTTACATAAAAAAATAAGTACAATGTACTTACTGTGTTCATATTGTGTTGCAAAACACCTTTGCTGATATTGAGGTGGGATACGGGTAGGGTTAGGGACAGGTGTGGTGGGATGGGTAAGTTTAAGGGTAGGGTTAGCTGTAAGGGAAGTGTCAACTGTGTAATTACAAATGTAACTACAGAAATTAATTACAGATGTAATTACATGCAGGTATTTTTTTAAATGTTAGTACAATGTAAAAACATGTATGTACACAATAAGTGCAATGTATCAAATTATTAATTAAAATGTTAGTACATAGTAGTTAAGGACACCTAATATAAAGTGGGTCCATAAAATGTTCAAAATGTATATATAAGTAAACATTGCAATAAATGTCCCGAGAGCCTCTCTTCTGTTCTCCACAAGTGTGCGACATTAGCTTAGAGATCACTAGAGTCCACTAATGTCAACAAGTGAACAGCACAACCCAGACTCCAACGTAAATAAAAATAAACTAAAAAAGTTTTACCAGTGACATAAACAATAACAATAGCGATAGATGCTATTTACACTTAGTGAAAATTGCATATTTATTTAATGATAATTGCTATTTACACTAAGCCTTAATGGGACAATAAAAGCCCTCCTACACCTACCCCTAACCCTACCAAATAAAGGCTTTTATTATTATTAAACATTGTGTTAGGCACTTTATTTCCACATTTAGAACATTTTCTTAATTTTTATTGAAAGTAAATGCATTTCTGGTGTGATTTGTGATTAAAAAAAAGAGTGAAGAAAAAACTTTGCACAAGGCGGGTTCGAACCGAGTCAATCGCATCAAAATCAAGATGCTTAAGTCATGCGCTGTACTGATTGTGCCACTGAAGATGTTGAAATCTGGGCGCTTTTTTAAATCTTGTTTGGCCCAACCAGGCATTGTTAGGCGGAGCCAACAAGGCATGCTATTTGCACTTAGTGTGAATAGACACTCCATTAAAATTATCTGGCAATTATATGATCAGATGCTTTCTCAACTACTGTTTTTTCACCACTGGAATTTTTGTTGTGTGTTTATTTTGAGGAAAGAGCACAGCACATATTTAGATATTCATCTAAACGTCGCTCTCAGCAGCACGTACAGTTTTATGTTCATTAACAGTATATCGCTCCAAAACTTCTTTTTACTTCGAACCAAAGAACATAGCTGTTATTAGTATTGGAGACTTGAATGACGTTAAGTTTGGATTTAAATGAGAAGACTTTATTTAGTCTTAGAGAATTTAGAGGTGTAACGGTACACAAAACTGACAGTTCGATACGTACCACAGTTTTGGAGTCACGGTTCGATACGGGTTTGGTACGGCAGGGGAGACAAAACTAAATATTAAATTGCTTTTGTTGTGTCTGTCTTTTAAATTAATTCAATTATAACTAAATGTTTCTGAAAGATAATGCTATAAAATATATAGACCCCTTACTTGCACATTACTATAATATCAAAGGTTAACAACAGAGCCCAAGCTATTAGCCTAAATTCAGTTGCTATTTATTTTTAGATATAATAATCAACAATCAAATAACACATTCTTTGCAAACATGTAAACTTCAAAAAAGGCAGTTTTTGCATTAACTTATCTATTTATAAAATGACGTGACTTTGTTTACAAGCTGTTTTATTGACGTCTTTCCACCGTTGAAACACTGACTGAGCGATTACACAACATATGATACGTTTCAGTAAGTTGTAATGTATCCTCAACATACCTTAAGATATTAATTCATGTTTATTCTTTAGGAAGATAGGATCGCGTTCACTTGCGCGCGCGCCGCCGCTTGAACTGACGTGCATATACAGTGATCAGTCACGTCCATGTTTGGAAGTTAAACGAAACGACATGAGGATGATTAGGCTACATGATGACAGAATTGACATTTTTGGGTGAATTATACCTTATAAATATAGCAAGTTGAGCCTTGAATAAAAACTATACCGTGAATAGTATCGTTTACGTCAACTATACATATCGTCGCATTTATATCTCGCGATTTCCATTTCAATGAGTGGATTCCCTCCACTATTTCTGCATCACAGAAATCATATTGTGTGATAATCAGTCATAATTTATCTTTGCGAGAAAGTTTTCAAATGTTGCATTCGGAAATGTCGGAACACAATTCACGTGTTGAAGGGTATTGGACTTTTCTATGCATATATTCTTGTGAGGCGTTGCCCAAGCCTTCATATAGCCAAGCCATAAAACAGCATCTTACCCAGATCAGTATTAGGCCCGGCCAGAACCTGTCTGAACTTGTCGAGCCTTGATGCCTCTCTCTCGGTCATGGCAGGAGTTCCAGATGTGTTCTGATCCGCCATGCGGGCCACCAGTGGAATCATTGGCCTGTGCGGGAGTGACTGTTGTCTGTGTAGTGCTGCCTGTTCAACGCCCACTTCTGACACACAAAGGGAAAACACAGCTGTAATTAGAATGTACAAACCGCTGCCTGCTTTCTCACATGCCTCATCCCATTAAATGTAATTACGGAGGCAATTCATGACACAGTTTGCCCAGAGGTCAAGCGAGGCAGTTACCCCAAGATGCTCAGCTAGTGGGAATGAAACACTTCGCTGTCAAACTAAATCCATTACAGAGCTCGCACAGATGAACCTCATTCAGAGTGCCATCATCATTTGGAGTGGGAATCATTTAGCGCCACAGAATTCAATTCATTTAGAATAGATTCTATTTTAATTTCCATTCAGGGAGCCACGACGAGATTACATACGATTTTCAATGTGTATCTACAGCACAGGGACTAATCATTTGTGAGCTAAACCTGGCTGGCACATCTCAAATTTTGTAAGCAAGCACAGTTCAACCCAGATGAATATCAGGGAAGGTTGGCTGAGGAGATGCACTTAACGTAATTACTGTAGTCCTTACCGCAATTAATACTGTTTAAATATTAAAAATGCAAATGAGCTTTTCCTGCCCATCAGCTTTCTCACCAATTGTAGGCAAACTTTTTTTTTTTTTTTATCTTGTTTTATGAAATTATTTGTTTCTTAAAGATGGAACAATATGTACATTACAGTGTTAAAATTGTAAGGTAAACTAATGAAATTGAATTGACCTGACCGGATCATAAGTATGTACTTAAAGGATTAGCTCATTTTTAAATAAACTTTTGCTGATAATTTACTCACCCCAATGTCATCCAAGATGTCCATATCTATCTTTAGTCAAAAATAAATGAAGGTTTTTGATGAAAACATTCCAGGATTTTTCTCCTTATAATAGACTCAATGGACCCCAAACGGTTCAAGGTCCAAATGACAGTTTCAGTGCAGCTTCAAAGGGCTTTAAACCATACCAGACGATACCAGATGATGAAACGATCTGTCTTTTTTTTTTTAAGTTGTAAGTTTTATAAGCACAAATGTTCGCCTTGCTCCATTCTGTGATATGTGTATGTGACGTCACGTAATATGCAGTTACGTTGAAAAGGTCACGCTTATCATAGGCGGAAGTACCGAGTCAGTGTTTACAAATGTGTGGAAGGAGGACTCAAAATCGTCCGACATCGTTGTTTTACCTTTTAACTCCCTTTTTTGTAAATGCCGTTTGACTGAGTATGTTCATGTTTTGAACGTTTTGAATGGAGCAACTTTCTGGTACAGTGGCTCTACTAAACGAGTGAAAATTAAATTACAGACTGCTCGGAACAAGTTGTGTAGAATTATTCTTGGCTTTCATCCACTAATACATTTAAATACTAATCATTTTAGAGAAATAGTGTTTTTAAAAGTGGACAAGAGGGTAATTTTCTTAAGTTAATGATGGTTTATAAAATATGACAGAGAAATGTTCCAAAGTATTTGTGTGACTACTATGCTTTCATAAGAGACGTTCATAGTTTTTCGACAAGGTCAAGGATAAATAATATATATGTGTGTCGTTAAAAGAGTATAAATGGGAAGAATTCGTTTTTATATTCTGGTGCTGTTGCTTGGAATAAATTGCCTGACTGCTTAAAACAAATTCATGAAGAAGTTCCATTTAGAAGAGAAGTTAAGAAATGTCTGTTTAACGATGTTTGAGGTATTATGTGTATGTGGTTGTGTGTTGTGTTGATCTCATTATGATCTGCTTAATATTTATTGAGGTAAAAGAAAAAAAGTTTAATATGTTCTCACTTCATAAAAAAGTATATATTTTATTGAAATTTAGATTTTATCTTTTATTTTATCTTTTTTATTTTGAAATTTGTGCTTCTGTTGCTTTATTATTAAAATTGTATATATTTGTCATGCATTTATTAACACATATATACATACATACCATACACAAGATTTATTGACATTTTGCATTAATAAAGTTTAGTTTAGTGCCAGAGACACACATTTTAGTTCCACACAGCCGTAGAGACTAGCTACTTCTTTTACCTTGGGTAAAATCTAAAAGTTTGTCAAAATACTTCTCACACTTGCTAGTTCATCTGATATTTTCTCAGCACTGCAACATACGGTCTCATGTTTTGTGTAAAGATGCCATATAAAAAAGCTTACATTATATAACACACACACACACCTTTCTAAATCACTTAGTGTAGTTGCTACTTTGGAAGAGTTGCACGTATTTGACAATACATCTGTGAATAGATTTTACCCTAATGCTTTATAATCATGCTGTCCAAACACTGAAAGTCACTAAAATGTGATTGTATGCTTGTTAGAGGCATTAAATGGATGACTTTGAGAGATCGTTCTCGCTTTAAGTGTCATAACATCTTTAATGTTTAAATATGTTCGTGTAATCTCTACAGAAATAAGACAGTGCGTGACGGCTGCTGACAGTGTCAACACAAGGTACCATTAGAGTGGAGGCAGAACACGTCAACAGGAAGTCCATTATCACAGTCATCCATCGCCACTCTGGCTGGCAAAACAAAGAACTGGCAGAACTGTCTGTCAGTGCAAGTACTGGTGAAAGCAGACAGTCCCTGTCTGATATACTCAAACTCATAGCAAAATTCTTTTCGTTTTTCACTTAGGGGTTAAGATCTTGTGAAATACCTGAGTTAAAGGGTTAATTCACTCAAAAATGAAAATGATCCCATAATTTACTCACTCTCAACCCATCGTAGGTGAATATGACTTTCTTCTTTCAGCCAAATACAATCAGAGTTATATAAAAAAATATCCTGGCTCTTCCAAGCGTTATAATGGGAGTGAAGGGTACCTTATGCTGCATTTTCACCGAGTGGTACAGTTGTCAGAATGTGTGAATGGTACTCTAATTCCAAACCGAACCGAACCACTTTTTTTTTAATCGCACCCTTCTGTTGGGGTACCTAGCACAGCAGTCTGGCACTTAAGGGTGGGGCTAGACTCACTACAGAATGTTGATTGGTTGACAAAGAATCGTCACTTGCGTGTGCTTTTTCGGGCTGTGTTTTTTCCTTGCAGCCTTCAGCCTTGGCTCAAACAAAGTTCCTCGACTTCTTGTGACAACAGCCACATGGCGAGAAGCAAGAACAAGATCTGCTGTATGTCCTCCATTGTTGTTTACCGTGTCGCTTTCTTCTTTGCGCGAGAATGCCGTTGCTCGCTACACCACGCCTAACATAAAGGTATTGTTGGTGGTGGAAACGCAAGCCGGATCAGGGTTTAGTGTCCCGAGTCGTACTGAACTGTACCGTTCAGTGAAAACGAGCAATTCGATTTTGAAACCCAAAAAAGCGCATCCATCAATCATAAAAGTAATGCAAACGACTCCAGGGCATTAATAAAGGCCTTCTGAAGCGAAGCCAATACCGGAAGCCAGTGATTATAGTTCATAAAGTTATGATTATGGATATTTTTCCTTACAAAAACGCATCGCTTCGCTTCAGAAGGTCTTTATTAACCCCCCAGTGTCGTATGGACTATTTCTATAAATGGATGTTTTTGGGCTTAAAAATTCACTCCCATTATAAAGCTTGAAAGAGCCAGGATATTTGTTTAACATAAATCACCTAGGATGGCTTGAGGGTAAGTAAATTATGGGATCATTTTCATTTTTGGATGAACTAACCCCTTTAAAGCCGTGACACACCAAGCTTAAAAGAACTAGTGGTGACGAAAGCTGACTGTATTGTGCACGTAGGGCACTAAGAGCTGAAGGGGGCACCACAAGAAAATTCTCTCTACATAAATCTAGGACTGGGAAACTAGGACTAGATATACAAAGCATAAACAAAGAAGCGGTTGATTATTTTAAACATCAATCATGCTGATCACTTTCTTCATCCCAGTTGGCTCATGTTGTTAAGAAAATATTTGCGCATTGAACCTTCTATTCTTTTATTCTCATTCATTAAACTGAACAGCCAATACAAGTTCTCTCTCTTGCAGACGCCAATGGATGGCGATTTAAACTGGGTCTGACTAGTGCCAGTGGTTCGGAAAACACCACAAATACTGGGTTGGCCGATGTTGGCCGACAGCTTGGTGTGTAAGGGACTTTAAGCAATGAACCTAAAAAAAAAACAGGTAGATCCATATCACTGTCACTGACCAACGGCAGAAAGCTGTTTAACTGCCATTGCAAAGTTTTTCGGTTTCGAGTCACCAAAAACAACCCCAAACACAAAACTTTAATTGGGCATATTTTCTACAAAATGACGTCACACCCATTCTTTGTTCGATTTCGGTTGAAGAACATTGGCTCTTTTAGGTCTTCAGTGGCATGAAGATCTGGGGCCGTATTCACAAACCATTTTCTTAGCACTAAGAGTTCTCCTAAATAGCAGTAAAAGTTTTGAGTGAAGAGTTTTCTCTTAAAACCTATTCCCAAAGCTGCTGAGAGCAACTTTTAGTAAGGAATAGAGAGAAGTCCCTGTAAAGTCAAAATTAAACATGTGTTCTGAGTTGCTCACACCACAGATACATGTGTTATTAACCAACTAGCCAAATTTGAATCATAAAAAAATCCGCTAAGAACATAAAATATCTTATCGAAATCTTGAAAAAAATAAGCAGCATTCTCTGCTCTCAAACGCTGGGGGCGTGTCCATTGATCGGCGCCGAAACCACGCCCACTTGCGGGAAAGCGGCCGTAAACACACAAGACAACAACAACACTCAAGTACAGCTCACGAGTCACGACGGCACCAGATGTCGGCGGGACGGGAGGATGAAGTTCGGAGCGGGAGATAGTCGGTTTGGCCCCATTCTGCAGAGGATTATCAGTGAATCCCAGTTGTTGCCGATGAAAGTTTGTAAAACTATCCGGTGTAAAGACACTGCAGAGGCAGGTGTTGGTGGTGATCCTCAGCACTCCATCAAGGTAGCTGTTCACAAAATTAATCCACCTTTTCTTGAGATAGTCTTTTTTTGTTTTGTTTTGTAGGCTGTTTTTTAAGTTGTAGGCTGTAGTAACTAACGGTACTGACAGTAACTCGCAATCTAGCGGGTGAACTGATGCGAAATTGCGAATGTGCTCTAGTTATGGGGGAGGGGCCATGTGCTCAGTGACTCCAGTGCGTCATCGAGCCACCGTTTTAACCCCGCCCAAAAAATCCGGAACAAAGCAATGGTAAAAAACTTCTTAACGGTCTAACTTCTGAATTCAGTACTACACAGTTCACAGTCTTTGTAATGTGTTTCAACAATACATTTCTAACATTTCTAATGTGTTTAGAAACAAATCTCAGAATTGCCTTTACAGGGACTTTAAGCTAAGAGTAAGGGCGGGGTTGACCTCGTTGCTATGGATGATGTCAACACGCTTGCTAACTATGACCACAGTGATTGGCTGATAGGGGAAGAGGTCTCTGTCAGTGATTTAAATATAGAAATATTGTAGAATGATGTACCATGTTGCCATTCAAATAAAGATTTTAAAATAAAAACGTTGCCATATTCAAATAAAGATTTTAAAAAGTAGGCTAAGTGTCACTAATTAAACTAGTATATGATCAGCTAATTGTCAGGCTCTAACATGTTTTCATCTCAAGAGATTGCAGAATTCAAGCGAAAGAGATGTTTTATAAACAAAGCTCATGAGAAGCACGTTCAAACTGTCTATCTAATCAGCGTGAAAGGAGGAAAATACACAGCCAAGGGCCGACTCACCGAGATACCTCCACAGTTTTTAGCATCCCTCCGCCCCCCTGTTCCTCAATATCGGTCTGCGATACAGGGCAGACTCTGGGTTTGGGTTCAATTCTGGGCTTGGAGCCCTCAAACGCTTCGAACAGCACGTCAAATACACTTATATTGTTTTACTTTATTCAATCATTTGTAAGTGTGAACTTCTAAAAACAACTGCCACAGGTAATCTGGCAATTTTTTTCATTAAAAGGTGCACTATGCAACTTTTCCGTCTTCTAGAGGGCGCCTATTCAAAACAAAGGCGTAGTTTGATGATGCCAAGTTTGAGCGCAGCATCTTGGGACATGTGGTCTTCACCTCACAGCCGGTGGAACAGAATCGGGACAGGACTCATGAAACTCATGTTCATGGATGCGATTATTAACGTTACTGTAGTATGAAGCAGAGCAGGGTGAGTGTTGTGGAGCTAAGCAAGGCCGCCGGAGCGATTGTAACAACACATGGCTCGCGGGCAGTGGGACTTTTATTATGACGGTTTCATGACTTTTGCGCCATTTCCGCTTTTCCGGTCACGAGTATGAAGTAACGCAGCTCTGTTTATCATATTAGATACATTTGAGTGTGTTTATAATTATGTTATGGCGTTACTCTGTGCGTTAGTTAAAGCGTTTCTGCCAAATCAAACCGGACACCGGGGGTAACGCAGATATGACGCAATTGCGAGTCCCTCATACCCGTCCCGGTTCCTTGGTTAAAATAGCAAAAATCCTACATAGGCACCGTTAAAGATACATTTATTATAGTGTATTTGGGATTGTGGCAACATCCATTAGGATTGTTCAGTGATTTGGTCTTAGTGACTTAGGAGTCCTCTTGACTACTCCTAGTGTTTCATGGATTTAGGAGCTAGTTTTAGTGCTAAAATGCTTTGTGAAATACTCTTAGAGCAAACATGTAGGAGTCCTAAAATTAGGACTGACAAGCACATTATTTTTAAGAGTTTCTCCTAAATCATCAAGTTAGGAGCTACTTTTAGCCTTAAGATGTTTTGTGAATACGACCCATGGTATTCTTGTAGCATTAAAATAAAGATGCTTTCACTTAATTTTCTATGCTTCAGAAGCATCAGTGTGAAAGTCTGAGTGACAGGTCAATGGAAAAAAACATCCTGTATTAACATAATACAGCTCAGTGGCAAACAAAACAATTGATTGACATTTCACTGACTCCAATTTGCTTGGGCAACACAGGTTTCCAATGTTACAGCCTCTTGGTTAATTACCACAAGTTAAAATAAACCCAATTTAATGAAGGTCGTGCTAATTAGCTAGGAAGAGGACAAGGAGAAAATGAAATGCTAGAGTTTAAAAACAGGTCACAGGTCTGATCCAAAATTCAATCTTTCATGTAAGTGTTATGAAAATTGGTTGATCTTTCCCAGCAAGGTCTTGCATCTGATGACAACACAACATTGGAAATAATGATAATGAAGACAATTTTTTGTTGTTGTGCTTGCCTGTGTGCAAGTTGCTAAGTTGTTGTTTTTTTTCAATGCAAGTCCACATGACTAATGTCATTTTATCACCTTTATTAACTCATTTAGAAAGACAACAGTACATATCTTTTCAACAACCTTTAAAATATATGACATTTATTAAACACAGAGGTGGTTAGCTGTTCCAAAAACTGGAAATACTGCATAATTATTATTAACAAACCATTATTTGTCTTATTTATAGTATGCATGTTTTATAAAAGTATACATTTCAACAAGCTTTTTTTTATATTTTCAGTTTTCATCTTCAATTAATTATTTTAGTACTTTTGTTTTCTTCTTTTTTTTATTTCTATTTAGCTTGAATTTATTTATATTACTGGTTAATTTTCTGTTGTAATGTGTTTTCATTTCTAATTGTAATTTAAGTTTAAGTGTGTCATCTAATTTATAATTAATCTTTATTCAATTACCAAAAAAACATTTGTATTAGTTTGTATTTAAACTGGGTCATTTAAGTAGTAGAAATGTGAAATTATTTTTGAATTTGGTGCCTTCTAGACTGAGAAAAGCCAGAAAATGTATTTTTGGCTCATGTGGATGAAAGACAACAATTCCCAGAATGCACTTGCTTCGCTGCGCTACGAGGCCACTCTAGGCACGGCTACTTGTTAACTGGATCACTTTCCCACTGCGGCACTGCCCCTACCATTGATTTGAATTTCGTAGTAATAAAATAATTTAGTTCAGTAAGAGAACAGATAAAAACTACAAATAAAAACTGAATGTGTCTGTTCACAGTCAGATTTCATTCATCACGAGAGCGAAGAGCTGAGGTTCATACATTCACAGAGCGTGTTCAGTCTGGCGCGTTTTCAGATCATGCCTATGGAAGCTTAACTTTAATAGGAATTCATTTGAACAGTTGAATCAGTCACTTTGCTCCTCACCGGAGCTGCCCGAGCCGAGCACTGTGAGTGAGATCCCACCCCCAATGTGCAGGTTGAAAACATGCGGAAATAGCTCCTTCTACTGGCTGTTGTCTATAGCCTCTGGCCAAAAAATCCTCCAATGACATTTGCGTCATCTGTGAATTTTTTCCAGAAATAAAATACATAAATCTCTCATCTCAGGGGGATATGATGGGGGGGGGAAGCACGATCATTTGAACATACTACCGGATTTATACTGATACAAAGCTTAATGCTAAATCGCTGAAGTAACCCTTTAACGCAAATGTCAGATTTGTTAATCTGACATTTGAGCAACCAGCCCAACAATCAACCAGACTAAAAGAGTAAAGAGAGACAGGAAATGTAGTTGTTCTGATGTTTGACTGACCTTTAGGCGAGCCGACGGGAGCTTCACTGTGTGACTTCACCAGTCTGTTGTCACTGATTGGAAGAGCCTCTAAACTGAAGGACAGATCAGCTGTCGTCTCTGCCCCTTCCTCCCTTTCCTCCTCTTCTTCTGGTTCTTCCTCCTCTTCCTCGTGTGCTTCTTCGCCGTCTTTTTCATCAGGCTCAGTCATCTTGTCCATCTGCTGTTGTCTTCTTTCCTGCAGCTTGCTGTGGTTTTCGATTACCTTATTGGCTGTCTCCATAACAACCTCGATGTTGAGATTTTGGGCTGCCATAGCGAGAAGTTCATCATCATCATCTCCCACATCCCAGGCGTCACTGGTGATGCTCTCAAACTCTTGGAAGGTGGTGGCTTTCTTTGGTTTTCCTGGTGTAGTGGCAGATGGCGGCTTGTTTCCTGCTTTCATCAGACTGCAACAAATAGAGAAGACTTTTATTGATATATGAATCAAACTCACACCGAATACTGGTGCTACATGTATGATGTTAAACAATATCCGTATGTGGGAAAAGACATCTCATAAAGAACAGGGACATTTTCTGGTTTTCAAAATGTTGGTGAATCACTAAAAATTGTTACATTCCACTGATAATGGTCTTCACTGCTCATGTTGTCCCAAACTGCAAACTCTCATTAAAATCAGATGACTTGCATACACTTTGTCTCAACAATTTGTTGTCATTTACTCATCAAGTTGTTCCAAAACTGTATACATTTCTGGAAACACTTTATAGTATACAGTAACAGCACTTACAAATCATTTGCAAACTATTAATTTTTAGTTCATTAATAGTTTATAAAAAGTATTTACTACATCTAGTGGTGAGGATGTGAACTGCAACCGCTCACCCCTCCCTTTCGAAGCACATAGAGAAGCTACGGTGGCTGACACAGAACAAAAATGTTGTCGTCTAAAACTGCAGAGTAGATAGCACTCTACAGAGAAGTTTGTTCGTTTAAGGCTACTGTAGAAACATGGCGGTGCAAAATGGCGACTTCACTGTAACCCGCGGTGTATGTAGATAAAAATGGCTCATTCTAAGGTAATAAAAACATAACAGTTCATTACGTAAGGTATTTATGCACCACTGAAAACATATTTATGTATATTATATTGAATTTCTGTTAATAGATCCTCATAAATACTACACACTGCACCTTTAATAGACTGTATACAAATAGAGTTTTTCTGTTCATGTCGCTGTAATTAACAAAGTGTTATTGTTTAAGTAGCTCATCTGTAAAGACTGAGATAATGCTTTGTTAACTTATTAAATGTAAATAGTCATCATTTTAGATTAGGCCACAGAAAATGTAATAAAAAATATTAAGTAAGTGCTTTGAACCAACCTTTATCAGACATTAGTTGCATGAATTGCCCAAACACTTCTCTGGTTCACTATATTCGTGGGGGACTCTCCATAGAGGTAATGTTTTTATACTGTACAAACGTATTCTATCCCCTTACACTAAACCTACTCATCACAGAAAACTCAGCATTTTTACATTTTCAAAAAAACTCATTCTTTATGATTTATAAGCCTGTTTCCTCACGGGGACCTCAATTTAGGTCCCCATAGTGACACGGGTCTCCATGAGTCTGTGTGCGTGCATGGGCTGACATTGGCAAGTCCCCACCGCGATAGAAAAACATGATCCCACACACATGCGCAGCAATAAGCATTATGGTTATTATACTGTACAAACTGTATTTTCTATCCCCTTACACTAGCCCTATCCATCACACAAATCTACATTTTTACATTTTCACAAAAAAAAGTAATTCTGTATGATTTAAGAAAAACATGAACACACACACACACAGGTTTCCATGTTTTATGGAGACTTTCAATATAAAATAATTTGTTATACTGTATAAACTGTATATTCTGTCCCCTAACTGATGTATTTTAACAATGTGATCTAATGAGTATGTGTATGATCTCATATTGACAGCATTTCTTACATTTAAGTGGTTATGTTTAGCGTTGAGGATAGGCTTAACGTAATTGTAAATATTTTAAGGAACACTGAATAATATGAATGCAATTAATGTCCAATAAAGGTAAGTTCAAAGCACTTAATTAATGACATTTTTCTCATTTTCCATGACCTAATCTAAAGTGAGAAATATTTACTGTTAATAAATTACATATGTGCTAAATTTAACAATAATAATTTGTTAATTACAACGACAATGAATAAGGAAGTCACTATTTGTACATAGTCTATTAATGAACTACAGTTTATAAACTATTAATTAACTATAATACTTTGCAAATGATTTGTAAATACTTTATTACTATATACGTATTGTAAAGTGTTACCAATTTTTTTTCTTCTTCTGCTGAACATAAAAATATGTTTTGAAGAATGTCGGTAACCAAAAAGTTGATAGGCCCCATTGACTTCCATGGTATGGGGGAAAAAATACTATGGAAGTCAATGGGGCCCATCAACTGTTTGGCTGGAAGAAATTCATGGAGGTTTGACTCAACTTAAGGGTGAGTAAATGATGACAATTTTCATTTTTCAGAGAACTATACCTCTAAGACTATATATTTTGAGAGAAAAAAATTCTGATTAAATTGATGCACAATGAGCTGCTACTCAAAACCAGATTTCCAAAACAAAAACGGCACATTGTATTGCTCATATTTTAACTTAACTCACAGGTTAAGATCAGTTCAAATAAGGAAATGCGAAACAATGCCTAATGTGTTCAAGTTTATGTTCTATTCTCACTATAGCTAGTTAACTTAATCATTTCCACAACCAGTCTAGCTATGAAGTATCTCATTCTAAAATCCACAAAGGCGGCTGTTTTCTTGTCTAGTTCAGGCATGCTGTTTCACGTGGCACTTTAATGGGCAGGGTTTGCTGACTCATTGCAGCAACATCTGTGTTTGTGACAAAGAAAACCACAACAAGTGTGACAAGTATAAATTTACACTTTTTAATGATATGCAGTCAACACTCAAAATGTTCCCCAATTCTTATTTTGAAATCATGTTCCTGGTGTTAATGTGAATGATTAACCGGTGCACGTTATAGAAAAAGGGAAATATGTTATCTTTAATCGAACTGACATAACTTGCTTTTCCTCTAAAGAGACATTCCTTTTACAGTGACATCACTTGGGATGTTCGTGTTCTATCTCTATCTCTATCTCTATCTCTATCTCTCAATTCAATTCAATTCAATTCAATTCAGCTTTATTGGCATGACTGTGGGGTATACAATGTTGCCAAAGCAATAAACATGTTACAAGTTATACAGATAGATAAAATAGGAAAAAGAGAGAAAACATATATGGCTATAATGTACATATATTATCATATCATTTAACAAGGGGTAATTACAGAGAGCAGTGGTGAAACCAAAATAAATAAATAAATAAATAAAAAATAAAAGTGGGGGTTTGTGTGTGTGTGTGTGTGTGTGTGTGTGTGTGTGTGTGTGTGTGTGTGTGTGTGTGTGTGTGTGTGTGTGTGTGTGTGTGTGTGTGGGTTGGGGGTCAGCCTTTGTCCCTCATGGTATGGCAGGAGGACACATACTGCGCTGCTATGTGGAGACATTTCTCTTTCTCTCCTAAGATATAGCAGAGTTTGTCCATGTGGCTTGCTTGCTGGAATTCAGGAAGCATTTGAGTAATTTGGGTGAAATATGTTTCTCTGATGTTGTTATATTTGCTGCACTGTGTGAGGAAGTGCAGCTCGTCCTCTACGACTCCATCAGGGCAGTGTGATCACAGTCTGAGCTCTCGGGCTCTCCAGCTCTGCTTGTGTCGGCCCGTCTCCACACTCAGACTGTGATCACTCAAACAATACTTCGTCAGGAGTTTTCTCTGATGGAAGTCTTTAATTTGGATCAAGTAAGGTGCCAATTGATAATCTTTCTTTATTTTACAGAAGTATTTCATTTTGTTCATTTGTGCTACTTTGATTTGCCAATCGTTGATGTATTCTTCTTGAGTTCTTTTTTGTATTTCTTTAAGTTTTGATAGTTTTGACTGAATTGTTGGATTGAGTTGGTGTGTTTCCACTAAATAGTGCAAGGGGTCATTCTCTGGGTGTCCTGCCCTGTATGTGAGCGCGCAGTGATGGTAGGCGTCTGTCGGCGTGTCTGAGAGATGGAACCAGAACTTTACTGCTCTCTTCTGGATCTCAGATAGGAGAGGGAATCTGCCCAGTTCTGCCCTGCAGCCCAGACTAGGGGCATTTCTGTGAAGTCCCAGGATGTTCTTACGGAACTCAAGGTGGAAGATTTCTGTAGGGTTTTTATCCCATGATTTATAGTCTAATTTAAATTTGGTGCCCCAGATTTCGCAGCCATACAGGAGAATGGGCTTGATGATGCTATCGAAAATTTTCAGCCATAATTTAATCGGTGGGTTGAATTTAAACAGTGATTTTCGTATACAGCAATAAGCCCTGCGTGCCTTATCGGTCAAATATTTGATTGCCATCTCAAATTTTCCAGAAGCAGAGATTGTGAGACCCAAATAATTATAATATGTGACGTGATTAAGAAGTGTTTCCCCAATTGTAAAATGATATTTTTTGTCAGTAAGGCGAGGTTTTTTCTGGAAGATCATGATTTTGGACTTTGACATGTTGATTGGTAAGGCCCAGTCGCTCTCTCTCTCTCTCTCTCAAACTGAAACACCTGGTTTTATACCATAATAATGTATTAGTTTGGTGTACAGGCATCCTTGTATGACCAATAAAGCATCAGTTAATCTTGGAAATAACAGATATAAGTCTTTTACAGAGCCCAGATGGATCTAGAGCCATTCCTCTTCCAAAACAGAGGCCAGGTCACTATGTGTTGCTGGTGGAGGAACATTTTTTTTTAAATACACCAAAGTGGCTCAATAATATTTAGATCTGGTGATTCTGCAGGCTATGGGAGATGTTCAACTTCACTTTCCTGTTCATCAAACCATTCGGTCACAAGTCTTGCTGTGTGTATTTGTGCATTATCATGCAGATGCCGATACCGCACCTCCTTCAGGGTACAATGTTTGAACCATTAAGTGCACACGGTCCTCCAGAATGGTTCGGTAGTCCTTGGCAGTGACAAGCCCATCAAGCACAGTAGGGAATACCATGGTATTGCAGCCCAAACCATCACTGATCCACCCCTGTGCTTCACTCTGGGCAGCAACATTACGGATGTTGAGCCTCTTTGGCCTCATCAGAGAGCAATACATGTTTCACATTGTCCACAGCCCAAGATTTGCACCATTGGAACCAATTAAACTGACATTTGGTATTGGCACGAGAGGCCAAAGTTTTGGCTATAGCAGCCTGTCTATCAATACTGACTCCCGACAAACAGTTTTGGTGGAAACAGGAGAGTAGAGGTGCACATTTATTTCTGCAGTGAGTTGGGCAGCTGTGGTTTTATGTTTTTTTGGATACAATCCAGGTTACCTGGACACCCATTTTAGAAAATGTCCTCTTGCACTCCTCAGTTACTCCTGTTGTGGTTCATCCTACGTGGTGGTATGTCAACACTGGATACCATACCTTGGAATCACCAAAAAAAAAAAAACTTGCTGTCCTGGTCAAAGACGAGCCAGCGAGACGCGGACCAACAATTTGTCCTCTTTTGAACTCTGATATGTCTCCCATTATCTTGAATGGATTGCAATATTTTATATACGTACAGCTGTGCTATTGCTCTGCTAATTCAACCTTCTCACTCTTGCTCTAACTGATGGAATGTAAAATCAGCAAAGATTGTAAAACTTTAAAGGGTTACTTCAACGATTAGCATTAAGCTTTGTATCAATAGAAACCCGGGAGTATATTCGAATTATCGTACTTCTCCCCCCTCATATCCCCCTGAGCCGAGAGATTTATGTATTTTATTTCTGGTAAAAATCCTCAGATGACGCAAATATCGTCATTTTGCGTCATCGGAGGATTTTTTGGCCAGAGGCTCAAGACTACAGCCAGCAGAAGGCGCCATTTCCGCATGTTTTCAACATCGCACTCACAGCACGGCTCGGGGAGCTGCGGAGATTCATGTAAACGGAGCGGTGGAGAGCAAAGTGAGTGTTTCAACTTTTCAAATGAATTCCTATGAAAGTTAAGCTTCTAAAGACATGAACTAAAAATGCGCCAGACTGATCACGCGCTGTGAATGCGGCCGCGAATCCCGCGATTACCTCAGCTCATGTGATGAATGTAATCTGACTCCTGCTGCGCTTGTGCCGTGACACTCAATCGACTCACTCATAATATATTGAACAGACACGTTCAGTTTGTAATAGTAGTGTCTCTAACTGAACTGATTTTATGAAAATTAACGCGGTGGGCATGTGATCCAGTAATCCAGTAGCCACGCCTACTAGATAAGGGCAGCAAAGCAAGTGCATTCTGGGAATTGTTGTCTTTCATCCCCATGAGACAAAAATACATTTTCTGTGTTTTCTCAGTTTAGAAGGCACCAAATTCAAAAATAAGTTCACATTTCTACTACCGGTACATTAATGACGAAGTTTAAATACAGATTCTTCTCAGCGCTGGAGTACCCCTTTAATTGCCAGTGTTTCAGTGTCATTGTCCACCCCTAAATATGTGAAACTAAGAAAGTAAAATAGGTTGCCACCAGCACTGAAGTCAAAAAAACGAAAGTGAAAGCATGAAAAAGAATACAAACTGATCCTCTTCTACCTTTGAATATACCAAATACATAACTTCCTTTAACTATAGCTTCACTTACTTGGCATGTAGCAGAGGGTCAAAGGGAGGATGTTGGGCTCCGTAAACATGCTGGATACTGTGGAAAAAAACAAGCGTTATGAAGCATGTTTATAAGAAAAATCTGTCTCTATTTTTAACTCCCACCAATATTTACATGATCAGAAAACTGGTTTGACAAGTCAGGAAGTAATGATTTCAACAAAAAATATATATATTGCTTCATTTAAAAGAGTTATTAGATATATTTAATTCATCTAGAAGTCATCTATACATCTATATTGTATATACTACATTAATTATTAAGTTTTGAAAAGTTGCTGTCATCAACAAAAATGCACCACTGTATGTGATGGTATATATCATGGTATATGAATAAAGTAACCATCCTGTACCATGTTATATATTAAAATAATACTACTAACATAGTATTAAAAGACCATTGTACCAATCTTTACTTATCTGTAAGAGTTGTCAAGAGGGGCCCAGCAGCACATAGCTAACAGGCTAACACATGACTTAATATACTAGATTATAAACACAGAGCTTTAATCAGTACAACAGATATTATCACCAAATAAACCTTGATCAGAGGGCAGTGCTAAAATAATATAATCATGATCAATAAATCAGTGACATCAATCCAAACATGAAAGTGTACAGCTAGCACACATCACATAAGCCTTAAAAATATCATATTTTAATGACACATGTAATTTTAAATATTTGGAGCCCCTGTGGTGAGATGTAGCGTTGACAGATACTGTTCGATTAGCTGAATCTCTAACTGAACACATTTAAAAACACACACATAGCTAACACATAGACATTAGCATGAACACGTCACTCACTTCCCAGGAACCTTGGCTGTGTTTCTCTTCCAGAACTGTTTTTTGTTGCCGTCACCTGACATCTTTTGACTTCAGAGTACTCGTTCATAAATTAATTTAGAGAAAAACGCTGATAAGTTGTGCAAATTGTGCACGAAGAGTTTATTTACACCTCAATTCCTCTTCGCAAACTCAGAGAGCCGCCATGTTGGTACCGCCCACTGCACATAACGCAGCAGTGATTGGCTAAGGGGTCTCATGAGTGGCTGCTGAACAGCCAATCACAAGTAGAAATGTAGTTCCATCTCAGTTCCCTCACTGGCTTGTTAAAATATTTTCTGTTCTGTTTTCTAAATATAAATAAAATACTTGAGCATGTTATTAAGTAAAACAAAACAACAAAAAGCCAAAAACATTTTAATTATATAAAAAAAATTGTATTGATTAACACTGTTACATATTTCATAATGTAGTGCTTGGATCAAGCTTCAGCTTAAGAAGAAAGAGTTGACGCATTTGTCGCCTTTCTTTCATCCGTATGATGAAAGTGAAAGAGGATTGATGTTGCCAGGGTCTAAAAAAGACCAAAAAAATAAAAATAAAAAATAAAATTGGGTAAAAATAAAAAATAGAATTAAATGTAGTAGGCTACAATACATTTGGAACGATTCATCAGAAAAAAATATATATTTTATTTCCTTGTTGCTAGCCACAATACTTTATAAATAATAATTTATAAAAGTGTCAATCACCCACATCACACCTCCTACAATAGGATTATGAGTGACGCATATCTCTCAAGCTCCTCCCACTTGATCAGGAAAGAGAAAACCGCTATGTAGCCAAACTGCTCAGAAGAAAACGAGCACCATTGTAGCGACTGTAGCAGTTTTATAATAATTTAAAGCGTCGGCTGGTATAGTATAACCCCGTTTTAAAGATGAAAGTGAGATAACTAATGTTTATTTGTTGTTAAGAGCAGAAATGGAGAAGCAGTCGCGTCTGTTGTGTTCTGAGCTGTGTGTTCAGCGCAGACTGTATGAGGTCACATTAAACTGCGCGATTCTCGCGTGGAAAGACATACAAATCGCCAAAAAACACACCGGACGTGCTATATATGGAGCTGTCAAACCTGGTGAGTTACATATCTAATACAATAATAACACCATAACAGATATACAATGCGCTTTCGCTGCTGTTGTTTGTTCTAGTGGTCTGTGTCTCAAATGAAAACAGAGCTGCCTACGTAACGTTAGTAGACCGCAGTTTTTGGGCATCGTACAGGGCAGAGGATCATAGAGAACGCCGCATTTTGGGCCAGCTGATGTCCCAAATGATGGTGACCGAGAGACTTCTTTAATCCCCCCCACAAAAATCAACATATATATTTTGCACAGTAAACCCTGGTTGGACAATCTGGCGGGTAGGGTGAAATGTCAGGACATCTGTTTTGATGCCTACTACTAGCACTACAAACTCAGCATGTGGCTTTGATGCACTTGTATATGTCATAACACTTTTGAGATGTTGATTTGGAACGTATGGACTCAATACACATAATAATGCCCAGAAATGCTCCGATGTATGATGCACAGAAATGCTGCTGATTCAGAGGAGGTCTATGATGGCCAAAACACTACTGACTCAGGAATACCTCTCTCATAAATCTCTACTGACTCATTCATCTGTGACACCCTAAATCTGCTGTTTTTACACGTGTATGATGCTGCTTACAAGTAACTTGTCTAGGCCCAAACATGCTGCGTTCTATGCAAACACATATGATAGTGCTGTCACATATGATTGGCCTCTGCTGATCCTGCAGCCAATGAGATTGCCTGCTCAGCGTTTAAATATTCTGGTTCTGTGTTTGCTGTAAACTAGTCCTGCAGCAGTTCCTCTGAACTCCTCTGCCTCCCCAGCTCCACCTGCCTAGATCTGCTACAGGATTTATGCATGTCTATTTATGCAGCAGCAGCATATCTTACATTCACAGCTGCATGTCTGTGTATCTATTAGCAGTAGCAACTTCATACTTGCATCATGTGACTATGTTGTATTTCAAAACACACTTTTGTTAATTACAGATGTAGTTACATGCCAGGAGTTTTTATATATAAGTCCCACCGAAAAACATGCATTTGACATGCAAAGGGCAATTTATCAAATTAATTTAAAGGGTTAGTTCACCCAAAAATGAAAATTGTCATTAATTACTTAACGTCATATCATTCGACACGAATGAAGATATTTTTGTTGAAATCCGATGGCTCAGAAAGGCCTCCATTGGCAGCAATGACATTTCCTCTCTCAAGACCCATAAAAGGCACTAAAGACATCGTTACAAAGTACATCTCACTAGAGTGCTTCTACAATCATTTTATGAAGCCACGAGAATAACGACTTTAGTGATGCGCCGATTTCAAAAGACAGTTTCCTGACGCTTCGAAGCTCTGTGAATCAGTGTATCGAATAATGATTCGGATCGCGTGTCAAACCTCCAAACTGCTGAAATCACGTGACTTTGGCCATCCGAACCGCTGATTTGACATGCTGTTTTGAAATTGGCCATCACTATACAAGTCATTATTTACTTTTGCGCACAAAAACTATTCTCGTCGCTTCATAAAATGATTGTAGAAGCACTGTAGTGAGATGTACTTTGTAACGACGTCTTTAGTACCTTTTATGGGTCTTGAGAGAGGAAATGTCATTGCTGCCAATGGAGGCCTTTCTGAGCCATCGGATTTCAACAAAAATATCTTCATTTTTGTTCCGAAGATAAACAAAGGTCTTACGGGTGTCGAACGACATGGGTGACATTTCATTTTTGGGTGCACTAACCCTTTAAATGTTAGCACTTACTGCATATAAAGTGGGTTCGGTTTTTCTTTCCAGAAACGCAATGGCTGGTTATAATAACACACTACTGTCCTGTCCTCTTATTTCTGCTGGGTTATGCCTGCTGGGATTGTTAATGAATCTTTAGATGTCATGAATTGTCATACATTAACCTCCAGGTTTGGATTTTTTCTGAAATTCACTGTTTCAACATGAAACATGCATATTTATGAGTTATACTTGAAAAATCCTAGACCAGTTCAGAAGAACATAATGGTCAGTAGAGTAACCACAAATTAAATGCTTGATAAATAGTCCAGACATTGGGAACACAAACTTCCCATATTACCCTGTAAAAATGTTAATTAGCTAAAGTTTAAAACCATATAGCAAATACATGCTGCAGTTCACTTGCTTTTAGAAAGTAAATACAATTAGTTTTTGTTTCCCAAACTCATTTAGCTGATTATATAAAACATAAATATATCTTGTGATGCTTGTCCGTCATGTTAAGTTTGGCTAACACTACATGTATCACAGTCACAACAGCAACAGGTTGCTTAAAGAACTACCATAATAATACAATAATTGCATATTGATAATGATCAAGAATAAAGGTTACACGAACATAACCTTGCAATTGAAAAAATAAATAAACATTGAGTGCATTGCATGCAAAAACACTAGACCTCCTCCAAACGGTGTCTTTTCATTTTCAAATCAATTATGGCAGATTAACTAACTGCGCATTTAATTTGATAATCATAATCTGTGATATTCATCAGGAATCCTGACATATGTGGTTGCTGTGAACTGTTGCTATAAAAGAGTCTTTGGATGTTTTGATGATATCTTGCATAAAAAAGAGCTTGGGCCTTTTGACCTTTGGAACATGTTTAAAACTGTCCCTGTTGAAGAATCATAAACTCCAGTCCAAACCTAATCCAGTTTTTGAAATGGTTTCACCTATACAAGACCTTTTCGCATGCTGTGGATACATAATACTGTATGCTGACTCTGAGGAGAAGCTGAGAACTGGGTGACCTCCAGGACTAAGATCCATTACACAAAGCCGGCTTTTATTTAAAGGTCTTGATGGATGTTTTCCTCAGGGCCATGACACATATGAAATGAAGTTTCCACCCTGCTTAAGGTAGTTTAAGGCTAAAGGATTTCAAATGAACAAAACTCCTGCTTGAGACAATTTCATTTGCCTCAACCATATTTTTGTCATCAGTACCCACATTTTGGTTTGTTTTCTTTTGCTGTTTTGTTTTGTGTTTGGCTGGTTTGTTTTGGTTTTCATTTTGTGTTTTTATTTTGTGTTTTGGTTTTTTGTTTTACTTTTTGTTTTGTTTTGCTTTTTTGTTTTGTGTTTTTATTTTGTTTTGCTTTTTTGTGTGTTTTACTTTTTTGTTTTGTGTGTTTTGTTTTACTTTTTTTTTGTTTTGTGTTTTTGTTTTGTTTTGCTTTTTTGTTTTGCGTTTTTGTGTTTTGTGTGTTTTGTTTTGTTTTCCTTTTTGTTGTGTTTTTGTGTTTTGCTTTTTTGTGTTGTGTGTTTTCCTTTTTGTTGTGTTTTTGTCTTTTGCTTTTTTGTTTTGTGTGTTTTGTTTTGTTTTCCTTTTTGTTTTTTTGTGTTTAGCTTTTTTGTTTTGTGTGTTTTGTTTTGTTTTCCTTTTTGTTGTGTTTGTGTTTTGCTTTTTTGTTTTGTTTTGTTTTCCTTTTTGTTGTGTTTTTGTGTTTTGCTTTTTTTGTTTTGTGTGTTTTGCTTTTTTGTTTTGTGTGTTTTGTTTTGTTTTCCTTTTTGTTGTGTTTTTGTGTTTTGCTTTTTTTGTTTTGTGTGTTTTGTTTTGTTTTCCTTTTTGTTGTGTTTTTGTGTTTTGCTTTTTTTGTGTTGTGTGTTTTGCTTTTTTGTTTTGTGTGTTTTGTTTTCCTTTTTGTTGTGTTTTTGTGTTTTGCTTTTTTTTGTTTGTCAGTGTGACTTGTGTCAGCATTGGCTGTCTAGTATACGATGTACTTTGTCCATCTGCCATGTAATCTAACTCCTTTCACCACGAGTTAGTTTTCTCAGAATGCACGTAACTAAGGTACTAGGGACACAAAAGACATTATTTGTAGAGGGCCTTTTCATACTAAACCAATGTTTGGTTTTGCTGGAAAGGTCACATTGGATGAATGAATGGTGTGTTATGCTGGTCAAACATTGTGCTTCAGAACTTTGCGAGAAGGGAATAAACGCTCAGTACCAAACTCCTGTCTCCATGGTAATAGATGCCTGGGAGGATGCAAGTAATATTCCACAACATGATCCGCATCAGGATCTATAAGTAATGCATACGTTCTAGGATTGTCGTTTCAAACCATTGCCATATAATTAAGGTTTCCATTAGCTTAGACTAAACATGCAGCCCTCAAGACATTAATTCGTGGCTTGTGTGATTTCATAACTGTGCAATATCCAACTGTAATTATCAACTGCACTAATGCAATAATCATGTTTTCTTGCCATATTAATAACAAACATGCCTGGGAGGTATAACTGTATATACCATGCAATGATAGAAATATGTCAGTAGAAGTTTGTATCATGTATACATATGAATACGTGGTTATACTATTTTTATGAAATGTTTTATCCCTAAATTCATTTATTTGCCTTTTAATTCCCCTGTGCCATTAAATCTAACATGTCTGACATGGCATAAAACAACCAAATAAATATATTTTCTGCATTATTTCAAAAAGTAATATAAAATAGCTAAAAATAACTGAGCAGAAATGCATTGAAGTTGTGCTTTATCCACAAAAGATTAATTATAATAATTTAGTTTTGAGCAGCCTGTGATGTCTAAAAATACTGTCTAGGTAGGTAGCTCACTAGGTTTTGGAACAGAACTATCCTGAACTAACCTTATTTGACTGAACTCGGTTTGTGGAATCCTGCAGTTCTACATGCCAGCTGGTTTAGTGTGACGATGTTAGCCTCGTAATGTGTTTGGGAGAGAGAGAGCGCTGTGATATAACGGTCAAGGACCCCTGGAATGTTCACTATTGTTCCGTGGTATTTCCTCTATCCCCTTCAAGTTCACTGCCTCTGTTTAACACCGTTTACTAGTTAACATGGAAATGAGAATAATCAAAACATTTGAAGCAATCTGGTGTGTGTCTGCATTGTTTGTTGATATGATTAAACACAGGGTGTTTGTGGGAGAATTGCAGTGGAAATGAATGAAATGAGCTGAATAGATGTTAAATGATCAAAAGAATGTATTTTGTGTTTGTTAAAAAATACTCATTCAATTTTCTAATATTTAACCAAATTATGCTGTTGACTGCTTTCATCAAGCATTCAGTGCTAATGTGACCAGACATTTATCTTGAAGAATCTCAAACTCTGTTTTGTGCACACACAAAAAAAAAATCATGCAGTGGAGGGTTTTTTTTTTTTTGGTCAGTGTGGATGCTAAAAAATGGGCAGAAAACCAAGAATGCATGCAACAAGCATCTAGTGTCCCTTATGAACTCTATAACTCTTGCAACACCTTTACATTTCAGTTTTTTCTCATGAAGTATTCATGTATTATACAATAACTCCCAAATGCAAGTATCATTAAACTTTTATCAGGTTGTTGTTTCCATGTTATGATGAAGTTTATGGCTATATTTGGGCGTATGGATGGTTTCATTAGGCTGTATAAAAAGGAAATCCACTTGTTATGTCTCATGTAAATGTGTCATGAAGTTTTAATGAAGATAAATCATTACCCTTGCTTTATCTGGGTATTAAGTAAAGTTTCTGAAGCAATACTTTATTCTAATCCACATAACTCTCTGATCTTTTGAATAAGGTCAGACCTCATTAACTTCCTCTCTTGGGGGTTTTCTGGAAAGCATGTGTTATGTAACAACATGAGATTGACTCATTTGGGCACAAGCCGTCAGAATGCAAAAACCTCTTTTGCTTCGAGATATTTTCCATAGCAGAGACAGAAATGATGGAAACTGACATTTACATAGTGCCTTACTGCAAAGCAAACAAAATGAAACGGTCGACTTCACCAAAAAAATCACACATTTTGCAAACTGAAGTCTCTAAAGCATTTTCTGTAATCATTTACAAATTCAGGCTTTATTAAAAAGAGAATCAAACACGGCAGATGATTTGAGAGAAATTCACTTATAATAAATACTGAAAGGCATCAAGAAAGGGTAAAAGGTATACCAATACATGTTTACTCAGGGCATTGTTTAAAGAAAAAAACAAAAAAAACTACATTGATTTTGAAATATAACTTTTCAATTGTAATTTGTGTTGGATAATTTATTTCAGATGCCAAAAAAAAATTGTTTAAAAAATATTCTCAGCCTCATTTTCATTGGCAAAAATTAAATATGGCAAATATGGAATAAATATGGTAACTCTGACTAAGCTCTATTGATATAGTTGCCATGCCAAGTCAACAATAATTGCAAAATAATGTTCAGTCTGATATACAGTCTATTCAATGTTTATTGAGTCGATAATCAAAAAAATCAGTGCATCGTGAATCCAGTCAATTCTTTGTAAGTTCAAAGATTCACACTTCTCATAACTAATTAAAATGTATTTTAAACTTTTATTTTTATATCTTTAGTTTAGAAGCATGTTAATGTTGGAATCAAATAAAAATTAAAAATCCTTGGCAACTAACTGAAATAAGCTGAAGTACTAAATTACTAAAAACTAAACTGAAATAACAATAAATTAAAGCTAAACAGAAATATAAAAATAAAAGCACACAACAAGATTAATAAAACTTGAACTAAAATTGAAATAAAGACTGAAAACTAGTGCTGTCAATCGTTGAGTTAAAAAAACAAACAATTAGTCGCACATTTTTTCTGTAATTAATAGCAATTTAACATTACTGTTTTTAATATATCTCTATTAAACACTTATTTTAAATATTTTGTCTAACAGGAGATAAACAGAAATGTAATATCCAACACTGGATTCTTTACTTCATCGTAAATTATTGTTGTAAAAAAATTATTTCGTCAAGAGAAGTGAGTGATTTTTGTCTATTGTTCTTTGATTTACATTAACGACCGGTTTTTAGGCTACTGTCACTTTAAGACGTGGATCAGGATCTGGCACTTTTTACGGTCATTTAAGACTTTAACTCATTTAAGACTGTGCTTATTATGAGGATACGCGACAAAGCGGGCATTTTGGCATACTTTTGTGTGTTTTTGTCCGAACTCGATTTTGACAGTGCTACTGAAAACCTAAAAGTAAAGCTCTATTTGTATGACGAATTGCAAGTTCCTTCCTATGCAGTGTCTAAATCTGTCACATAAGAGGTTCCATTTTGTGAGGTTTTACAATGTGTGATTATGTCTTTCATGTTATGTGACCCATTGGTCCTCTTCTATACACAGAAAGTCATTGTGTCCCCGTGTGTGAGATTATAGCCGTTCAGGAAAAGGAAGATGACTCTCCCTGTAAAGACACTGGGAAATGGCAGAAGGTTCCTCAGAGCCCAGCGGACTGCCAGCACGCTTTCACAGGTACACCACTGTCATCTGCCCCATGATAACAGGGGAAACATAGATTACGTTTTATCTACTATGCTGTGAGTGCATTATCAGTAGGATTTTGACCATAAAGGTCACCTTTTACCTTTGGAATAACGTGGGATTCTCGTTTGTGTTTCTCTGCAGTGTTCTACATAGAGAGGACGAGGCAGCACTGCTGGCGGTGCAGCAATGTGACTTTCCATTGCTCGGAACATTCCCTATGTCTGCTCTGGGTCCAAACTATTAGGGAGCAACTTGGATTGTTGAGTGCGTGTTTCTTACCACTAATTCTGGGGTTATTTTATATTACAGAATGTTTACTATTGTAAACTACACAAAAACTATAGCAAACGAAATAAGTTATTGATTTAGGTTTGTGATTGTCACACAATGCACTGTGCATTAATACATTTATGTGTTTATACTTTTGAAAACTGAAATACCCATATTTTACGAATAAAACGACCCTGATTATAAAACAGCCCGCCTTTTTTCATAAAGAATATGCTTTTATTTGAACTTATTCATACAGCGTATTTTTCATGATAAAATATGGTAAATGTATAACAATAAGGCTATCTTTCTAGTGAAAACCATGTAGTTTACCAACATTTCATTAACAGTAGAAGTGAAATCGGGGTACTATCTTTAAAATCAGGCATGGTGTGATCATTAAAGTAAGACTGTAAGCTTTTTTTTTTTTGACTGTTTGGCTTTCTAACATTACACTCTTGCTGCATCCCAATTTGCATACTATCCATACTAAATAGTATTCGAAAATGTAATTAGTATGTCCCAAATCGTAGTATGTTGAAAAGAAAGTGAGTGCAGATCGACGCGCACTCTAACGGATGATATTGCTCACAACCCTTTGCGAGTTTGACGAGGATTCGATTAGAACTACAAAAGTGTTATAAAACTACAAACATGACGGATGTGTGAGTCCGACGGTTAAGTAGAGAGGTTTATGCTGCGTTCCAGGCAGGTTTTTGAGCCCGTAAATTACGACTTCAAACCACGACTTACGTCTTTGTAGCGTTCCAGGCAAAGTCAAGTCACGCCTAACTGCCTGAGCGCAAGGAATTGCGGAAGAGAGATGTAAACAAAGCATAGTGGACCGTAGAGGGCTTATGCTCATTTACAATCATTTAAATCGCCAAAGGTGCTTACTCCTTCCTTATTTGAGGTAAAAGGAGGAGAAAAACCGGTGCATAAAGCAAGAGAAGCTGTTATACCTTTTATTTTACATTATTTGAATATTTGGAAATGTATTTGGTATTAATGTACGCTTGCATTCAATGGACTGAAAACTAGCTAATTCTAGAAAAGCTGCTGATACCCTGGACCCTGATTATAAGACGAACCTGTTTTTTTTTTGTTTTTTTAGATGTATTTCTAAGAAAAAAATCTTCTTGTATTAGGAACAATACGGTAGTTGCTTGGTGTCCATTATGGGTAAACTGTAGACACGTTTTTTGTTCATTTATAGACTCTGAGGAATTAATCAATTATTGCCAAACGTGGTACTGTACATAGTTATAGTATATGTAAATTATGGACACTAATTATGTGTTGACCTTCCTTTTGATCTGTTTTAATCCTTCAAGATAGAAGGCATTTTTGTTAGTCATTCTTTTTCTATTTAAGATGTTTTGTGCTCGATAGCACTGTCCAAAATTAAATTTAATTGGTACAAGTAGTTCAGCTGTGTATTGGAAATCAATTATGTTCTGATTTGCTGAATAATTGTAAATTTTAAATAAACCAAAATATATATTTAAAAAAACCTATGAAGTATTTTGAATGTAGTACTATGTACAAGTGCAGTTTTGGCCTTCTCTGTATTGTCGCATCAGATGAAGTTTGTCAAAAGCAACTTAATAAAGTGGTTTTGACAGCCTAGAAAGACTGTTGTCAAACAACAACTCACTTTTAATGCTCTGCCCTCCTCAAATTCCACAGCCAATCGACCGAAGAGGTTGCTGGTGTACATCAACCCCTACGGAGGAAAACAACGTGGGAAGCAGATTTACGACCACAAAGTGGCCCCCATCTTTTCCCGGGCTTCCATTTCCACCGACGTGATTGGTGAGTGCCCGTCAGCTGCCTGCATTAACATTTAAATAAAAAATGAGCTTTTATGCTTCGCAAATAGATCTCCTTTGGCAAATGGCCCCACCTGCCAACCCGTCCCACGAATATGATTTTATTTACAGCGCCATCTATCACCCGAGCTGGCCATAATGCAAACTGTGATTGTCGATGAACATAGGAATGCAGAGACATCCATTATTTATTAAGTTTGAGAGAGGAAGACCCTGGGTTTGTTTGAATATTGGCTGTTAGAGCAGAGGCTTACAGGCTTACTCAGCAGTTGCTGGAGGGTCTTCTTTTTACGACCATGCGAACATTTCGTAAATAGTAAAGTACATGTCTGGCTGGACAAATACTATTGAAACCAAATCATTAGAGGAGCCAAACAAGATGTTCTGCCGACGGTTTAATAAGCTCTATACATCACCTTTGGCATATATCATCAACGTGATCCACAAGGCTCGGTCCTAGGCCCCATTCATTTTCAACACATCCCTCCGAGTTACGGTTTTACATCAGTGCTGATGGTAAAGAACCGGTAATGAAATGTACCGGGGATTGTTTTTCTCTATGACTTCAGCTTTATCATTTGATGTAGCTGATTGATGTTCTCCATCAAGCCAGCAGAAAAATGCAATTTAACTGCCAGATGAACATAATGATGTTTCTCCCCCCTTTGCTCAGCCTCACTGTCATCGTCCTGTTAACAATGGCTTTTCCCTTTTGTTTCTATAGTTACAGAGCGTGCAAATCATGCCAGGGACCACTTGAAGACAGAGGCTGATCTGAAGAAGTATGATGGGTGAGTGGGCATCCTGCTGGGAGATTGTGGTCGCTGTGAGGCGACTTTTAATTTGCCCAGCGAGGAAAGCGTCCTCTGCAGCAAAGCTCAGATTAACATTTGCACATCATTGCACATCGGTCTGGCACTGCGGCAGATGACGGCAGGCAGCTTGGGAAATGACGACTTAAAGTAAAGTGGCTTTTGGTGATGACAACATTGATGCTTCAAACCTGGGCCAGAGGACAGATTCAGAAAACTCTGACTGTTGCATCTGGATCTTTTTCCTGTACTTTTAAACATACATTTCTGTCATTCTCTCAAGCAACAAGACTTCTGTCTTACTACTATTTCTACCTCTAAGGCCATGACACACAATGTTGATGAACGGTCAAAGTCGGGCCATTGTTGAGCGTTTGTCAGCCCAGTTTTTGCAATGTGTTCCAACCGTCGGCACTAGCCGGACTCCATTGCCTGCTTTTTGGCTGATTGAGCATGTTGAACTTGGCATTAGGCAGTCAGGAAGAAAGATCAATCTGATTGGCTGTTCAGATTAGCGAACCTGCGCACAAGAAGAAAAAACAAAGTGATGAAAGTAAGCAATTTGATGAAAGGACACACACAGAAAGTTATTCTAATTTTACATCTTTATCTTACTTAAAGTCCCTGTAAAGGCAATTTTGAGATTTGTTTCTAAACACATTAGAAATGTTAGAAATGTATTGAAACACATTACAAAGACTGTGAACTATGTAGTACTGAATTCAGAAGTTAGACCGTTATGAAGTTTTTCACCATTGCTGTGTTCTGGATTTTTTGGGCGGGGTTAAAACGGTGGCTCGATGACGCACTGGAGCCGCTTGGCATGTGGCCACTCCCCCATAACTAGAGCACATTCGCAATTTCGCATCAGTTCACCCGCTAGATTGCGAGTTACTGTCAGTACCATTAGTTACTACAGCCTACAACTTACAAAACAGCCTACAAAACAAAACAAAAAAAGACTATCTCAAGAAGAGGTGGATTAATTTTGTGAACAGCTACCTTGATGAAGTGCTGACGATTACCACCAACACCTGCCTCTGCAGTGTCTTTACACCGGATATTTTTACAAACTTTCATCGGCAACAACTGGGATTCACTGATAATCCTCTGCAGAATGGGGCCGAACCGACTATCTCCCGCCCCGACCTTCATCCTCCCGTCGCGCTGACATCTGGTGCCGTCGTGACTCGTGAGCTGTACTTGAGTGTTGTTGTCTTGTGTGTTTACGGCCGCTTTCCCGCGAGTGGGCGTGGTTTCGGCGCCGACAGCGGACACGCCCCCAGCGTTTGAGAGCAGAGAATGCTGCTTATTTTTTCAAGATTTCAATAAGATATTTTATGTACTTAGCGGATTTTTTTATGATTCAAATTTGGCTAGGTGGTTAATAACACATGTATCTGTGGTGTGAGCAACTCAGAACACATGTTTAATTTTGACTTTACAGGGACTTTAAGCAATATTTTTATAACAACATGGCAGTATGGAATAAAGAGTTCTAGTTTCAGTTTTCCCTTTTTTTAATAGCAAAAATAGACTACTGAGAACTACTGGTATAGTTATAGTATGGTATATAGTTATTTCCTCTCGCGCAGACGTGCTAGTGCTAGATAGTATATTCTAGTGGATGTTGGCAGTAGTCTTTGTGGTGTGTTCAAGCACAAATTTCTGGCCCAGATGTAGGGGATGCAAGGCATCAATACAGTATACTTTCATTGCTAATTCTTAGGTGACACACTTCCACTAAAATGCTTTTAAAATTTAGTGCTGTAAAATTGATTAGTCACATCTAACATAAAAGTTTGTGTTTACATTTTATATATATATATATATATATATATATATATATAAATACTGTATATACACATACACACATACAGGCATAGCATTATGACAGGTGAAGTGAATAACACAGATTATCTCTTAATCATAGCACCTGTTAGTGGGTGGAATATATTAGGCAGCAAGTGAACATTGTGTCCTCAAAGTTGACGTGTTAGAAGCAGGAAAAATGGGCAAGAGTAAGGATTTGATTGAGTTTGACAAGGGCCTAGACAACTAGGTCAGAGCATCTCCAAAACTGCAGCTCTTTTGGGATGTTCCTGGACTGCAGTTGTCAGTATCTATCAAAAGTGGTCCAAGGAAGGAACAGTGGTGAACCGGCGACAGGGTCTTGGGCGGCCAAGGCTGACTGATGCACGTGGGGAGCAAACAGACAAGCTACTATTGCTTAATTTCTCAAGAAGTTAATGCTGGTTCTGATAGAAATGTGTCAGAATACACAGTGCATCACAGTCTGTTGCTTATTGGGCTGCACAGCATGCATGCTGACCCCTGTCCACCGCCGAATGTGCCAACAGTGGGCACGTGAGTATCAGAACTGGACCATGGAGCAATGGAAGAAGGTGGCCTGGTCTGATGAATCACATTTTCTTTTACATCACGTGGATGGCCAGGTGCGTGTGCGTCGCTTACCTAGGGAATACATGGCACCAGGATGCACTACGGGAAGAAGGCAAGCCGGCGGAGGCAGTCTGATGCTTTGGGCAATGTTCTGCTGGGAAACCTAGGGTCCTGCCATCCATGTGGATGTTACTTTGACACATACCACCTACCTAAGCATTGTTGCAGACCATGTACACCCTTTCATGGAAACAGTGTTCCCTGGTGGCTGTGGCCTCTTTCAACAGAAAATGTGCCCTGCCACAAAGCAAAAATGGTTCAGAAATGGTTTGAGGAGCACAACAATGAGTTTGAGGTGTTGACTTGGCCTCCAAATTCCCCAAATCTCAATCCAATCGAGCATCTGTGGGATGTGCTGAACAAACAAGTCCGATCCATGGAGACCCCACCTCGCAACATCTTGGTGCCAGATAACACAGCACACCTTCAGGGGTCTAGTGGAGTCCATGCTTTGACGGTTCAGGGCTGTTTTGGCAGCAAAAGGGGATCAACACAATATTAGTAAGGTGGAAAATATTCAAAAATTATGCCTGATTGGTGTATACACACACACACACACACACACACACACACACACACATATACATTGAATATATATAAATCATAAAATTTTTATGTCACATAAACCTACAAATAGAGGGCCTAGACTAACTACATCAGCTCTTTAAGTACTTTGTTAGTGCCGATACTTTGTTTGTACTTTTTTTGGTAATTGATCAACACCAGCACTTTGACTTAATTTTCAGTCCCAAAAATGAAAACGATTACCTTTGTCTTCGTTTTTATTTTTGAAGAGCTTTTTCCAATTTAGCAATATGGCCAGATTTAATTAATTTGGCAATATGCACTTTATCTTTCACTGCAGTTAATGTTATTTTAAACAAACATGTAGTGATCAGTGCTTTTCTCTGCAGTGTGGTGTGTGTCGGAGGAGATGGCATGTTCAGCGAAATTATGCATGGCCTCGTCTCCCGTACGCAACAGGATGCAGGTGTAGACGAGAACTCCATGGAGGAGACCCTTGTTCCATGTGGACTTCGCGTCGGCATCATTCCTGCAGGTTAGTCTACACAGCGGTGTTTGCAAATCCTGGTACAGGAGCACGTACCCAACACATGTCCCTCATTTGACACCCAATTCAGTTCATGAGCACTCCGTTAACAAGCTGATGAGTTGAATCAGGTGTGTTAAGATAAAAGAGGCATCCAAAGTGTGTGTTGGTGATTCTCCAGGACTGGGAATCACCTGTCTACAATCACATATCTCAGAGTCGATGCAGCCAGGCCAGTCCTTCAGCATGAATATCATTGCTTTTTCATGCACACCACTTCTTTGGCAGCGTTCCTGGAAATATCTGTTGCTCACGGTTCCATTACATCGTTTTTGTTTTGAGATATTTCCAAGTCATTGTAAGTTTTACACCTGCTCATGGGCACAGCTGCATACTAGAGGAGAACGACGGGAGATTATAGCTCACTTTCAAAATGTAGTGTGCTGCCTAGAGATCATGTTTCCACATCAAAGGTGTTCTCCTGATATAAAGGATGTTCAAAAAATAGAAAGCGACAAATTCTAGTTGACCAAATTCTTGAGCCATTCACACAAAACATGTTGCATTCTGTGTGCGCTATTTTGTTTGGGTCTATGTAAATACCTTTTTTCCAGCACCTTCCCTCTAGTTCTCGCTAGCATTCTGATTGACACCCTCAGGGCCTGTTTTCACAGTTTATGAATCGGCTTGCTGAAGAGATACTCAGCTACTCATCTTTGTTGGATCATATCTGTGGCAATGCGTGTTGCAGTATCGCTGTCATATCTGGTTGCTGGCAGCCTCTAACATGCTCACACACCTTTATTTTTTTAACATTTTTGGAGGAATAAAAAGTACATACAGTATGTGGCTTTAACCATCAGATGCATTTACACTTGTCCACTTGTCCGCACCTCCTGAAGTGGTTTGAGTGATCGGATTTAAATTAGTCTTGAATGCCTTTCAGAGGGCATTTACACCTGGTCTTTTAAAAATCGGATAGCTGTCAATCAGAGAAAACGCTTTAAAGTGACCAGGTGTAAACAGGCCCTAAGACAGCTCTACATGTATCATTTATGGATCAGAACTGTTGACTATATACACACTTTCCCAAAAATCGCATTGACCCCAGACATTAAAATGACCAGCCTCAACGAACACGAGCAGAACAAATAGACACCTTTACAAGAGCTCCGGCAGCTATTGATAACTTGATGACTGTGGCTTACGAATCGTGTTTTCTGATATTATTGTGTGCCATATAAACCTGACAATGTCGAATCCTTTAGAATCCATGTTGTTATCAGTCACGTTTATCAGTGTGTGTAATTCTTTCTATGTATGGCCTTATCGCACATTGTCCAGACACGCAAGGTCAAGTGACAGATTCCAAGAACATCTACTTGTCCTTTATCTTGTTACGTGTGACAACTGAACTGAACAACAGGGGTATTCGAGACAAATCTTTGACTTCAATGTCTAATGGATGAAAGCATCATCATGAATCATGTTAATAACGTTTTCTGGCCATGTAGCATGTAGCAAAGTTTCTTTTTTATTGTGTGCCATAATTTGACCATGTTTTTTAGTTTTGTCGCCATGGTGATAGCATGGTTTATTTATTTTTACATTTACTAATACCTTTTTTGACATGTTGACTTCTTGTTAAACACATGAATGCTGTCTTTAGCATGATAATAATCATAATTCCCTTTTTGAATTTATACCATAGTAATACTATGGTTTATTGGATGCATGGTGTGATAATACAACTTATTGTTTAGTTTTTGGGCCTGAATTGTAATAATTTTATTAATCCTATTGAGTTGTTTTTTGTTGTTGCTGTTTTAACATATACCATGGTATATTTTTTTATATAATTATTTAATACATACAATTCCATGTTACATTTTTCCTTGTGAACTTTTCTTGATTTGATTATTAAAATAATTTAGTAACTTTTTAAACATTTTATTAAATGATTACATTGATCAGTCGTTTATTTTAATTATTTAATCCCAATTACATGGACATTTAATGTAAATATATTTTGTAATATGTAGTAATAGTATAAGAATAGCATTAAAATATAACCACGGTTTTACTATATTTTTATAACATTTAATACATATAATTCCATGGACATTTTCTTGATTTAATTGTAATACAATTATGAAGTAAAACTTTAAGATTTCATTTAAATTCTACAATGGTAATACCATTTTTTTTTTTTTTTGTAGTACAACAATATTCTTTAAAGTATACAATGTAAATAGCATGGTATATGAATATGGCAATTATTCAGTACAATGTTATATATCAAAATGCCATGGCATCTAATAGTGCCGTTGTATAATGGTACCGCCACAGTATGATTTTATTATGATATATATGCATCCAAATTTCAAAAACACTGTGTTTATTTTATTTATTTTCTCCCTTCATGAAAACAGTAGTGGAATTGTGAATGAATTAGTCTGGCACGTTTGCAGTGGGTGTGTTTTTAAACCTTTAACCTCATGCTTTTATATCAGCAATTTGAGGAAGAGGAATCAGATTAACAGACAGCATATATACGAGATAGAAAGAGGGCTGAACTCATCTGAAATCTCATCTCTCTATATAACAGGGCCCTGCAATGCTTCAGCTACAATCATTTCAAGATCGAAAAACTTTCTTACTCTCGAATGGAGCAAAACCTCCATTGGCTTTTGATGTTTGGTTAGCGTTCACAATTGAAGGTTAGATTGCGGCTGGCCTCGTATGCCACCGAAATTGAAAATGAAAGTGTGATTTTCATACGTTAACCTTCAGAGTAAATTATCAGAGATAGATTTTAGGCCATTTCTGAACCCCTGACCCATGAAATGTGTTTTCGAAACAGGTTCGACTGACTGTATATGCTACGCCACAGTTGGCTCAAATGACCCTATCACCTCAGCACTGCACATTGTTGTGGGTAAGTGGGCATCTCTATATCTGCCTATGATATATATATCTAGCTATGTCTGAATTTCCCTATAGAATTTGACAGCTAGGGCTGAGCAGTATGATATTATATGTATTGTGCGAGGGTAGAAATGTCACCTGCTAGAGATTCCGCTATTCTGTTTTTAACTCGAGAGCAACTTTTGTCTTAGGTTTTAGATTTGCAATAGCAAATACTATTTATTACTTGCATTGCTGAAAGCATTACACCAGGTTAAAAATAATGTCAGGATTTTTATATTTGAAGAGATCTAATTTTGCAGCAATATGCTCTATTCTCAGATGTGACGTCCTAGCACAGAATACTGACATTATCAGTTTGTGTTTCCTGTAATCCATCCCCACAGGTGATTCTCAGCCAATGGACGTCTGCTCAGTGCACAATGAAGACAGCTTCCTGCGTTACTCTGTGTCACTATTGGGTTACGGGTTCTACGGAGACGTGCTGACAGACAGCGAGAGGAAGCGCTGGATGGGCCCAGCCCGTTACGATATCTCAGGTGCACAGAAAATGTCTTAAGACTGAAATAAGCGATGCTTGTCTGTCTGCAATTTTCAATGGACATTTTTTCTCTTTTTTTCCCCCAGGTGTTAAAACTTTTCTGTCACATCGCTACTATGAGGGAACCGTGTCCTTCTTACCTGCTGAAGGAAACTTGGGAACTCCAAGAGACAAAATGCAGTGTCTATCTGGGTAAATGCCGTACTGTGTCTTTTGTTTAGTCATAATACAATCCGACTAATATGAGCAAACATTAACACAACATGACAGAACCTGTAAAATGAGTCAACTAAGGAATCATCTAGTTTGTTTCAATTATATTGTAAACTAGGGCTAGGTGATAATTATACACTACGGTTTATATAAGGTAATATTTTTTAATGTTTTTAAGAAGTCTCCTATGCTGATTAATTTTTACTCCAGTCTTCAGTGTCACATGATCCTTCAGAAATCATAATATGCTGATTAGATGCTCAAGAAACATGTCTTGTTGTTATCAATGTTGAAAACCTTGGAAACCGTGATACATTTACTTTTGTATCTTATCGTGATAAATATTATACATACTTTACTGCCATTTAATCAATTTAACGAGTCCTTGCCGAATAAAAGTGTTAATGTCTAAAAAAATAAATAATTGAATGATAGTTTATATTTACAATATATTCTAGATGTAAGTACATACAATATAAATTACACTTGATATTTTAATATAAGGATTAAATATTGTGGTTCCTGCTTATAATTTTAAAGCATTCCTTGATTAGTTTAAAATAGAAATTTACATATGTGTGTTAAACATTTTGAATATAATTGGATATAATAGATATTTGGTTAAATTTGATGGTTCCTTCTTGTCTGGCTGTCACCAGACCAAGCTCAATCTTTTAAGATTGAACATTGGTTTGGATTTTCTACGGCACAAGAGGCGTGATTAACAGGCATAGTTCAAATGACTCTGTTGGATAGTCCTTCAACTAATCAGATCAACGATCCGCAGGACGTACTTTGCAGAGCAAACGTTTCAACAAATGTGTTGGTTTGTAGCATTGATCAACGGCATCAAGTGATTTTTGCAGGTTGTGCAAAAAAAACATGAAAGTGAGTGGTATTTACGCCCACTCCAGCGATTTGTTTGCTAAACTAAAGAAGCCACTGAACATCGTTGAGAGGATGGATTGACGGTCGTGGAATTGGATTAACGTTCGTGCGAGAGCCAGTAGGTGGATAAGCCAGTTTGTGATTGGTCCCCGCAGATTTGTAACGAAAGACAGGTTTCCAGCCTGAGCTGCAGGGTGAAATCAAATCACCGGCAGATCGGCCTGGGTTTACCTAGTCTAGGCTCCTTCAAATATATAATATATATATTATATAATATATTTTGTTCTCTGTTGGTAACATCTGTTTCTTTTTGCCTTGCAGGTGTAGTATCTGTCGGCGATCCTTTTCTGACAGACTGGTCAGCAAAGATGAAGACAGTGTTTCTGATGCTGGTGAGGAGCATTTGGGAATACTCTCTATGCCAATGTTTAACTGAGCTCGGGCATTGACAGGAAGTCTCATATGTGCTCTGTGGTAAATGTGCCCACCCACAGTACAGGCCAACAAAGTGCATTTTCAGCCGTGATTTGTAATGCCCCCATCTGTCGGCTCGACTGGCACGCTGTTTGTGAACATTAGGCCAAATGGTTCAAGCTGCCGCCCGGCTGATCATTTACAGAGTGTACACATACACACACAGCATATTATCTCTGCCTCACAGCACCCTCCGAACAACTGGCACCTCCGTTACCCAGCATTCTGTGTGTTTACCCTGAGCACTGATAAGTGCTGTTTACAGAGACACACTCTCTGCCCTCACAGTCCCAAATTGGCATTTGTGCATGATGATTTCCTGAATGCTTTTAGACTGTGTGACGTAAATAAATTCTTGAGGGAAGAATGAGGGAGAGAATGATGTAAACAGGAAAGAGAGTCAAGGGCCCTTCATCAGTCAACCAGTGCCACAGCTATACATGCCTTGAGATGTACGGTCACCTTACTACTTTCATTTTCCAAAATGTATCAGTAGATTTTTACATTTTCTCATGAAAATGTGAGTTGTTTATTATTGCTTAGACTGTCTTGGAAAACCTGAAAATATTAATTCATTTCGTTTGTAAAATATTTATATTATTAATTTAGCAAACACTTGAATCCAATAATGGAAATACATGCATTATCCAGCTGTTTAGAGAATACACTTACTACCAGTGTTGGGGAAAGTTACTTTTAAAAGTAATGTGTTACAATATTGCGCTATTTAGTTACTTTTAATGTTAAGTCATGTGTTGTGTTACTTTTGCGTTACTTTTTCTCACCTGAGCTGGACTTGCTCATTTGTTTTTTAACAACAGAAATTTTGGGGGCAGACGTAAAGGCCCTTTCACACACATTTATTGAAATTAATAAGTCTCATTTTGAAGGAAATGCGAATTCACACGTGTACAGTAGAGGGCGCAGCTCAAACAAACCTTCCAGCCGTGCTTTCAGGATTGCGGAAGAATAGGACACACATTTATTTGATAGTAAATACATAAGGTAGCCTTTGTGTATGTTTTTGTTATTTGCTTTGTATGTTTGTGTTATTTAACATATTTAATTATCACAGATTTGCGTAATATTCAGAGTTTGCAATTTCATTGTTTTTATAAATTTTAAGGAATACTGAATCTGTTTTTGTGCAAGTGAGATGAGTAAATGCATGCTCACTTTAATCTACACTTTTAAACTACAATAACCATCATGTTTACACACAACACCTCTGCACTTACTCACGATTTCTCCCAACATGGGGAGAGGAGTGTCAGTCAGTAAATAGAAAACAAAGTAGGCCAACTTGCGTTACTCGTTTGAAAAAGTAACTTTTTTGTTGTAAATTTAAAAGTAATGCATTACATTACTAGTTACTTTAAAAAAGTAATCTGATAAGTTATTTTTCATAACTTTACTTGTAATGTGTTTCCCCCCCAAAACTGCTTTCTATACTAGTAGTCACATGATGTTGTTTTATTTCAGAGTGTCGGGACACGTGGACAGTCATCAGAGGGAAGTTCTTGGCCATCAATGCAGCCAGCATGAGTTGTGCATGTCCTCGCAGTCCTAAAGGTCTGTCGCCATCAGCGCACCTCGCCGATGGAACTACTGACCTCATCCTTGTCAGGAAGTGCTCCCGAATTGACTTCCTGCGCCACCTGCTGCGCCACACCAATAAAGACGACCAGGTACCTGTTTTATCTACAACTGAAAATATCAATAGAAAAAAAATGTAATGAATGAGAGGAAGCAAATTCATTTCAGTTTTATCAAAGCCTGGGAAAAAAAGCCACTCTTCAAAAAAAAGTATCCCTGCTGTCCACCAAATGCTTGTTTTCTCTGAAAAAGAGCAGGAAATCTTGTTCTTTGAAGTACGTAATCACAGCAGGGTTCATGGTCATGGAGAACCTTGAAAGTTAACAGCAATTGGTCTAGGTTTTTTCTCTCTTTCTATTTATGTTTAAAGCCTCCAAGGAATTTTTAAGTTAATCTTGATCGTTATAACTTTGTGAGTACTGTCTATAGAAAAAAAGTTATGGGGGCATATACATAACATGTGCTAGCCTGACATGGTCATACTCAATTCTAGTCAGAATATGAGTCTGATACTGCTCCGTTGGGCTGTGATTATGGGGCGTGTTTCAACCAAAACAGGAAAGACCTCAATTGGATAGACCTACAACCAATCAGAGCAACGGAGCGAAGTATAACGTTAGTTATCAAATGTCAACAGAACTCAACTGCACTGTGTTGCCAATTCCGGATTTGTCCCACAGGTTGTTCTCCATTTCCGCGGGTTGAAGCGACCCCAATTATGTGATATATAGACCCAGGGATGCGAATTTTAGCAGGCTACCTTGTCAAAATAACACATTTTGCCCCCCAAACATAATTTTTTCTCGGAGAACCAGTGCTAAATGCCGGGGATGCCAGCCGGGGCTAAATTCGGCTGGCATCCAGGCTATCTTTGTGCCTCTTAACAGACACAAAATGCCAATTAAAATGTCTGTCCAACATGAACAAGGGTCTTACATGACAATGAGATGCGTTTAGCAACTTAGCCATTGTTTAAATTCACCTAAATAGTGTTTTAAACGGCTAGCTGTAGTCTCACGCTGAAGCTTGTGAGCTTGTGAGGCTAGTTCTTCGTCTGTATACTCGGGTTTGAATAAATAAGGACGACCATCAAACTCAAAAGCCTCTTCCATGTCTTCAAAATCTTCTATATTCTCCATAGTTACGTTACGAACCATTTCTTCTTCACTTGTGAGCCGATCATCACTCTTCACACACACGACGCTCCTCCCACCTGGACTGTTTACCTTTTCCGGCTACAACTGAGTTCCCACGGGACTTCAGCGCGACAATGGCTAAGTTACTAAACGCATCTCGTTGTCATGTAAGGGCTCTGGTCGTGTTGGACAGACATTTTAATTGCATTTTGTGTCTGTTAAGAGGCACAAAGACACTCCTTTGTATATGCCCCCATAGCTGCCGTTTTAGCTGAGTGGGAGCTCTGGGCATTAACTGTAACAGCTCTGTGTTGCAAGCACCAATCCGGTTCTGGGTTTTTTATTTATTTTATTTTAAAAAAATGTTATATAGACAGTACTCACAAAGGTATAATGATCAAGATAGTCCACATTTCAAATTCTGTTAGTTAGTTAGTTAGTTAGTTAGTTAGTTAGTTAGTTAGTTAGTTAGTTAGTTGGTTAGTTAGTTGGTTAGTTAGTTGGTTAGTTTCTCTTACAAAATAAAATTCTTGACCTATTTTAATATGTAAATATACAATATACAGATCACAAAATTACTTTGAAAACTAGACAAAATTTCAGATTCACATTTGTCACAATCCTTGTCAAAACAAACACTTACACAATCTTTCAAAAGTTTGGGACCAGTAAAATTTTCTGAAAGATGTCTCTTTTGCTCACCAAGGATGCATGTGTTAGATTAAAAATACAGTTAAAACAGTCACATTTTGTGGAAATCTTTTTTTTTAAGATGATTATGATGATGATGATGATGATGATGATGAAAGTTTTGGAAAACAGAATTCATTTGAAATTTTGTAACATTAGAAATGCCCCCTTTTTTAACATGTAAGCATTACTTTTTTTGTAATACCTCTTTCTTTTGTACAGTTTGATCACTCTTTTGTGGAGGTATACCGGGTCAAGCAGTTCCGATTCACCCCCAGATATCAGGAATGTGATTCCGAAGTGGACCTGAGAGAGAGCGGAGCGGGGGGCAAGCGCTTCCTTAGCCAGATCTGCAGAGAGCACAGAGCCTGTGGCTGTATGCCTTCCCAGAGCAACTGGAACTGTGATGGAGAGATCCTTCCACACACTGCAATTCAAGTCCGGTAGGACACGCCCTGTCCAGATACACCAATTCTTACTTTTACATCTAGACAGATACTTTTATCCAAAGCGACTTACATTGCATTCAGGGTATACCTGCTTATGAATTCATGCATTTGTGAATTGAACCCATGATCTTGTGTAGCTAGTGCTCTACTGTTTGATCTGCAGAAATGCTATATCTAGACACTTCCCTTGAGTGATACACACCCACTCCACCAAGACGCCTTGCTTTTGCGTTGTAGTGTGGTCTGTGAAAACGGAGGTATTTGAAAATGATAAATCTTGTTTTGTCATCTGATGCAGATTATACCGATAGATAGCTACGTTTCTACCTGTATGTTCACTTTCGCAGTGTTGCTAAAGATAAATGTTACTTTGCACAATCTCAATCACAAATCGAATGCTAATGATTAATCATAGTTATGTCGATTATGTATTCTAGTACATATTCGAAGTAGGTACGTATTCTAAGTGTATTCATGTCTTCAAGCCATTCAATGGATTAGCTAGGCTATTAAATCCATTTAATTTAATTTGAAACTATTAACCAAAGTACAAAAACCCTCCAAACAAGTGATTTTACTGAATATAAGAACTACTTATTTGTGTAAACACCCTAATAAAAGTTCATAGAATAAACAAGTAATAAGCTCCTGGTTGAGTGATGATCTATCAGTGCTATTTCAGATGTGCGTGCCTATTCTATGGCGCACGGTAAATCAATGATATGTCAATCTGAGCGATCAATCCAAGCACGCTCCAGCTGTAAAACCACGTCCAATTGGTCCCTACACATCGTCCCTACCAACTATACCCACCACACCTGAGTTCCATTGGTTGAACTTTAAAATGATGGTGGAAAATCAATGGCTGCGATCCTGGAAGGCCTATAGCTTTAGCCAAGCAGCATGTCATTTCACTCCATACAAAACTGATGAACGTACTACGCATTGTCTTATGTTGTATTTGGGCTCGTTCAAGACAACCTGTAAATAAAAAATGCAATCTATATAGTTACAAACTAAAATGTGGCACAAAACCATCATACCGTATGTATTTGCGTCAGCGGCGCTATTTCATGCAAATACTTGGAATAGTTTGGTCTCTAACTGAAACAATATGCTTGTTGTATTCTGCTATTTAAGATTATATATGACAAATCTGTCTGTTATGTACTTATTTTACAGATCACTTGCATGCTCAATTACAAATCGAATGCTTACGATTATAGTTATGTCGATTATCTATTCTTATATATATTAGTATTCTAAGTAGTAGTATTAATGTCATTTTTCATGCTATGAAAATAGAGCACCTCTATTATTGATTATCTATCTTGCATGTTTCTTCTCTCTGTATCATCTTGGTGAAGAAAGACAATAAACTTGAAAACATTTGTGGAGAGTTTTGAATCGAAAACGCCAAATTGTTCCAAACCTCTATGAGTTTCTTCGGTTACACAAAAGAAGATATTTTGAAGAATGTCGGTAATCAAACATTCATTGACTTCCATAGTAGGGGGACTGTAGAAGTCAATGGCTACCGTCAACTGTCTGGTAACCAACATTCTTCAAAATATCTTCTTTTGTGTTCAACAGAAGAAAGAAACTCATACAGGTTTGGAACAACTTGAGGGTGAGTAAATGATGGAAAAATTCCCATTTTTGGCGAACTACCCCTTTAAAATATACATAGCCTAAGGTATTAATTTGCAACTTTTATGGGTAAATAAGTCACAAAGTTGTTCCTTTTAAGGCTACTGCCCAAATGACAAGCTGTTGTACCCCTAAAAGTAAAACAAAATCTGAAAACACTTTCATTTGAAAAAGGATGCATGTGTGTGCATTGAAAATGTCATGTTTCAAAAAGGAAAGAGTGCGCTATTATATTTTCAATGCACTAATTACTTCAAGCAAATTCTAATTTGTCTTCGTAATTAAGGGGTGCGGACGTCGCTGCCACTCACACTGAGACTTCCTCATATATCTAAGAGATGTCACCATCTCTTTTAGACCTTGTATGAACAATGTTCAGTTTTCAGAAAATGTTCCTCCAACACAAAACAAACATGCTTCTCTAAAGTGTTGGTCGATTAGTGAAAGCTTTAGTAGAAACGTTGAGGTCTCATGAGCACCAGATTGTCGCAGCACTAGCATACTAAACAGGGTAAATAAATGGACTTTTGTGGTCTGAGCTTGTGGAAAAGATGCTATTAAAATTAAAAACTCCCTCCATTGTGCCTGCAGAGGAGTTGTTCTCCTCCTTGATGCAGCATGACGGCTCGCCCGAACGCATCATTTCCTTCACGCCCCATTGTTCTGTGTCAACAATGCGTAGCAATGAAATGCTCCTAATTTAATGGCCCTCTCACTGTTAAAGGCTCACCTCCTTTAATTAAAATAGAAGTCCATTCATTTATTCCATTTTCAGCTTCAGTAATTGTTTCTCGAATGAGTAAGCAAATAACCTGTTGAGATAATTGATGATGATACCACGGCCGAAAAAAAGGCAATCGCCTGGCACTGAACTCACCTCCAGAGTATTGAGTGGAATTAGAGGAAATTAAAGAGCCCCTGAACCTCCTAATAGCACACGCATTTAACTGCAAAACTTTTTACTCGACACGACTAAGCATTTATTGCTTACCAGCACTTGCTCGTACTTCTTTTTTACTCCAGGACACAACATATTAGTGGTGTTTGCTGAAGCAAGCATCAATGTTACAATGCATTGATAAAATGTCAGATACATATTTAGACATCTAAACCCAAATATCTGAATCCCCTTTGAATTCCAAGCCACCACAAGGCGAGGGTGACACATTTGCCCACAAAGATAGCTTTTTAATGTTGCATTATGAAGCAGAAGTGCCTGTTTGTGCTCACTCGCTTGAGGTGGAAACTTTATAAAGGAAAGACATTGTGCACACTCACAGACATTTAGGAGCTGGTTTTCAGCCTCTGTCGTGTGTTTTATAAATAAAACACCTTCACTACTGAAATCTACATTATATTTCTCAGCAATGAGGTGATTACTTTGCTGTTATTAAACCTCTCTCCCTTTTTACAAGATGTAATATAAGTCTCAGTTGTGTCCCCAGAGTGTGCCTATGATTGTGCCCAAAATTCCTAACAGATCATTTAATATACCATTTTGAAAATGGCAATTTTGGAGTTGAAGAAAAATGAGCTGTTCTGTGCGTGGCTCCTTTAATGCAAATGAGCTGATGCTCCCCACCCGAGAGGGCGGAGCCTACACATCTCGTTCACAGCAGTGAACACGGAATGAAAACTGAAACATGATATCTGTTTGTTTTAATGATCATCTCTATCATGAAATATTATCATCTGCATGCGTTTTAAAGCCTTGTCGCTCTCAACTTAAACACACACACATGCTCCTGTCGCATGCGCACAGAGCTGGATGTCAGCACATCCGTGAGTAGTCTATTAAACTAGACTAGTTCTCTATCAAACATCAGAAGATAAACAGAAATTCACTCACTGCACATTTTTTACTTGAATGCTGCTGTTAATGCTCTGGAGGAGATAAACATGGCGGACTGTGAACAGCTCTCTCAGGGAGGGGTCTGTGCTAGTATGTCAGTGTTCATCAACACATGTGGGCGGGGCCTCTGCAGTGCGACGTCACACTGCAGGAATCTGGAAACGGCTTGTTCTGAGACACTGCTTATGATTTATGGGGATACAAAAATAAAGGAGTGGGTGGATTTTTACCATTATAGAGTTGTTGTGTACACACACTCCCAACTCACATTTATGTTCAAACACCTTATAAAAGTGAATTTTGCATAATAGGTGCCCTTTAATTGTTTAGTTTGTCTAGCGTCCATTGTAATACATGGAGAGGTGGGGTTTATGAGCTATACTGGGACCAACCACCGGGGGGGGCGATCAAGACGCTTAGGCTTCAGTTTCTAAGAGGAGTGCTGCAGGCTTGGTACTGCCCCGGTGACAGCATTGTACCTTTTTTTTTTTGAGAGAGAGAGTGCAGGCGGGCCAAAAAATCATATTTTGATCAAAATATCGGATCTGTGCAGTAAGAATTGCAGTGTAAATACAACCAATTTTTCTCAGTAGCTAGCCTGGGACCCTTACTGTGTAGAGCGCTTGGTACCAGTCCCACAAACACAATTCAAGATAATACTGCTAAAATGGCCTGGTTACCTCAGCAACTTATTTTATGTTTGCCTTAGTATAGGTGGTACGTATTTTCAAATGCGACTGAGCATTAACCTTTTAGCACCACACACCAGATGTTTTTTCCACAAACTGCTGCAATACATACAACAACCAACATAATAAATCAGTGCCTTATTCATGTTGATCAGTATCCGGCTGTTAGCACCACTCTTTGAATGTGTCACAAAATGTGCAAACGTAATATCATTTTGCAGAAATGTGCCTGGGCTGTTTTTTAGCATGTTGTTTTTCCAGTGAAGTGGTTGCATTTTGTTTGACTTTTTTCTTTCTTTGTCTGTCTCAGGGTCCACTGCCAGTTGATCAAGCTGTTTGCGAGAGGGATCGAAGAGCAGCCGGTTTTTGAGGACCCATACCCTCACTGTGCAATATAGATATCCATGAATACCCTTAAGAAACCTCCAGCTGGAACATGACTGATTGAGATTCTTTGAATGGTAGAGTCACCTTCAGCTCGGCCAATGTCATGCTGTTCTATCCAGATAATCCTTGTGAAGATGCTTTGGAAACACCGAGCTGGAGTCAACAGCATCTTCATAGCATCTGTATTAGATTTGTGTGAGATAGGATTAGCTGTTTCAGCTAGGCATTAGAATTGCTATTTTCATTTCATCCCTCGAAGTCCTTGAAGTTGCTGGTGATATCTCTTGCTGTGCGCGACAGCTTCCAGTTGCCAGCGCTTGTCTTCCACCACGATCAAGCTGGTCTTGAGAGTAGCGTTAATTAAATTCCAAAGTCAAATTCTCGGAACTGTGAACTGTTTTGGTTATGAAAACATTCTTCTTGGTAGCACATGAGGTGGTCAGCCGATAAAGATAATGGTATACCAAAAAAGGTTGTGGTTTTGTGTTCTTTAAAAAAATATTACAATTCTGGAATTATTTACTAAAAAAAGTTCCAAATAAATGTTGCCAATTTTAAGTTGTTAATCATTACCAGCAATGTTGTTATTGTTAATAAAAAAAAAAATAAAAGTTTTGGGTTATTAAAACAAAGCTGAAATAAAATAAATATTAGATGGAAAACAGGACAAATTTAAACTGGAATGAATATGTTTAAGTACTGTAAGTCGTAAAACTAAGACTGAAATAAAATAAATTAAAGCTAAATAGAAATATAAAAAAAACATATCAACTAAAAGTTCAAAAGGGGGCATTTACACGACACCATTTTCCGCTAAAGATGGAAAACGTTTTGGGCGTATTGGCCTTTTATTTGCACGACAATGGTGTAATGGTGAAAACGCTAACTATTGAAAACGGGTTTCAAAGTGCACGTTTTTGAAAATTATACCGTTACCGAAAACCATGAACATATGCATGCATATTACGTGTTCAGTCTAAAGGAGCTTAGTGTTTCTTTACAGAGTGACATCGCCAAACTACTGGCCTGGCATGAATAATACAGCGTTTTTAGTCGTTTTCGCAGTCGTTGTCGTCTGTACGCGATACTTTTCAAAAACAAAGAAAAAGCTTTTCCGTTTTTAATATATTTCTGTCGAGTAAACGTACCCTAAAAATTAAAGCTAATTCAAAATATTATACTATACTAAAAATATATAAATAAAAACGTTGATCTCCTTTATACAAACCAGACTTACCAATGTCTGGTATTTAGAGAAAAAGCAGACATTCGATTAGACATTCATCTAAATCTCTCTCTTTGTGTGCGTGTGCGTGTGCGTGTGCGTGTGCGTGATGGCAATATCCGAAGTCCTTGTGGGGACATTTTTTGGTCCCCATGAGGAAAACAGGTCATAAATCACACTAAGTGATGTTTTTTGAAAAAGTAAAAATGCAGCATGTCTCCTGTGACATAAAACATGAAAACCCAGCGTGTGTGTGTGTGTGTTACTAAAATGTTGGAACAACATGGGATGGATGGATGGATGGATGGATGGATGGATGGATGGATGGATGGATGGATGGATGAATGGATGAATGAATGAATGAATGAATGAATGAATGAATGAATGAATGAATGAATTTTTTGTTTTTGACAAACTATTCCTTAAAAAATGTAGTATGAAGTAACATCTATCATGTAGACCAGGGGTGTCCAACCCTACTCCTGGAGGGCTACAGTCCTGCAGATTTCAGTTCCAACCCTGCTCCAACACACCTGTCTGTAATTATCAAGCAGCCCTGAACACCATGATTAGCTGGTTCAGGTGTGTTTGATTCAGGCTGGAGCTCAAATCTGCAGGGTGGTAGCCCTCCGGGTCCAGGTTTGGACACTGATGTAGACAGTGTAGCCAGCATCAAAACAAATTTACACAATTTAGTAACATCCTGTTACTTCTTTAAAGGCAACATCTACTGTTATTATCCAAATGGCACGTCCAATCAGTATGAATCCGCTTCCCAAAAAAATCTCTTAGATGTTTGACCAATTCTAATTGCCCTAATTCCCCTTCTTTTCCGGACATTTCATGCATCTAAATGTAGCATTAGTGAGCTAGACTACAAGTGTTGACGGCCACACAGTGTCACTGCAGGGTCAGTGTGCATACGGCTGTTCGCCAGACAGAATGTAAATGAAAATACTGTAGCGCTACCACCCCACACACACACACACACACCCCTTGAGAATATTTCATCTCTTTATAATGGATTTTATGTTTGTTTCCTCTGCCGACGTCTTATTTCTGAAAAATCTTATTGTTCTTGCAGTATCAAAGGATGAGGGAGTTTATGACAGAACAATTGCTTTTCGCTGTAGTGCATGTCAGCTGCTTTAATATGCATTTTTTAAAGTTGGTCCTTGAGCCGTACTAGTGATTTGAGAGCATTGATTTCCCATGATGCATCTGTAGAGGCTACACAAGATCTGTAGCCTTTACAAACAAAACAGTGTCCATGTCCTTCAAAGACTGGAAGATTGTACGGAAGCTTATTTCCACCACATTACGAAAAAAAATCATGCTATGGCAAATCATAATTATGCCATATGAAAGCCATTAATCAGTTTTTAATCTCATAATTTTGACTTTTTATGCCATAATTAGGATTTACCAAAGCATTTTTTTTTCCTTAAAATAAAAACCTTTTTTTGTCTAATTTATTGTAGTGAAATATGACCCAGACATTTTGTTGACCGTTTTGATGAGATTCACCCATATGTACTAAAGGAAGACCGTTGAAATGATGTCCATGTATGTGACCATGCAATCCTAGAGCTCCCAAGAGCCTTTGCTGTTATGAATTATGAACTGTGGCTTGCTATTCTTGCGTGTGAACAGTTTGTGTCGTGTGTAGTATTAGCCTTATGTCAAAGCTTGTGTATTTGACACCTACTCCTATTTGACAGCCCACTTTAGACCCAATCAAATCCATGCTGTGTGCGCACATGATGTGCCACCAACTTGCCCTTCTGATCCAAAGATATCAATCCCAAGTAATCATTTGAATGTGGCCATGTTTTTGATTTGCATCGCCCTGGTGGCTGCCGGTCATTTATGGCTCATGACAGGTCGCTGTGTAATGTACTGCAATGGTTGTCCAGTACTGTGTGTATGTTTCCAGCTGAAAGTTCTGTAAGCAGGTTGTCACCTGACCTTATGCAGTCAAGCACTTGTCAAGACTCAGTAATGACTGAGAATGAAGTCGTCTCGCAGGACTCGAGATGACATGTAAGACCTGATGTTTAATTTGATTTGTTGAATGAAAAGCAAAGCAAATCTGTTAATAAAGTTTATTAAAGAACCTTACATTTTGAGTGGTCAATTCATTTTGGTATGAATATAAAGAGTAAACTCGCAAAAACTTTCATGAACACAGAATTGAATTGCCAAATAAATTAAATAATCCTATTTGAAGACCATTATTTTCATGATGATTCTGTGCATATTCCTTTCTCCTTACTAAAATGCAGAACTAAAAATATATTTCAATTGCAGATATAAGTGCAACATTTGTTGTACAAAACTGTATTGGTGCCATGTAAAGGAGAATCTAGAAAATTAATGGAAGATAACATGCATGCTTAGAAGATTGAAATGTGAATGGTCTTAATTCAGGACCTCCATTCATTTTAGGCAACCCAATAGAGTATCACAATTGTACACACATCCTTAAAATCAAGATCAGATTTAAACCATGGTGGTCCAATTGTGCTCCTGGAGGGCCACTGTCCTCTGGCTGTATTATTCATTCCAAGCCAGTAGATGCCAATGTCACTTTGTAGAGAAACACTACACGCCTATAGACTGAACACGTAATACGCATGAGCATGGCATCACTGTTTTCACAAATCTGTGTTGAAAATGCTGTTGTGTAGACTAGAACATAATAGAAATGTCCAGGCAGGTTGAGGCAAGTTAGAGCCAAACTCTGCAGGACAGTGGCCTTCTGGGACAGAGTTTGGACACCCCTGAGATGCATCAACATAACCATGAACTGCATAAGCCGAACAATGTTCAAACTTCGGTGTTTTCATCTTGGCAGGCCAAAATGTGCAGTACAAAACACACTGTTAGCACAAACCATGTTTATTCTTATTTCATAGGTTTCACCTGTCCATGTCTACATCTACATAATTTGACTAAATTTAAAAAGTGACAGATGCATTTACGCTAAAACACCATAGATTATCATAAATACCATATTATTTGCATCAATAATTGTTTTTCCCTGCTGTGCTCATCCATGTCAGAACACACCTGTGCCCTATTTTTTGGGTCAAGAACCAAGAGATCATAATGTTGTGACCCTTCAGCTGGTTGGCTTTCCATGCCATATAACTCTTTAAAGGGATAGTTCGCCCAAAAATGAAAATGTTCATGAAGAGATCATAAACTAATCCATATGAATTTTCTACAAAGAATGATCGCTTTATATGATGAACATATTGAATTTAGGCTTTTAATTACATATAAACATTGACCAGAACATAAACAGAAGCTCAGCCGAACTGGCTTGACGTGTGATAACAAATCATTGGTTCTTGAGGAAGCTCAAATGTGCTGTGTAACAAGAGAATGAACCTCACTGGTTCTTGAGGAAGCTCAAATGTGCTGTGTAACAAGAGAATGAACCTCACTGGTTCTTGAGGAAGCTCAAATGTGCTGTGTAACAAGAGAATGAACCTCACTGGTTCTTGAGGAAGCTCAAATGTGCTGTGTAACAAGAGAATGAACCTCACTGGTTCTTGAGGAAGCTCAAATGTGCTGTGTAACAAGAGAATGAACCTCACTGGTTCTTGAGGAAGCTCAAATGTGCTGCGTAACACGAGAATGAACCTCATTGGTTCTTGGGAAAGCTCAAATGTGGTGGTTAACATGAGAATGAACCTCATTGGTTCTTGCTTGAGCTCAAATGTGCTGTGAAACATGAGAATGAACCTCATTGGTTCTTGCTGAAGCTCAAATGTGCTGTGTAACACGAGAATGAACCTCATTGGTTCTTGCTGAAGCTCAAATGTGCTGCGTAACATGAGAATGAACCTCATTGGTTCTTGCTGAAGCTCAAATGTGCTGTGTAACACGAGAATGAACCTCATTGGTTCTTGCTGAAGCTCAAATGTGCTGCGTAACATGAGAATGAACCTCATTGGTTCTTGCTGAAGCTCAAATGTGCTGTGTAACACGAGAATGAACCTCATTGGTTCTTGCTGAAGCTCAAATGTGCTGCGTAACATGAGAATGAACCTCATTGGTTCTTGGGAAAGCTCAAACGTGCTGTGTATCATGACAATGAACCTCATTGGTTGTTGGGGAGGCTCAAACGTGCTGCGTAACACAAGAATGAACCTCATTGGTTCTTGCACATCAAGCGAGCATGCATGAGCTTCAGTTTACCAAATCTGATGTGTAAATGAATGAATATATTATGAATAAAAGCCTAAATTTAATCTGTTCTTCAGAAAACGTTGAACTAAACTGCTCAATTCTCATAGAATAGTTTTATGATCTCTTTATGAACTTTTTGAAGCGTCAAAGTTGGAGCTGTCAATGGAGGGACAGAAAGCTCTCAGATTTCATCAAAAAGATCTTCATGCGTGTTTTGAAGGTGAACCAGTCTTACTGGTTTGGAACGACATGAGGGTCCACAATCAACGACAGAATGACAGAACCCTTTAACTAAGACTTTTTAAAAATCCCTATGGAAGAATTAATGAAAAGCATATTCCGAAACGAACAACATTGTGGTGACGTTCATGTTCATTAATCTCACAAATATGATCTTTCCGACAAGATTGCTATGTTTTGAAGGCACCACAGAGACAGAGTTTGCATTATTTGGGCGAATCAACATTCAAATGGATACGGATATTTGCATGTTCCTTTTGGATATGAGAAAGTATTTCAATAAAAGTAGGTCTACACGGTTCACCTCTACACAGCACCATCGTACGTTTGTAAAAGTACAAAACACATCTGATCTCTCAGCTCTAGGGGGGGCAGAAGCTGTCAAGAGCTGTTATTATGAATCCGCTACATGAAATCTACTCATGTTTCAGTGTTATTCTTAAGAGCCTTTAATAATACAGAGCCTGTGCTCCTGACAAATGTCATTGGCTGGGAAAAAAAAATTACGAATGGGGCGCCTCCACGTTTAAAAGGCTTATTGCATAAAAATGACGGCGGGGGAGAAATAACTTGTTCCCTCCAGTGAGATGGAGGGATATTTAGCTCTTCGTTTTGCTCACAGTTTCGATACGGTCCATACATTATGCTGCTATCTGGACCAGCATGGCAATGAAGCCGGATAATTTTCTCATCTCTCGTCCACAAAGTAAATTCCATTTCCTTTCCTCCTCTCTGTAGCTTCTCCACATCTTTATTGATTTATTCTGCGGGTTGCACCCCATCGAGACAGACCGTCTCATTCAGTGACTCTTCCCTGGAGACATTACAAAGACAAACAAACAGCTGTCTGAATGCTCTCAAACCACTGTTTGGAGACAGCTCATTGTGAGGGTGATAACATCTGCGACTTGACGCGCGTTTAAAACGCTCCTCCTTTAAATAACTCAGCTGAGATTGGATGGACTCTGTCTGGCCTCGCTGCAGAAATTGCACCTGAGCCCCAGACACCAACTTGTCTGTTTTCAGCCTTGCGCTTGATTTTAAGGTTGCGTCCCCAAAGGCTGCATACACATACTAGTATGCTCTAAAAGAATGTACTTCACTAGCAATGTAAAAGTAAAAAATTGAGCTCCGCAATCGATTAATATATCTGTGTTGTACTTTTGATAGATACTGACAACCACCAAACACATTTGTGATGAGTCACATGATGAATCAAAGCTCATGACAAGCAGCTTTTCCACAAGCTGAGAAGGTAAATACTAATATTTAGAAGGTGCACAGTGTCATTCACACAAACAGTAAACACCATTATGGTAACATGCATTACATTAACATAAAAAAATGCAATAAACATTCATTTAAAACCCGAATCCACATAACTGATTAGAAAAAAACTAAGAAGAAACATTTTCGTTATGTATTTTCGTTATTTCAACGAAAATACATAAAATGTGAAGGGTCATGCAGGGAATTCTGGGAATGTCAATTTATGTTTTTTTAATGTTAATATATATATGTAACCCCTCCTGTTAGAACCTCCCCGCTCCAAGCAGGACTCGAACCCGGGTCCGCCGGCATGAGAGTCGGACGCTCTAACAAAGAGGCTAAAGGCTGCAACCTCTAGAGTCAGTCGCTACAGCGTCTCTTGAGATCAGAGGAGTGAGGTTTACTCGCACAGCAACTACTAGCTGGCCTCCGTTACACTCACCACCCTAAACCTCACTCCCATCCGGGTCACGGCACCAATGTAACCCCTCCTGTTTGAACTGCCCCGCTCCAAGCAGGACTCGAACCCTGGTCCGCCGGAATGAGAGTCGGACGCTCTAACAAAGAGGCTAAAGGCTGCAACCTCTAGCGTCAGTCGCTACAGCGTCTCTTGAGATCAGAGGAGTGAGGTTTACTCGCACAGCAACTACTAGCTGGCCTCCGTTACACTCACCCCCCTAAACCTCACTCCCATCCGGGTCCCGGCACCAATGTAACCCCTCCTGTTCGAACTGCCCCGCTCCGCCGGAATGAGAGTCGGACGCTCTAACAAAGAGGCTAAAGGCTGCAACCTCTAGCGTCAGTCGCTACAGCGTCTCTTGAGATCCGAGGAGTGAGGTTTACTCGCACAGCAATTACTAGCTGGCCTCCGTTACACTCACCCCCCTAAACCTCACTCCCATCCGGGTCACGGCACCAATGTAACCCCTCCTGCTCGAACTGCCCCGCTCCAAGCGGGACTCGAACCCTAGTCCGCCAGCATGAGAGTCGACGCTCTAACAAAATGGATAAAGGCTGCAACCTCTAGAGTCAGTCGCTACAGCGTCTCTTGAGATCAGAGGAGTGAGGTTTACTCGCACAGCAACTACTAGCTGGCCTCCGTTACACTCACCCCCCTAAACCTCACTCCCATCCAGGCCACGGCACCAATGTAACCCCTCCTGTTCGAACTGCCCCGCTCCAAGCGGGACTCGAACCCTGGTCCGCCGGAATGAGAGTCGGACGCTCTAACAAAGAGGCTAAAGGCTGCAACCTCTAGCGTCAGTCGCTACAGCGTCTCTTGAGATCAGAGGAGTGAGGTTTACTCGCACAGCAACTACTAGCTGGCCTCCGTTACACTCACCCCCCTAAACCTCACTCCCATCCGGGTCACGGCACCAATGTAACCCCTCCTGTTCGAACTGCCCCGCTCCAAGCGGGACTCGAACCCTGGTCTGCCGGAATGAGAGTCGGACGCTCTAACAAAGAGGCTAAAGGCTGCAACCTCTAGCGTCAGTCGCTACAGCGTCTCTTGAGATCAGAGGAGTGAGGTTTACTCGCACAGCAATTACTAGCTGGCCTCCACTCACCCCCTAAACCTCACTCCCATCCGGGTCACGGCACCAATGTAACCCCTCCTGCTCGAACTGCCCCGCTCCAAGCGGGACTCGAACCCTAGTCCGCCAGCATGAGTCGACGCTCTAACAAAATGGATAAAGGCTGCAACCTCTAGAGTCAGTCGCTGGCGTCTCTTGAGATCAGAGGAGTGAGGTTTACTCGCACAGCAACTACTAGCTGGCCTCCGTTACACTCACCCCCCTAAACCTCACTCCCATCCGGGCCACGGCACCAATGTAACCCCTCCTGTTCGAACTGCCCCGCTCCAAGCGGGACTCGAACCCTGGTCCGCCGGAATGAGAGTCGGACGCTCTAACAAAGAGGCTAAAGGCTGCAACCTCTAGCGTCAGTCGCTACAGCGTCTCTTGAGATCAGAGGAGTGAGGTTTACTCGCACAGCAACTACTAGCTGGCCTATTTTATTGTAAAATTAGATCTATTACAGTTATTAACCGTATATAGTACGGAAACTTTCTGTTAACTAATTCACTGTCGCATTGTTGCAGTCTTTTTCCGTTAAAATCACAATAATTTTTTTAAATGTTGTAGTAAGACACTGTCCTGGGACATACTACTACAGTTGTGGTGTGGTCAGAATTATTGGCACCCCTGGTAAATATGATCAAAGATGGCTGTACAAATAAATCTGCATTCTTCATCCTTTTGATCTTTCATTAAAAAAAAGCAAAAATGTAACCTTGAAGTAAAAGAATTGAAAGTGGGGGGTAAATCATACTATGAAATAAATGCTTTTCTCCAAAACACGTAGGCCACAATTATTGGCACCCCTAGATTTTTAAAATAAGTAAAATATCTCATTATATCACATTTGTAGCACACCAGGGTGACTATGAACATGAAATTGTCTCGCTATGACGTCTTGTTTCAAACGAGTATAAAAAAAAGGAAGCACAAAGGCCAAATTTCCTTAATCATTCATCACAATGAGTAAAACCACAGAATATAGTTCTGATGTGCAGCAAAAGATTGTTGAGCTTCACAAAAAAGAAAGTGGCTGTAGGAAAATAGCTAAAGCATTGAAAATCCCCATTTCCATTATCAGGGCAATAATTAAGAACTTCCAATAAACTAAAGATTTTACGAATCTGCCTGGAAGAGGATGTGTGTCTATATATTGTCTTAATGCAAGACGAGGAGGAGAGTCTGAGTGGCCAAACATCAAGGCCACTCAGGATAACATCTGGAGAATTGCAGAAATTAGCTGATTCTTGAGGTCAGACAACCCCTACATCACCACATGTTGTTTGGGAGGGTTTCAAGAAAAATGCTCCTCGCTCATCCACGAACAAACTTGGAACTTCCGCCTATGATAAGCGTGACCTTTTCAACGTAATTGCTTACTACGTGACTTCATGTACACATATCACAGACCAGAGCAAGGCGAACATTTGTGCTTATAAAACATTAAAAAAATATTTTTTAATGACCGATCATTTCGCTAGATAAGACCCTTATTCATCGTCTGGTATGGTTTAAAGCCCTTTGAAGCTGCACTGAAACTGTCATTTGGACCTTGAACCGTTTTTGAGTCTATTATAAGGAGAAAAATCCTGGAATGTTTTCATCAAAAACCTTCATTTATTTTCGACTAAAGAAAGAAAGACATGGACATCTCGAATGACATTGGGGTGAGTAAATTATCAGCTAAAGTTTATTTAAAAGTGAACTAATCCTTTAATATGATTTATAAGCTGTTGTCCCCACAACTTAGGTAGCAAATACCTGAACACCCCCACCCCGAAACACACACACACACACAACATATAGTCTGAACCAACCAATTTTGCAAGAAAGAGAAATCTTCTCAGTGTGTATTTATGACACAATGAGATGAAAGGAAACATCCACAAAAAGCTTATTAACAAAACAACAGAGTCCTTTTCAATAAAAGGCTAAAGATTATGTGTTAAAATGTGTAAATGCAGCCTTTATTGTCTTGAAAGATCAATTGAGCACAAACAAACTCAAAGTCAATGGAGACAAAGCACTGCCATACGGAATGCAGAGAGAGTCACAATAAAGACCTTGAATATTATTCAGTGACCACACAAATGTCTCCCAGGACTGCCTCTAACTTTTCAAACCGCTTATTTAGGATTATTAGAGCTGAACGCAATAAATATGCAAATTGTTGTTTCCAGGTGTTATTGATCACCAGTCCTTTGTGTGTTAAGAGAGGTCATGAAGTAGCGGAGAGAAACAGAAGGACTGGAGGATGTAATGTACACTACTCATCATGCCGTACATCATTAAACCCTTTACACTTCCTGTCATCATGAGCGATTCATTGAGACAACACTGCAAACGGCCTCAAATTCACAGTTTAATTGAGCACACAGTAATAACAGTAAAACTATCTTCAGTTGCCACATGAAACGCAATGGAGACCATATAGAGCTAATGATCTAAAACCGGCACAATATCATAAGGGACATTTAGAGAGCACTGCTTAATGTCCCATGAGCCTTCATTGTTTTTTTATTATTTCAACAAAATCACGATTTTTCTAGACCACTACTTCCTGGTGTAACAAATCAAAGATCACTTTTGGTTGCTGCAGAATGTTTTCTATTAGATGTCTGCGCATACTCCTGAATGTCAAACATTATGTATAGTAGCTATACAATTGGTGTGTGGTTGTTCGGGAGGTTGCCAGTGTGTTCTGGGTCATTACACACTGTTGCTAAGGTATTACAAGTGTTTTTTTAGCACATTAATGTGGTTGCTAGGGTGTTCTGTTGGTTGCCATGATGTTGCTAAGGTGTTTTGAGTGTTTTTAGCACATTGCTAATGTATGCAGTTGCTAAAATGTTCTTTTGGTTGCCAGGGTGTTGACAGTGTTTTGAGTGGTTCTTAGCACATTGTTATGCAGCTTGGTTTCTGGTGGTTGCCAAGGTATTGCTGTGTGGTTGCTATGTGTTCTGAGTAGTTTTTAACATATTGCTTGTGGGTTCTAAGTGGTTTCTGGGAGTATGTTGGTTGTCAGGTTGTGGCTAAGGTCTTTTGGGTGATTTTTAGCACACTGTTATGCAGCTTCTGGTATGTTCTGCTTGTTGTCAGTGTGTTGCTATGGTGTTCTGAGCTTTTTTAGCACATTGTTATGCAATTACTAAGTTGTTCTGCTGGTTGCCAGGGGGTTGCTAAGGTATTTTGAGTTTTTTGTAGCACATTGGTATGCAATTGCCAGGATGTTCTGCTGGTTGTCAATGTGTTGCTAAAGTGTTTTGAGTGTTCTTTTAGAACATTGCTGTGCAGCTGCTGGAATGTTCTGCTTGTTGACAGTGTGTTGCTATGGTGTTTTGAGTTTTTAGCACATTGTCATGCAGTTGCTAGGATGTTCTGCTGGTTGCCAGGATGTTGCTAAGTTATTTTGAGTGGTTGGTAGCACATCGTTATGCAGTTGCTAGGATGTTCTGCTGGTTGCCAGGGGGTTGCTATAGTATTTTAAATGATTATTAATAAAATAATAATAATAATAATATATTTTATTCATAACGCACTTTTCATCCTGGAGAATATCAAAGTGTGAATAAATGAATAAAAAGTAAACATATAGAATAATAAAAACATTCAACACATAAAAGCCTTTCTGAACAGAAAAGTCTTCTGCTTTAAAATGGTCCAGGCTCTGAACTGCTCTCAGCACACTGGGGAGGTGGTTCCAAAGCCGCGGTGCAGCCGAGCAGAAAGCTCGGTCTCCCATGGTATGGAGCCTGGAGACTTAAAGAAGCAGGTGGCCTGATGATGTTCAAAAAAGTGTTTTGAGTGTTTTTTTTTTAGAACACTGCTATGCAGCTTCTGGGATGTTCTGCTTATTGTCAGTGTGTTGCTATGGTGTTTTGAATGTTTTTAGCACATTCTCATGCAGCTGCTAGGATATTCTGCTGGTTGCCAGGGTGTTGCTAAGTTATTTTGAGTTGTTTGTAGCACATTGTTATGCAGTTGCTTGGATGTTCTGCTGGTTGCCAGGGGGCTGCTATAGTATTTTAAATGGTTTGTAGCACATTGTTATGCATTTTCTAGGATGTTCTGCTGGTTGTCAATGTGTTGCTAAGTAATTTTGAGTTGTTTGTAGCACATCGTTATGCAGTTGCTAGGATGTTCTGCTGGTTGCAAGGGGGTTGCTATAGTATTTTAAATTGTTTGTAGCACATTGTTATGCATTTGTCAGGATGTTCTGCTGGTTTTCGATGTGTTGCTAAAGTATTTTGAGTGTGTGTTTTTAGTACACTTCTATGCAGCTGCTGGGATGTTCTGCTTGTTGTCAGCGTGTTGCTATGGTGTTTTGAGTGTTTTTAGCACATTGTTATGCAGTTGCTAGAATGTTCTGCTGGTTGCCAGGGGGTTGCTAATGTTTTTTTAATGTTTTTGTAGCACATTGTTATGCAGTTGCCAGGATGTTCTGTGGGTTGTCAATGTGTTGCTAAAGTGTTTTGAGTGTTTTTAGTACACCGCTATGCAGCTTCTGAGATGTTCTGCTTGTTGTCAGTGTTGTCTTGTTGTAGGTAGCATAGGGTGATCGTATTTTGATTAACGAAAACCAGGACACTCAGCCCGGCAATGAGATACTGAAATGATACTCAAGTGCCAGTCAATTTAATGGCCCAATGGAAAATAATGAAAACCAGGACATCTTCATCACTTTATAAAAAACAGCCAGGACGGCCAGGACAGGACTTGAAAACAGGACATGTCCTGGGAAAACAGGACATTTGGTCACCCTATTGTAGCACATTGTTATGAAGTTGCCAGGATGTTCTGCTGGTTGTCAGTGTGTTGCTATGGTGTATTGAGTGTTTTTAGCACATTGTTAGGCAGTTGCTAGGATGTTCTACTGGTTGCCAGGGTGTTGCTAAGGTATTTTGAGTCGTTTGCAGCACATTGCTAATGTAAGCAGTTGCTAGGATGTTCTGCTGGTTGCCAGGGTGTTGCTACAGTGTTTTGAGTGGTTCTTAGCATATTGTAATGCAGTTGCTAGGATGTTCTGTGGATTGCCAGGGTGTTGCTAAGGTGTTTTAAGTAGTTTTTAGCACATTGCTTAATATATGCAGTTGGTAGGATGTTCTTCTGGTTGCCAGGGTGTTGATATAGTGTTTTTAGTGGTTTTTAGCACATAATAAAATAATGAGCATTGAGCAGTAGTTATAGATTGCCTTGATCCTTGCTTTAGCAAAAAAAACCCCAAAAACAAGCTAATTAACTGCACTAGGAGTACATAAACAGCAATCATTATTTTAAAAAACAAACAGACTGTTAAAGCAGAAAAGGTTAATGAAAGTCCAACAGCTGTCTTTCTGAATGTAAAAAAACTCTGTCCAATTTAAGTGGAGAGCAAAAAGCTGGACTTTGTGTTCCCTGAAAGCTATTGCATCCTTATTGGTTCTTACAGGCTTTTGAGTGTTTTTAAGCACATTTCTATGCAAAGCACATTTCTATGCAATTGCTTGGGTGTTTGTGTCGTTGCCAGGGTGTTGTTGTGTGGTTGCTAAGGTGTTTCAAGTTTTTTAGTTCTGAGTCTTGCTAGTGGGTTCTGAGTGGTTTCTGTGAGTATGTTGGTTGCCAGGGTGCTTCTGTGTGGTTGCTGAGGTATTGTGAGTAGTTTTAACACATTGCTAGTGGTGTCTGATGGTATGTTGGTTGCCAGGGTGTTGCTAAGGTCTTTTGGGTGTTTTTAGCTCATCGCAGTTGCTAGGATTTTCTGCTGGTTGCCTGGGTGTTGCTAAGTTATTTTGAGTTGTTTGTAGCACATTGTTATGCAGTTGCCAGCATGTTCTGCTAGTGTTTTTAGCACACTGTTATGCAGTTGCTAGGATGTTCTGCTAGTGTTTTTAGCACACTGTTATGCAGTTGCTAGGATGTTCTGCTAGTGTTTTTAGCACACTGTTATGCAGTTGCTAGGATGTTCTGCTAGTGTTTTTAGCACACTGTTATGCAGTTGCTAGGATGTTCTGCTAGTGTTTTTAGCACACTGTTATGCAGTTGCTAGGATGTTCTGCTAGTGTTTTTAGCACACTGTTATGCAGTTGCCAGCATGTTCTGCTAGTGTTTTTAGCACACTGTTGTGCTAGTTGCAAGGTGTTGAAACCAAAAGTGCTTTGAATGATCCCGATCATAGGTAAAAAGTTATGTAACAATTTTAAAATTACCCTAGGTATGAGCATTGAACAATAAGTTATAGCTTGCCTTGATGACTGCATTAGCAAACACCACTAATTCACTTCACTATGAGTGCATAAACAAAATAATTATTTTAAAAACAAAAAGACTTTTAAAGCAGAAAGGGTGAATTAATTATTTCTGAGCGTGGAATACCAGTGTCTATAGCCTATTCCATTCTTGCTTTTTAATTTGAAAAAGACAAAGCTAGAAAGCTTTGTACTTTTTCTCTGTCCAATTCAAGTGGAGTGCGAAAGCTGGACTTTGTTTTCCCTGAAAGTTATTGGATCCCTAATGGTGCTTATAGTAATTACACTTTGTAATGTTTCTCTTTTCTTTCCTTCAGCGGGCCCCATCAGTGTGTGTGTGTCGCAGCTCTGTGCTAAATGATGCCATTAACCATATTGCATTTGTTGCCTCTCTGGCTACCCAAATGAGTTTCAGTTCACTGAGAGTTTAATTGACTGAAAACAAGGTTTACTTAAAATTACAGTGGTTAGACCAACTTCCTTGACAATGTAAAGAATGTGATTTGAGTCACACACTTAGTTTAGGAATAAGCGCCATCTGTAAGCGTCTGTTTTATTACAGTCAGCACATTTCAGCTACAACATATTTCATACTGTTTCTTCTGTTTAATCTGCCCAAACATGTTACAAAGCTAAGCTAATGCTAGAATAAATCAAGTGTCTTAAGTGTCCTGTTTTTTTTTGCTTACAAGCATAAAAGAATTTAGATTTTTACCAACACAATCTTCTGGCAATTCACAAATAATTTAAAATCTTAGCAATTTAGTGGCTAATTCGCATCTCATTTATGTGTTTTTGCTTACTGTTACGACCCTGTCTTCTATTTTCTTACCTGAGGATGTGATTGGCTGCAGACATCACTCCTAATTGATTAACTTTCCTATGGTGGAGCGTTGTTCTCCAGAGAAGTAATTTGCTTATGTTTTAGTTTATTTATCATTCATCAACATTCCTCACCCTTTGGGTTATTATTTTTCCCGTTATGGTTTAAATCCCTAGATAGTGACTTCTGTAACAGATTACTATTTTTACGTATTTAGTAAATAATCTTGCAAGTCAAACCATTTGTTTGCATGTGTGATCCTCTTTATGTGACGGTCGAGAGCGAGCTGGCCGTGACATTACACTCCAGTGACCTTCATGCTTATTTATTTATGTATTTATTTTTTCTTTAAAAAAATCCAATATTTTAGTTAATGTGAAATCCCAACCTTGTAAAATAGACATCATATCTAAGGATAGTCATTAGGGACATGTCTGGGACTTTTGGTCACATCAACCAATCAGGTATGCATGATTTTCGGTTTTCTTTCTTTTTTTTTCTTTTTTTTGTAGTTATCAGCATATGGTACGCATGTAAAAAATCACTAAGATGAATAGGAAAGCTAATGGAAAACTTTCTCCAAATATTTTGGACCTATTTACTTCAGTGTTTTCCATTTTCTGACAGTTGGGAGATGTAGTTTTGTGTGTGTATGATTATTTACAGACACAAAACAATGTTTGGTGAACAGGTATAAGTGCCTTTCTAAAGCACTTAGGGTTATTTATTTGTCATGCACCTTTACTTTGCACTAAAAGTACAAGCTTTTCTTTTTTCAAGGGCTTGATTAGCACAGTACACCAGTATTGGAACATAATATAGCCTACCATAAAATTGAATAAACCTAGGTATTTCTTTTGCATAAGTACTTAGCTACCATTAACAAGTATGTTCTAAAAAGTATGAATGTGTGTAGTGGGCCTATTAATGAAATCGAGATGTACTACATTCACTTCAATGCATTGTACAACTCCACACTCATGGCCTCATGGGGTACTGTTATATAAATACTATCTTCTTCACCAACTAAAGTGAAGTATACATATTTGGATACAGCCATTCTGTTTGTGTTTGCATACAAGCATTAGCATCTAGCTACATTTACTAGCTGTCTGGCAAGATTCTGCTGTACTGTTCTATTATCGAACAATGGAAATTGACTTTCCAAATTAAGTGTAATGCAGCATAATACCTAAACATGTTTATTTCATTGTAGTGGCAATTTACTGACATTTTCTCAATTATTTCTCAAAATAATTTCACTCTTCACAATTTCAGCCTTTAATTTGCATGCTGACAGGTTTGTTTCCAATACAACAACCAACACGTCAATCAATGGAAATGTTCCAGTCTACATTTAGCAGATGTTTTCTTCATGATGCTAATGATTTAAAATGCTTGTGAAATGTCTCTTGATTCACAAAGGTTTGTACACAATATGCCTCCAACAGAATATTATGGTTTCTTTCACAGGTGACTTGCGAAATGAACAATCATCAATGAGATGTTTTTAATATGATTATTTTTTCGACTATACCAGGGGTGTCCAATCTTAGTAATGGTGGTTCACTGTCCTGAGTTTAGCTCCAACTTGCCTCAACACACCTGCCTCGAAGTTTCTAGTGTGCCTAGTAAGGCTGGCCACACACTTGAAGATTGTTAGCTTGATTTTGAGCCCGATTTGCTATCAGGGGGCGTGGCCCGATACAACTTTTTGTCCAAAAGCTCCTCAATTGTGTGGTGTCATTATGTAACTGGTGTGAAATGATTAATTGATTTGTTTTGACTTTTGTATATTGACTTCTATATTGTATTTTATTTATTTATGGTTTATACTAATGTTTATTTTTTATATGTTGTAAACAGAAGGGTTTAATGTACTTCACAATTTTGTTTTATATTATCGTTCATAAGTTATGTGAAAGTAATCTTTGTAATAGCGGAACTTTTCTTTGGGTATTTGTTGGGGGAAGGGAACGATATCAGTGGAACACGTCTGCGGGGTTCCTCTTGCGCGTCGTGCAATTGCCTCAGTCTGCTTCTGTACGAGGCCAGTGACGCACGGTTTTGATTGTCCTCGTGAAATATACTGGTATGGTGATGTTTACTGTTTAAAACGCACATTTTGTTGTCATAAGAATATAGTTGATTTCTAGTAACATTTTATTGTTATATATGATGAAAATGCATAGTTCAATGTGTTATTTGATTTGAATTGTGTATATCGTGATGCTGACTATTTAGCATTGTGTGCGTAGTGTACCAGAGAGGGAGAATATGTCGACCCTGTTGCTTCACTGATCATTTCCCCTGATTACAGGTATGTTCAATCAGTTCTGTCACACAAAGAAAAAAAGAAAAGAGATTTAGTTGACTGAAAATGAGTGTATATGGTATAGAGAGTATTCCGGGAGAAAGAATCCGATTTTAATTGTCCGTGCTGTCTGTGACGCACGTGGTGCGGCCTGCACGTGGGATGGTGCTAACATAACCCATGGGTTATTCCATTTTTGATATAAATATGGGTTTCTGTATATGCAAGTGGCATTATAATCATTATTTGTATTATTATAGAGTGTTGTATCATAAATATTTGAACTAATGAATGTTAATAATGTAATATACATACTGTGTTTTATATAATATGACATGCTAATTATTTTATTATACACTATCGTGGTATGTTTGTTGTTATGTTAAGAATATTTACTTTTATGTATAAGAAAAACAAAACCATTTTTATATTATATACAGTATAATTTGTTTACATTTTATATAATAATTTTTCCATTATTGTATAACCTCAGTCTGCATGTGTACGAGGCCAGTGACGCACGGTTTTGATTCTCCTCTTGAAATATACTGTGTACCAGAGAGGGAGAATATGTCGACCCTGTTGCTTCACTGATCATTTCCCCTGATTACAGGTGACGGGTGGAGTAAAGTGATGAATCTCATTAAGTGGTCCTGTGGTCCTTGTGTATGTGTGAGGGAGTGACTAGTACAGACACGTTACAATTACGATTATTTTACTGCTTCCAATTGTGTCAGTCAATAAGTAAGTCAGTTAGTTCACAAAATAAAGAAAATTCTGTCATCAATTACTAACCATTTCGTTTTCAAACGCCCAAAAGACTTTTGCACTTTTGCATCAACACGACACGCATACATTGTTAATGTGGAAATTAACTTTCTTTTTTTGTGCACACATTACTTATAACATTGGGATTAAGTCACTGGAATCATGTGGTTTACTTTTATGATGCCTTTATGACCTTTTTGGAGCTTGAATGTGTTTTGGTGGAAGAGACTTTCAGTGAAGAGACAGGAATCTCTCAGAATGTTCTCCTTTTTTATGAACTATCCCTATACTTCACAAAAATCTACTTTTCTCCTTAGAAAATGTCTTCTGTGGAGTATCTGAAGAGACTTCAACAATGTCCCTGTCCTCTGATTTGCTCAGATACGAAAGTCTGAAGACAGAGTCCCCAATTTCAACTTGAACACTTAAGATCAAACTATCTGAGCTATGATATCCACCTGATTTCATAGCTGTAGCCTATACTTTTACTTTTCACATTGTTATATCTCAGTCATATTTATTTCTCCTAAAACATTTTAGGCAACATCAGAGAAAATTTGATACTGTAGCTGAACTTCTTTTAAGCCTGATGTCATCAAGTTAACTTACTTTTCAACCCCTCACTTTTCCACAACTTTTCAGCATCATACCTTCTCAATAGATAAAACAAGACCTTCCCTATTTTTCTTTTGTTTTACTTGTAAATATATGCCAAATTGATGAAAAAAAATGGGATTGCATGTCATTTTGACTTTAAAGGCCAGATTTACTAAACAGGCCTGGACTTCTCTTGTCCTTCCCTGTCGTCGCTCCTCCTGTTATGCTTCCGTAGCTCCTCCATGAAAGATACGAGAACGGTATGGCGCACAGGTGACGCTCATTGTCAATCACGCCACCGGTTCTCTCACGGCTCTCTGCCCGCCCTGCTTGCCACAAGGGCAAATTAGCTCGAGAGTGTAAATCCCCCAAAAAGCTCAGATGGGAGTGGAATTTTTGCCTAAAATGATATATATATATATAGTGTTAATCGGAGTGGTCTAAGACCTTAGGGCTTTTGTCGCACTTGAACTTGGAATACACACACAAATAAATTGACTGGATTTGAGGAATTTATGTGGTTGAAATGAAAAAAGTAACAAATCCTTCTCTCGGGGGTCAATTTGACCCCCATAGGAATGAATGGAATGTAAGGAAATTTTTTTAACTTTTTTTAAAATTATTAGGGTTTTTTCCGTAATATTTTCAATTACAATGCAGACTGCACGATATGAAGTGGTTAGATTTGAACATATTTACAATGCAGAACAACCCCCAACTACACCCCTGCCCCCTGCCCCGTTGACCAGCGCAGACCTTAGTAATTCACCTTGCGTGATTCATTTAAATACTGTCCTCCCATAAAATGTGTCTGAAAGAGAAAACTCCTACAAATGCATATGCAATAAGGTCAGCTGCAAAAATAACTGTGTCAATGCCTTTTCAGGGCAAATTTTTCACTGTGCGTCTTTAGTAAATCCTGACAGTAGTTTTTAACAGCAAAAGAGGGTTTGCGCTGGCGCAAGCTGTTGGTAAATCTGGCCCGAAGTAGTATGTGCTATGAAAGAGCACCATCTGAGCAATCTGGGATTGAGCAGATCAAAGCTAGCTATTTAATTTAGATTTAAACAATAGTTTTCCTCCCTCTTTCACCTAAATCTGTGCTGTTATACAACACTGTATCCTCCAGTCACATCCTTGTTTTCTCCTCTCTGGTCTGTTTGTTGATTATTGGGGAGTTCGAGCCGTTGCATGGGTGAAAGAGCTGTGGGCTGACAAAGATAAACAAATGCTGCTATCTGATAGGGTTAAACTGACATGCCTCTAGGAGACAGTTTATCTGAGTGCCTGGGTTGGTAAAAGAGCGATGGACTGGCACACAGAATACAGCTCCATTCCATTCTGTTCGGTATACAATGAGCACTGTTTGTCTATACAAACATGGAGGCAAGAAGGAAAAGAAGAAAGGAATATTGAAGAATCTCACAAAACCTGTCAAGAACATGCCCTGAAATTTAAGGTCAAAAAAATAATTACATTGGGGTGAAATGTGACTTATTTTCATTCAAATGAGATCCACTTATATACTGTATGTCACTCAATCCAGCACTTTTATCCAATAAGCCTTCCGGAGCTTGGTCCTATAGCTCCCCCAAATGGATTTGTATCTTTCACAGTCTCCCTCTATTCATCTATCTCTCTCCCTCTTATTCAGTCACTCTCTCACAATCACTGTTATATGTCTGGAGATGTTCCACACAGCAAATCCATTAAAACAAGCAAACAGTCATTCTCGTATCCAAATAAGGTTCAGGCCGAGGGTGCGAGTGTCAGTTGAGCTTGTGAAAAGGAACAAAGCTGTTGGATTTTCCCCTCCGGGAAATCTCTGAAAACATTCATTTTTACCATCTAGGCTCAAACCACTACTGAGATATGGATCCAAATGGCCTCTGTTAGCCACACTGGTTATTCTGGCCTCATAATGGTTGCAGAAGCATGTAACCCATTAAAAAAAGAGGACTAGCACAATTGCATTTAGGAGCTTGTGGAATAAATGAATCATGGCTAACTGAGCATTTATACAAAGCCATCGGTAACCGAAAACGTGATGCTGCATCTACACCAGTGCACATTAAAAAGTAACACATTAATAAAAGAAATAAAACGCACATTTCAAATCCTGAAATTGTCTGTTCAACATACGCACTTAAGGTGACGTGTTATATGAAATTTTGCAATTATTGAAATTTCAGAATGTTGCAAAAATGTTGTTTTGACGTAGTTGGCAGATCTCTTTGCCGTGTCAGTGTTGCATGTAATATACTTTGCATGACATGCTGTATTGACATTACAAAGGACATCTACAACGTGATGTAACAGGTTTACTTAGTGTCTTAACTTAATTGTAAAAATCTAGTACTATTCACATACTATTCCTTGTTTACTCAGAAAAACCAAGTTGAGATTAATTGATTGGTTTGAGTGGCATTGTGTCAAGCAAAAATAAAACCTTATGATGATCAGTGTTCCCTTTGTTTGGGCACTTGGAACATTCATATTATTGTAATTCTCTTCCTGTTGATGCAGCGATGCAACAAGAAATCAGTTATTTGGTTTCAAAGAAAGAGAAGTATAAATAGGTTGCTTTTAAAAGTTGACCTATAGCTTCTGACTGAATAATTAACTCTAGTTACTGATTTAGTCAGAAATTAAGTCACCTTTTAAAATTAACATATGTAAAAATTCCCTTTGTGTCATATAATTATCGTTTACAATTGTATTGCTAAAACTTACGTCATAAACACCTGTAGAACTTTTAATTGGCTTGATATATTCCATCTATATTTGTAACAATATCTTGTAGTTGACCATGCTTGAGTCACACACAGACTTCAGCATTCAACATGCAAAACACAACAATGGTAACAACAATAGTAGCTATAAGTCAAGAGTAAACCTAAAGTTAATTATCAAGTACTCTCTACTGTTCTTTTTTAGTTACTACAACTTTCGTGTAAGTGAACTATTAACTAAGCATTTGTTAGCACAACATACTATTCCTATTTCACTTTTTTTTAAGGCATTCGGTTTCCATGCTTTTTTCAATTAAGTCTTACTAATTCGATTTTTCCAAATTCCATCAGAATTTGCTAGTACATTTCAGAACTAATTTCAAGTAACACATTTAATGAACATTAAAGGACTTTAAAGACAAACTCTGAAGATAGCACTTTATTTTAACAGTCCTGTTCCGCATGCACCTTATTTCCTTATATTACCAGTATTTTCTTTGGTAACTACACTGTAAGTACACTGTAAAATAAAGTAAAACGTAAAAAATAGTTTTAACTTTTTTTCCTCAGAATTGGACTTTATAACTCGCATTTGTGAGTTTATATCTCATAATTCTGATAAAAAAGATATAAACTTGCAATTGTGAGAAAAAAGTCGGAAACAAGCTGCCATACATTGCACAATCCCGATAGCTGCACATCCTGTTTTAGTTCACATGATTATTATTGTTGTTGTTTAGTTAGTAAAATGTAACGTGTAAAAATTGGTTTTGTGCTTGCTTTTGTTATATTTATGCTTTGCTACAGAAAGGGAAATTCCCTTTTGTATGTGATTTTGGGACATCCCACAGTCTCTGCATTTGTAATTTAAGACAGTTTGGTGGTATTTTACAGCCAGCTGGTATATTGAATAGACTGACATTTGCTGCTAAACTGACCTCTTCTCTTTATAGCCCATTTCCCCTTAATTTATTCCATACATCCAAGCTGGAGCAGCGCTCCAGTCGAGCTAAAGAAGAGCAGTAATGACCACATTGATCATGACGGTCTCCGCTGGGACGCGCTCTCTTCAAGGCTGACCGAACGGACCTTGTGCGTTCTCTCACCCAATCAAAAATCCATCTTCGCCATCCCCCCAACCCCCCAGCCAATCAAAAGCTCATCTACTTTACCTCCTCACGGATGGGATACAATCAAGCACGCGTCTCGCCTTGGCCTTTCAGGTGGACATGCCTTTTCCACACTCTTTGCCTTTACTTAACCAGTGGTGAATGCTTTCACAGAGGTAAACCAATGAAGCGCAACCGACATTAGCCACCTGGCAACAGAGAAAAGACCTTCCTCCAAACTCCAATAGAAAATCTCGTAGAAAAGTTAGTCCTAATCTCAATGGTCTAGCTCAAAAGTTGTGTGAGAAACAGCCAGGCATACTCTTGAACAGTTAAGTTTATATTAGCATTCAACAGTGGTTAAAACACAAGTGAAAGACGGATACATCCGACGATATTTGAGAATTATGAGATAACCATGTTGGCTGAATAACAGAAGTGTTAGCTTTGCCTTCAATCATTTCCAGTCACTATAATTAAATCATTTTATAAGATAGATTCTGTGAAGAAAAAAAATAGTTTGATCCATATTTGCATCTCAGGTCAATTGAATTGCTTTTATTGGATTTATTTGTCAAAACTATGATGTGGTCAATATATTTTGTTAATCGTGGAACAATATTCCTGTCTGAAAATGTAGTCTTAACCCTATCCATACCCCTAAACCTAAGCCTATCCATAAATATTGAGTGAATTACACTGATGTTAAGCCTATACTTGACATAAACTGTAAACTTGTTCCCTCAAATCTGATTGGTTGATTGTTGATGTTGATCATATTAACCACCATATTTTTATTGGAAAATTCACACTGTAAAAAAATTATGTTAAATGGCAGCTGTGGTTGCCAAAAATTCACCCTAAAAAATACGGTGAAAATATTTCAGAGACGGCATTACAGAATGGCATAATGGAGCCTATGGAAGCTTGTTTTTCGACACCGAATAAAAAGAGAAATTGCGACTTTTTATCTCACATAATAAATGTAATTGCGAGTTTACATTCTTTTTCTCTCATAATTGCGTGACATAAACAATTCTGACCAGTTTTCTCTGAATTGCAAGTTTATATCTTCGAGTTTAAATCAAGTTTAAATCACGCAATTCTGAGAAAAAAGTCAGAATTGGTACATATAAACTTGCAATTGGAGGGAAAAAAGTCAGAATTGCAAGAAAAAAATAGATCTCACAATTCTGACCTTTTTTCATAATTCTGACTTTAAAACTCGCAATTACACAATTATTAAATATTATTATTAGTAAATTATTAATAATGATTCTTATTGTTATCAATAATGAGAAAAATGATACGTTTTTGCTGCTTAATATTTTTGTGGAAACCATGATACATTTTTTCATCATTCTTTGATGAAAACAGAACGTTTAAAAGAACAGCATTTATGTGAAACAGGAATCTTTTGTAATATTTTGCCTTTACTATCACTTTTGAGCAATTTAATGCATCTTTGTTGAATAAAGTTTTTTATGATCTACATTTTTATATAAAATTATATAATATTCAGCACCAAATCTGCATATCAGATGATTTCTAAAGAATAATGGCTGCTAAAAATATTTAAAAGTAGGAAACAACTTGTTTAAATTGTAATAATATTTCACATTGTTACTGTTTTTACTGTATTTTTCATCAAATAAATTCAGCCTTGGTGAGCATAATGCAACACAAAATCAGCCTAATTTTGCCACAATCTGTTTGATGTAGGGTGTCATGGTCATTCGCAAATGAAAACGTGCATCTGGAAGCAAGAATAAATTGTTTTATCTTGTATAGTGTGTCATTGTTGTCGATAATCAACCACTTCGAAGCCATTGTTTGTTTATGCTCTTGTTTCCGGAGGTCAGTTGCTAGTTTCGCCCTCTCAATGCCATCATGCACATTGTTAAAGTTTCTTTGCAGTCTGATGTGTTTCTTTTTGTTCCGATAATTTTAGAGTCAAAATTACATGATCTGACAAGAGTGACTATCATAACAGACAAAAATATTGTGTAATCAATTGACATGAGACTTCTTAAAGAATATAAAAAAAAATCTTAATTATCCAAAACTTTTGTGTATGTCATGACAAGACATCTAGACATTAGATAATCTATTCTGTCAAAGAATGCTATAAACTACTACACTGATACTGAAAGGCGCTCCTTTCAATCTAGTGTCCTTCATTTCCAAAGGGAGCTATTGAGCCGAGCCCAATAGTCCTTTGGGCAACTGTCACCGCGGCTGATAAGACTACAAAAGAGTCAGTCACCGGCGGCATTGTGCAACCCAACCACAACAAAAGAGGACACGGAGAGTTCTCCCTGGCTTTTTATCTAAAAAGATCTACTCTGTGAGTGAAAAGATCCCAGCTTTACTTTCAAGGCCTTAAACCCTGGTACGGGTGTCAGGGACGCCAGCCCTTTGTGTTCACGCCACATGGGTCATGTCCAAACAAATCGGCCAACAAACCACATGACTGGCACATCAATCAGAGGGTGAGTGATGTGAGAGGAGTATTTTCTTTTTCCGTTTAAGGTAGTGACAGATGCGCTGGTGGTTACATAGGTAATGAGAACCATTTGTTCAGCTCCACTGCAGGGGAAGGATTCATCCAGATTTATTTTTAGGAACAGAAATGGTTCAAGCAGGCCCTTAGGTCTCTTTTGACTGTCTTCTATTCTACCTATATGTCTCCTTCTCCCTCTCACTCGCCTCTTGAGTGTTAGTCTCTTTCTTTCTGTCTATAGTACCGGCAGCATCCTCATGTCATTTGTGCTCGAATTTGTGCTTAAAAATTACTGTTTCATTTGAAAAGGTCACTGCCGAACTCAGGAAATCTTTTTTGGGAAACCGAAACTAGGACTGTAGATACACAAAGCGTAAACGAAGCAGCGCTTGCTTACCATTTTGAATATCAATCACGCTGATCACTTTCTACATTGCAGTCGGCACGTTATAATGAAAATATTTGTGCATTAAACGCTCAGGTAAGATGCTGTAAAATTATAACCTTTTATCTGTACCATGATCTTTGCTAGCTTTCATTACTTTCGCTTTTATTCTCGTGCACTGACTTGTGCGCTAAGCTGAACAGCCAATCAGAGCCGTCTCTCTCAACAACGGCCGACGCCAATTCAACATCTGAATCGGTCACAATATCACACCGTTTTGACTTTGTTTTCTGTTTGCACTAGTTCCCTGCCTATTTGTCGTCATATTACTGATTTTGTTCAGCTGTGTGTGTCATCATCCCATCGTGTGTATTTAAGTCCTGTGTTTTCACCTTTGTCCGGATATTGTCAGTGCATGCGTTGTGTTGGAGGGCTACCTCTGTTTGAATTTGCCTTGTGGATTATTAAATGACTGTGATTCTTCATTTTTTCATCGTGCGCTTCTCTTCAGCCACTCAACCATGACAGATCACCCCGAAACCCCAGATGGCATCCGATTAGAGCCAACAGTGCAGAACACACCGAAAAAAAACAAGATGGTCGACGCTCAAAAACGTCCCATGCCCGACATCTGACCGTTGGCTTGGAGTATACCGGGCCTAAGGCTTAATCAAGCAAACAAGACATAAGTGTAGTTAACAAAGTAATGTAGGCTACCAAATAGCTAGCTAGCTAACGTTATTGCCATATAGCCTAAACATGAATAATAGCATAATGTAAATAGAATATAAAGTTTGCACCATTTTAATCCAGTAGGACTAGGTTAAAAATTTTCAATTATCATTTTGATACTGATATCGATTCTTAGATCCTAAGAATGAATCTTTTGGTCTATGCTGTTTTCAGTTGCTCCCATCCAATATATCACAATAAGCTTTTTTTTTGCTTTGAACGTCCCCGGATTCAAATTCTTGCAATGTTATTATGAAATACAAACAATAAATACCGTTTTGGTGCTCTTTAATGTGGCATGACAGATAGCTGTCATTCAACGTTTTACTAACCACAGAAAAAAACATTCAGTAGCTAGAAAAACTCTACAGAGGAGCATTTTGATAAATATATGCACTATATCGCATATTCATTGTATTTTCACTCGACCTGACTACACATGGTATGGAGAGATAGGATTAGGTTGTCTCTTCTTATGTGTCTTTTCTTCCGTTCTCGGTCATTAAAGGGGAAAGCGTGAAAATGGATGGTCGAATTGAATTTTGCTGAGGAGGAACACTGAGGGATGCAAGGGAAAACCAATGCCCATGGTGTGCACAACTGGAATCTAGACAAACCAGCTGGCAGGTGCCTTTGAAGAAGCTGTTAAATATAAGATTTTTTTTATTTGTTGAGCATTTGTGCTCACTACATAATTCCCATGTTTGATTGTGTTATTTCATAGTTTGCAGCCTTGAGAAGCTCACTGTCAGAATGGTGTAGAATGGCAGTGACGACTGTTTCCCGAAAACTGTAGTAACATCATTGCACATCTGTCGTTTGAACAACTTTGGTTCAATGTTATAGGGCTGTCATTAAAGATTATTATAGTTCATTCACACAAACAACAGAAAGTATGTTAATATGCAGTAGTTCATTCAGTTAGCAGCTTTCTCAATAACAGAATTTCTCTGAGATGTGGCTCCAACAAACATGGAAACTGCGGACTACTTCACACCTTTTGATATATCCAAAAGGTGTTTTTTTTTTGTGCTTTTTGAACCATCATGGGTTCCTTCTTACAGTACAACATACAAACGAAGCTGACTGTTGACAAGCTAAAATAGATAGGGCCAGATTTACTAACAGCTTGCACCACCGCAGAACATCTCAGGTTACGGATGTAACCTCTATTCCCTGCGTCCTAGGATGCTTTTGGGGAAGGCCTCCAGCCTGACAGGTGCCTGAACTACTATTGAATCATGGCAATCCTATTTACCGGTGACAGCCCATGATGTCATCAATGTGCGACCAGGAAGTATATAAGGGCATATATATCTATACATAGATGCCTCATTCGACTGCTCCAGGCACGTAGACACGCCGCCATTTTAGAACGGTCAACACTTCAGATGCTGTCAATCATCACTTGCATTAAAAAACAATAACAAACTGCGCAGCCTCTGTTAAACCCGGTGCGATTTAAATTCCAGAAGAAATAGGATAACATTTTACAGGTGAGAATGTGTTGGTATGTGTTTTTATAGCCTATATGTTTTAACTCAATATTACAGGGTTTTGACTACGTTTAGGCTACTTTTTAATGTAGTGTTAGTTAACGCGTTCTTCATGTATTGTGTTAGTTTAACAATTATAATGTTTGGACCTACACAAAAACACTTTGTTAGCTAATAACAGGCTACACAGTTCTTTTGAGTGTTCTCAATGCGCGTTCACGGCCAGCTTTGACCGTTCGAAAATGTCGGACGGCTAACCTACAGTGGCCCATAGAAACAGTAGCTAATGAGGCATCTATGTGTATATATATCTTTGTATAAGGGCGCCTTGCAAACTTGACAACACCTTTTCCGTCTGAAGGGACTGTTTGTCAGGCAGGCCCGAGGCAGAAGTTACATACATAACCTGAGATGTTCCCTTTCGAAAGGGAACTCGCACTACCTAGGACGCTTTTGGGAATAATATACCCATGCCACCATGCTGAGGGGAGTGACAACTGTCAGAACGAACACATTCAACTGAAATGGCCCGAGCCAATCCCCCTCTGGTCAGTGACAGCATTCCCTATGTTCATAGCCATGGCAATGCTCTGGCTTCAAGGGAGCGTATTCCAGAACCAGCATGAAACAAAGGTACGAAATCCCCACTCAACACGAGCCATGAAGGTGGAGGCAGAATGACACAGAGCTGTAAGTGGAGTGCTCAGAATTACCCTACTTTATCAGGGGAGAACTACCACATAACGCAGGCATCAACAGGGTAAAGGCCTGCCAGAACCTGGCAGCCTATATCCCGAAGCCAGCTCTGGGAGCAGCCGTTGAGCTACAGTCTCTGAAGATGAAAAGATGGTTTCCTGTTTGGAAGGTGCTCTTATATACTTCCTGGTCGCACACTGATGACATCATGGGCTGTCGCTGGTCAATAGGATTGCCATGATTCAATAGTAGTTCAGGCACCTGTCACGCTGGATCCGTTCCCCAAAAGCGTCCTAGGACGCAGGGCGAGTTCCCTTTCAAAAGGGAACCCTCTTTTGGCGTTAAAAAACTGTAAGGATTTACTAAAGACACGCATGGAAAAATTAGCGCTGAAAAGTCGTGGACAGAGTTATTTTTGCAGCTGAACTTATTGCATATGTATTTGTAGGAGTTTCCATTTCAGACGCAATTTTTATTTTATTTAAATTAATAATGGGAGGTGATTTACTAAGGTTGGCCTATGTCAATTTACTGGTATTTGCGCCATTATTTACCCAAAAAAAAACACATCTTAAACAAGACACTAACAGGTAGATTGCATTGGTCTTTATGTAAATGATCCGGCTGCATCTGTGTTCTTTAATTTGTGTGTCGCCAGTAGAGCACAAAGAGAATGTTCCACTCCCATCTGCACTATTTTTATAATTGCGCTGTAACGCTAATTTTCCCTGTTTAATAAATCTGGCCCATAGATTGAAATGTATATTTTTAAATGGAATGAAAGAAAAAACATAGTTCCAACCACAAGTGTGTGAAGCTGTTCAAGAAATGTTCATTAGAACGAACACCAGGTTTCTAATATGCTATTCCATATGTGGTTTGCTCTTTGACACACACACACACACACACACACACACACACACACACACACACCAAACATCTTCATGTCTTAGGTTATGAAAGCCAAAGGAGACATCTGCCACACTGTCTGACCAGGTAGTGTGTCTAGATAAGATAACTTACCTTGGTCTCAGCCTCCGTTTGGCAATCATGGACTCGTGGCAAATTTACTCTGGCTGCTTTTCCGTTGAACCAACTGCTTTCCATATGTTGCATTACTACAGTATATATATCAAATATGCCCACAGTCTATTGAAGAATGGATCAGTTGTTTTTAGCCATAAATGCCCGGAAAAGGAACAGATGCCTTCATTTACATACATTTTAAATGTTCATATCATCTACATCTACAAAAGCAATAAAGGTAAACTGGTTTGGCTTGCTGTCTAAAATGAGGGGTTTGAGTGAGACACTCAGCTCAAGTTTCCCCTCTGGACCCAATTATAGAGACAAATGCTTTGTGGGCCTGATCTTTTGTTAAAACTTCATTTTTATTTAGATTAATAGTCATATTTTTTTTACCTGCATTCTCTTGAAAGGCTCTTTTATTCTTTTGAATTCAGAGATAGCTTCCTTGTGTTTGTGTGTGTGTGTGTGTGTGGACTGGTAATCCCTACGGTATGGGGACAAAATGTCCCCACAAAGATGGCAATATCCAAATTTTTGTCCTTGTGGGGACATTTTTTTGGTCCCCATGAGGAAAACATCTTATAAATCACACTAAGTGATGTTTTTTGAAAAAGTAAAAATGCAGCATGTCTCCTGTGATGGGTAGGTTTAGGGGCAGGGGCAGTGTAGGGGGATAGAAAATACGGTTTGTACAGTATAAAATGCATTACGCCTATGGAATGTCCCCATAAAACATGGAAACACAACATGTGTGTGTGTGTGTGTGTGTGTGTGTGTGTGTGTGTGTGTGTGTGTGTGTGTGTGTGTGTGTGTGTGTGTGTGTGTGTGTGAGCATTAAGCCTAATTAGAAGACGTTAAAATAACCTCTTCGCTAGATACACAGTGACATCAGGAGCATTCAACCATATTTGTATATTGTCTAATAAAGGTGTTGGTAGGGTTTTCTGAGTGGTTACAAGGGTGTTGCCGTATGGTTTCTAAGATGTTTTGTGTGGTTTTAGCAGCATTGTAGCCCTTGAGTCCAAGCCAAGGACCATATTTTCGTTGTTCTTGTCATAGAGAACACTTAGACTTGGTCCATGCTTCTGCAGACATGTTCACTGCACGTTCAATGCGAAGGTTCGCATGACACTGACGCAAAAATAGACATAATTTACCCCAAAGGAAAGCATACACTATCTGAATGATTCAGACCCTCTTTAGGTCTCTGTCTTGACTTTGCCTCGAATAAGCTGGCCTCGACCACACTGGTTTTTAGCATGGCTTTCTGCTTAGGTGATCTTTTTCGCTGTTTTAAATCTAAGGGGAATTATTTCACTTTTATAGACTGCCTGATAAAAACTAAGTTGGATTAGGCCTACTTATAAAAGTTATAGCACACTACCCCTCAACAAACCGCACAATCTGAGGTGTCATTCATTTTTGCAGCACAAATGTCCTGGGACGAGTAACATGCCAAGTTTAATACTTAAGGTTAGAGATTTGTTAAATGCACTCTTTTTTGCTCTCCATTGTTGTGTCTCATGTGTATGTCATGGGCAGGTGTTAATAACACACCACTTGGTCTTCTCCCTGTGAGCTCAGTGAGGCTTTTCTATTTTCACCTTTTGACTGCAGGCAGATGGAGGTTGATGTAGTTCATAACAGCAGGTAAATTGAAGCAACAACAATTAAGACAGATGCCAGTGTTGCCCCTTGCCTTGTAGGAGATCTGTGTTAGGAATTGCATTAAAGTGGATGGAGTGCCACAGTTTAGCTGATAGGATAGTATGGAGATTAACTGTACTTAATTATTCTGATGCTTAAAATATATTTAATTGGTTGGAACTTATTGAGATGTCATGGCCAGTTTTGTTTGTTGCTTGATCATACACACAAGTAGCCTGCTACACTCTGAAAGTATTATGCTACCTCTGTGCTAATCATTGTATTTTCTTAGTGAACATCACAACATTGTCATAATTTGTTTTTGCCACGGAATAAAACAAATACAAAAGGTAATTGACTTTTTCTTGCAATGGCGAGTTTATATCCTCCAATATCCTGACCTTTTTTTTCAAGTCTTTTTTTCAAGTTATTTAGTCAGAATTGCAAGATATAAACTCCTAATTATGATTTAAAGGAACACGGCGACTTTTGGGGATTTTAGCTAATTCACCGTATCTCCCAGAGTTATTAAGTCCATAAATACCATTCTCATCTCTGTGCGTGCCATAACTCTGTCTGACGCACACACCGCTAGCCTAGCTTAGCACAAATACTGGAGGTCAACGACTCCATCTAGCCTACTGCTCAATAAGAGACAAAACAATGCCAACATTTTCCTATTTGCATGTTGTGATGTGTATAGTTACATCGTGTTCTAAGAAATTAAAAGTTGTGATTTTCTAGTCTGATATGGCTAGGAACTATACTCTCATTCCAGCGTAGTAATCCAGGAACTTTCCTGCTGTCCCATGGATGCAGCAGCGCAACGATATTACGAAGCGTCTGAAAATAGGCTAACGTCCGTCAACATAACCAACGGGACAACCAGCTAGCATAGAGAGCGTGCTGGGGACTATTTTCAGACGCTGCGTAATATCGTTGCGGTGCTGCATCCATGGGACAGCAGGAAAGTTCCTGGATTACTACGCAGGAATGAGAGTATAGTTCCTAGCCATATCATATCAGAAATCTTTTCGTCGGTCTTAGTACACGATGTAACTATGCACATTACAACATGTAAATAGGAATAATGTTTGCGTTATTTTTTCTCTTATTGGGCAGTAGGCTAGATGGAGCCGTTTACCTCCAGTCTTTGTGCAAAGCTTTGTGCGTCAGACAGAGTTATGGCACGCACGGACATAAAAATGGTATGTATGAACTTATCTAACTCTGGGGATACAGTGAATAAGCTAAAGTCCCAAAAAGTCGCCATGTTCCTTTAAAGTCAGAATTGCGGGATATAAAATCGCCATTGCCAGAATTGTGACATAAAAAGCCGCAATTACCTTTTGTATTTTTTTTATTTCTTCACAGAACCAAGCTTCCATATATTTACCAGTACGGAAACTCAAGATTTTGTTAATCCTCGCCTTTCAGAGTTGAGGTTGGGTCTAGAAATCATGGTGGAAGCTATTTAGCATTAACCATAATTAAATGAATGTTGACTGTACATAATGTTTCTGGAGAACCGTGGAAAAATAACTCCTTTAGCCAGTTTATGAGATGACAGACTGTAGCAACAAGCTGCAGTTTAAAATTCTCTGTGGCTGCAAAAAAAAGAAGAAGAAGAAAAAAGGGAGATTTATGGTCAAGGAAATGTTTTTATTCAAACTGATTTTTTTTTATATGAAGGTCACAAAACTTTAAAAAAATTATAACAAAACAATTCTGTCATCAATTACTCACCCACATGTCATTCCAAAGCTGTGTGACATTCTTTCCTCTGCAGAACACAGAAGACGATATTTTGAAGAATCTTGGTTAACAAAAATGTTTGGTGCCCTATTGACTCTCATTGTATGAAAATAAAAACATTTCTCAAAATATATTCTATGTTTTGCAGAAGAAAGAATGTCATACATAGTTTTACCAATTTAATAGTTCAAACTAAACACATGAAAAATATGGTAACATTTTTTAAACTGTGATCATCTAAACAAATACACAAACTGTTGTATTATGTATTGGGGTAATATGCGTGATGTGGCATAAATATATATATTTTCCAAAAAAAAACAAAAGGGGATGTGAAATTGCCAGTTGAATGTGCATTACATTGCAAAAATGAGGTCTAAACATTTAAGAAGGAGTTTCCCAGATCTGTAACAGATTTTGAGTTGAATAATCTACAGTTTACTGATCATTTTAAAACATCAAGCAGACAAAGTCACACCATAAAAAAGTATCAGAATATAATGCATAGAGTCTGCTATTTTTTCATAGCTGAACCTTTAGAAGATGGAGGAGGAGAAAGGAAATGGAGGTGAGGGGTTAAAGACACAAAAAGGGACATGATGGGGGACAAGAGAAACCCATTGAACGGACACGTTGGTAATTAACAGCTGCCTTTTCTCTGGCTCCATTTATTATGCAGTAATCTTAGCGGCACTGCCCCGTGACACCCCGCAGAATGAGATCAGCTCCCCGCAGACGCGCGGCATCTGAATGGGGCTCTTTCAGCTTCCTCTCACTCATTACCGTGTGTATGTGTGAATCCGCACATGTGTTTGGGCCTCTACAGTCAGAATGTGCCATGCAGATATGGTGAATCTTTTGTGTGCCATGCAAGTACTTCAAAATAAGAAAGGTTGAAATCGTATTCAGAGCCTATTGATTGTGCAGGGCTCTTAATGAAAGAGAGGAAAGGGAAAATAAGGTGTTCATGAAAAAATTTATCTGTTATGATGGTGTTCTCCAGGGTTTTATGCAAGGTGCTAAAAGAGTGTGCATAACAGCCATGGGCAAAGTTCAGAACTTTGGCTTCCTCTCAGTTCAGGAGTTGGATTTTTACTACTCTTAAATTTCAATACTGTCAAAACAATTTATAGTCATGATTTTAATTTAGTCTACCACATTTTTTTCTCATAAATTTATAAGGAGAAATACTGATCAGCATTTAAACCTATCAATTACATAGTATATTGAGTATGTCAAAACATTCATGCATTCAGGTGGTGCATGTTGGTTTCTAACGACTAGTAACTGTCAAACGAATCACAGATTTTGATGACATCATCGCAGACTTCACCCAATCATCAAATTTTCTGTCCAATCAAATGCTCTCTAGAATCTGAAGCGCCCGCCCCCTAACATTATAAATAGACGTTGAAACTGAATGTGGCTGAAATCGGTCAGTTGTTCACACTTTTACTAATTTCTACATGGTGAAAAGCACATAACACGCTATAGAAAACAATTCAGTGTAAATATGCTTTCAGTTGAGGCGAATGAAGTCTGGTTTCATGCACCGCAGCAGCACACACACACACACACACACACACACACACACACACACACACACACACACAAACAGCCCTGGTCTAAAAACAACAAAACATATCGGACCCATTTAAATTCTGCACAGAATGCTGTATTTCAAAGCGATATGGAGGAGATTATGATGATAAACGGTTAGAGGAAACTGGCTTTACCAAAGAGAAAGGCTCTAGTCAAACTGTGGTATTAACGAAATGCTATTGGCTGTTTCAAAAAAAGGGGAGGAGCTGCTAACAGCTGGTGCCGTTTCAGCGGAAATTACGTCAACACATTGAATAATGCGGCACGTCTTAAAGCACTACAGTGGGCCTTTAACTCTACATCCTAATACTGTAGCTAAGTTGCCACCAACCCATCAGCTGTAAGTATGACAATCTGATACTTTATACAACTCTACTTCTTATCCAATGAATCTGATGGTTTGAGAAATCCCGATGATCACCATATCAGAGCAAAACTTGCTAGTTCATTTCTCCAACAACGCATCATCCTTCGGTGGTTAAACAGAGAGTTACAACATTGTATGTAAAACGCACTCCTGGGTGGTTGACAGAATAATGGTAGTGGGTTGCTAGGATGTTCTGAGTGGTTGCTAAAGAGTCTTACTGGTCCAAGCCAAAAGAGTCCTCAATGATATTCTGGTGATATATATTCTAAGCTCAGGTTTTTTTTTGCCCATGCAACTGGTTCCGCTCTACCTGCTCTGAGCGATGCTCAAACCAGTATTGTACGTGGGCACACTAACAAGGATGCTATGAGGGTTACTGCACAACCCCTACCTTACCTTCCTATCATTTGGCAGTTTACCATTCCAGATCTAAAGTGAGCTAAGTTAGCAAAGTTATACTTTCTTACAAGTTGCACAATTTGAGGTATCTTTTATATGTACATAGCATACATGGTGTGGGGCAAGTTTGATACTTGGGATAGGGGTTTGTTCAAACCCTTAAAGTATGAGCGAAAGTAATAGTAATGTTTGCGTGAGCACAAACAATAAGCAATAAATCCTTATTTCACGAGTTCACACGTACATATAATTTATAAAGAGTACATTTAAATGCGTGTTTGGCGTGCTGTTCAGGGGGAGAGCTTTGAGCTCAGACTTGGCCCGAACCAAGAGTACCCCCGTGTATGTAAGTGGTTAGAACTAAAAAAAAGAGCAAAATGTGGAGAAGGGGTGGTGGAGGGATGCTGATAAACCGTCAACAAAACAGAGGTAAGACCTTTTGTTGATTAGCTGAGTGCTCTCCACCAGAGTCAGTTTTCTGAAAGTGCTCCTCCCGAACCTTGTTTAATAAAAGCATCCTTTTTTTTTTACAGCGCATTTGCAGAGCTATTTACAGGATATTCCAACCTTGCTTCAAACTTAGCATTGTGGAAGAACATGACACACTAACCGAAAGAAACCACGAAGAACCTTGGTAAAGAGCCATTGCGTGTCTATTTTTGGCTCCAATTGGGGAATCCAGCTAAGAAAGTCACTGTGATGCCCCTGAAGACAACATCATGATGTTATTAACTAGGAATCCATCTTAATTAGAGTTTTCTTTTACCACAAACAACAGCAGCCATTGTAAATAAAGTTCAGGCTGAGCTGATTGTGACCTGAGCTCAGGGTTCCTGTGGGCTGAATTTGGGCTCTCACTGGCTCTATGGGAATGAGAACTGACTGGGGCCCAATTGTGATTTATGTCAGCCAGAGTTTGTGGAGCAGCGGGTTGCCAAGAGAAGATGAATACGAGACCCAACTGCAGGAGACAATCTGATTACACCACACGGTGGCCTTTCATCTTCATTTCACCGCACCAAGGCCCAGTACCACAGCAATGAGGGGAAGCCCCTACAGTCGCCCCCTTCGCCAAAAACAAAAACAAACAGCAAGGTTGAGGTTAAGACGATAGCTCATGAGAAGGGATGGAAATGTTCTAACCAACATTTTCTAAGGTTTTAGGATGTATGCAATTTACAAATTGACTAGCAGGGCTTAGGTTGGGCCAAAAAAAACAGTTGTGGGTCTGGCACACCGCAAATTGGATCAGACATCTATTTTAGAAGGATTTACAATGCCTGGGGATTCTTGCTGGGGAAAAAAATGATCGGCTGGTCTTAACGGGATTAGCTGGTACCCCAATGTAGCCAGGTTTGTATAGATGGTCAGCCCGCTAGTCTCCTAGCCTGAGCAAATTAAAAGTTCCTCTAAATAATCAAAAAAGACTATGCATTAAAATGCATGAAATGACCTATACATACAGTATGTTTAACAAAAAATAAATGTAATTATGTCAGGTTCTTCCTGTCCTTGTGGGCTTGTTTTGTATGTGAACTTTTTTTGATTTGCTTGGCTCCTGTTCCCCTTGTCATTGGTCTGATTGTTCCTAGCTGCGTCTTGTTTGTTAACTCTTTCCCCACCAGTTTTGAAAAAAGTTGCCAGTCAGCGACAGCATTTTTGATCACTTTTACAAAAAGTTTCATGGTCCCCAGAATATTTAGTTGTATGAATAACTGAATATGCAACATATCAAAAGAAAGAACAGACCCTCTGCTTTTTTGTATTTGTTTTATTCATTCATTCTTTCTTTTTTTTTTTGCAACACTTGAATATAGGTTAGTTTCCCAAAAAAAGCAACATTTCGAGCAAAAATCTGAGAAAATTGTGTTTTTGTCAAAGACTATGTCTGTATTGGATTCATATGATCAGAACACAGATGTTGTAGATAGAGTCCATCAACATACCCAAAGCTTCACAGTCCTATAGCTCGTCCTGGGTCAACATTTCATTCGGTAGTTTTGATTTATATGATGGTCGGGTTATTTTGCATATGCATCTGCTTACATATGCTATCACTTGTTTCTGCTTCTTCTTCACCTGTGTTTTGATCAGGAGATTCAGTACTCTTTCAGAAGATGTGTGTATAAGCCTTTGTGTTTCCTGTGTTCATTGTCTGGTATTGTTTTTTTGTTGGAAGTTTCATTAAAAAAAATATATATATATTAATAAAAAAAACCCAGAAAAAAACCCTGCTTTCTCACATAAATTCAAGTGAGAAATTCATGCAAGTGATTACGAGATTTTTATGTTTATACCATCTGCACTTTGATTGGCTAGATTAGTTCCACCTTAGCACTGCTTTGGTCTTGGTCTCAATACACATTGGTCTAGGTCTCAGATTAGGTGGTCTTGACTACAACACTATTTGCTGGTCTTAAGCTGGTTTAGCTGGTTTCACAGCCTGGCCATACTGGTGTTTAGCTTGTGTAGATGGTATCTCTGCCTGACCAGTTGACAAGTGCTTAAGACCCCTCTAAAACCATCATAACAGGCCAGCCAAACAAGCTTGCGTTTTAATTATAAAAATGTTTTCTAGAACTTGCAATGTCTCTGAAAACATGAAGCTGTTATGTATGCCTATGTAATGTAAAAAAAGCAACTTTGCTCTGCTTGCAGGGTAGATGGATAATAATGGAAGTGACGTAGTGTTGTCACATCACTTTCCACTTTTTCACTGTTATGTAACTCAGCAGTTATAACCATCCCCAATCCTTGTTGCAAGACCTCATATTTAAAATGAACACTGCTAAACAATAAAAAAGACATAAATAACCCGGCCGGGTAAAGTCTTGGTTGTCCAGACTAATCTACCAATAATGTCATAGTGTCTATCACTTGGAGAACAATGGACCTCTCTTAGCACCCCAAGTGGAATTTTATATTTCTCAACTTCTCGTGATGGACTCAGAGGACACAATTTTTCAAGTCATGCACATGGCCCTGCAGGTGCATTAACAGGTTATTGACTCAACCTTGAGAACAGCACTGAAAGATGTGATTGCCTCGACTCCCTTCCCACAGATCAAAGCTCCACAGTTTGAAGCTGAGTAGACCACAGAGACCACAAGCTAGAAAGAAGACCTCCGTATTAAACATAAATCACTTAGGTGAATGGTTTCACTGGCAGTGACACAATCTAACAGGCTTGAGTTAAAAAGATTGCGAAAATGCTGATGGCTAATCTAGAAGATCCGTGAACAATCTTCTGCTTACTAACCTAATAGAAGACAAGGAGCCCGATTGGTCAATGAGAAAATGACCCTACCAATGCTGATAGTCACCAGCTGACAGGGAAATTATTGAGAGGGTTAAGAGGTGAATGCAGGGAGCAAAATTGAATTTTTACCTGCCAATGGTGGGTAAAGTACGGATATTTACAGGCTATAATTACCAGAAATGAAACTGTATTTTGCATTTTTATTACAAAAATTATGTGTGCATATAAAAATGGCTTTCTTTTTTTTTTGCATATTTGTGACAAGACAAGTATACAAGTCTTTCATTCAAACTACACCTGTCACAATACATGATTTTGTTGGTATTTTATTTTGGCATCTTAATGTAAGGATATGTTATCGAAAAAATTGTATTACGTTATAATATTTAACATTTGTGATTGTATTACATGTGTATGTACAGTATGTATATGTTATTTAAGGGTGAGTGGATGGTAATCTTAAAATCCTTCATCGTTATCTTCATTCTTCAAAAAGGCCCCCAAGGTTAAAAATAGAAGTCTTTCCATCTACACTAACAACAGTGGCGATAGCTTGAAGAAGAGATACGTGCAAAGATACAGCTCATCTTTATTGGTCTTATATACTGTGCACTTAAACAATAAACCTTTGAGAAAAAAAACTTTTTCAGTTGGTTTTTCAGTTGCAGTTGGTTACTACTCCCAGGCCTGAGACCAATACCACATCTGATAGGATGGGGACCATGTCCAGCGTTGCGGTTGGATGCCGAGACACCTGCTCAGTGAGCAAGGACGTGAGAGATTGACTTGCATACTGTACTGGACACTAGCCAGTGTGTCATGTCTTATTTCTGCTCAGCTGGAGGACCGTAATGCCAGTTGTGGCAGCTTCATAAGTGTGCCTTTGACACTTCATTGACTCCGGCTGCAGTGTGATGCTGACTGCGAGATTGAAACAGTTTGCAGTCAAAATCCCACATGACTACAATAAGGACAAGGTCAATAAGTTTGTCAAAGTCCCAGAAGCTGTTTGCAGTGACATTTACAGTACAAATGTATTACTTCTACCTGTCCAAAATAAACATTGACTGTTTGTCCTCAATGGTTTTCAATCCCAGATAAAGGTTTTCTTAATGTTCCAAATCTTCCGAAGTTGTTTAATGCTAATCCAGCTACACATGAAGAGGAAATCTGTTCGATTTATTTAATATCATTGTGCTGCATGTCTGTTAGTTTCAAAATGGGTTGTTGAGCCTCCATTTATGATTCCTTCACTGAAGGAGGATTTTCTTCTTTGCAGGCTGTAGTTTTTGTTTTTGTTTTTTTTCAGAGAAATGCAGTAAAGCTCTTGTCGTGTGTGTGTATGTGTCAATGATGGGATGCTTCTTTGTGAACAACCCTATTAATTTAAATACAAAAACAGTTGTGCACATCTCTTCTATGTTAAACAAGTTTTTTATTATTATTATTATTTAAAATGGGTTTAAGGTCAGGGTGGTATAACCATCATGGAATCATAAGATTTAAACATTAAATCTTAATAAATTCTTGAATTGTTTTTGTTATGTAAGTCAATATGGCACAACCAACAGTGTGTCAAGGCTAATATTTCTAGAATTGGCCAGGTTAGTTCAGATTGTCACATTTCAAATGATAAACCCAAGAAAACTTTATTATATCGATGATTTAAAAGTTATAAAATCATGACTTGTAGAACATAATACCTCATAAAACAAAACATATTTACCTCACTGAAGAGTTAAAACCCCTTCTTCAAAAACAACATTATAAATTCTACGCATTTCTATTCTATATTCATTCATAACTATACATTTTTGTCATTTCTCAAATACCACGCATGCTTTACCAAGTCAAGTTTATGTTTAAGTCATGTTTGCTTTCAAGTTATCATTTTGTTTAAATCATAAACCGCACTTGGGTTCAGAAAACTTCAGAAAACTTAAACCGAATCAACTTGAGTGGAACTGTTACACAACATGTCTATTGCACTGTTTGAAGACTCATGCTTGTGATATACTTAAAGTAACTGTAAAGTTTCTCTTGACCAGTGTAAAGAGTTTTTAAATAAAGGAATATAAGGTCAAACTTGTCAAAACTGCCCTTATGCTGCTAAATGACTCGGCCAAGAACATTCTACTCCCTCCTGAATTATCATCTGGATGGCAAGATCTCTCCAACTGTGCCCAACATCATTAGGGATTCTCTAGGTTTCTCTGCAGGCAGCATATCCATCATTAAGATTAATGTCTTACCACATTTCAAATTCTTACTTTCATGCCAAGCCTCTGTCCAGCTTCTGGTTATTTTGAAGGGAAACATCCAACGGCGTCTAAATTGAACTGAATGTCCTGGAATACACTTTAAAATGTTAGAGTGACCAAACATGTAAATGGAAATTCCCAATATCAAACTGTATTTCTAAACCATTTCCATTTGAATTTCCAGAATTCATTATCACCACAGCAAAAGTTGTTAGATTCTGTAAGCTGCAACAGATGGTATATGAATATCTTATGATTCAATTGAACACTTCTGTTGTCTTTGGGTCATTTTTGACCTGTTTTCATAAAATAACTTGCCATAAATACCACATATTAGGGCTGTCGACATTAACGTGTTAAACACATGCGATTAATTCAAAATCCTTAACATGTTAAACTCATTGAACGCAAATGAATTACTGAAGCACATGAAATTGCATCATTGACGTAATTTACGTCACACAGTTAGATGATCTTAAGACTTCGGAGCATCTACAATGGCGAAATTTTTATTCTAACCGTTTAACACGATTCTCTGACTGCATTGAAGAGTGGTGAAGAATCTCTTCTTGGGATAACCCAGAAGGTCTTGGATTCAGTGGCAGAATGGGGACAGGAATTTACATTGGCAATGACTAGAACTAACACAGTGGACATCGGCACCAGTGCTAGGAATGAGGAAAACATCCCTTGTCCTTCTTCTCTTGTTATTTCAGGACATTGGTGGAGTTTCCACCTTTAAACTGCTTGGAGTTAATATTGTGACAGTCATCAATGATTGGTGTTTTCCTATTCCGTACTGGGGGTGGCGCTGGTGGCGTATATACGGGAAACCAGGTAGGAAGTTATTTAAGGAAGTGTGATGGCGTCTCTCGCGCGCTTTCTAGCCTTTGTTGTCAGGCGCGGGTTATTCCCAAGGGGGTAAAGTCAGCACCCGGAAAGTGTATCTTCCATAGGGGCAGCCATTGCTAACCAGCCATCATCTGCTGTTAGCATTCCATTGACTCCCATTCATTTTGGCGTCACTTTGACAGCGAATAACTTTACATCTGAGGCGTTTAAAGACTCCATTTGTCCATTGTTTATTTCTAAAGAAACACGACAATGTATAAAAGGCTCCATTACCTTGTATCTTACACTGTTGGCCCGTAGAAGCTGTTTTTGTAAAAATAACGATTGCGTCATAAGTCGCACAGTAGATAAATTACCGTATATAGCCGTATAGACAGGAGGAGAAACACGCAGTCAATCTTTTACATAAAATTTTACAATAAATAAAAACTATGCAAAATCACAATATAATTAATCAAAATACTTACCAAAAGTTGCTCCTGATCACGCTCTCCGCCTCTGCAAGATTCAGTGATTCAGATTTCACTCTGCACAACTACTAGAGGACTTACAACTGTCAGACAGGTTGCTCACGTCACATCTTCATCATCAAGCTCAGTCTGAGGCTGCATAGTACGCTCAGCCATCAGGAAGTAAGTGCTTCTAATTGACTTCACTTATCTCCGTTGAAGTCTATGGAGTCGCTGTGTCCATTTCTTTTACTGTCTATGGTTATTCCCGGTCATGATCACGCTAGCGGATGGCTTGTTGTGAGTATTGATGTTGTAGGCCGCATTGCATTGATGTGTTGATGCTACATTTAATGCTGCAGTTTTTTTAATGCTTACGATTCATATCTTGAGGAATATGTTTCCCTCATTGAATTTGGTAAAGCATTAGGAGGTTGTGTTGAGAGCGATTTGCGTGTAAATGGAGCGTTTGAGAGAGAGCGTTTTCCAATCCGGTTTTCCAATCCGGTTATGTTGTGGTTTAGACGCTAATGCAGGGCATTATGTAGTATGTTTTGAGGAGGTTTTTGGTGTAGGGAGGGTTTTCTTTTGGTGTTCATTCTGGCAATTCTGCCGAATTTCTTTTGTTAATAATGTGTGTTGAATTGCGTTTCAGGCCCAGTTTAATGAGTGACATGGTAAACTAATGTTGTTGTTGTTGTTGTTTTTTTTACTTTGGATCAAGATGATTATTTCTTTTTTCTTATGCCTGTTTTCCTCTTATGCGGCTGCCTTATTGCAATTTGATTTATTTATTTTTTTTTTTTCCTGCATAAGATTTATTGCATTGCATTTAATTATCTGAATTATTTATTTTGATTTATCTGTCACTAATTTATTGTTGTGAGGAAACTAAAAGGTAATGTACTGAATATGATGTACTGAATTTTAATGTTATATGACTGGAGATGAATTTGAAAAGAAAACTTTTAAATCATCTTTCTTGGTTTCTTTGTCACCCCTATGTGTAGTGTCTCTAATGATTTATTTAATTAAATAATTGTGGTGTTTTTTACCACTGGCGTCCAAACCGAACATTTTAAGGCCCAATACCATCACAATATCTCTTCCGATCTGTCATGGGACGCCCACATTAGGTACATGATTACGAAAGTATGTCCTAGAATCTATTATCTTTGTTTTGCTAAAAAAGCAGGGTCTCCCTTGTGATGTTTTAACACAAATATATTTGACTTTTATATGGCCAGTTCTGGAGTATGCTAGCCTATCATGGGGTGGACTACCTAAAGGTCTCTCTGATGAGTTAGAGTGGGTTCATTATGACATCAACACTCCCATCACTGAGTGAGAGACGTGACGAAGCCACATTACGTACTTTTACTAAATCAATTAAGGACAGTTCATCACCATTGCTTCCTGTCTGTTGCTCCAACACCTAGTTATCTACTACCAAAATCACTGCACATTTTGTATGTCTCCCTCATCTAACACACCTGATTCAACTCATGAGCTCATTATTAGAGACTGCAAGACCTGGAGTGGGTGCGTCACAATAAGGGAGACAGACAATGGCCCTATCCCAAATGCACACTTCATTTCGGTCTTGTGGACTTACAATGGCCGCTGCGTGCGCGTGTCCGTTAAGTCCACAGGAACGTAGGGTGCCCCATTCGCCATTTAAGCTTAAAGAAGGGTGCTCGTGAGCTCCCCCTTTGCGGCTGCTATGCTCTCTTGATGCACACTTCAGCTGAGCATGCAAGTTTGTGAGCTACGCAGAGGAATTCTACCCGGCAATCAAAGCGGCGGACTCAGAGGAAGACCGTGAGGGTTTAGGGTGCCATTTGGAACATGTGCAGGCCTAGGGGTCCTCCAGGACAGGTTTGAAAACCCCTGTATTACGGCAGTGCAGAAATTTTGAAACAAAAAGACATGAACTTTCTTTTATCCCACATGCTCTTAAATTGCTTTACAAATAACTTTTAGATGTTTGATTGTATGAAGTCTATTTCTGTGTATTTGGCTGTATTACCTCACAGAATTTAATGATAATATTATGTCAGAATGATTTGATTTTACTTTTTGTTTTAAACCAGGTATATAATGATTGTTTCTGAGTGTGTGTTATGTTTGACACATTTCAGGGTTTTGTGCTGCAATATCTTGCTTTGTCAAACCTTGAATAAACCTAAAAGGGTCATGATCTGGTCCACGAAGGATGACGACGAGAAAGGTATCCGTTCAAATAGTAGAGTAACTTTAAATAAATAACACAAAAGATTAGAAGCGAAGCAGCAGTGTGTACTTAACACCAGACAAAGATCTGACAGAAACTGAAGGCTTAAGTACAAGGGCAAAAAAAAAAGAAGCTCATGAGATAATTAACGAAACACACCTGAATTGAGGACTCACATTACAAACAGGCAGAGAATGGAGGAGAACTGAGCCAATTAACAAACTAACAGCAGACACTAGAACAGAACAGGAAGGTTAAAAAAATACAAAACGTGAAAAACACAGGGATGGCAGAGACTCACGTTGTGAATTATTCATTCCAGTGCGTGTTTCACTTTAAAACACGAGCACTGTCATGTTCTGTGATTGTTTCTGAAGAGTGTGAATTATAGACTGAACGTCAAAACATCCCACCACTGTATTGCTAGATGATACGCAAAAGAAGTTTCTCGGATGGATAAAGCAAACCATCGCTCTCGAGTTTAATGAATGAGGATTGTAATCAAGGTAAAGACAATTGCAGCGTCATACATTAGTCATACAGTAACACACGGGAGTCTGTTTTATTAATGCGCAAATGCGCATGACAAATTCAAATGAATACATATTGTAATATTTGGTCCAAACATAGTGTTCTCTAACATCACTGTAAACGGAGGCATTAAATTTGTAAAGTGTAAGTTCACAATACCCTAAAGTTACTATCTAGCTAACTGATGAGTAACTGTCAGTATTATTTTCAGGCAAAGCCTCAGAAGGATAGATAATTTATATCTGTGACATAACTAAAGCCCATTGGCTATTATATAAAAAAGCTGTTCTTACTTCTTGAGTCAATAGGTAATACATGAACATAAACACGAAACAGAAAACTGCACTCGTTTAACTATTTCCTTTGTTCCTCCTCAAAAATCGAGCATATTTCTGTCTGCTAATTCACTGTTCCGTTAAAACACTTACATTTCCAACACCTTCCTTTCTCTTCATGTGCCTCCTGTGGGAAGTGCTGTTTTATTGGGAACACCTGTACTGAAATAAATTAATTTCTAAAGGCCGGTGATAAGGGAACACAGCCACCCACAATAAATTCAACAGGAAACTCCAACCAGGGGAATAAACTATGCTACAGGTATGGGAGATGTAGTTCCTCTGACACACTGCCCTAGGAGTAAGTCTTAGAGTAGCCTATGTGTTTTTTCCAGAGGGAAGAGGAAAAAAGGTTTCCGTAGAGACACATGTCATATGGGAGGGTAAAAAATATAAGTGAATTGAAGTAGTGCGATTAGCACACCAGCCCTGTAATCATCTTAATGTAGTGTCTATTCATAACCCGGCTAAACGAAAGAGCTTGCTCATATAATTGAGGATAATATCTTATTATTTTAAAGCCGTCATGTACGTGGGATTGGCTCTGAGAGCTTTAGATATAGTCTTATGATCTGATAAGGCTGCTCAAGGGCTTCTGGGTCGCCTATTTTTATACAATGAAACCAGCACTAGAGTCTGCACAAAAAGCTTCTTTTTTTTCATTATGATAAAATAACCATACTTACAAAATGAGAATACCAAGTGTTGAGTTTCGAAATTCTGATTTTGTTGCATGTGAACTCAATAAACATGGTTGCTACAGTATTGCTATTAAATTAAGTTTTGTGACTCAGAAATGTGACCAAGATTGCAAGAATACTGCTCATAATGCAGGATAATGAGTCTACAATTATAGTAAACAAAAAACTATAATTTCTCATCATTCTATGCACAAGAATGGCCTTGTCATGTCAGAATGAAGTGATAAAAAATGTGCAAGTAACCCTTGAAACTCTGACTATTATGAAAGTTCAAACTCCTCTCACCTAAATGCTTTTACATCAAATTAAAAGTGCACAAGCACAGCAGTGTAGTTATTCATATGTAATTGTTTTATATCCCATTTATTACAATGTTATTACTATTTTAGTGAATTAATAGTGCTGAAGTAATTAACTGTCATCATCAGCCTCTAAACCAGCAGCACATGGATCCACTTTGAATCAATCCAATGAGAAAACGTATTATATATTCATATTATATGAATTTTTGTTTTTAATCATATGAAAACGAATGAAGGTCCACCCCTAAAGCTAACCATCTGTGGGGCAAAAAAGTAGGATTGTATGAATTCCTTACCAAGTCACAAAATGTAAAATAGTTCCTGATTGCAATGAGAGTGTGTTGTTCAGATCCATAATTCAGATCCAAAATAATTTGAACAGCAATTTCTCAAAAACTTGGCCAACTATAGTTGCAAATTCCGTCATTAACAACGTAGTTCAATGAGCTTTCGCAAACAGTGAATACAATGAAACCAACACTATATAGTCCTGTCCATAAAATCACTCTGAGCTGTTTCATGATATAATAAGCATATTTACAAAATGAGTTTGTTGAGGGTTTTTTTGCATGTGAATTAAACAAACATGGCGTAAGAAAGTAGTTGGTACAGTATTGCTTATAATTAAGTTAGCTAAATAATAAATGCAAGAATAGACTGCAAGAATATATTGGTATAAAGCAGAATAATTGGTTGTCTACAGTTGGTACAAAACTATAATTTTCTATCATCTGTGCATTAGAAGGATCGCAAAATAGCATCGCAAAGTTGTGTGGTTGGAACTACAGGTACAGCTCTTAGCATTTACTACTTTAGGAAAAAACAGTTGTGACTTTTTTCCCAACAATACATAATATGTTAAGCAGGGAATTGCGTTGTTGTATGGGAAATGCACCCCTGAATAGAATCTCACAGTTGTCATCTTGTATTTACAATGAGACTTGAGCATAACATAAAATCAACATGTCCTCCAACCAATACGCCTATATAAAGATCGTTTGTCACTTCCTTGATATACGACCCATAGGAGCGTTCACTACAGTTGCGGCCCTACTGACAATACTTTAATTCATGAAATCCGACAAAAAGGAGCGTTTTCTAAAGTTGTGCTCCTACTGGCTCCTATTTCATTTTAAAGCATTTTTCCCTTTTATCTGCATAATATTTCAGGTTTTTCATAGCTCAGTTGGTAAAGCATTGCAATGTACAGCAACATGTAATCGTGCAATCGTGAGTTCGATCCCAGGGAACACATGTGCTCATAAAGTGTGTGTACAATATAAATCACTGGGTAGGTTTAGGGATGGGGTGGGTGTAGTTGTTAATCAACTTTAAAATAGAATTGCTATTGTACATTTCATACACAAATCACAGCTTGAAATGCTTCCGAGGTCAGCATACAAAACCATTTCCAAGAAACATTTAAAATGGAAACATTTAGCGAGGAATCGAACATGATTGTTCCGGTTTTGGTCATAAACAGACCATACATGTGGATTTGTAAAACAATAAGCAATTAACACAGCTTGTGTCCCAGAATTCAGAGTTTGCAGAATTTTTTTTTTTTAGGACCTTTGATTCCCAAAGTGGAACAGCGGAGTAGTATTTACATACTGCAGCTTAAAGTGCTCTTTCCAGCTTCCTGTCACCACAGGAAGCACATTTTCAACAGGTAGGGGGTCTCCAACATCATATAAAGAACAACTGCTGGTATAGTACATGGCACAACACATCCAAAGTGGTTCAGACCTCTGAGAAGCAGCTCTCATTCCAGCCAGAACTCCAATTTAAAGCTCTCACCTCCATTACAAATGAGTCTCATGGAGCGCAAGAGAGACCACACAGCAGTCGGCCAAATCTCTCCTCTCTCTCTTCAAGACAAGAGTGGCACCCACTCTGTGAAATACAAGAACTGTTAAGTAGCTGTGAAGACCCATAGTGTCTGTGGGAATCCCTTGCATGAAAATGAGGCCTTTTAGGGGGACCGCTCCCATGGTGCTTTGTATCTGTAGCCACGGTTGCTCAGAGCCTACCAATGGGAGTTCTTACGGCCTGATTGTCTTGTAGAGCATACCGAGGAAAAAAGCCGCAAAGACTCAGACAGGAAGGCCGTAATGGGCCAAAGATGTGTCTGTGAACAATGGTGATCTCTTAGTATGGCAGTGGGGAGATAAGCTGCATTTCTTTTGCTTGGCATGGGATTAAAAGCACCCTCGCTGTAGAGATCGTGGCTGGTGAAGAAACAGCAGCCCTGCAGGTTCATGTTATTGCCGCATCAGTGCTCGACGCAGCAAGAGTGCCATATGCTGGTCGCTAGCTAAACTGCAGTGATGTACTACACTTCACTAGCCAGTTCATTACAATAGATGATGTACAAATGGATACATCGTTTTTCTACATGCACCTGCCTCAAAATTTTCAAAGATTAAACATATTATGGAAACTATGGAAAAAGGTAATGCAAAGCAGGGATAATGTTTTTTTTTATATAGATATGGTTAACCCTTATTAAAGGTTACTTTTGGAAGAATATTGTGATTGTAGTCTAATTGTGGGAATATTTTACCCAAAAATGTATTTACATTCATGTCGTTCCAAATCCTTCTGTGGAACATAAAATTTTAAAAATTTTGGGAAGTTTTTCAATGGAAGTCAGTGGTCACTTAAACCAGCATTCTTCAAAATATCTAAAAAAAAAGATTGTGTTCCATAGAAGTCATACAGATTTAGAATGATGTGAGGGTGAGTAAATGTCTGACGGTGGAGCGTGAATTGGCCTTAAATGATAACAGAATTAACATTTTAAGTTTGCAAGCACATGGGAAGTAAAGAGCTGGGTCTATTCGCAGGCAGTAGTAGATTTATTAACTATAAACTTAAAACTAAACACTCAGAAAAACATGAATAGAACAACCGGTATAATGGGATGAAAACAGACAAAAGAACTGAACAAAACACAGTGCTTAAATACACAAGTGGACTTGTCAACAAAATGAACATTAGGTGCAACAACTCAAACAATAGATGAAAACCCATGCACTACGTCCGAAATCCCATACTGTCTGAGGAGGTACTATATTTGAACTTGAATATACTTTGTGACCGTTAAAAAAAGTACATTCTAGAGTTGTCAAAAGTACATTCTATATAGTATGAATTAAATTTGGACGTACTGCATCTGCCGTGTTGTAATGGTCACATGACCAACCAGCGTCAGTTGCGTCACTTTACTCCCATTCATAAATCCTCTCCCGTGGCTTCATGGGATAGTAAAATGTCTCAATTGAATGCACACTTTAGAATCTCAGCGGAAGTAGGTCATCCGGGGACTTTTCTCCTACCGTTTTTCGAATACTATGTATCTGGACATACTACTTTTTTTGGCATACTATTTTTTTGCATGTTGAATAGGGTGCTTCTTTGACCTCACTTTGGTAGGGTTTGGCATAACCAAACACAATCTCATGACAAACTATTTCACTTTTTGCTGAATTGGAATCTCATTTGTACATTTTGTACGACCCGCTTATGCCACACTCAGTGTACTTTCGGGGCACAGCCGAAAGCATATTATACCTCATTTTATACCATGTGTGAACAACAGCCGGTTAAAACACATGCACGTTTCATCCTTTTCCAGTATGTGTGCTATTTCTTCCCAAACGTTACGAGCAATAAAAATACCTTTATACCCATTTAAACTGTTATGGGTATCTCTTATCCCCATGCACAATTCACACCAACAAAGCTGTGTATTGTTGTTGAGTCTTTTTTTGTGTCTTTTTCCACTGTGAACCAATGGCCCAGGCCAGTTTTGACAACTTGTGGACAAACAAATTAGTGCAACGGACAGAGTAAAAAAAAAGTACGCTACACACATGTAAAAAAAAGTATACCTTGGGCTTAAGTTTTAGGGGTGGATCTTCATGCATACTTTTTCCCTATAAAGTCATACATTTGCATACAAATCACATCGTACACATTTTTATGAAATGTTTTCTAAATTTTTATGTTTGGGTTGGATAACCTAATGGTTTGCTAATATGTGGCAGACTAGGTCTCAGATACTACTGTAGTATTTATCAAATTCCACTTTATTTTAAGTAAAAGACACAGAGGGACATGCTAATAGATGTTAATGGCTGTTTTATGGCAATTTGGTTGTACCAGATTTTCACCTGGTGAGTGGATAACTACTAATATCCATGGCTTCCTTTATTTACAATGAAGAAGCTAAAAGATCGTTTCACACATCTTCATCTCTCCGACTGCAAGGGTCAATTTATCCGTGAATGAATTTGTGGAGTTTGTTACCTGAGAGTTGATAAATAGCCCTGACCTCTTTGATACGCAGCAGAACTAATGTACCATCACAGTGTGCTAGTGTTAGAGGCTACATGCAGAGCATGCCCTCTTCATTATTCAAAGGTAAAGAGACCCCCGGGCATCCAAGACAGTCAAGCGAGTCCACTGGTATGATGGGAAAGAGAAAGCAGGACTCATCCGTTGGGAATGCTATGCTTGGTTCCAACTCGTAGAAGGAACTTAACCCATGCCTCCTCACCTCTCAGGTTCCTGACAGACAGTAGTTATTAAAATTTCATGACAGAAGGGACGAGTGTTTGCTCCGTTACACCCAGGCTTGAATCATATACATGTAGCATATGCTGACCTTATGGTGCCTCTGACTGGTTCACAATCCCGTTCAACTATGGACAGCAGAAATCGGACAACATGCCCACCTAATACCCAAATGTAGTGACGCAGAAAATATCCTTCAGAGACAACTATATTATCCGTAATTATCCACAGTGTGTTCACATCATAGCTGTGTTTGTTTGAGTGGTTTGAGTTGTGCAGTGCGGTAACTTATCATTGCAAGTTATTTTGATTAAAGAGTTATGTGCACATATAAATACTGCAATATTCCATAAAATATAAGAATTGTATATTTTGATTTTATGGTTAAGTCTTAATACCCTATACAATTTTGTGTATCAAATATACAATGCAAACACACATATGCGCTTACGTTCTTGTGGACTTAGAGCAGCTGCCGTGTGTGTGGGTCACAAGACTGTAGGGTGTCCCATTTGTCATTCTAGGTTTCAGATGGGTGCGGTTTTCCTACAAATCCGCACTTTTGTGACGTAACACCACTTTGACTGTCGGGAAGAAGTCTTCTGTGGAGCTCGCTTCAGTGTAGTATCAGCAAAAGTGTGTATCAAGGGTGCAAAGGGGGCGCTCACGAGCACCCTTCTGACATCTAAACGGACAATTGGGACACTCTACGGTTTCATGGACTTAGCGGACATGCTCACACGGCAGTCATTGTAAGCCCACAAGTTCGTAAGTGCATATGAAGCACGCCATTTGAGCCAGGGCCTGAAGCCAGCTCTGCAGCAGACTTCTTCCCGACAGTCAAAGCGGCGTTACATCATGAAAGTATGGACTCACAGGAAGACTTTCGGGTGCCATTTGGGACAGTGTCCATGATGACCACCAGAGGGGACTCCTTCTGTGTGATCATTCACTCGTTGCAAAGTCTTGTTCGTGTTACACTGCATTCCTGATCGCTACTTCTGGTTTCCGTGTCATGATCTTGATCTTCTACCTGTCTCCCTTGATTTGACTGTGCCTTATTTATTATTATTATTATTATTATTATTATCTGGATGGTTTGCTCTGCGGTTTTGACCTCATGCCTGTTTTATGGATTTCGATTATGGGGTAACACTCAATAAAGAAACATTTGGATCTCCTAACCGCGTTTCCAAGCAGTACAAGTAACAGTAATTCACTAGTTCACGCTTACATATAATTTATAGAGTAAATTTAATTGTGTATTTGGCGTGCTGTCCGGGGGGAGGGCTTCGAGCTCGGACTTTGGCCCGAACCCAGAGTACCCCCCAAAAGCTAGAAAGCATAGGACAGCCGCCTGCTAAATACCCCCCAAGAAGTGCCGAGCTTGGCGGCTGGCATGAGAGAGGGGCCTGGTTATTTGATTTGGAGGGCCTGTTAGCGGCTTGTGTCACCGATGGGCAGCCCTTGTTGGTTCACGAATCACATGGTTCTTGATGGGAGCAGGGTGTGGTCTTGTACGTGGGAGACCACCTGGAAGAAACATGGGAAAAAGAAATGAGATCTTGATTTAGAGATTTTTTGGTACTTACCCTTTCCTTGCTGCATGGAAACGTTCCATTTTCTTGCTGCAATGAATCGGTCCACTTCCTTACTAAGTGGAAACTTTCCACTCGTGCAAACTATCAATCTTAGAGGGTTTTATCCACTTCCTTGCTGTGTGGAAAACTGTCTACTTCTCGCTGGGTGAAATGTATCCGCTTTCTTGCTGTGGAAAAAAACTATCCGTTTCCTTGCTGAGTTTAAAAACGTCTATTTCTCGCTGTGTGGAAAACAATTCACTTTCTTGCTGCATGTAATCTTCCATTTTTCGCTGCATTGACTCTTCCTTGTGTAACTATCCACTATCTCGCTGTGGAATCTTCTACTTCTTACTTAGTTGGACTTATTCGCTTGAGGAGACGATCTTACTGCGTGGATAACTATCCGGTATCTTACTGCGTGGACAACTATCCGTTATCTTACTGCGTGGACAACTATCCAGTATCTTACTGTGTGGACAACAATCCACCATCTTACTGCGCGGACGACTATCCACCATCTTACTGCATGGGCAACTTCTTACTGCGTGTCCAGTATCTTACAGCGTGAACAACTATCCACTATCTTATTGCGTGGACAACTATCCACTATCTTACTCTATCTCCTTTCCTTGTTGCATGGAATTTGCCGCTGACTCAATGTAAAAACTTTCCGCTGACTCACTGCATGGAAACTTTCCGCTGGCTCACTGCGTGGAAACTTTCCGCTGGCTCACTGCGTGGAAACTTTCCGCTGGCCCACTGCGTGGAAACTTATCCCTTCGCTCACTGCGTGGAAACTTTCCGTTGGCTCACTGAGTGGAACTTCCTGCGGACTCGCTGTGTGGAAACTTTCCATTTCTCCTGGAAATACTAAGAACAGAAAGGAACAGTATGAGATTACATGTTGGCTGGACAGAAACAAATCCCTCGGTGGATGACCCAGAGCATTTTGAAAAGCATCTGAGGACCATCTCCCAAGAGCTTGGATCTGCTGTTGGGAGAGGCCTTTTTGAGCTGCTGAGCTTGCGGCCCCGATGCGGAAGGAGTGGCTTGAAAGTTCTTTGCTGGGACGCCTGACTGTTGAAGAACAGATTTGAGATGTTTCTGGAACTAAAAGCGTGTCACGGGTTTGTTGGATTCATCCGTGAACAGGGGCAATTTGGTTTGAGAACTTCTCTATTGAAGATATGTCAGAACTGACTGGTATGGTTGGATCGGTGATGAGAGTTTAAAAATGTAGATAAAATGACCCTTTTTTATTTGGTCAGTCTCACTTTGCTTGATCAGATAAGAGAATGTTTCCCCATCTATTAATGATAAGTCGGAGATGGTGGGGTGGACTTTTGGGTCGAATTTTGATGTGATAGCGAGTCCCGAACATCTAAGGGAACCAAAGAAGGCTAAGACAAACCCAGTGTCAAGTGGTCAGGTGGTACTGAGAGGCTGGTACCCTGTGCGAGGATGTGTGTAGTGAGGATGTCTAGCGTTGGGACGGATTGGCTGGGATCTTTGGATCCCTTGATCAGGAGGGAGGTCTGAGAATTATTTATCTAGAGAGAGGGAGTTTATGGAAAACTGAATGCCGCTCAGGTAACCTTTGATGAACCCTACTTGGAGGCTCTTGATGTTGTTTTAAGATAAGAAATGAACGAGGTGATTGAAAGGAGAGTAAAATGGACACGTAGGATTGGAGGGTCCTGAGAGAAACTGTTTGGACAATGGTATCGAGCGATGCTTCGAGGAGGGGTTTTAACGGGAGGGTTACGGGAAAACTAGTTCCGAATAGCGAGGTACTGGAGTTGGGAATTGGTCAGCCAACTTCCTGAATTCCAGCGAGGATCTGTGCGCGGATGTTTTGGGACACTGGCGGTTCCATGGCCAGGGTCGTTGGATGGCACGGGCATCTGTATTGCTGATAAGAGTGTTGGGATTTAGTTTGCATGAGGGAGGTGGGAGGGTTATAAACCGGGGTCTTCCTCTGTGGTTTGGAAAGAAAAGTTAGCTGGATGATGGAAGAAAATGTGGGCTTTTACTTAGGCGGCATTAAGCAGAGAAAGGCTCATGCTTATTTGTGCCACTGGAGCTGCAGGCCACTGGACGTAGGTGGGGTTATAACCTGTTGGATAAAACTGTTGAAATGATTGGCCTGTGCAGCTAGCAGATGCAGCCTCATGCTAGCATCTGACCTGCAGTATGTGCACTGGTTCTACTGTGTGACTCACACGGCACTTTTTAGCTGAAAAAATAAATAAATAAAAAATGTATGGTACGTGTAGAAATGCCCCTTAGGATAGCGTGAACTTGGCTATGATTGCTAGGTAATCATTTAGTTTGCGCCACCTGTGGGGGAAAGCTGAGCAGATAATTCCAGTAAAATGAGAAAAGCAATTGAACCCGGGATAAATGTATGTTTGTGGTTTTAAGGGTAAAATAGAAATCCCCAGTCTAATTGGCGGTCTGGTTCTGCTGCAGGGAGCATGGAGAGAAAAGAAGGTCACGTAGGATTGGAGATTTCTGGGAGGAAACATTGCTGATTAGGCAGTGGAGAAATTAGCCAGAGAAACTGGGCTCCTGTGGGAGCAGAGGGAATGGCACTGCTGTGGCAGTGAATAAATTAACCAGAGAAACTGAGCTCCTGTTGGAGCAGAGGGCACAGCACTGCTGTGGTAGTGGAGGAATTGACCAGAGAAACTGGGCTCCTGTGGGAGCAGAGGGAACGGCACTGCTGTGGCAGTGGATAAATTAACCAGAGAAACTGAGCTCCTGTTGGAGCAGAGGGCACAGCACTGCTGTGGTAGTGGAGGAATTGACCAGAGAAACTGAGCTCCTGCGGGAGCAGAGGGAACAGCACTGCTGTAATAATGGAGAAAATTAGCCAGAGAAACTGAGCTCCTGTTGGAGCAGAGGGTACGGCACTGCTGTGGTAGTGGAGGAATTGACCAGAGAAACTGAGCTCCTGCGGGAGCAGAGGGAACAGCACTGCTGTACTAGTGGAAAAAATTAGCCAGAGAAACTGAGCTCCTGTGGGAGCAGAGGGAACAGCACTGCTGTAATAGTGGAGGAATTGACCAGAGAAACTGAGCTCCTGCGGGAGCAGAGGGAACAGCACTGCTGTAATAGTGGAGAAAATTATCCTGAGAACCTGAGTTCCTGTGGGAGCAGAAGGAACAGCACTGCTGTGGTAGTGGAGAAAATTAGCCAGAGAAACTGAGCTCCTGTGGGAGCAGAGGGAACAGCACTGCTGTAATAGTGGAGAAAATTATCCAGAGAACCTGAGTTCCTGTGGGAGCAGAAGGAACAGCACTGCTGTAATAGTGGAGAAAATTAGCCGGAGAAACTGATCTCCTGCGGGAGAGAAAGGGGAAAGTTAGATGGACAAATGGAGAAACATATTTGTGTAACCGAATGGGACTCTTATTTTGAAATGTCCATGCCTTATTATTGCAGGAGGCTCATTCAAAATCATATAGGATATAATATACAAATTTAAACTGTATACAACATGTAACAACATAAATCACGGTGAAGAAAATGCTTTGCATGAGTGTGCCCTATTCATTGGTTCAAATGCTCTGAACTGAAGCATTCTGAAGCATTGATTTTGCAAGACAGTATAATGCAAAACTGCACCACATTCAGATTTTGAAATGTGAGATCTCACATTATTCAATGAAATCAGCCTTTGAATCTGCAGTGTTGTGAATTATGGGTTTTCATCCCCAAAATAAACCCATATTACCCGCAACGCATATTTATTGTTTATCACGGCAACCCCGTTCGTGTCCTTGGTGAACACTTCTCGTGTGACAAAGTATCTGTCTGGATATCTGTAACGTTTGTACAGAGAGACGGAAAGACTGCAAGAAAAGCTTGATGGGTGCCATATACGCTATCTTAAAACAGGGACTGTTGTAGTTCTCCCTGTTGCAAGTCTGTGCGATGTGCACTCTTCACGCTGTCCGAGCACTGCTCTCGCAGCTGACTCTATCGTCATGGCTCCTACACACCACGTTACAAAACATCACTTATTGAAGTTTGTGAATCGATTCGAATTGTTAGAAGACAGACTCACGATTGTGGATCGTCAAACACAATTACATCTCAGAAAAATAATATTTTACCCCGAATGCTGATGGAGTCGGCCGGTTTTAGGTAGCTTATAAAGATTTTAGCATTGTAGAAATGCGTTGAGCGTGTGTGGATCCGTGTAGACAGCGTGAATAGGAGGCGGGTGTAGCGAACTGCCAGAAATGCCGTCTGTGCTGGAAAAACTGTCAACAAAATGTAGGTAAGACGGCTTCGTATATATATACCTCTTTTGTTGATTGGCTGAGTACTCTCCACCTGTGTCAATTATCTGACATGTTCCTCCTGAACCTCGTTTAGTAAAACAGCATTAAGAGTGAGAAATACGACACACAGCTTATTTACCATAATTAATTTCCCCTCCCTTTTCTCCCTTTTTCCAGATTCTCAATTTCCTGAAGGCAGTGGAGTAATGAAGTAGTTTTTTTGGGGTTTTTTTCCCAAATATGTTTGGGGATAAGGCAGCTTCCAAACAGTTTTGACCAAAATGTGCCATCTAAATCAGCGATTTAATAAGTTGCCTACTTTTTAGGACACACTTTGTGCAAGTACTGACTTGTATTAATAGTGCAGCAGGCAGATCACTTGGTTTTGAAAAAGATCACATGTCTATACACAGTCAACATGCATTCAGAAAAAGGTCTAGAGGCCACTGTGGAGCATCTGGCAGAGACAAAAGCAATTCTAGCGGCCCTCTGACCCGTCACTGGAGTCTTCCATTCCGTCATGCTTTGACATAAGCCAGCCTCCAGAAAGATTTCATCTATAAACTCCCTCAGTTTGGTCTGACATGTCTCACCATCCCACAAACAAATAATAAAACCTTCTCTGTTTGGGTGACAGCAAGAATTAAAGACACTGACAGGCCCCAAAGAGCAGAGCAGGGTGTCCCTTTTCTGACAGCATGTGACAGTCTCAACCCTTCTACAACATCAGAGGCTCATGCTTATCATGACAGGTATACATCTGTACAGATATTTTCAGCAACTTGATCATTCCTCAACATCAGTTAGTTATGAACAAAGCAGGGAAATAACTATAATGATGCTGTCAAAGATGTTGCAGCACTGCGTGGTCCCGACAGGATTTCCTTAGATAGAATATGCGGCAGCTTTTCCTCAAAAATTCCTGCTTGCTGCTTTTTTGTATTGTTTTGCAGTGAATTTTACCAATAATAATGTTTTATGTAATTAATGTCAGTAGGAGTACAATTAACAGGAAAACCGAGAGACAGTCGAACTGTCATTCCAACCCAATCTCACAATTGCTATAGCTATTGTCATAGCTATTTATGAAATGGTGATTTTATATGAATGGGAAGTTTGTGAATCATATGGAAATGTGATTTTTAGAAAAATGTAAGCATGAAGTTCCAGCCCTAAACATGACCATCACTGGGGCATAAGCAGATGAGTGTACGAATAAGCTACCGATTTGCCAAAATGTAAAATAGTTTGTTTTCACCAAATCCTTCATTGTATGCTTTCTGAACAAAAAAAAGAGCATCTGACATAATTAGAACTATCCATTTAAATAATATTATATTAACAAAGTTCGGGAGGAGCACATCGAGATAATCTAACCAATATAACCAGAGGAGGCATATATATATTATATATATATATATATGCTGTTTCTCAATTCCAAGAACGGACTTGCGTTCTCGTGGAGACCGGTCTTGCCAGGCGACCTTTAAAAAACTTGATTTGAGATGTGTTGCAATCTTGTTGCTCAACTGACCGTCTCAGCGTATTATAAGTAGAGGCTATCAGGTTAATGCACAATACATACAACATAACATCACAAAAAAAATGCCAAAACCTATTAAAACATTTCTTTCATATTATTATATGTTTATTATATGGTTCTTATTACAACCCCAAAAAAGAAAAAGTTGGGACAGTATGGAAAACGGAAAAAAAAAAAAGAAGTAATTTCTAAATTTACTTTGACTTGTATTTCATTGCAGACAATATGAACAAAAAATATTTCATGTTTTGTCTGGTCAACTTCATGTCATTTGTAAATATGCATACTTTCCTGTCATTCAGACCTGCAACACATTTCATTGGGACAGGAGCAATTTAGGGCTTGCAATGAGGTAAAATGGTTAAATAATGATGTGATTTGAAACACGTGATGTCAACAGGTGATTGTAATTATGATTTGGTACAAAAGCAGCATCCAAGAAAGTTCTAATCCTTTAGGAGAAAAGATGGGCCGAGGATCGGCATTTTTCCAACAAATACGTGAGAAAATTATTGAAATGTTTAAAAACAATGTTCCTCAAATAAAGATAGGAAGAGATTTGGATATGTCACATTCAACAGTGCATAATATAATTAAAAGATTCAAGGAATCTGGAGGAATTTCAGTGCGTAAAGGACAAGGGCGCAAGCCTAAGCTGAACAACCGTGATCTCTGATCCCTCAGGCGGCACTGCATCAAGAATCGTCATTCATCTATACGCGATATCACCACATGGGCTCAGGACTGCTTTGGCAAACCTTTGTCAAGTACAACAATACGTAGTTACATCCACAAATGCCAGTTAAAACTGAACTGTGCCAAAAGGAAGCCCTATGTTAACAGTGTCCAGAAGCGCTGTCGACTTCTCTGGGCTCGGAGGCATCTGGGATGGACCATCACACAGTGGAAACGTGTACTGTTGTCAGATGAATCAGTATTTCAGGTATTTTTTGGGAGGAATGGACGGCGTGTGCTCCGGACCAAAGAAGAAAAGGATCATCCAGACTGTTACCAGCAACAAGTCCAAAAGCCAGGGTCTGTCATGGTATGTGTCAGTGCCCTTGGCAAAGGTAACTTGCACTTCTGTGAAGGCACCATTAATGCTGAAAAGTACATAGAGGTTTTGGAGCATAATATGCTGCCATCAAGAAGACATCTTTTCCAGGGACGTCCATGCATATTTCAACAAGACAATGCAAAACCGCATTCTGCACACATTACAAAGTCCTGGCTGTGGAGGAAGAGGGTACGGGTACTTGACTGACCTGCCTGCAATCCCGACCTGTCTCCAATAGAGAATGTGTGGAGCATTTTGAAGCACAAAATGCGACAACGAAGACCCCGTACTGTTGCCCACCTTAAGACTTGTTTGCAGGAAGAATGGGACAAAATTACACCTGAAACACTTCATCACTCGGTGTCTTCAGTCCCTAAACGTCTTTTAAGTGTTGTGAAAAGAAATGTCAACATTACAAAGTGGTAAATGCTTTACTGTCCCAACTTTTTTTTAAATGTGTTGCATGTCTGAATGACAGTAAAGGATGCATATTTACAAATGACATGAAGTTGAGCAGACAAAACATGAAATATTTTTGTTCATATTGTCTGCATACAAGTCAAAGTAAATTTAGAAATCACTTCTTTTTTTTTTTTTTTGCGTTTTCCATACTGTCCCAACTTTTTCTGATTTGGGGTTGTATTATATGACAAATGTTTACTTTCACAAGCTGTCACGTTTTTGTCAGCTTGTAGCAGGAGCTCTTAAGTGATAACGAGAACTTTAAAGCTTACAGGCTCTGTACGTCGACCGCCCGCAGCGTCTTCTGGGATTTCTAACAGTTCAATTATCTCAAGTCTGCATTCAGTGCAGACTGTATGTGTGCGCTACTGGGGTGTGCGTGTAACTAACGTGAAACCAGACTTCATCCGCCTCAACTGAAAGCATATTTACACTTTTTGAATCGTTCCCTATCCCCTTTATAGTGCACCATGTGCTATTCACCATGTAGAAAATAGTAAATGTGTGTACAAGTGACTGATTTCAGCCACAGCTCTCTATTCTAGAGATCATTTGATTGGACAGAAGATGTGATGAGAAGCCGCTGTCGTAAAAATCTATGATCAATTTTAGCAGAAGTGAGAGACTGTAAGTTTTGAATGTTCAAATTTTGACATTGTTTTGGAACACACCAGCTTAATCAAAACCTTAAGGTTAACATATTCATACTAAACGCTATAAAACTTACATTTTGATTTCTTTAAAATGCCTTTAAACCCTGTGTGTTCATTCACTCGTTGTAAAGTCTTGTTAGTGTTGCACTGCATTCCTGAGAGCCACTTCTGGTTTCCGTGTCACGGGCTGTGTTTGAAATCTCCCCCTATACCCATTAAATAGGGCACTATTTGAAGGGACAGCCATTTGGAGTGGTCCGAACCCATAGTGGACGTTATTGATTTCACTCATTCAATCCCACAATGCAATGAAATAATGAAATAAATAACTGATGTACGCACAAAAAAAAAAAAGCATTCAATGCATCCTCGATATCAAGAACACATCCAGGTACTTTCATGTGTCATCTGTACTTGCGTTCCCGAATATTGGAATTGAACGTCGACAGTTGATGATGTCATAGAACGAGAACACAAGGATGCTAGATTGCTTAAGAACGCATATTGAGAAACAGTCGACTTACCTCGATTCCCTGACAGATTTCCAGCATTCCCCCTCCACCCAAATTCTTCACTCTCGATTATTCCTATTCTCAGCAAGGGATAGGGGAGTACTCTGAGTTCGGGCCAAATTCCGAGCTCAGAGCCCTCCCCTCAAACAGCACATCAAACATGGATATTCCATACCCTATCTGATTATACGTAAGTGTGAACTAGTGAAATGGGTCATGACTTTTTATTAATGTTCCTTGAGGTTCACTATATTATTAAATTTGTTTGTTTTAGTTGGACACTTTGGCTTTCAACCATGTGACGTTCATGTAAGTATCTCAATGTGTTTTATATAAAACTTTAATAATATTGTGAATCTCAAGGAACATTAAAATTGTATACTTTGGTTTATTTAATGTTTGGCACTTTTCATTTATTTATAGCCCATTGTTTATCCTATTCTTGTACACAAAGTCATATCTTTTAAATCAAATAACCATGTTTAAACAATGTGCGACCAACAGACATGACAACAAAATGGATGTTTGAGAATATAAAAGTACAATCCATCTAGCAGACACTAGGTATACACTTGAGGCCAGGAAAAGGTGTTCAGATGTCTGTTAGGTTAGCAGCTCTTTCTGCCCAACTCTGCTAACAGCTGTGCCTTGTAGCCTATTTCTGTTTCGACTTAAACATCTGTCGATAAGAGCACAGTGGTCTCTTGCCTCTGATGCGTACGGCACATAAGATCATTAAAAACAGGCAGCCGTCACCCCATGTGCAGCAGTGCAGCATGCATGACGGGTAAACAGTATGCTAGCTCATTAGCAATTGACAATGCAGACAGCGTCGGCTTAAAGCCGCCATCAAGAACGTGAAAGCAATGGATTTATTCCCAGAGCGAAATCAACAGTGGAATTAATTCTGGAAATGGGGAGGATGAGCTAATGTCAGAATCCGATTAATTTATTCATAAGTAACCTTCAACACAAGGCGTGAGGTGACAGTGAGATGATAAACCAATCAGTAGAGAGATTTACTCAGTCTGTCTCAACATTCAGCCTTCATGACTTGAGTGAGAGAAAGAAAAAAATAGAGAGCTACATAAATTATTATCATGAAAACCCAGAAAAACATATTAAATGTAACATTTAGAAAAGATAAAGTGTGGTAAAATGAATGCATTTCCCAAACGCTAACTATAGCCAAGTTCTCTAGTTTGGGGGGCTTAGGGTGACATAGCTAACATTAAAATAACAATAATAAATTAGCTGGTTGCTGATGTGTTCTTGGTATTTGCTTACAGGCCAAGTCAAATTAATTTAGCAGAATTTAGTTAGCTATACTCAAATAGTTTGAATGTTGTGTTACTAAGGAATTTGAGTTTAATGATATATAAACGTACAGTTTTCTATAACTTCATAACTTGACATAGAAATTGAGCTAATGCCATAATAGGATGTCAGCAAATTGTAAATGTGCAGCTCATTCAACAGATGAGCAGAACTGAGCATCACAGGCTTTCCAGTAGAATCTCTGCTATCGCTATTGTTCTTTATACAGCTTGCCAGGGGTGTGTGTAGTTAAAATCCAACAGAAAATGCATGACACAATAAACAATAAGAGTTACTTTAATAAGAACAAATGAGAACACAACTACCAAAACATTACATAACATAACAAGAGACAATGAACTTCTTTTTTTAGAAATTTTATTAGCGGTTGACGAAATGGTGTATTACCGCCACCGACTGGTATGGAGTATGGATCAGAATGACATATTTGCCCTCCCTTTTTATATCCTCTCCCACAAATAAGTTGTTTTATGATGCTGAAAAATGAATATTTTGTAGAATATCTCCTAGTATAAATTGTATTTTATATTGTGTTAAAGCCCTTCTTTCAGTCTCATATTTCTGACAGTATAGCATAACATGTTCCACTATTTCTTCTTGTCCAACAAAATTCACACCTTCCCGTATTGTTTACCATGATGGCCAGAGGAGAACTGACACCCCGAATGAGCCTGGTTTCTCCCAAGGTTTATTTTTCTCCATTAAGCCCTGATGGAGTTTTGGTTCCTTGCCACTGTCATCTCTGGCTTGGCTTGCACAGTTGGGGAAACTAACTTTTCAACTAAAAATTCAAGTACTCCGATCTTTCGAATATTCAATAATTGCTTCATTGACAGGACATCCTCAATAAACCCGTATCCAGCGTGATGACTCCGATCTTTCGAAAATTCCTATCAAATATTCCTGTCTAATAATTGCCTAACCGACACGGCATGATGGCCAAAGGAGAACTGGCACCCTGACTGAGCCTGGTTTCTCCCAAGGTTTATTTTTCTCCATTATGCCACCTGATGAAGTTTTGGTTCCTTGCCACTGTCGCTCTGGCTTGGCTTGCTCAGTTGGGGACACTCAATTTGTAACTAAATATTCAAATACATTTTCAACTAAATTACTGATCTGCCTGCATTGTCACTATATGATAACTGAAATGAGCTGGACGACATCACCGTTTTCTCCAGAGCGGCTGTACAGCCGAATCAAATTCTGTTGCATTATTTTCCTGTTCGACACTGTGAAGCTGCTTTGAAACAAGTTCACACTTACATATAATCAGATCATGTGTATTTGGTGTGCTGTCCGAGGACAGCGCTCCGAGCTCGAAATGTGGCCCTAACCCAGAACTCTCCTTGTATCCCTGGCTGGAATAGGAACCAGTCGAGATTGAGGAGTCTAGGTGGTGGAGGGATGCTGAAAACTGTTGAGGAACATAGGTGATTCAGCTATGAATAGAAGTCAGCTTTATTTACTGTATGTTATGTGGGGTGATGCAATTACTAGCATGATTTTTATATTTCCAGCTACCACACATCCTTTGCCTCTTATCGAATGTTATAAAGTGTTATGCATCAGCTCAAATGGATATTCTGTCCAGCACAGAGACAGAAGTCAGTTTTGAGAGAGCGATTGCTTACGGTCATGTCCCTGTGCTGCTGTTGCCATTTTTAACATTTGCCCATAAAATATGGGTGACTCATAAGTTGTCAAATGACTATGGCATGGCCTCCTAATGCAATAGCAGGGTCACCTCTGCCACACAGATGATGATTGCCACATCATTCAACAGCCCTGCATCAATCTGTGCACCCGTTATTGGCCTCCAGAGACGACCCAAACTCTCTGTCACGTGGGTGTCAGGCTGCTATTTATTGACTATAGCTCAGCCTTTAACACCATAGTTCCCATTAAGCTAACACACAAACTCCTGGATCTCGGCCTGAATTCTTCTCTCTGCCTCTGGATTGAAGATTTCCTCACTGGCAGACCCCAGGCGGTGAGAGTAGGCCAGTTCACCTCCACCTCCATCACCCTGAGTGTGGGAGCTCCACAGGGCTGTGTGCTGAGTCCCCTGCTCTACTCTCTCTACACCCATGACTGTTTGTCCACACACAGCTCCACCTCTATCATCAAGTTTGCTGATGATACTGTTGTCCTGGGTCTCATTTCCAACAACAATGAGACGGCATACTTGGACGAGGTGGAGCAACTGACATCATGGTGCCAGGACAACTGTCTCTCTCTGAATGTTAGCAAGACCAAAGAACTGATTGTGGACTTCAGGAAGAGACAGCAACGGTCATACTCCTCTCATGATCAGCGGGACACCGGTAGAGAGAGTGAACAGCTTCAAGTACCTGGGTGTGAACATCTCCGAGGACCTGACCTGGACTGCACACATCCAGGCTCAGGTGAAAAAAGCCAGGCAAAGACTGTACCACCTGCGCCAGCTGAGGAAATTCAGGGTCTCACCAGCTATCCTGAAAACTTTCTATCGAGGCGATAGAAAGTGTCCTGACTCAGTGCATCACAGCGTGGTACGGGAACAGCACCAGTCATGACTGCAAAGCCCTGCAAAGAGTGGTGCGCTTATCCGAGCGCATCTCAGGGTCAGCTCTCCGCCTCTGCAGGACATTTACACCAAACGCTGCAGAGGTAGAGCTGCTAATATCATCAAAGACATTAACCACCCTGCAAAATCCCATTTCACCCCACTGCCATCTGGTAACGCTGGAGCCTGATGGCAAAAACTGAAAGACTCAGGAGGAGTTTCTTTCCCAGGCCATCAGACTCCTGAACTCAGTCACGTGACTTCACTTCACCCCGCACACACATAAACATCCAGTTTAACATTAACATCCACATACTGTCATTGCACTGCACTTTATGTTCTATTGTTACTGTGTAACAGCCTGTTATAAACCTGTTTGCACATTATACTTCTGTTTGCACATTACATTATACCTATTGTTTGCACATTATACTTTATATATATATTTTTATCTCCTACTTGATTATTTATAACTCTACATATGTTTAGTACTTTTTTTATTCTATTTTTATTCTATTTCTATTTTAATTTCCTCCTTGTGTTTTCTTGTAACTGTTATTTGCACTGTCTTTAGAGCGGACCTGTTTACATTTCACTGCCAGTTGTATATTCTGTATATAACTGTGTATGTGACAAATAAAACTCTTGAATCTTGAATCTTGAATCTTGAATCTTGATCTTGAATCACGTCCTTTTCTCTTCCCTCATATCGCTCGACCTCTGCTCTCCACTCTCTGATCATCTAGTCTACTCTCCGTTGGATCATGATGGATCTGGAGCATCACAGAATCGCCATGTCCCTCACCGTTTACAAACTGCCCTGTCAAAAGTGACATAGAGGCCACGCTTACCAAAAATACTCCGCCTCCATCATCAGCTTTCGAAAGTTTCAAGTCATTATAAACCGGAAACGCCCAGTGTTTTCCATTATTGACACCAAGGGCCAGATGAACTAACAGCCTGCACAAACGAAACCTTCTTTTGGTCAGGATTTACTAAGGACACGCAGTGAAAAATTAGCGCTGAAAAGGCATGGACCTTTTTATTTTTGCATATTCATTTGTAGGAGTTTCCATTTCAACCGCAAAATTTATGGGAGGAGAGTATTTAAATGAATCATGTATGGTGATTTACTAAGGTTTGTGCTAGTCAATTTACTGTTATTTGCGCCATTATTTACCTCCCAATGTTAATTTGCACTGCTCTTGGTAGATTGCATTGGTCATTATGGAAATTATCCAGCTGGAGAACCTTCCACTCCCATCGGTGCTTTAATGGAATTGTGCTCTTATGCTAATTTTACCTGTTTAGTAAATCTGGCCGCAAATTTAACTGTCACTCAATCCATTTGAGGTCTTTATGGGAATTGACTCAAGTCAATTCAACCTAATAAATACTACACTCATATTTTTCATGCAAATGTCTGACAGCAGTTATACAATGCATGCATAGATAGACCTTCACAGAATTCACTTTACAAACTATAACACTGAATACTAAAAAACCCTACTTTTCTCATGGTGTATTCACTGGCCCTTTCTAAAGGCTTATCATAAAAATACTACTACTAATAATAATAATATATATTGTTTTGTCTTCCAGAGTAGCCAGAGAGCATACGTACCCGAAAACTGTGACGTCAGATGTAACCGGATATTTGCGCATGCAGCTTCAGCTTCATCTTCAGCTTATGTTGTGGTTATTTCAGCTGCATTATTTTTGTCAAGTGAAGTCAAGTGAAGATTTATCTGGATTGCGGACGCTTTTCTCGGGAGAAATCTATTAGTTTATGCATTTTTCTTTCTACAAGTTCGAGGATCATGGACCACTTTTATGATCATTTTAATCAAATTTTTTTCGATACACTCATTCTCTAAAGATTCTCCAAAAGTTGTTTGTTTTTCATATTTTCAGTCACAGCTACTGACTCTTAAATTGAATAATCATTTCCCCTCTGTCTGATACAAGCAATAAACTAGCACATCAACAATGTAGATATAATAATAAACAATAACAATATAGTTGCTTTTCAACTTGGAATGCAGTTTAAGATGTGAATGCTTGTGCCAGGGTCTTGTGAGGACTGAAGTAAATACAGATTGACAGCCAGAATATCTTGAATTGGATGGAAATTCCTCCATAAAGGCACAGCACAGACATCGAGAACCTTTTTGCACATTAATAGGACTCTGCTAGGCACTTGATAATAATAATAGGCACTTGAACCTCTGCTGGAAATAACGTTTGTGATTATGTGCATTACACGCTCCACAGAGCCTTTTAAAACCACCACAATAAAAGCATTTATTGCTTCATACAGCTGTATTACGTGATTTACAGGTATATCTTTACATGTCTATCTGGTGTCTTCAATCCCTTCACCTCAGTGCCGTCTAGTGGCAGGCAGCAGGTAGTGCCAGCTGGTCAAGAGATCTTGAATAAAACCACCACAAAATGCTATTTAATAAAAGCACCAGTTGTTTTTAGGAATGGAAACATTCTCTCTCTCTCTCTCTCTCTCTCTCTCTCTCTCTCTCTCTCTCAGCACAATTATTATATTATACATAAACAAAATAAATACATGAATATTATTATGTTTACAAGAAAACGATTGACAAAAAGCTACATACTTTTTATCCGCTGGTTGACTCTTAGTTTATATATTTGTCACGCTATACATACAAAGGACAAACAGGTGAAAAGGATTTATTTAATTATAACAAAATAAAACAAACACAAAACAAAACCCACGAGGGGGGAAAAACATAAACTAGAAATACATAAACTTAACATACCAACTGGGGAACAGGAAACGGGAGACGTAGACAACACAAGGATCCGAACACAGGTGGGGCAAATGAAACCAATAACGAGATATAACAAGGGGGTGGGATCTAACAAAGACAGAGGCACATGGCCACACTAACAAAACCCACATGTGCACACAAGACAGGACAGGCATGTGACAATATTTTGCTGCTGTGATTAATGACATAATCTCTTCCTTAATACCCGGTATTAAAATCGTATTAGTCGATCGGTTCACAGGTAGATGTAGGAACACCTGTTTACACCTGGCGTCTCTTTTGTCCACTTTCGACCACTTCTGTCCCGATTTCTTCGAGGGGAAGGTCTATGGGCGGGTAAATGTTTGAGCTTTTCATATCTTTCAGTCTAACGGACGAAATATGCCCACATGAAAAAATACTTTAGTATACTATAGTAAAATTACAGTAAAATTACTCTAGTAAATACTATAGTATTTTTGAACCATACTATAGTAAATATACTACAGTAAATTGTAGTATATTATAGTATTTACTACACTTTGTTAATTTATCGTAGTATATTTACCATAGAATGGTTCAAAAACACTATAGTATTTACTAGAGTAATTTTACTATAGTATTTTTCATGTGGGTGCTTGCACAATTTACATATGAATGCGCATGGTAATCACGATTGGTGAGAGAACATTGTGCTTGGTATGTTTTTCGTTTTCCAACCAAACTTGGGTCTCCAGCCAACAAAGTTTAAATTCCATCTGGCTAGCTCACTTCCCATAATGTTTACGCATCAGGCGGTCTTTGTCGGCTGTTCGACCAAATGAGCGTCCGTCTACACTATGAAAGCAATCCGATCCAATGTGTTTTCAACTACTTCTGAAAGTAGTTTTAGTCTCTGTTTATACCTGTATGTAAATTCGTCCACTTGTGATCGAATTGACCAAAACACAAAATTTAATACCAGATGTAAACAGGGCCATAGTGATGACAGTGCAGCAGGTGTCCATTTCTTTTTGAGAGCACAGTGAACACAGTCTCTGCTCTCGTAAGCTGCCATCTCTGTCTGTGCCGTCCTCTCTCACTCACTTTGTGCTCTTTCACACAGCTCAGGTATTCCGCTCGTTTGCAATCTCTTTTCAGCTGTAAATAGAGTTTCTTTCCAATAGGTAATGCAATTTTGTTTTTTTAATTGTTTAATTTGGTTGGGCCAGATTATTTGGGTGTAGTTTCAGCACCAGCTGTGAGAGGGCGCTCCTGTGCCGGTTCTGCTCCTGGCACTGTTATGAGCTAGCCTCACTGCGTTTTAGTAGAATTGGTAGAATTTCAGATCTCTCTTTTGGATACTGATCAATAAGTGGTATTGTCCTAATTCAACTCTGCAACTCTGAGTTTTTCAGTGTTGCCCTGTTTACTTTTAGGATGCTTTTACAAATTTGGGTATGCAGAGTTTTAATTTCCTATTTTTCCCATTTTGAAAAATCTTAGGATTTTAGTGGTCCTCTTATCTCGCTGCCATACAGAGCAATTAGTTTAATTATTGCTTTTAGGATTTTTTTTAAACATATAAATATACTAAAGTAAATTGTAGTATATTGTAGTGTAGTGTTCATTCACCGCTGATTGAAGTTTCCTGAACTCAGTTTTAGTCCCAGGTAGTTGTATTCATGGGTGTGTTGGAGGACCTGGTTTCCTGCTATGAATATGTATTTATTTTCCCTACACCAATCTATTTGCTAGAATCTTTATTTTTGTTTTTGCTAGGTTTTAAGAGCCCACGTTTGACTGAATGTCTCTATGAGATCGAGGAGCTGTTGTAGCCCCTCTTTTATTTTTGACAGAATGACTAAATCATCTGCAATGAGGAGACATTTAATTTCTGATTCAGGCAGGTTTGGGTCGGGGGCAGACAAATTATTTAATGCTTTGGCTAATTTGTTTATATAAATGTTAAATAGAGTGGGGCAACCTTGTCTGACTCCTCGTTGTTGGGAGAAAAATTCTGTTTGTTTGTTCCCTATTTTTACAGCACATGTACATTTTTATACATTGTGCTGATCAAATCAAATGTATTCCCTCCAATCCTATTTTCCAGTAGTTCTAAGAAGAGTCCTTTGTGCTAGAAAGCCTTCTCAAAGTCAACGAAGCAAGCAAAGACTTTGGTTTTGTTTTGGTGTACATGTTTCTCAATAATCGTGTGGAGGGTGTAAATGTGGTCAGATATTCTGTGTTTGGGCAGAAATCCAATTTGAATTTTATCCAGAATTTTGTGGGTTTTGAGAAAGTTCTGCAAACTCATGTTAATAATCAAACACAATATATTTTCCCAAGGTTGCTATTGTGACGTATCCCTCTGTAATAGTTTGGCTCAAATGTGTCTCCTTGTTTAAAGATTGTTGCAATCAGGCCTTGATTCCAGGGGGGTATTCCAGAAAGCAGGTTATGTGACATACCTGGATATGTTTAAGGGTAAGCAAGCGGATAACTTCAACTTTCTGTTCCTTTCAGGGTATGTAAGTAACCATAGCAACTCACTCTCTGAAAATAACCTGCATACCTCGAGTAAGCAAGGTTTGGGTTAATCAACAGAGAGTTCAAGTTATGTGACGTAAGTCCTAAAAGAGTACATGGTGTGTGACACTGCGTCATTCCACCCATGCGTTTCTTGACGTGGTCATTCCCTGTCACCAGCTGACGGTCACAGTCATTGTCTCACGTGTTTGGGCAGACAGCAGAATTGAGCTACTTCAGCGAATAGCCAGGGTGACCTGAGGATCACGGTTAGGGCTACCCCACCGAGGCAAACTCCGTGGGCCCCTAATCCCTCTGAAGCACCGCAGCCGCTAGCCCCTCTCTTGGGTGTCCATTGGTGACTTTCGGGGCTTCAGCAGATGACAGCACCGTGACGAAAGTCACCACTCGTGCAGTCGGTCAGGCGATGTCCACTATGGTGGTCCAGGAGCGACATCTCTGGCTCAACCTGGCGGATAGGAGGGAGACCAATAAATATTGTTTCCTGGACTCCCCCAGAAGAATATATTAAATATTATGGTGCATCTAAGAATATCTTTGAAATGAAATGTATAAATTAAGTAAAATAATAAATGTAAAATAAATATTCTAAATTATTATTGTTATATTTCTCTATATATATAATATATATTTATTTATTTAAAAATCTTGTCATGCAGCTTGTTTTGAATATCATGAAGTACATTTTGAGCTAGTCCCTCTACACTTCGATTTGAGTTGTGCACAGGTATTTATTAGTCATTTTCTTGTAATTATTATTTCATCTTTTTTTTTCTTCTTTTTTTGGTGACATTCACACACAATAAAAAGTGTGTATATGTCCAGATATACAGTGAATGTCCTTGAGTGGCCCAACCAGAGCCCAGACTTGAACATCTCTGGAGAGATCTGAAAATGGCTGTGCACCGACGCTCCCAATCCAACTTGATAGAGCTTGAGAGGTCCTGCAAAGAAGAATGGGAGAAACTGCCCAAAAGTAGGTGTGTCAAGCTTTTAGCATCATACTCAAAAAGACTGAGGCTGTAATTTGTACCAAAGGTGCTTAAACACAGTATATGAATACGTTCCGGATGCACTTTGGAACATTCTTATAAAAATATGCAGGGCTTTTAGCTCAAAATCAGCCAACATAAACAGATTTTTTTTTAAAAATCAGACAGACACACACAAGTCTATACAATTCATTAATTTACTTAAATTAAAAAAAGTGTACAAGACATTATGATTTAACAATATACATCATTCTATTCAAATCAGAACAGAACATTTCTTATATTACTCTATTTTTGTATATAAATTCATTTTTAGTCATTTGTCTTCAGACAGCCAGAAAAAAAAAACAGATAACAGTAACAACAATTCACATCTGTCAGATGAACTCTGTTATTTTGCGGTGAAATTATTATGAAAATAGCAAACATTTACACAGTTAACAAATACTTTATCAACTAGTGCCACATGAAATTCCAACTTGAGCACCTCCAGATACACAATGACTTTTGGTGCTTAGTTAAACAGCCCAACACAGCGTTTTAATGTAAACCGTGTTTCTTTTAGCATGATTGTGTGAAACTGAGTGTGTGTGTGTGAATCTCACAAACAAGTCCATTTATTTCACCACAAAATCAAAAACAATAAGAAATTATATTTTGCATAAAAAGAAAAGTGTTTTTGTGTTGTGAAATTAAGTATCCCAAAATTCTTGTTACCGTAATGCAAAAAAAAGATTACATCTTTTTTTTTCATTTTGCATTACAGAAATGAGAATTTGGATGGAAATTAGCATGTCACCAGGACACGTTTAAAACATTAAATTCAGCATGAATTTAAGGCAGTACAATAAATATAACCATGATAACTACATAAAAATATATTATATTACATTATATTATTTAAATATATTGTTGTTTTTCGCATAACTACGGAGCACCGCACATTACATGTGGACATGGTGGCCAGGAATTATAAATTTGTTAACTTGTTTTAGTTCAGTCGTGGCCACGTTTAATTCATTCATTCCCTCATTTTGATTTAAATAAAACAATGGAACAAATTGTTACAATGTGGCAAGGATTTAGTTAAACAAGGGAATGTATTATTATATTGTGCATACAATTTACTTAGAACATAGGAACGAATTAGTAAAACTAATTTTTTGGCCACAATGTCATTTATTTATTTTTTCTCCTACATAACGCCTGAGACTTTTGAAAAGAGAATTTGGGGAAATGCGTCTTGCAAAATTTTGAGTGAAATATAAACTGGGGCCAGATTCACAATTCTTAAGATTCCGCAGAACTGCTATTTTCTTCTTATTTTCAAACAGAATATATAGTATTCTCAAAATCTCTTCTTAAGAATGTTCTTTTTTTTTTCTTCTTAAGATTGTTCTTAAGACAATCATTGACTTGGGGGAAAGTCACTGGGGCCCATTAACTGCTTGGTTACTGACATTCTTCCAAATATCATCTTTTGTGTTCAACAGAAGCGAGAAACTCATACAGGTTTGGAACAACTTGACAATTTTTATCTTTTTTGAAGAATTTCACTTAGGAACATTCTTATGAACTTCATAGAATTTATCTTAAGAACTTTCTTAACTAAAGATTTTCGTGAATCCAGTCCCTGGGCATGTTCTTGACCGATTTTGTGAAATTCACTCATATGTTGTATTAATATACTCATAATTAGTTTCTTAGTGCTGATACATTTTCCAAAAGCATTTGTGGCCAATACAATAAAAAAAAAAGAAAAAGAAAAAAAAGACCAGAAATGATATCATACCAGTTTTCACGCCCCTGGGCTGGGCTGGTTAGCAGGGATCAGACTGGTCTGAACTGGATTTTGACCCAGCTTGTGTAAACATCAGTTTGAGACAGACAATGAGCAGTTAAAGAAACAACATTTGGCAAAACTATTAGTTACCCAATTCATTCTGTGCTTCAGTGCAATCCAACACAACAGCCAATGCGGGAGACTTCCAAAAGCTCTAGGTTTGGCAGGGATAGACAACCCTGCGCCTGGAGAGCTATACCTTCCTGCAGACTTCAGTTCCAACCCTGCTCCAACACACACACCTGTTATACCTTGATTAGCTGGTTCAGGCTTGTTTGATTCAGGTTGTAGCTAAACTCTTGCGGATGTTAGCCCTCGAGGTGCAGGGTTGGAGACCCCTACACTAGAGGGCCTTTGGTAAAATACACGAATTCATCTTTGGGAGCTGAGAAACATTCAACAGTCCCTCAAAGAATGTGAATAAATTAACAGATGTATGGGAAGACAAAGTATGAACAGTATTTTCTCCTAAAATGATGCTCTTTGGAATGTCTTAGATACAAATACAAATACGCTACTTATTAAAATCAACTCTTAATGTTGTAGCATATCTGTGCAAACAACCTCTTCAGTTTAGGGTAGAGCAACAAAAAGTTTGGCCCACTATAAATATTGTACAGTAAAAATTCTCTTACATTGCAGGATGGAACTAATTAAGGTAAATTGCAACATTACATGCTATTTGCATCATATTGCTTTTACCACTACAGCATTGAGCAGATGTGATGATTTTTTTTGTGCCAAAGGATGTTTTTCAAAAGTTTATACCCCCGCTATGTTACTTAAACGTTATAGTGGCTGTTCATGATGAGTTTAAAGGGATGAATCTCACAAAAAAATGAAATTAACAAGTCATATTTCACCTCTTAACATTTTTTTTTTATGTGACATTTTCTTAATGCGAGAAAGACATCTCATTCATAAACGTAATTAATGAAATTATAAAGTGAATTTGTACAATTCTCGCATTATTCAGAATTTGTGGAGGAACTCGAGTTTTATGTACATGATTTTTTACATTATTTAAATTGCCGTTGTGTATTTTTTTATTTTGAGGTGAAATATGATTTGAATATTTCTTTGTGAGAATCATCCAAAGACTTATACTACAGTCGCTTAATGAACAGGTTCTACGACTTTTCTGTAAATCTGAATTTAACTTCATTTAGTAACAGTTTAAAGTGACAAAACATTAACAAGTCACTGGTGTTCATCTTTAAGACATACATACATGAAATACTTGGTAAAAAAAGTTTGATAGCACTTTATTGTACAGTCCTGTTTTATGTACTATGTACTAAACCTAACCTTAATATTAAATCCAAGTAGTTACCTTATTTTACTCAGTACTTTCTTGTATAAGTACACAGTTAGTACACATACTGCAAAATAAAGTGCGACCAAATGTTCTTATCGGTGTTTGACACCTTTCATATCTAACTAATGTTTTCAAACATAAGCAATCGATTAGCAATGATTCTGCTACGACATAACAACCGTTTTAAAGAAAGGCCATTTGAAACCATTAGAAACTACACCTTCCCAAAGTTAAGTTTGGGAAGATGTTCCGCTAAAAAGACTTGAAGCACACTTTGCTGAGAGGTGAGATTAAGTGAGTTTGTGTGTGTGTGTGTGTGTCTGTGTTGTGCGCACACAGCAACAATGTAAACAAAATGTAAAAAAACAAAGAAAAAAGGCGTTGTTTATCAGTCTTAAAGGTCATTTGCACTGACAACGATTTGCAGTGACAAAGCATCTAGAAGTCATTTTCAATGAAAGCTGACGATTTCTAGCAACTTGAACAACAGCGACTGTTGCCAAAATGACAACATAACCGACCTCATAACTTTTAAAAATAAAAAGTCATCTTTTTCTAACTGAACACTATCACAAATTAGATAATGAAGTGAGAAAATAAGAATGAGTATTGACAAACTACCTGTATGGCGCCTTAAATTGCCAACTCTCATTAAAAATGAAAAACTTCCTGTCGATTTGTTGCTGCAAAACGCCTAAAGTGTGTCTTGATTTCCAGTACAAAATATCTAAATTTAGTTAAAAGACACATTTACTTGAGAAGCAAAATTGTGTAAGAAGACAAGACACATATCTCGAGTTAAGTTTGTCTAACGTGTTTTGTTTTAAACAAAAATACTGATTAAGAAAATCTATTCTTTTAGTGATTAAAGTGTTAAAGACCTTCCTTAACAACCCCCCCATAATGTCTTCCAGGACAAAACCAGACATGAAATCTGAAACAGATGAGTACAAAACACGAAGTCTGATCTGTGTGCTCATCTTTGAAAGCCAAAAAGGTCACAGTTGCACGACGAGAAGCCGGTCGCATCCCTCCGGTTGAAAAAGTCTCTTTTCTTTGAGATGTAGAACTCCACGCTGGAATGTCAGCTCGCTAAATCTCATGGTGGTCACGCCACAAGCCGACAATCATCCAAATTACGGTCAATTAAAGTTAACCAGGCAGGAAACGCTGGTCCCATACTTTTTCAAACGAGATAACCTCCAGAAGGATAAAAGGTTGAATTATGTCTCAGGGTTGGGTGTGGTCATGATCTTCATGTACTGGGTGAAGATCGTCTCAAAGGCCTCGTCTCTGTGTATCATGGCACCAAAGACCAGTGGCTGCGAGAACAAGATAAAGCGAATCACTGTCAGACTTTACTCAATTATTCATCAACGCAACAAGACACTTTAATTGTTTTGAAGAGGGTGATGTCGCTGTAAAGAAAGACATCAAATGGCTTTTAAGCAGGATGCAAGTATATCCAGCTTAAACCGCATACATGCATTAAGCGATATAAACAAACCAAGCAGTTGAGCTTTTCAATATATTATACACTCACCTAAAGGATTATTAGGAGCACCATACTAATACTGTGTGTGACCCCCTTTCGCCTTCAGAGCAGCCTTAATTCTACATGGCATTGATTCAACAAGGTGCTAAAAGCATTCTTTAGAAATGTTGGCCCATATTGATAGGATAGCATCTTGCTAAACGGAGATTTGTGGGATGCACATCCAGGGCACGAAGCACCCGTTCCACCACATCCCAAAGATGCTCTATTGGGTTGAGATCTGGTGACTGTGGGGGCCATTTTAGTACAGTGAACTCATTGTCATGTTCAAGAAACCAATTTGAAATGATTCAAGCTTTGTGACATGGTGCATTATCCTGCTGGAAGTAGCCATCAGAGGATGGGTACATGGTGGTCATAAAAGAATGGATATGGTCAAAAACAATGCTCAGGTAGGCCGTGCCATTTAAATTATGCCCAATTGCCACTAAGGGGCCTAAAGTGTGCCAAGAAAACATCCCCCACACCATTACACCACCACCACCAGCCTGCACAGTGGTAACAAGGCATGATGGATCCATGTTCTCATTCTGTTTACGCCAAATTCTGACTCTACCATCTGAATGTCTCAACAGAAATTGAGACTCATCAGACCAGGCAACATTTTTCCATGGGGTCTTCTGCTGTTGTAGCCCATCCGCCTCAAGGTTGTGCGTGTTGTGGCTTCACAAATGCTTTGCTGCATACCTCGCTTGTAACGAGTGGTTATTTCAGTCAAAGTTGCTCTTCTATCAGCTTGAATCAGTCGACCCATTCTCTTCTGACCTCTAGCATCAACAAGGCATTTTCACCCACAGGACTGCTGCATACTGGATGTTTTTCCCTTTTCACACCATTCTTTGTAAACCCTAGAAATGGTTGTGCGTGAAAATCCCAGTAACTGAGCAGATTGTGAAATACTCAGACCGGCCCGTCTGGCACCAACAACCATGCCACGCTCAAAATTGCTTAAATCACCTTTCTTTCCCATTCTGACATTCAGTTTGGAGTTCAGGAGATTGTCTTGACCAGGACCACACCCCTAAATGCATTGAAGCAACTGCCATGTGATTGGTTGATTAGATAATTGCATTCATGAGAAATTGAGTGTTCCTAATGATCCTTTAGATAAGTGTATATCATCAAAAAATTTAACTATATTATCATCCAGCTCTTTAATATAAAGTAGGATCTATAGGTATACACAGTATACTGTATAGCAAATTTTGCAAAATGTAAACTAGTATCACCCATTTCTAATCTGCTAAATGTGGCTATAAGATATTATAAACATTAACATAATAATTTACTGCTCTGAAACAATGTGCGTTGTGACTATTGTGTCGCCCTATACAAATAAATTTGAGCTGACTACCTTCTGTGTTGATGGGGTGGCAATGGAGATGCCCATTCCAGACCCAGGCAGAACTGATAAAACTTTGTACTGTGAAAAAAAGAAAAGCAAGAGTTGTTGTAACAGTAAGCTTTTTGCAATAAATATTAAACATGACATGGTAACAGTTCCTCAAAATGTCCTACTATGGAGAAAAATATGGATTATGATTAAAGTATAGTTCACTTTGGTTCACTTTGCAGCTTATTTTTTCCCACGAACTATGAAATTATTCAAGAAAACAATTGTCTGACTGACATTACAGTAGTGAATAACAACAAAAAAAAAAATTTAACTCTGAGAGAAAAATTAAAATGCCCTCATAATATTTCACCAAAAACGTTAACCTCCCCTCCACCTCGAAAAGACTCACCAAAAATATTCTCCACAACTGACAACAAACTGCCACCAGTTACTCAACTTCCTTCGATCAAATAAATTCCCGAAGGATGAAATCCAGTCCCATCCTACATTTTTTTCCTCATTCTCACCAGCTCAGAGATCCACTAAATTTTACTGTAGTAAACGCTGCACAATGGTATCGCTCTTTACAACGTCGGACACATAACGGTAAATAATATGATTAGCCTTTTGCTAACAGCTAATGTGTTTCTGATGTTACACAAACCATGTTCAAATTCTCAACTCAGTCTGCCTTTTAAAAATCAGCATCCTTAGAAACACTTTGAACAACTTAGAAAGTCAGTGGAGAAAGGCATATAGTTCATCATAACATCATAATATACATCATATACATATCTCACCTGCTATATTGCAAAATGCACCCAATTTTCATATCAGCAGAAAAATATACCGGGATAACCTGGCTTCTCTTGAGTATCCCTTGCTTCAGAGCATAGGTAATGATATGCTAAAACCCTAGCCTGACATCGTCAACTGATTCTAGTCAGAATATGAGTCTGATACTGCTCTATTGGGCTGTGATTATGGGGAGTGTTTCAACCGAACCAGGGAAGAATATGCCTCTGCACTCAATTGGATAGATCTACAAGTGATGTTCGTTGAGCGACACATAGTTGTCAACAGAACTCAACTGCACGCAAGCTAGAAGAAGTAGAAGAAGATGAGTGAAAATGATCTTTGCCGGTGTTGTAAAAGAATTGAAGGATACATAGAGTACTTATCAACACGATCATTATTTTTGTGAGAAATAGTAAAGGTGAATGCATTTACGAACAAGTTCTCCGTTTAGTAAACAAATTCAACCCAAGCGCTCTTTGGTGACGTGGATGATTACGTTACTGTTGCTCATCGATCCATCATCGTATAAAGCCCGCACTCACATTTGATTGGTCCGAACAGCTCTGGTTCGAGCATAGTTGCTCCAGAACCGACCAACTCCAGACGGAACTTCCCGACCTCAAATGTTGTGGGCGGGGCTAAGTTTGGCCGGCATCCAGGTCCACCTGTGCCTGTGCGTTGACACGATTGGCAACAAGGTAGTTTGTGAACTCAGAAACCGTTAATTTTTAAAACGCGTTTTTGAGACTGCCTTTGGTTCACTGCACTGCAAAATTCCCAGCAATGGTGCTGACTGATGACTGAATGGTGCTAAGTTATATAATGTATTACATTATGATGTAATATTTATATTTGACTTTATTTCAATTACATTTCAGTAAAAAATAACACTGCACATACCTTTTGGATATCTGTGATGTCCACCAGTTTTATGACTTTGTTCTTCTTTGAGGAACCCGATCTTGAGCTGGAGCTCTCAAAACACAGGTAGCTGATGAATGGACATCCAGTTGTAATTATAATGTTACTGCATTAATGTACATGTTGATTCTATGGAGCCTCTCAATATGTTATGATGTGAAATAATGGCATGAACTTATTCATAACAACATGAAAGAGATCTTCAGTGAGCAAATGTTTCTTACTTCTCGGTGACGAAGAGCATCCCGTTGCGAATGTAGTCAGTGGGCATCTTCCTGTCTCTGTTTATCAAACAGCATCTCCATCCATTCTCACATACTGAAACAACAACAAAAAAAACACTATTAAATCACTGTACACAAGTGGAAAGAAAAGTGAGTATGACGTTTGACGTGTCCAACTCAAGCTAGTTTAGTTTTTTTATTTTTAGGTTTCAAGTACTTTTTTTTTTCGGGATGCGAAGTCTCTTAAGACAAGAACCAAGTCTACGAGAGGTCTCACCGGGCAGAGGTCTCTCATTCTCAGGTAGGTTGAAGATCTCATGGAATGCGCCTTTCTTTGTGCTGTGTGAACGGCCAGTCTCTTCCTCTCGGGTCACTCCGGCCGGGATGGTGGCTAAACTGCTCCGTGAGACCACTGGTGGAATCTTAACATAAAAGGGAGGGATTTTATAACAACTCAAAGAAACAGTTTGCATTAACTGATTCTTTTAGCCATTAAATAAATAAAACAACATATTTATATTTATAAAGGATAGGTGCTTAAGGATGTGACATTTTTTTTTTTCTCTTCTGGAAAAACATGCACTAATCAATCACTCACAATAGCAATTATACCATGGTCTGTCTGAATATTCAATTCTGTTTGGCTGGAAGGTGTGCAGTAAATCCGTTTATTGCACAGGTAGTGCCAAGTCAGTTTAATCACTATTCTATATCAATGTGCTACTTTTATTGAAACAGGTGCGCACACATGTACGTCGCACACAGAAATCATAGCACAGGAGCACAGAGACTTGTTGTCAACGCAATCCCGCAACTTTTATCAATAAATACATTTAGTACTTTGCTACTGAATCACAACATTATATAGCTCAAGTAAGGAGGTTCAAGCGCCGCTGTTTTTTTTAAGTAATTTAACTTACAGCTTCATTCAAATAAATATTATAATTCATCAATCTACTATATCTCTGTGTCAGATTTAAAGCAGACAGAATGCTAGATCTAACAAGCAATAGCTGACGAAAAATAAAAACACTATTTTAACCCTTCCAGTCAAATTTAGCGCTGCTAAAATCAATGACAGCCTTTGTCAATGCTGGAAAATGACCATGGTATAAGCATGATAATTCATGGCTAGCTGTGTATTAAACTATTTGAATGCTTCACTTCACGTCGTGCATTCGAATCGTCTAATACACTACTAGCCGTGCATTATGCCTTTTAATATGTATTAGGGAAGCAAACAGGTTTCATTTTGATTTCCTGCTGACTTTAAGCTCAATCATCCCTAATAAAAGTGCATTTACCGCATGTCGTAATTACCACAGTTATGAGATTACGGCTTGTAAAATGTGCTCATAATTACAATTTGAGAACCAATTACAAAATGGGAATTTTCAGACTTGTACCACCTGACTGCTGCATATCGGTAGTGCCGCCATAGAAACACATAATTCCGAGTCGGAGGATGCGAACCGCTCCGAGTAGAAAGTCACGTGTTGTCATCGCGTAATTACGACATTACGTGAACGCAGCGAAAGTCAACATGAAATGCGTTCCTGTGGGTAAGTCAGTGTAATGATGTTTTGAGAGAAGTTTAAAGGCTAGCAACTGCCACTGAGGCATGTCTCAACGGCATGTTGTATGTTCCCTGTACAGATTCCCATGACAACAGAGTCAAAATACATCATTTCATTGTCCTAAAGGCAAAAATTCTACTATTTCTACCTCTAATGATCTACTTCAAAGAATCCAAACTACAGCTGCACTATTGTGGAAACCAGTGCTAGTATAGTTAACTACAACTAAAACGGTGAAAAAAATAAAATATTATATAACATATTATAAAATGAATAATAGAGAATAAAAAAATATAGAGATATATATAAGAAAAACTAATACAAATGACAAAAACAATTACTAAAGATTACTTTAACTAAAATTAAAACAAATTCAAACTGTTAATAAAAAACAATATAACAGTATCTCAAAGATATTAAAAGAACACTGGTGGAAACTACTGAGCAATCCTTTTCTACCTACGCACACACAGAGCAAACCCATCACATAGTCTGTGAAAATGGATTCAAAATGGCACATTAGCTGTATACATTACATTAACTCAATTAGATTAGATTAAGCAAAATCATTAATATTAAATACTTTCAGTAGATTAGTCAATTAATTATATTTTATATCAGATTTTCAAATAAAGAGCCAATACTGAAGAAAGCAAGAAATGTCCATCTGATATTACACCACATAATTATATCTTAGAAGAAGAAAAAAAAGACAATTTTTAAGGCCATGAAGAATTGCATTGACATAACTTTCGTAACAATAAATTACACCCCTAACACACATTATCATTACCATAATGCAAAAAACAATCTTTTTCATTACAGTAATAAGAATGAGTTATGTAATTTTTTGCATGACACTAATGAGAATGCTTTTAGTATACTAATGAGAATAGGATTTTTTGCATTATAGTGATTAGAATGGGATTAAAAGTAATGAGAATTACTTTTTCTATTATAGTTCGAGAATTAGTTTTTTTAGCATTGGGTAATGTACAGAGCCCCAAAATGGACATGGTGATGTGAAAAACAAAATTTAGATGGGAGGGAAAATTATATGTCAATTATATGCTCACGAGTTTCACGAGGGAACGCAAATGTTTTTGTGAGGGAAGGCAAACTTTCTCAAGGGAATGCAAAACTGTTGTGAGAGAACAGAAAAGCATTGACATACACTCTATCACCATGTCCCTTTGAGGCTCAGTAATGAAAGGGTTTTGGGCATTACAATAAAAAGAATAGGATTTTTTTATTATTATAATAGCGCGAACTTGGGTGGGAAATATGCCTAACTGTAATGAAATAAATTAAATAAAAGCCTGGAAAATCCTTCCCTCGGGTCATTTTGACCCGAAAACATAATATAAATAGTGTTCATTGGAGTGATCCAAGACCCTATAACTTTTGACGCACTTGAACCACGAATGCACAAAAAAATTATTGACTGGATGACTTGAAATTATTGAGGAGTTTTGTGGTTGAAATTTTAAAAAGTAACAAATCTTTCCCTTGCGAGTCAATTTGACCCCCATAGGAATGAATGGAATGCGAGGAATGATTTAGTATACGTAGAACATTCTAACTAAAAATGCTAAAACTTAAAAAAAAAAAAAAAAAAAAAAGATTTTATAATGTCTACAAGTGTATCTGAATTCATTTAGGACTTTAGGACCCAGCGGAACAGCTAATTTGCTCAATATAGAGCTATAAGGCCATCTAGAGTTATGAAATATTTTTCCACAAGAGGTCAGCAAAGACACCCCATGTAAGATATTTTAAGCTGAATTAAAAGGGTATTTTGGAATTTAACTTGAGAGAATGAGAACAATGTGCTTAAATTACTTTTTTATCATTTATTGATATAATCTAGTAATTGAATACTAGTATAATCTAGTTTTATTTAATTAAATAAATAAAAATTTAATTTAAAATAAAATCTCCCAAAAAGTGCATAAAAAAGAAACATATCAAAATGAAATTAAATAAGATCTCTAGACAAAAAAATAAAATAATAAAAATAATTAAGTATAATTTTAGGGCGTCGGGTCATTTTGACCCGCGGATTCAGTGATTCCAAGGATTTGTTACAAAGTTTGAGGGAAGGATGAGGTAAAGCCAGTTATTTATATTGCTGCAGTGTGACATTCTAAAATATCAGTTAACATTTTCAAACATTCCTTTTGTCATTAATTATAATAATGTAGTGAGATTTTTGTATGCACAAGGAGTCTGACAACAGCCAGTATTATCCAAACTGAGATCTGATCTCCTCATCATCATCATCAAGTCCGTCTGTGATTACATGAAGAAACAGAAAAAATGACGGAGACGTTGCCGCAGTTCTTCAGGATTTAGTCTGAATTTTGTGAAAACACTAACATGCCTATAACTTTTGCACTGTACTGTATATATCATTTTTTATCTTTTGATTTTGTGGTGAAAAATGACCTGGACATTCTCTGTGAGATTAAGTTAAATGGGATGCTGAGACTAAGCAGCCATTTTGATCCATTTGTGAACAGACAAAATTCAAATCACAAGGTGCATCTAGATCCAAACACACACAGGTAAAGAAAATAAGGTCAGCTGGTTTGATCACACACACAGGTGCTGGCAGAAGCACACCACAGTCCCTACCTTCTCACACCCAGACAGCTGAGAGAGAAAGACAACAGATTATATTTGATCGTCATGTCAGGGACCTAAACTGATGATTCCCTTACGAGGCAACACCCATCACCCTCATACGCACATATTTACAGTGCCTGACACTCTGAAAAAAAGCTTTTAAATAGGTATGACATTATAAGTGTGAAAACATTAGAGTATGACATTGTCTCTTTCTCTCTCACCCGTCGAGACACAGTGGCATTGCTGCGTTCTTTCAGCTGAGGGTCGGTGGGAAGGTTGTTCCACATGATGTACGGAGTGTCGTATTTGTCTCGGAGTTTCGGGCAGCTCTTAAAAAGGAAGTCTATAATAAAGAACTTGATGCCTGCGTAAAGCCCTACCAGGGAAGACACACATAAACACACACCATGAGAATGATAAAAATAACATTTCAGCACTTTAAAAAAAATATATATATCACTTTAAAAACTATTTTACAAGATTTGTTTCATTATATTTAATACAATTAACTTTAATTTTATGGAACAAGGTGAAGGCATATTTAATTTCACAAAATGCTCTTATTTACTAAATATATTAGACAAAAAGTAGTTTTTTGTTGATAAATGTACTATACCATTCAAAAGTTTTGGGTTGGTAAGATTACTTAATGTTTTTGAAAGGTGTTTCTTATGAGGCTCCATTTATTTGGTCAAAAAATACAGAAGAAATTCAAATAAAGTTGAATCCCATGAATGTAGGATTAGAGCTATTTTCCACAGACATTAATTTCAACTAATGAATTACAGTTTTAAATACAAACCCGAATCCAAAAGAGTTTGTATAAATTGTGAATAAAAACAGAATGCAATGATGTGGAAGTTTCAAATGTCAATATTTTATTCAGAATACAACATAGATGACATATCAAATGTGTAAACTGAGAAAAAGTATCATTTTAAGGGGAAAATAAGTTGATTTTAAATTTCATGGCATCAACACATCTCAAAAAAGTTGGGACAAGGCCATGTTTACCGCTGTGTGGCATCCCCTCTTTTTATAACAGTCTGCAAACGTCTGGGGACTGAGGAGAAGAGTTGCTCAAGTTTAGGAATAGGAATGTTGTCTCATTCTTGTCTAATACAGGCTTCTAGTTGCTCAACTGTCTTAGGTCTTCTTTATCACATCTTCCTCTTTATGATGCGCCAAATGTTTTCTATGAGTGAAAGATCTGGACTGCAGGATGGCCATTTCAGTACCCGGAACCTTCTTCTACGCAGCCGTGATGTTGTAATTGATGCAGTAAGAGGTCTGGCATTGTCATTTTGGAAAATGCAAGGTCTTCCCTGAAAGAGTCAACGTCTGGATGGGAGCATATGTTGTTCTAGAACTTGGATAAACCTTTCAGCAGTGATGGGGCCTTTCCAGATGTGTAAGCTGCCCATGCCACACGCACTCATGCAACCCCATACCATCAGAGATGCTTCTGAACTGAGCGCTGATAACAACTTGGGTTGTCCTTGTCCTCTTTAGTCCGGATGACATGGCGTCCCAGTTTTCCAAAAAGAACTTCAAACTTGGATTCGTCTGACCACAGAACAGTTTTCCACTTTGCCACAGTCCATTTTAAATGAGCCTTGGCCCAGAGAAAACGCCTGCGCTTCTGGATCATGTTTAGATATGGCTTCTTTTTTGACCTATAGAGTTTTAACGATGAATGGCACAGTGGAGTGTGTTCACCGACAATGTTTTCTGGAAGTATTCCTGAGCCCATGTTGTGATTTCTTTACAGTAGAATGATGCAGTTCAGTCTGAGAAACTCCTTTCTGATATTGCTCCACTATTTTTCGCCGCAGCATTGGGGGAATTGGTGATCCTCGGCCCATAAAGACTTCTGAGAGACACTGACACTCTGAGAGGCTCTTTTTATACCCAATCATGTTGCCGATTGACCTAATAAGTTGCAAATTGGTCCTCCAGCTGTTCCTTATATGTACATTTAACTTTTCTGGCCTCTTATTGCTACTTGTCCCAACTTTTTTTTGGAATAACATTTGATATGTTATCTATATTCTATTGTGAATATAAGTATATACGTTTATGAGATTTGTAAATTATTGCATTCCTTTTATGTTCTCACTTTGTAGAGTGTCCCAACTTTTTTGGAATCGAGTTTGTATTTACACCTGTGATGGAAAAGCTGCATTTTCAGCAGCCATTATTTCAGTATTCAGTGTCACATGATCCTTCAGAAATAATTTTAATATGCTGATTCGGGGCTCAAAAACATCTATCAATGTTGAAAAAAAGTGTGCTAATTATTATTATTATTATTATTTATAACAATTTAAAGTATTTACTGTCACTTTTGATAAAAAGGCATCCTGGCCGAATAAAAGTATTCACTCAACATACATTTTGCTGATCCCAAATTCTTGAACGGTAGTTTACCTTGTCGCTAAATGTCTGTTGTTATTCACGAACAGATGCTATCATGTTTTATCTGATCTGTATAATTCCTTTAGTGAATAAGGTGATAAAATGACAACACAAAAATAATCAACCCAATCTGTGGTCGCAATTCATGTGGTGCCCAAATCAGTGAACTCTCCGAGAATGGATTTGTCTTAAATATGCCCTTTCAGTGCTGTTACACAAGAGACAAGTCTATGTTTCATATGAACGCAACAATAAGCCATTTTGAATGGCAGTGTTTGTTTGTGTTGGAATGTTATTAGTGTGCATGGGGTGTTTATGTACATGTGTGGGATTATGAGTAATAATTCTCACCGATCATAAAGCCCATCAGCTTGTAGGGCAGGACGCAGGAGGAGATGAAGGCCACCCACAGAGCGACGTACAACTTCTGAGTGATCTCAGGCTGGACCCACATAAACAAACTGATGTACACATACGCACACAAACACATACAAACATGGAGAAACATTCATTAGAAGAAGTTGTATTTGTATAGCGCCTTTCCACAGGCCCAAGGTCACTTAACAAAGGTAGTTTACAGTATACAAACTAAACACAAATGTTGTTTCCTTAGTTTCAGTAGTTTCTTTCAGGTCACAAGCTCATTTTTACTTTCTCTGTACAGAGCCCTTTTATTTCAGTGCTTTTGCGTTCACCCATAAAACCTTTGTGAAATATTATTTCCATCACTAGTTTTGTTTGCTGGCAAAAGTGTGCTGGCCCAAATTAAACTGATTTTTTACGCATATGCTAATGTATGCGAACAGTTGAATGTATAACCTTAAAGTTGTTCTTAAAGTTGTCATGAACTGGCTTTTTTAATTTTGTTATACTGTTGTCTGAGGTCAACTTATGACGTTCGCATGGTTTTTACATTCAAAAACATCATAATGAATAAGTAATAGGCTATTTTCTTCCCTGGTTTTGAGGCTCTCTCCTGAACGCAGGGTTTTGATGGGCGTGCTGCACTGAAGACTTGGAAGTAAACGCCCACTGCTACGATTGGATAAGATTTGCATATTTAATGAGCTTCAGCTCCCCTATCAGTACATGTGGGAATTGTTTTTAAAGCGCGTGGAGAAACGCTCACAGGGCTCGCAAAATATCTTTATCAAACAAACACAATGATTCATCTCTCATCTACCCGCGTTTGAGTTGGAATGTTATTTTTTTATTACTATAACCGCAAACCGAACACACACGTGTGCACGCGCCCTTCAAATATCAAGTCAAGAGAGTGAAAACGCACATCAAGAAAGGAATGTTATTTCACTATTTAAGCCCGTCGGCAGGCCGGGTTTAAGTTTTAGCAGCCTGTCTAAAAAACACATAGCCCCGGGACGTTGGGCTCGGAGAGCTCTAGCCCATACATGTCTAATCAGAGTCTGACCAGTGATCACGAATCGTAGCACAACACCACAAATAAAGGATTCTCCAGCCTGTGAGAGCGTGGCATTTAAGTGTGTTGCACCATTACTATTGGATCCAAAATAGAAGGCACAGCATTGTGTTTTAATCTCAATATGTCTGCAAATCCAAATGGAACCAGCATGTTTATAGCTTGGTAGCGCAATCCGTTTAGCTCCACGAGTCGGTGGGCAGGGCTACAGAAGCAGGCTTACATATTTATCTGTTGAGGCGGCATTTCCCCGTTCTATTACGTCATTGATCAATATATATTTGAGAGCTCTCGTTTTCTCGGTCTGGTGTCAATAAAAGCTTTTCTTTGACTAACAAGGACGTTTTCAGCTCTGAAACTTACAGAATATTCTTATATCACAATGAACTTTTATATATCAAAGGCTCAATGGAAAGTTGATTTCTCAGTTCATCACCCCTTTAAACAATACTGGATGCGCGCGCATTCAGGGGGCAAAACCGCTAACGTGTTATGCTGAGTAACATACTGTACAATACATGAGACAGCTAGCTAGGTGTGTGACAGTGAGGAAATTGCTAGCATCAATTACTTTGGAAGCCTAGGTAGCGCGGACTCCGCCGATTATATTAAGAAATTAAGTCTCGTAATGGCTTAAGTCTCATTACCAGATCCCCACGCTATTTCTGACAACGAATGGATCACATATATGTCCAAGTGGCCGGCAATCATATGCCCCGATATATACACTTATCTCACAGAGTTGCCGCGATTCCATCACACACTAACACCCTAAAATATCCCAGGTACATAGGAGCGAAACACTGGCTGCAGGCTGTTCAACCACAAGTTATGCGTAAAACACGCACACACTTTCGCAGTCCCCAGAAGCTTCTCAAGACATGTACATAACACAAAAGCATTATAACACTCTGGGCAGACACATTTTAAAACGTTAAATAGAAGTGCTATTGTGAAACTACTCCCTCTCATGTGATATTGCTTACATATATTTTTTCTATACATTTAATATATACATTATAGGACCAGCGGGACCCCAATCCGCCCTGTTAATGGCCTGGATCCATAATCTCCTTCTTTTTGGCGGTTAGTGCAGTTTACAGCACAACAGCTCCGTGTCATCTCTGTTTCTGCTTTCTGCCCCCTAGTTGCGCACACATCTCTGGAATGACGTTGCACAGAAACCCGTCTACAGCCTTTCAAAGTATACTCCATTTGATAATGTGCGCATGCAGGCGGTTTACAAGTGTGCTCTAGAAAGTTTCACCTTTGTCCAGTGTCTGTGCTATTTTTATCCAGAAGTTAGGACAGATAAAAATGCCTTTTAAACTAAAGTTGCGGCTATCTCATACACACAAGCGCTTGTCAATGCGGAGTTTGTTGCTGATGCAGTCTCCAGTATTTCGTTGTTGTTCCATCTCTTTAGTTTCGTTTTCTACTGTGAAACAACTGCCTGTGTCAGTTTCGCCACCTCGTGAAACAACTGATTAGTGCAAAGCAATTTGAATTTGCATATGCGACCTGCGCACAAAGTAAACACAGTTTGCATGTGCTGTTCCAATGACGAAATTTGCATTTGCACACTCGCATACGTGTAAAAAACGAAATACTTTGGGCTTTACGTTTCTCAGGTGAACGCAAAGCAAACGAAAAAGCACTGCTATATAATCTCAAATTTTTCCTCACCAAGAAAGTATCTTTAGAAACTTTTGCATTGTCTTGTAAAAATATTGTTTTCTCACAAAATTTTAGTGAGAAGGTATTTTTCATACCTCATATTATTTCCAACATCAAATTTTGCCCTTCTCTCAAAACGTTTGCATTATATCGTTAAATGTGTGTTGTTTCGTGAAAGTTGTCTCGTTTCTCATATTATTTCCATTAGCATTTTTATGTTTCCTGGTAAAATCTTGCATTTGCTAATAGGGTTTCTAAGGCAAAGTTTGCAAGCGAGCGCAAAATCATTGACGTATAATGTTTTCACCCAAATGTCCCTTTAAGGAGCCCGTAGTCCTACAATAGTTAACGTTAAGGAGCTACTTACTTTTTGATTTTCTCCAAAACATCTGACATCTTACCAAAAAGATTCTGCAGAAAAATACACGTGGGTCAAAAAGAACCATACACAAAATGAAATTTGAGGCATCCATAAAATTTCAAATTCATTATAAAATAAAAGTCCATGTCCATAAAATGAACCATATTAAAGGAATTTCCATCTATGCTTAAGAACTACTGACTGTTTTTTCTTAACTATCACTATCACAAACTCACTCCTAACAAAAAATACATTAAACTAACATTTTTGTTTTGTAAAGAAATTCATACATAAAAGAACCCTTCGGATCAAAAAGAATCATCCATAAAGTGTGCCCAAACTTTTGACCAGTAATGTAAATGCTATGGAGGGCTCGTTGATACCTGTGCTTTTTGTGCAACATCGAGAACTAACTGAAACTTCTCAGACACAGTCAGGTCTTCCTTTGGAGGTTCCTGGAAAGAAAGACCACAAGGAAGAAAATTGAAATATGCACAACATAAAAACAAAAGTCACCGACATGCAAATATTACCCTGGAACAACATTCCTACCACAGGTTCAGAAACTTCAGGCACAATACTCCACTGAATTCTCCATCCTCTACAGAAAAAAAGAACAATATTAAATTGATTTATTTGTGTTAATGTTTATGTTTATTTTGTTTTAATATACAGTCACTGCATGTGGAGTACATGTACAGTGATAATGACTGCCTGAGTGGACACGAGACCCAAGTTGACTATTGATCTTTCGGTAGTATAGAAATTCTTACAATTGGCAATTTCAGCTGATATACAACCCTTACATATCGAAAATTAAGTTAAGTCTAGGAAAAATGTTAAATTTAACCCCTAAAAAGATTTGACACCGTTTTAAAGACATACTAGTGAAAAAGCTAACTTCGTCTTACCTGGCTATGAGGTAGTTCAACGACAACCTCAGAATGGCTAAGAATAGAAACAAAGGAATAGCCCAGCCGTGCCATGCTGCATTCATATAAATCTGTGACAGAAGACAAACGCACAATACAAATTACATTGCTGTCTCACTGATGAACAGTTTCATGAGGAAATAAAGAATTTGTAAATAAAAGATTTGGTCACACTTTATTTTAATGTCCATGTTACAGAGAACATACTTACTGTAGTAACAACAGTAAATTATGCATAATTACATGCAACTCACTCTAAAACAGTCACTGTTCCACACTGTTCCACTGGTACATACTATGCACTTATTATAGTAATTACAATAACTGCTTAATAACTAGGTACTAACCCTAAATCTAACCTCAACCCATGTTACCCACCTTATATTACCCAGTACTTTCTAAGGTATGTACATTGTAAGTACATGTACTGTAAAATAAGGTGCAACCCTAAACACTAATCCTAACCATAACATTATAGTACGTACATGTTTTAATTAATATTACTCAGTACTTAAATGTATAATTACACTGTAATTCTACATTTAAATACAGAGTAATATTAAAGGGTTAGTTCACCCAAAAAAGAAAATTCTGTCATTAATGACTCCACACCCGTAAGACCTCTGTTCATCTTCGGAACACAGTTTAAGATATTTTAGATTTAGTCCGAGAGCTTTCTGACCCTCCATTGAAAGTGTATGCACAGTATACAGTCAGTTTCCAGAAAGGTAAGAAGAAAGGTATGAAAAACAGTACCTCAGTGGGTTAGCTAGACTCTTTTGAAGCATCGACAATACATTTTGGTCCAAAAATAACAAAAACTAGAAGACACAGAAGAGAAGACAAAGTCGTAGTTTTTGTTATTTTTGGACCAAAATGTATTGTTGATGCGTCAAAAGAGTCTAACTAACCCACTGATGTCACATGGACTTCTTTGATGATGTTTTTCATACCTTTCTTCCTACCTTTCTGGACACGGACTGTATACTGTGCATACACTTTCAATGGAAGGACAGAAAGCTCTCGGACTAAATCTAAAATATCTTAAACTGTGTTCCGGAGATGAACGGAGGTCTTACAGGGTTTGGAACGACATTAGGGTGAGTCATTAATGACATAAATTTCATTTTTGGGTGAACTAACCCTTTAAGTAACTACTTACTTACTATAATAATTAGGATTAGGGTTAGGTTTGGTTTAGGGTTAGTTGCATATAATTATGCATCATTTAAAGTTATTACTATAGTAACTACATGTAACATGTCACTCTGAACTACAAAAAACAGTCATAAGGATCTTTTTTTTGAAATTGAGATTCATACATCATTCTGAAAGTTGAATAAATAAGCTTTGATGTATGGTTTGTTATGATAGGACAATATTTGGTCGAGATACAACTATTTGAAAATCTGGAATCTGAGGGTGCAAAAAAACTAAATATTGGGAAAATCGCCTTTAAAGTTGTCCAAATGAAGTCCTTAGCAATGCATATTACTACTAATAATATTTTTTTTATATATTTACGCTAGGACATTTACAAAATATCTTCATGGAACATGATCTTTACTTAATATCCTCATGATTTTTGGCATAAAAGAAAAATGTATCATTTTGACCCATACAATGTATTGTTGGCTATTGCCACAAATATACCCGTGCGACTTATGACTGGTTTTGTGGTCCAGTGTCACATATGTAACAATGACACTATTAAATAAAGTGTTACCAAATAAAGTGTAACCAAAGATTTTTGTTAGTGGTAAATAGTAAATTATATAAGTAACTTATTTGTGTCTTAAAGAAATGCAGGATCTTTAATATGTATGTATAACTGTAAACATGGAAAACTGATGAAGGCCACTCACGATGAAGGCAATTGCTGACGTATATACTGAGTGCCAGTTGGATAAGGCGGAAAGATTCCGTAAGAAATTTGTTACCGGTCTGGCACCCCGTTCTAGGAAAAAAGTAAAAATAAAAAGATAAACAAGTAAAGCTGACAAAATCTAAGCAAATGAGATTTCTGTGAAACCATAAAGTCTATATTAGTGCTTCAAGGTCAACACTTTAATACAACAGAAAAAATAGACTTACTAAGTCGTCGCATGTTTTCTGTTAATCTGAAGAAGAAAAAAAGACAAACAATTTCAAGCAAAAGCAGTTTCATTTAGATACAGTTTGAGAGATATCATTCCTGCACATGGCAAAAATCACTGATTTCTTCCACCAACCACATCCTGTCTTGTATTTTTATAGCAAAGGGACACTTAAAACGTGTAAATCAGTGAAAGCAGACAGCTGTGGCCAGCACATACTCAATATCTCTCTTCAGAGACAGATAGATATACTCCATTGATCCCTGAGTGGACATTTAAGAGACATGGACTCAATAGCCTCATGTATAATTGAGGCAGTTACATGCATTGACTGGACATCAGATCCAGAACTCCTGCTTGACAATTATGAATTCTACCACAAACCACAAAGACTCTCAGTAGGTTTCGAGATAACTGTCTGTATGACATAAACCCAAGTGGATTAAAAAGTGAAGCTCTAAAACCTTTAAAGTTCTGAACATACTGACTTCTTTTTATTGTTATTATAAATATTATTACTTGACGAGTCCTGCTTCACTAGTTTAGTTCATTGTATATAGATTGTAAATTCCAGTAGACAAAAAGTAAAAACAAGGCTGTACACATGTTTGTGAGGGGTTTGAAAGGGTTTTTTCTATATATTTGACTTTTATTTTGAAAACTCTTCATAAGTTTCTTGGATCTTAAAAATAAAAGTCTTAAACTAACAACATCCAAACAAAACAAAAACCTAAAAAACTTTTACAAGCAGACTGGACTGTCTTATATTCAACCGCACCAAATTATTAACACAAAACAAGTTGAGCTCTAATAATAATTACAACTCCAAAAAAGGAGGCCAGCTCATCAAAATTGGGCCAGATTTTGAGGGCCGGACCACCAAAAATTAGGCGATCAAGCTTAAATTTGGCATGGTAAAACCTAACACTAACCATCTGAGAAGTACATCATTTGATAGAACCAGAGGAGAACATTTGTTAGAAAACTTGTATTTTGACATTTCTGCAGAAAGTAAAAGCTCCATGTTCCAGTTGTTGCGCCTTTTGAATATTTCCTCTTTGCCTATTGTGACTAAAAGCATCCTGACCACAGGGGGGCAGCTGTTTACAATAAACCTTTACCGGGCAGGGAAAGAACTACGGGAAATGATAACAGAGCAGAGTATTTTAGACTCACAAGACTGACATGAAGAATGACTTCGTTCTATTCCAAACCTGCACATCAATTAAAGAGACGTGCAACAAAACAATCTCAATTGTGTAATGTTCCACAGGTGATCTTTCTTCACTGACCTTTTAGCACTTAGTGGCTCCTCAGCCTCAACTGTGTTCTCCTCAGGCTGGAAGCGAAAATCCTCTATGTAAACCCCGAACCGATCATACAGCCAACTCTGCAGCCGCGAACACACCGTCTCCTTCTGCTGTTTGTCTACAGTGAGAGTTAAGAGATATACTTCATTCGGAGGCCATAACCAAAGCTCTATTAATCAGAATCCTACAGTGGGCATATTGAGAGTCAGAGAGCTTGTGCTCTACATTCTAATTTCCTGCCTCAAACAAAAGGGGTCGGTATGGCCTAGTTGGTCTACAAATTTAGACAAGTGCCTAAAATAACAGCTGAAAGTTCCTGGAGCAGTTTACAAAATTACTAACCAAAACCAGGAGGAAAATCCAAAAGCTTTATACAGGATTAGAGCCGCAATTATCACTTTAACCCAAATAACTGGCAAACAAAAACACTAATCAAATAGAGAACTGATTTTGAGGCAATTTCCAATTTTCTTTGAGGAAAATGTGTCTTTTTAAATAATTAGGATACTGCATTTACCATATTTACCACACCAGATGTAGAATAGTCATACTTGACATTAACTTATAAACAAGATTTATCAGATTTAACAACTTACCTTTTTAATATGAGAATAAAGAAGCAAATTACAAAAATATATAAAAATACAAATGATACATTTTCTATAAAACTTATTTATTTGGTAACACTTTGCAATAAGGTTCATTAGTTAACAACATTAGTTAACATGAACTAATAATAAACTGCACTTATAATGCATACCTTTGTTAATGTTAATTTCAACATTTACAAATACTTTATTAAAATCTGCTTAAAGGTGCACTATGCAGCTTTTCCGTCTTCTAGAGGGCGCCTGTTCAAAACAAAGGCGTAGTTTGATGACGGCAAGTTTGAGCGCAGCATCTTGGGACATGTGGTCTTCACCTCACATCTGGTGGAAAAGAATCGGGACAGGACTCTGGCAGAAATCATATTCATGGATGCGATTATTAACGTTACTGTAGTATGAAGCAGAGCAGGGGCGAGTGTTGTGGAGCTAAGCAAGGCCGCCGGAGCGATTGTTACACAAAACACACTTCTCGCGAGCAACGGGACTTTTATTATGACGGGACAAAGTCGCCGGCGCAATCTCCGCTTTTCCGGTCATGAGTATGAGTAGGGTTGGGAATCGTGAGAAATTTTCCGGTTCCGGTTCTGGTTCCGATTCCGCCTAATGATTCCGGTTCCGATTCCGGTTCCATTAAAATTATTAAACAAATAGTGGTAAAGGAAAAAGGCATAATACGCAACTCAAACAATCCTTTTTGTGTTTATTACATGATCTCTGATTCATTTACAGGTTGGCAATGTCAAAAAAGTCCTGTACTGTACATATATTACAGTATTCAAAACATTCTTGCAAAAATATTATATATATATTAGTTATATTTATTAGTTAGTTGTATATTAATTTAATAGAAATTTAGTTATTCAGTGAACTTGTAAATAATAAATGGTAATTCAGCATTGTAGGGGTGAATATGTGTGCTACCCAAATAATGACTGGTGCTTTCACACTTGGTTCGATTGCCTGGACCGAACCCGAGTTCGATTGCTCCCTGGACCGTGTTCATATTATATTTTGGGGTCCGAAACCAGGGTGCGTTTGCGTCATCAAAGGAGCAGCTGTTTACCCCGTTACTTGGTAACGACGTAGAGCGAGGTGGCGGCAGAATGAATAGCGTTGTTCACCTAACTTTTATAGTTTTGTTTTTGAACCGTTAGTTTTGTTACCAAAGCTTCAGTACGTAATGGCACTTGCGTCTATCTGCCACGGATGTACTGCAAATACTCTAAAGAACGCTGACGACGAGCAGAAATTAGATTTACAGCTCTCTGTTTACAGTACGTCAGTCACGCTCATCAGGACTCGAGAACGGTTCGGGTGCGCGCCGAGTTTAAAGACAGCGCCACGCTTGATGTGGTAATTTCACAGCATACATGCAGGTTCGAAGACTCGTTCTCACTCCCTACAGTGCAATTTGGCTAGGTAGCTATACATCCGCGCTAAGATATCACGGTGAAAGTCATCATAGCTTGCGTAGTATAGACCCAGCTCCCAACCCAACTTTGAGAATAGATTAACGGCGATATTTTTTTATCGCCCGATAAGAGTCTCACGTTAACGCAGCACGTTAACGCCGATAACGGCCCACCACTAGTTAATTGTTTGCGCTTCTGGAAGCGGCAGGCAACGTAATTAATATTCATGATGAGGTTAGCTGTCGCCGCTCTATTAAAGGATACGCTCCCAGCGCTTCGCACACACATTGCACCAGAACTGTTTTCGGAACCGAAACTCAGGAATTTTGCGCGATTCCGGTATTTTTCAAAAATAAGTATCGGTTCTGCATAAGAACCGGTTCTCGGTTCCCAACCCTAAGTATGAGGTAACATATTTAAGTATGTTTAAAATGATGTTATGACGTTACTCTGCGCGTTCAATCGGCGGCTGCTGTGACACTTGTTCACACTCCAGTAATAGTAAAGCGTTTCTGCAAAATAAAACCAGAAACCGAGTGTAACGCAGATATGACGCAATGGACAGTCGAATCCCTCAGACGTCCCGGTTCATTGATAAAAATAGCGATTTTTTTCACAATTTACAAATAGTTGGAAAGATTTGGGACATTGTAAGAACTAAACTGAACAAAATATATAACATTGGCCTGGTGGTTTTTGGATATTTGACTGCAAAAATCCTACATAGTGCAGCTTTAACATGAATTAATGCAATGTGAACTAACATGAACAAACCATGACCAGCTGTGTTTTTATTAACTGATGTTAACAAAGATGAACAGATAGAGTAACACATGTACTGGTCATGGTTACGCCATGTTAGTTAATACATTCACTAATGTTAACTAATGAAACCTTATTGCGAAGTGTTACCAATTATTTTTATCGATACTTTTGAAAGATTGAAAGATAAATATATTTAGCATTAAAATGTTCTTGTCCGCCATGTTGGAAGAATTATTTTCAATAAGCTTTTTGCAGTGTATTCTGGGATTGCCTTATCTGCAAAGATACATAGGATTCTGCCTTAAAATGTCTTCTTTAGAGTTGACCTTAATATGGTGAGGTGTAGACACATTGAAACTTTTAGGGGCCGATTACACTACACCATTTTCAATTAAAAACTGAAATATTTGTATGTGTTTTGGCCGTTCATTTACACAACAACAACGTTTTGTGGGCCTGAAAACACTAACTTCAAAGTGCAAGTTTCCGAAAACAGTACTGTTATCGTCTCCGTAAACTACAAACATGTGAATTTGTGTTTCTTTACAGAGTTACATTGCCAACTATTGGCCTGGCATTAATAACATAGGGTTTTTTAAATAGTTTTTTGCAGATATGCAGATTTTGTGCGATTATCTCTTGCGGTACCTGTGCCATTAGCTGCAGGTGGCTGCTGTTTCCGTGGAAGCTGAGGAGGAGAATCTTCACACCTGCAACAGGAAACACAAAGTACATTAACTTTAAGTTCATACAAAACTTCCATACAAACAATTTTTATATAAATATGTACTTCTATGCAACATATTCACAGCGGCCCCAAAAACACACCTGTAACATGGCAAAAAAATTACAGTCATAGCAAAGCAAGCGGCATCTGCAAACAAATAGTTTTCACAGACCGAACCATACTTTTTTGGAGCAATTTTTGCAATGACTTTTAACTTGAGTCGAGGAGTCTGCAATAAGTGTTGTTATTATTAACAAACCTAAAACTCTTAAAAATGACAATTCTTTATTTGAAAATTCAAATAAAGCTGAAATAAAATTAAACATATTGGATTAAATTTGAAATACAGTAAAATAAGTGTAAGCTAAGCTACTAAAGATACTAAAGCTGAAATAAAATTAAACATATTGGATTAAATACTTGAAAAATGTCTTGGCAATTAACTGAAATACAGTAAAATAAGTGTAAGCTAAGCTACTAAAGATACTAAAACTGAAATAAAAACAAATCAAACAAAAACAAAAAGCTAAATAGAAATAAAATAAATTATAAAAACACAAAGTTACTGAAACTTATCCTAAAACTAAAAATTCAAAAATAAAATTCTAAATATAAATAAAAACTATAATAGTATATAATAATACTAAAATTAAACTGTCAACGACAAGCCAATAATTCACAACAAAAGTGTAAAAATAAAAAAAGTAAGCATAAAAATAAATGTGAAATTTGAAAGTAACAATCAGCAAATATAACAAAAATGAGATTAGAAATTAGAAACTCTCTTAAACAGCTCAGCACGCTCCTGTGCGAGCCTAACGTGTCGCCAATCAAATCTGAATCAATTAAATATTGAAATGACATCAGTGGAAAGAACACTCTGTACTGACATATTGCTGTGCATGACTTTCTACGTATAGACATTGACTGCCCACTTTAGGGTCATGGGGGGTGGGATGTAGTGGCTATTTTTAAATCTCAGTGTGTGGCGTGGGCACTGCGCTCAATCCTGCTGTGACAGCCAGACCGGGTCACTGAACACTGCCAACACACATCAGTTTACCACAGCCTATAGGAGAAAACTATAAAATAACATAATGCTACAGTTTTATTTAAAACAACAACTTAATATAACTTAATATTTACTCACTTGATTTAACTGTGCATTTTTAATTTCACGTCATATGATCAACCAGTGCTTTTTTATGAAATGTACCCATATTTAAGTGTTAATAAAAAAGGAAATGCATGAAGCTTGAATAAAACAAGTTTTTTGTTTAAAAGCAGAGGGTCTGTTCTTACTTTTGATATATTGCAAAAAAAGTTCACTCTATTCAAAAACAAAAGAGTTGCGTTTATAATTTTGTTCAGTGTATATATATATATATATATATATATTGTATGTAGAAATATCTATAGTCTATATTATACAATAAATTAATTTATCGATGCTGATAAATTACAAAAATCTTTAACGTCGAACAATAACTAATATAGTACTAATATACTATGCTTCCCTAATACAAATAATCAGATCAGATCATTTGTTCATAAATCAGGTTACAGTAAATGTGTGTGCTGTACATTCAAATTTAATTAATTAAATGTGGGAAAATGTGGACGTTCAAGAACCATTAACCAATGAAACTAATTGAAAAAAAAAAAAGCAGTTTTCTATTCCCAATCTCTAGTACTTGCATAATGCATCTGTGGATCCTGTGCTCCTCATCCATTGTTTGAAACTTTGTCAACTCTGTAAAGGACATTTGTGTTGGTGTCTATATTTGAGTTGTTGTTTTTTTTCCCCACCTGGTTTTCAGAACATCGCTCATCTTCTGTTCCAGGTCAAGTCTTCTGCTGCGTTCTCTCTCCAGCTCCTGCTTAAGGGTCTCCACATTGGTTTCTTCTCGTAGCTTCCGCAATTCCTCCTCTGAAATAAAAACAAAATCATAAAAATTACCACACATTTCAATTAACCTTTTGTACGAAGACAAATATTATGATCTAGTCCAGGATATGTATGTTTTACACATGTTTTCTGACATACACCATAGTAATACTATGGTATACTGTTAAGTACCAAGATGTATCATGTAGACAGTCGAGTGATTTGTATTTGTATTAAATTTTTTTAAATGTTTTTTATTTGGCACATGAATATGTTATTCACTCAGTATTATGATATACACTGCCTGGCCAAACAAAAAAAACAGAAAGAAAAAAGTTTGCTGTTGTTTGGATTAAAGCCAGGTACACACTGTGCGATTTTGGCCACGATTTGACTAAACGCTGGATTTTCAAAACTATGTGAAGTTTGTGGCTCCGTTGTTGCAGTAAACTTGCGCAACGTTCTTGCAGTAAACTTGCGCAACGTTCTTGCACGACGGTCTGTTATTACAGGGATGTCGAATTTACATTTTCACACTCCCAAAAAAATGAACTGCGATTCACTCTATTCAAAGCTGCGATAGAGTCCAGACCTTCTGCCGTCAGTCTGAAGGTCTGGCTATGCGAGACTATATGTTTAGCATCAGTTCTTCTAACCCTAATTGATGGAGTGTGTAGCTTTTAATTTCTTAAAACACCATGTAGGAAGTCACATCATGGCCATATTCCAGGATGGCAATGTCAAGATTTATAAGGCTCAAATTGTGAAAGAATGGTTGGGAGGGAGCATGAAGAGTCATTTTCACACATGGATTGTCTAAGACCGTAAATTAATTTAAAGTCTTTGGGATGTCCTGGAGTAGACTTTACAGAGTGCTGGACTCTTGCATTGTCAATACCAGATCTTGACCAAAAATGTATGCACCTCTTGATTGCTATTTCCATCAAGAGGTGCATATATTTTTGGTCAATATTTGGTCAAGGATTTATAATAAGCAGGTTAATTTGCACTCATCCAGTCATTAACACAAAATAAACCCCTTTTGGTTTCTAAAAGATGTTTCACATCGGGGACAATTTGAAAGTGATTTCCTCAATAACTCTCTGTTATAGTCTTCTGTTATAGTGAAATTTCAGTAGTCTAATGCACTGCTGTGAGCCTGCGGCTATGTACTCTACATGGTCTTTGTTCCCAGCAAAGCATTATAAATATTTAAGTGTTAATATGAGCTTCCCTCATACAGAGAGCCATAAAGGAGAGAATAAGATCTGAACGACCATCAGCGCTCTATAAAACTCTAGTACCTGAGCCCTGAGTTCAGAGTGATGGCCATTAGGGGAAGAGCTTCTGTGTGACAGATTCACACGAGATGAATGCTGTCAACTGTACAGAAGAACATCACTAAGCAGGCAGTCAATTAATCTATAGAGATGTTTCTATTAACAGAATTTAGATTTTCACAAGTCTGAACTGCCTAAATATAGTTTCTAACTAAAAATTTAAAAGCCTGGGGGCCCTAATATAGGCGATGGTGACAAGAAACCCAAATAGCATCAGGTGACAGAATGGAGAAAAAAACCTTGGTAGAAACCAGGCTTAGTAGTGGTGCCAGTTCTCCTCTGGCTGACGAACAAACAGTGTATGATTATGATTCAGGCAACATAGGTCAAATGTCAGATTAGATCGAACATTCAGACTATTTGTCCAGTTCCATCTGGTTGAAGATTGGAGTCATCACGCAGGAATAATACAGTTTTTGTTTTTGTGTCATTTTTATAGATCCGAAGTATAGTTCCGTTTTGATGCAATTGATTAGCTTACGTGTGCACCCTTTGCAGCTATAACAGCTTCAATTCTTCTGATAAGGCTTTCCACAAGGTTTAGGAGTGTGTGTTTATGGGAATTTTTGACCATTCTTCTAGAAGCGCATTTGTGAAGTCAGGCACTGATGTTGGACGAGAAGGCCTGGCTCGCAGTCTCCACTCTAATTCATCGGGATGAGGTCAGTACTCTGTGCAGGCCATTCAAGTTCCTCCACACCAAAATTGCTCATCCATGTCTTAATGGACCTTGCTTTGTGCACTGGTGCGCAGACATGTTGGAACAGGAAGGGGCCATCGCCAAACTGCACCCACAAAGTTGGGAGCATGAAATTGTCCTAAATGTCTTGGTATGCTGAAGCATTAAGGGGCCAAGCCCAACCCTAGAAAAACAACCCCACACCATAATCCAAACTTTACACTTGGCACAATGCAGTCAGGCAAGTACTTTTCTCCTGGAAACCGCCAAACCCAGACTAGTCCATCGGATTGCCAGACAGAGAAGTGTGATTAGTCACTCCAGAGAACATGTCTCCACTGCTCTAAAGTCCAGTGTCGGCATGCTTTACATTGTACATGGTGATGTAAGACTTGGATGCAGCTACTCGGGCATGGAAACTCATTCCATGAAGCTCTGTAAGCACTGTTCTTGAGCTAATCTAAACGACACACCCAAGTTTGGAGGTCTGTAGCTATTGACTCTGCAGAAAGTTGTCAACTTCTGCGCACTGTGCGCCTCAGCATGTGCTGACCCTCCCTGTGATTTTACGTGGCCTACCACTTTGTGGCTCACTGCTGTTCCCAATTGCTTCCACTTTGTTATAATACCACTAACAGTTGACCATAAAATATTTAGAAGTGAGGAAATTTCATGAATGGTCTTATTGCCCAGGTGGCAACCTATCAAGGTACCACGCTTGAACTCACTAAGCTCCTGAGAGCGACACATTCTTTCACAAATGTTTGTAGAAGCAGTCAGCATACCTAGGGGCATGATTGTATACACCTTTGGCCATGGAAGTGATTGGAACACCTGAATTCAATGATTTTGGAGGGGTGTCCCAATACTTTTGGCAATATAGTGAACTACAACTACTCAAAACACCTTAGCAACTTCTTAGCATGAAATGCGAACAACTACTCTGAAAACCTTAACATCTGCACAGCAAGATGTCAACAACTACTCAGAACACCTTAGCAAGTGCATAGCAAAATGCTAACAGCTATTTTGAAAACCTTAGAATCTGCCCAGCAAGATGTTAACAACTACTCTAAAACGCTTAGCAAGTGCATTGCAATTTTTTTTAAAAAGCTACTCTTTAAAACCTTAGCATGTGCACAGCAAAAAATGCAAACAGCTACTCTGAAAACCTTAGCATTTGCACAGCAAGATGCTAAAAACTGCTTGGAACACCTTAGGAAGTGCATAGCAAGATGTTAACAGCTACTCTGAAAAACTTAGCAGGTGCACTGCAACATGGCAAAAAACACTTAAAATATCTTAGCAACGGCAATGCCCTGGCTACCACTCAGAACACCCTAATAATCGCACAGCAGTTCATCATCAACCATTCATAACATCCTAGCAACATTAGCATCGTAACACTCTGAAAATCTCACAACCGAGATAATCAAATTAATACAAATTAAACTGGTGCTTGTAAATTGTAATTAAATTGTAAAAGTAAATAAAGGGTTCTTTCTTAAAGGGTTTTTAATATTGACAAAGAGCCGTGGTGTGTCTCATCAACTGCAACCATCATCTTTAGATCTGTCTCCATCATTACAGCTGTCTCATAATCAGTCTGTTCTCAGTGTGGCCTGTCAATCAGTACATCTGTAATTCTCATTGATCTTCATGAAGAAAGGAAAATCAGTCACTTCAGACAGAAAATCACATATGTCTGCCTTCTTACTCAAAGGCTGAATGTGTCTGTGATCAATCTGTTAATATGAACTACGGAATATGTTGACCTAAGTGCTGAAATTATAGAAAGACATGTAAGTCATATATAAAAAAAAATGACAGAAATGTACTAGATAAATGAACCTTGTAAAAACAAGTGGTACAATATAGAATAGCTGTATACTTTTACACAGCTAAATGCTTCAACTGAAATGCAGGAGAATGATGACTAGTACAGTGTGTGTCTGGATAATATAAAGGGGTTTCCGGTTTTGCGTAACATAACTAGCCTAATTGCTATTCAAAACCCGTCCAGTCACAGCCAAAACTATAGCCCAATCAAGATATTTTGAGGAATGTCGTTAACCAAACTGCTGATGGGCCGCATTGACTTCCATAGTATTATTTTTTCATGCTATGGAAGTCAATGGGGTCTATCAACTGTTTGGTTTCCAACATTCCTCAAAATATCTTCTTTTGTGTTCAGCAGAAGAAAGAAACTCACACAGGTTTGGAACAACTTGAGGGTGAGTAGATGACAAAACGTTCATTTTGGGGGAGAACTATTAGCCTGACAAGCCAGACCCACATCAAGATGTTGTGTCTGGGAACTCACCATTGACAGGGCTCAATCCGAGGGGCCGGATAAACGGTTGTCTTTCAAATTCCCTCTGCATGCAATTGGATAGAGCTACAACCAACCAGAACAACGTGAAGCAGAGCTAGTTAGATTAAACTTTCGCCGTATCCGGTCGGCAAAACTCTGAACACATCTTCTTCATGTACCTTCTTAAGAATGACTTCAGTGCCATTCTTTGTTCTTTTCTCAAAGAAAAACTTAACAAATCTTTCAGAGTCGCGGCCAAAGCCGATTCGAAAGACCACCGTTCGCCAGCTTCTTTGTCGACAACAACTCTGCCGTCATTATGTTAAGCCCGCCCACCAACGCTACACACGATGTGATTGGCCTGACTAGAGTTTGGTTTTTCCAGCTCGCAGTCGCAAGTCTATGAAGAGTTGCTAGACTACCCTGGCTGCAAATTAGATTTGCTGCCGCTAGGGTGCGTCTAGATTTCACGGCTAGGGAACTATACCTTTAAGGAATAATGAGAGTATAGACAATACTTTCAAAAGGCTGCAGAGTAGATTTTAGTTTAGAGTTTTCAACAGTTTCTTGAAAATTGTCAGGGATTAGTTTTAATTTATTAACAAAACCTCAGTTTACAGTATTGAATGAAACATTTATCCTATATTTATATTATTTCCATTACAGCAATTCCATTTTTTTTATTGTCAGGGACAATATCTTCAAGAAGAAGGATGTCACCTAACAAATTTGGTTAATAAAATAATTTTGTCTTTAATACAATCTTATAAGAACAGCCTTGAACTTTGACTATACAGAATATAGAAAGGCCTCTAGTAACTTCTTGCTTAATTAATTATAGCACCGGGTGTGAATTAGCAACATATTTGTGTAATAGAAATGATAAGCAATATGAAGCCTATCATTGTAATAATGCTGGGAAGGTCATGAAATATATATGCCACTCTGTCTCTGCCTCTTTCTTTGCTTCGTCCTCTCCCATCACTCTCTTTCTCTCTTAGTAATAATAGCCCTTCACAATGTTCTTTACAACCTCTCTCTCTATGTCAGTAGATTCACAGCTCCCCCGCAGACAGACAGGAGTCGCCATCAGGCACCAATAACAGTGGAACGATCTATTGTAGTGCTGATAGTCCTCCATCATGCACAGCAGAGCCATTTCAGAATGACCACACAAACACTAGACAGATAAGTAGAGAGATGAGTCTTGATGTCTGATGTATTTCATGAGTACGCGTTGCATTTTTTTCAGATCCTGGAGACTGAACTTAAAGGGATAGTTCACTCAAAAATGAACATTCTGTCATCTTTTACTCACCCTCATGTAGTTTCAAATCTGTATGAGTTTCTTCTGTTGAACACACAAAAGTATATCTTAAAGGGCACCTATTATGCAAAATTTTGAACATAAATGTGTGTTGGGAGTGTGTATACAACCATGATGGTAACAATTCACCCACTCCTTTTTTTTTTAAAATCATAAATCATAAGCAGTGTCTCAGAACAAGCCTTTTCCAGATTCCTGCAGTGTGACGTCGCACTGCAGAGGCCCCGCCCACACGTATTGATGGACACTGACATACTAGCACAGACCCCTACCTCAGAGAGCTGTAGCTGAGCTGTTCACAGTCCGCCATGTATATTTCTGTTTATCTTCTGTTGTTTGATAGAGAAATAGTCTAGTTTAATAGACTACTCACGGTTGTGCTCTGTGCGCATGCGACAGGAGCATGTGTGTGTGTGTTTAAGTTGAGAGCATTAAGGCTTTAAAACGCATGCAGATGATAATATTTGCTGCAATGTCACATGAACGTGTCTGCGATAGAGATGATCATTAAAAACAAACAGATATCATGTTTCAGTTTTCATTCTTTGTTCACTGCTGGAGATGTGTAGGCTCCGCCCTCTCAGGTGGGGAGCATCAGCTCATTTGCATTAAAGGAGCCACGCACAGAACAGCTAATTTTTCTTCAACCCCAAAATTGCCATTTTTTAAAATAGTATATTCAATGATCTGTTAGGAATTTTGATCTGAAACTTCACAGGAACACTCTGGGGACACCTGAGACTTATATTACATCTTGTAAAAAGGGTCATAATAGGTGCCCTTTAAACTGTTAAACTGTTAGTAGATTGTGTTTAACACAAAAAAGAGTGATTATTAGTTCAACACACAGGGGTATAGAAATTCTACATTGAATTTTTAAACAAACCTGGTATCACTGGTATCGTATTGTATCGGTATCTACCGATACTCCGAATTTTTGGTATCAGAACAGTTCTGAAAATATGTTATCGGTGCATCCCTACTAACAACTACTCAGAACACCTTAGCAAGTGCATAGCAAGTTGTTAACAACTACTCTGAAAACCTTAGCATCAAGAAATTTTTGTGTTTCAAGCTCCAAAATGTCAGCTTTCACATGAACAGGCACGCATCAAGATGAGCTATGTGGAAAGTGAAGATATTTTGTGAATAAAAACTTCATTTTTCTTATGTTTTCAAACCCAAAGCAATCACATCACTTCATAAAATTTGGATTAAACCACTGGAATCACATGGGTTACTTTTATGATGCCTTTATGACCTCCTTGGAGCTTAAAAGTGTTGACTACCTAGACTTTCATTGGCTGGACAGAAGTTCCTCAAGTTTCATTAAAATATAGATTTATTTTAATCTCAAATGGACCTTCCTGGAAAAATAACGGATAAATAAAATAAATAAATAAAAAATATTGTCATAATTTTTCCAAAGAATAATGAAAGACTTGTAGATTTGGAAATACATAAAAGGGTGAGTATATGGTGACAATTTTTGAGTAAATTAACCCTTAAATATATACGTTATTGAATGATTATTATATTCCTGTACCATTGTATTTATACGTTACGCAGAAACGTCACAGAATATCTCTCTGTCAGTAGATTACCATGGAACGTGTTCAAAAACATGATATGATAGATTTTTCTAAGAAAGCATGTACTGTACTCTCAGTTTCTTAACACATAAGTGCATCATGCTTTTTGCATGCATTTTTTCATATCTTTGGATTTACTGTATTGTATGTGCACTCACATATTAAATGTGACATGACTTTATAAAACTAGACCAAGGAAAACTGAACTTCATGATAACTGGCACATCTTTTAATTCTTATTTTGATGAAAGTTAGAAATAAAGTATATTGCATTATTTAATGCAGTCATCTGGTTACATTTTCAATATGAATGCTTTTAATGTAATCTAAACATCATAACACTGTGTCTTAACCAGACGCAAAGGCGCAACACATGATAAAAAGAATCCGTCAATGTTAATCAGAGTACATGAAAGTTTCTTTTTCTGCAAAATCATGGTTGGGAACAAGAACATAGAAACAGTGTCCAAAGATGATTATCTTTGTTGTTTCTTTGTATAGTGGTAAAAAGTATAATCTTAATTTATATTTCATTGTGCATGACTACAAGTCATAATCAATGCAACAACAATCAGATCTTGAAAATAATTGAAAGGAAACAAGCACATTCAAACTGTGAACTCTAAGTGAACACGTTTCCATGACAAAGATCTTGACTCTATGACTCCGCACCTGAGAATGTATTTTAATAATGTTAAAATGTAAAATTTGTATTAATTTGATTGTGTACTTAATTTGATTGCATTTATCTATTTTCTTGCCAGAGCCGTCCCACACACTTTTCTGATTGACAGTGATTTGAGATTGATTTTGTTGCATCTTGTAGCCATGTCAAGTCTGTAGTGGACAGACAAAATGCTTGTCTCTGGAATCACATTGCCTTTAGTTAGGACGTTGTGTCAGGTGCCGCATACATTAATGTGCATAGCCCCTCTTTAATAGCATAATGTCTTTATAATATCATAAAAAAGCACATGGATTCCAATATTCTCAGACCTCATTGTGTGTGCACTTAATGCAAAGGACAAATTCAGAGTAGGGGTTACCACAGTTGGCCTTCACATGTCACTCACTTACGTATATGTGGAAATAAATCTGATATAAATCAGATACATGCATTTGCATCTGCCATATAAGTGGATAGATCAGATATTCCCCTGTCAATGTGAGTCATACGTCATTGAAAAAGTGATGGTTGCGAACGACTTTAACTCAGGTGGACACCAAGCACAGCAATTACAGCAGTAATAATTGCTAAAATTTTTATCCACATATTTCGTCTATCGAGTCCATTGCAAATCGCGCCATTTTTACTTCCTTTTCGGTCTAAGCTTTTCTGTATCAGTACATCTACCTTGGTTTGTCTCGCCAAGTCTATAGTGTAAATGCAGATATCGGATATGAGTCACTTTTAAAAAAAGATGTTGGCTGGTCAAAAAACAAAAACAAATATTGGGGTCACACTTTAGATTACGGTCCAATTCTCACTATTAACTAAATATTACATATGACTTTTGCCTCTATACACTCCTGCTTATTAACAATTAGTAAGGTAGTTGTTAAATTTAGGTTTTGGGTAGGGTTAGGAATGTATAAAGTCATGCAGAATAAGGAATTAATATATGCCTTATAAGTACTAATAGATTGTTAGGCTGCATTAACTAGGTCTGCCAGAACCGGGAACACTTCCCATAACACCTGATGTACTCGTTACATCATAAGAAAAATGGCATCTACGCTAATAATAGTCTCTCTGTTTATCCTGAGGTTTACTGCAGTCAGCCGGATCCGGGCCGTATCCAGACCAGATGGTGGACCTGTGCCTGGACATGACCAACGCATCCCTGAAATGTTTGCAGAGAGCGTTTCAATTAAACTCCCCCCTGTAAATGCCTCATTAAACCTGTCTCCAGCATGACAACTCCAATCCTTCGAATAATCATACGAATATCTTTTGATCTAATATGACTTCTGACCTGTAATGTTTCCAGAATCATAATCATACACTGTTTGTTCGTCGGCCATAGCACCCCTGGCACCCCGACTGAGCCTGGTTTCTCCCAAGGTTTTTTTCTTCATTCTGGCCCTGAAGGATTTTGGTACCTTGCCATCGTCGCCTTTGGCTTGCTCAGTTGGGGACACTTAAATTTCAACTATATTACTGATCTGCTAGCATTGACACTATATGATTATTGAAATTATCTGGATGATATCACCGTTTTCGCCAGAGTGGCTGTACAGTTGAAATCAAATTTTTCTGTTTAACACTGTGAAGCTGCTTTGAAACAATCAGCATTGTAAAAAGCGCTATATAAATAAAGGTGACTTGACTTGACTAATAAACAGCCAATTGTCTAGTAATATGCATGCTAATAAGAAACTAGTTAATAGTTGGAATTGGAACTGAAGTTTCCAAAATCGGATTTAGTCAACAAATCAGAATTGGGCATTTATCATTCTGTTTATTCTAAGCGTGTGATTGTTTGTCACTTTTAGCTTGTTACAGCAGCATGGATTCTGATTGGCTGTCAATGTTTTTATCGTTCATCAGCTGGAGTGATTCCAACAATATCGTTTCTCTTTGCCATTATCATTATAGGTGTGGTGTGAACTCTGCTATTCTTTAATATTGAGAATTTGTTTTAGAACTTTATCTTAATATTGATAAGATATTGATATGTTATCTTTATAGTTATCATTGTTGGTGTGAACAGGCCTTAAAGGGATAGATCACCCAAAAATGAAAATTATCCTATAATTTACTCACCCTCAAGCCATCCAAGTTGTATATTAAATCCAAGAGTTGTATAAAAAATGTGATATCCCTTTAAAGCTAATTTAGATCAACATATTCAGGAAAATGTCATTTATACCAACCAGAATTAAAATATAAATTGCATATAATATGTATACAAAACACAAACAATATTTACTCAAATATGCATACCTCAATTTCCAAGTCAGATCACGGTGATAAATTAGCACACATACTCACAAGCTAATTTCCTCTCCACTTATCAGACCATATAAAAGATTCAGGAGCTCTCAGAGCTGTTGCACACACTCGCACCAGACTAGCCGCGTAAAGCTGTGAGGTCATGCTATGTATCCCTCCTCATCCATCAATCCATACATAAAACCTCATTGGCTTCCTTTGCTAATGGTTTCACACTGGAACATTATCAGTGTTGCAAAAACAACACAGTCACACCACAAATTTCTCCACTTTAAAAGCACCAATAAAACAAAGACTTGCAACAATCTCAGGCCGGCCCATTTATATTCGCAGTGCCGGATCCTGACTTCCTGCTTTGCTACTGTTCGGACGCTCTTGCTTACTGCTCCGCGCTTTGCTCTATCGCTTCTATATTTTATCTCGTAATTTCGTAATTTCAACTTCTGTAAATCAGCACAGTGCTCAAACAACAAAGCTTGACTTCAATGATAAAATTTGAAACTCTGGTGACTGGATTACTACAAAAAAGCGGAATATTTCATCCAACCAGCCTCCCACTGCCATCAGCTTACATTCCGGAGAAGGGAAAACACAGCTGCCTACATTCAAAAGGATAAGAAAATGCCTCCTCTAGAATCTACTTGCTGCACAAACTGCCACAGACTTTTACAGAGGATTGCAGTTCTTGAAACAAAGTTATTTGCGGAACCACCGAACCAGACGAATCACACAGAGCTTCAAAATGAACGCCCTCAGCACACTGCCGGTGAGTCCCATAAACATAGTGCTACCCAACAGGGGAAACAAATAACTGATCAACACACTAATCGATGGCACAAACAGGAGCAAGACCCAAAGGGACCGAGACATCAGATTGTCACGGCGTCACATACTGCAACATTAGCATGCTCTACCCCAGACACAAGGATTGCAAATGCTGATTTCCTACCACCAACTATACAACTTGAAAACAGATTTGAAGTATTAATGAATGTGGGTTATGAATCCCCAAATGTGATGAATGTAAGCGAACACAGATCGTATCAGCCCGCAGCTAACACTGATACCAACAGGCGCTCAAGGTCGAGCAGACAGCGGCACTCAGCTCAGAGTGCAGCCGAGCCCAGGACTCTGATAGTGGGGGACTCCACAGTCAGAAACATTAGCAGCAGGGATACAACTACATGCTGCCTTCCACAAGCTACAGTTTCTGACGTAAACAGGAAATTCAGAACATTCTGATGAAACATAAGACTGCAAATCGACTTGTCATTCATGTGGGGAAAATCGATATTCAGAGAGAGCAGTCAGAACTCATTAAGAGGATTTCAATGTACTTTTGAAACACTTAGAAAACTAAAAGTTCAACCGTTCATCAGTGGACCACTTCCAGCAAGAGGAACAAATAGGTTTTCACGGTTACTTGGGCTTAATACATGGCTGCAAAAAACCTGCAACATAAAGGGAGTGAACTTCATCGACAACTTTAATCTATTCTGGAGCCAGAGACAATTGTTTACATCAAATGGCCTTCACCCAAACAAACTTGGTGCAAGAGTGCTAAAGGACAATATTCACTTTTCCCTACACCATCCCTCAGCTGTGTGTGCTAACTCACTCGACCTGAATGGCACACACACACCTGAACAGACTATGGACGACTACAGGACTTCATTTCAGCATCTGAATGGACATGCAGCTGACACACTCCACAAGGACACTGATAACATCACGCAGCCACAACAGCCACTGCTCACGGACACACTCCCATCTGAGTCCCGCCCACAGTGCTCACCACAGACAGACTGTGACATATTAGAACTAACACAGATTGAGGGACTGAACAGTAACATCTCTGCCCATACTGTGGAGGTGCACGAAAGGGTGGGCTCTAAGGGGGGTCAGACTAGTGAACTGTTACGCTTTATGACTAGTCTGAACAGGAAACTGCATGAAATGTCTAAGTCACTCCATGAAATGGATGATAACATAATTCAGCCTCCGATAACACCAGAACAACAGCCACCCTCACCAGACATGTTATCCCTCTCACCAGCATCCCCGCTTCTGAGCTTCTCAGAGAGAATGGAGCAAATGGTCTATGCTGGAACCAGACTATCACACTCGATTTCTGCGAGCCCCAGATATCAACCAAAGAGCCGAGCCCCACAACCATCAAAGCCTGTGGGCCCAGCTCGCTCTCAGCCTCCTCCTGTGAGATTTCTTCGGTCACAACGCCAGGGCCAACACCCTCCTCCATCTGTTGTAGGTGAACCCAAAACAACTGATACCAGCTCTCAGTGATGTGTGTTGGGTCCCGCCATGATAACAGTAACTTTATCAAATGTTTACAGAACGAGGGAACCCAGTGTGCCTGTCTCTTTCTCTATTTCAGTTCTGTTACGTGATAGAAAGTGTAAGACCTTCTCAGACCGTATAGCAAACCCATCTAATCTGCTGCCTATTACATGTCAAACTAAGATTACTGTGGGGAAAAATTAATACTGTTAAGTTAGCACTTTTAAATATCCGTTCACTTAAGAACAAATCATTTCTAGTCAATGACTTAATAACCACAAACAACCTAGATTTTTGCTTCTAAATGAAACTTGGCTTGAAGAAAACTGCAGTGCAACAGTCCTCAATGAAACAGCTCCTCCTAACTTTACTTTTATGAGTATGTCCAGAGCGTTTAGAAGAGGTGGGGTATTGCTGCTCTTTTTAAAGATGTCTATCAATGTAAGCAAGTGTCATTTGGTGACTATCTGTCTTTTGAATATCTGGGTATTGTGTTAAAAGGTGCTCCACGCATCCTGCTTATCATTGTTTACAGGCCTCCAAAATACTCTCCATCCTTTACTGAGGACTTTACAGAGCTGTTATCAATAATCTCCTCAGAGTTTGATTGTTTTGCCATTGCTGGGGATTTTAACGTTCACATAGACAATGCTGAATCCAGTACAACAAAGAGCTCATGACTGTTATTAACACTTTTGATTTGACACAGCATGTACATGGTCCCACACACAATCGTGGACACACTCTAGACTTACTTATCAGCAAGGGTCTAAACATTTCATCAATTGTTGTTAAAGATGTAGCATTGTCTGATCATTTCTGTATTTTCTTTGATATTTCAATCTCTCCTGCCATTGAAGCTAGATCTGTCGCTGTCAAAAGAAGCTTAAATGAGAACACTAGTGAGCTATTTATGAAGGCTATATCTCTAACACCAAGCATATCTGCAGACTCTGTTGATTCTCTCCTTGACTCCTTTAACTCAAAAGTTAAGAGTGTAATTGATAATGTTGCTCCTGAGAAAGTCAAGAAAAGAGTGGAAGACAGAAAGCACCTTGGAGAAACTCAACGGCAGTGCAAATAATGAAAAGACAATGCAGGAAATCTGAACGCATGTGGCGGAAGACAAAACTTATAATCCACTATAACATCTATAAAGACAGCCTTCATGATTTCAATGTGGAACTAGGCAAGGCTAGACAGACCTTCTTCTCAAATATTATAAACAGAAACATAAACAACACGCGCACTCTTTTGCTACTGTAGAGACTGACAAACCCCGAGTCACATTCCCAGTGAAATGCTCTCTGACAGCAAATGCCGTGAGTTTGCTTCCTTCTTCTCAGAGAAAATAAATAATATCAGGAAGGCGATCAGCACATCCGTGAGTTGCTTTGGGTCAGTCAGATCAGACCACAACCTCGGAAAGTTACGATGTCTGATTTTGAAGCAATTGATTATAAAATTTTAGAAGAAAGCAGTGCAGCACCTTAAAACATCAACCTGCCTCCTTGACACACTCCCACTTCTTTTTCAAAAGTGTGTTTAACTGTTTAGAAGCAGATCTGCTAGAAGTGGTAAACTCATCACTTCTCAATGGGAATTTTCCAAACTCCTTAAAACCGCAGTAGTTAAGCCTCTTCTGAAAAAGAGAAATCTGGATAACTCCATATTGAACAACTACCGACCAATCTCAAATCTCCCCTTCATAGGCAAGATCATTGAAAAGTTGTCTTCAGTCAGCTGAACAAATTCTTAAGCTCAAGCGGATACTTTGACAATTTTCAATCTGGTTTCCGACCACATCACAGCACAGAAACAGCGCTCATAAAGATCATAAATGATATTCGCCTCAATACAGATACAGGCAAAACATCAATTCTGGTGCTACTCGACCTCAGTGCGCATTCGACACTGTTGACCATAACATACTTCTTGACAGGCTGGAAAACTGGGTCGGACTTTCTGGGATGGTCCTTAAATGGTTCAGGTCGTACTTAGAAGGAAGAGGTTATTATGTGAGTATAGGTGACCATAAGTCTGACTGGACATCCATGACTTGCGGAGTCCCACAAGGGTCAATTCTAGCACCACTCCTATTCAACCTGTACATGCTGCCACTGAGCCAAATAATGAGAGAGAACCAAATGGCTTACCACAGCTATGCTGACGACACCCAGATCTACTTAGCACTATCACCTAATGACTATAGCCCCATTGACTCCTGTGCAAATGCATTGATGAAATTAACAGTTGGATGAGCCAAAACTATCTCCAGTTAAACAAAAACAAAACTGAAATCATTACATTTGGAAAGCGAAGATGAAATTCTCAAGGTGAAGCATATCTTGAAACAAAAGGTCTAATAACAAAAAATCAAGTCAGGAATCTTGGTGTGATTTTGGAGTCAGACCTGAGTTTCAATAGTCATGTCAAAGCAATAACTAAATCAGCTTACTATCATCTGAAAAATATTGCAAGAATTAGATGCTTTGTTTCCAGGCAAGACTTAGAGAAACTCGTTCACGCTTTCATCACCAGCAGGGTGGACTATTGTAATGGTCTTCGGCCTTCCCAAAAGACCATTAGACAGCTGCAGCTCATACAGAATGCTGCGGCCAGGATTCTGAGCAGAACAAGAAAATATGACCATATCACGCCAGTCCTCAGGTCGTTACACTGGCTTCCAGTTACATTTAGGATCAATTTTAAAGTATTATTACTTGTTTATAAATCACTCAATGACCTAGGACCTCAATACATTGCAGATATGCTGATTAAATACAAACCCAACAGATCACTCAGATCATCAGGATCAAGTCAGCTAGAAATACCAAGAGTTCACTCAAAGAAAGGAGAGTCGGCGTTCAGCTATTGTGCCAGCCGTAGCTGGAACCAGCTTCCAGAAGAGATCAGATGTGCTCCAACAGTAGCCACATTCAAATCTAGACTCAAAACACATCTGTTCAGCTGTGCCTTTACTGAATGAGCACTGTGCCACTGTACGTCCGACTGATTGCACCTATTCTAATCTATGCATCATCTTAATTTTTATTTTTATTTTATTTTTTATCTATATATACACTGTAATAATTTTATTCTTTTTAAATATCTTTACAACTATATATTTCTATTGTCTTCTTATTTTAAAAATTCTCTTTACAACTGTTTTTAATTATCCTGTTTTATTTTTAAGTCTTACACGTGGTATTCTTAATTCTTATCACTATTTTAATTTCATTTTCATGTAAAGCACTTTGAATTGCCATTGTGTATGAAATGTGCTATATAAATAAACTTGCCTTGCCTTGCCTTGCCTTGCCATATGCGATACAGGATTGCGCCCACTCTCAGTTCTGCTCGCCACTTTAATTGAATTTCTTTTCTTTTGGATAACTTTTTATGGAATTTTTTTATCTCTGCAGCCAACTGCCACATCACACTTCTGCTGCTGTCTGTGCAAACCAAACATAGTGGGTGATATATTAATAACACTATACTGCAAAGTTGAAGTTAATAAAACCAGTAAAATACCAAAACAAATGCCAATAAATCGCTTTGAAACAATCTGTATTATATAAAGCGCTATATAAATAAAGATGACTTGACTATAACCATTTTGAGATTCTTTGAAATTAAATTCATGATTTTATAGACAAACATCAGTCGCCTAAAGAAGAAGAACTGTGTGTTCACCAACCTCACCAAACCAACGGTCACAAGCGGTCACTTGTGGGTTGCTGGTCTTAGGAAGCTTACATGTGCTCTTACTAAGCATGGCAACGATTCATGTAAACCTATTAAGAGCACAGCAGAAATGAATGACCCTATAGCCTGGAGAAATACTACAGCACTGCTAACAAAGCTAACAGCTAACAAACAGCTCCCTGTTAGCTGAAAACAAACTTTCTTGTCAGTTTCTCTCTCATTTGGTCTCTGCTTATGTAATTAGCATTGACCAGTCAGTGGCCTGGTTTGATGTTCTGGTAATACTGCCTATCTGCATTGCATCATGGGACTATAGCTTTGGGCATGACCTGTTTTACTGTTGTCACAATGCACCATCAAACTCAGCCAGTGTGTTATGTGTGGATGCCACAAGACAAGCATAGCAATTATCTTAAATATCACACCTTTTAAAAAGTAACTGAAGAATGTAGAATTAGTAATACAGATCTGAGACCCTAAAGAAATAGAACACCCAAAAATGAAAATTCGGTCATCATGTACTCACCATTCCAAACTTCTTTGACTTTATTTCTTCAGTAGAGTACAAAGGGAACAAAGTATTTGCATTGCTCTTTTTGTTCAATCACAATTGATTTTCAATGACTCAATCCAATGTATTATAAAGTAATCCTTGTGCTTGTGCACAAAATGTAGCCATTCAATATTGTTTGTGTGAAAAACAACAGTCAAATGTCAGCAGTCAAACTGGTCTGAATGATTTATTCACAAATCTAAGACTGTTAGACTGTTCTTGAAATAAGCTCACTGACTGGAAGGAACATTATCAGTGAAAATCTAATTACATTTCAGTGTGTTTCTCAAATATGGCTTCAGAAGAGTCCTTCCCATGCACTGTAATTGCACAGAAAAAAGCAACCAGAATTTCTCCTTAGACATGAGGGTCAATTATGACAGATTTTTCCTTTTTTGTGAGGACTATTACCTTAAATCAACACTTTCAGCAAGAAGAAGGGAATCAATAGCTTGACTAAAATAGATTTGACCACTTACTGAGACTAAGGTTGCCTTTGAGGTCCTCTGTGACGCCATCGCAAAATAATTCCATATCTGAGAGATAAGCCTCCATCTTGGCCCGAAGCATCAAGACCTCATGAGCAATCTCAGAAACACGGCACCTCTAATGTTCAAGCAACTCCAAACAAAAAATGTCCTTAAAATTTGTCTTGGTGCACCACTTGTGGCCAGTTATGCCTGTCTAAATGGTAGGAAATGTAGAATCTAGAAGCCGGCATCCAATAGACTATGTAGGTACATTCCTACAACCCTCAAAACAACAATCATAAAATGCAGCTTAGCGGACTGGATCTAAGCCCTGCCGGTGAATTAAGCACCTAGAGGAAAACTACTGTTCCCTACTGATTGAGGTGAAACAAAAGCTCTATTCATCAGAGAAAACCATTTGCCCTTTCCGTTCACATTCTGTAAGGACTTTTTCACAACACTGAGCAGTAAGTTGTTTGAAATAGAGCCATGTACTGATACAAAGACAATACAGTGATGTTACCAACATGGTAATTTGGTCCAGAAGCTTCCATGACTTCATTTGGTTCAGTGTTGTCAATGACCAGACTGTGGTTTAAAATGGACCCATTTGAATTTTTTCCATTCCTAATTTGCATGCTCAAAGAGTTTGGTGTATCTTTATTAAAGTCCCTGTAAAATCAAAATTAAACATGTGTTCTGAGTTGCTCACACCACAGATACATGTGTTATTAACCAACTAGCCAAATTTGAATCATAAAATAATCCGCTAAGTACTTAAAATATCTTATCGAAATCTTGAAAAAATAAGCAGCATTCTCTGCTCTCAAACGCTGGGGGCGTGTCCGTTGTCGGCGCCGAAACCACACCCACTCGCGGGAAAGCGGCCGTAAACACACAAGACAACAACAACACTCAAGTACAGCTCACGAGTCACGACGGCACCAGATGGCGGCAGGACGAGAGGATGAAGGCCTGGGCGGGAGATAGTCGGTTCGGCCCCATTCTGCAGCGGATTATCAGTGAATCCCAGTTGTTGCCGATGAAAGTTTGTAAAACTATCCGGTGTAAAGACACTGCAGAGGCAGGTGTTGGTGGTGATCCTCAGCACTCCATCAAGGTAGCTGTTCACATAATTAATCCACCTTTTCTTGAGATCGTCTTTTTGTTTTGTTTTGTAGGCTGTTTTGTAAGTTGTAGGCTGTAGTAACTAACGGTACTGACAGTAACTCGCAATCTAGCGGGTGAACTGATGCGAAATTTCGAATGTGCTCTAGTTATGGGGGAGGGGCCATGTGCTCAGTGACTCCAGTGCGTCATCGAGCCACCGTTTTAACCCCGCCCAAAAAACCCGGAACACAGCAATGGTGAAAAACTTCTTAACGGTCTAACTTCTGAATTCAGTACTACATAGTTCACAGTCTTTGTAATGTGTTTCAACAATACATTTCTAACATTTCTAATGTGTTTAGAAACAAATCTCAGAATTGCCTTTACAGGGACTTTAAAATCAGTCACTACTTGACACCTATTAATAACTCTAGCAGAGTTGTGCCATTAGGAACCAGGGTTTAGGTTCCTTTAAACATTTAAAAAATAGATTTATTCCTTGCATCGATAGGATCAGCTTAACTTTCATATTGTTTTATATAATGCTAAAGGGACCATTATCCTTTGTTTTATCAAATGTCATATATTTTCAAGAGCAAGCAGATACAGTCTTTAAAGATAAATACAGAGGGCAATGTTCTCTGCTATTTCATACCAACATCCTATTTCTCAGAAATTTCCTGAGATGTTGCTCATCTGTCTGTGGGTACACATGAAAAGCTTACTTCCTGCACATCAAAGTCAGAAGATTAAGTCACTTCTTTTAACTGGTCATCTTTTTCTACCTTGATATCATCAAAAGCGCTCAGATAGCATAGGATGACCATTGCTTCGTTTGTGCTCCACTAATTTATCAAGCTGAGCTCAAATCTTGTGGTCCTCGTCTAGATCCCATAAACAGCCTTGGTCTGATACTTTTTACTGGTCTTTATCTGGGTCTCATTTTTTTTTTTTTTTTTAAGATCCAAATCTGAGTCATGACTTATCCACAGCCTATTTCCACTGTACAGAAGGTGATAATTACCTCAACCACAGGTCAGCAGGCATCTTCAGCCATTAAAAGATTTTGCAATAATTTCATAAGAGCTCAGAAAGGCAACTGAGCCACTGTACAATATATCTCTGATTGAAAAATAAATCAGCATTTTCTCTGTTTTAGGTGATTAAAATGGTTGTGGATTAACGTGTCTTGCCTTAAAGGGGTCATGAATTTAGAAATACAATTTTCCTTGAGCTTTTGACATTTTGAGGTCATCATACTATTGTTACAATACAGAAGGGTAGGAGACACAGGGATGCAGGTAATGGATGTTCATTGAACAACCAGAAAAGAGAATTGCAGATCAGGTGAGTGTAGGTGGAATTTCCAGGTACTGAAATGGAGTGATACTGTACTTTTCCCTTTGCAGATGGAGAGGGCTGGAGACTGACTGGAACAGGAGGACACACGCGGGATGGAGAACAACGATGGAGACTTGGAGAATCGCTGGAGACAGGTAAGTAGCGGGAAGCAGTCCTAAAGGTGAGCATGAAGGTACGTCTTGATGCTAATGAGACCAGACGATGACTGTGTGAGTGAGTGAGTGTGTCCTTTATGCTACTGGTGATTACTGTGCTGATGGGGTGCAGGTGTTTATGATCAGTATTCGGGTGAAGGAGTGCACGGTGATTGGGTGACTGAAGTGTCTGTAACAACTATAAGAATAATCCTGTAAGTTACAGAAGTGAGAACTTCCTTGTAAGTCCAAAAACATCTTTTATTGAAACCAAGCCCAGCGAACGCCTAGTTTTGGAATGTGCCTATCTAGGTGAAAGAAGAAGATCAATGCCTTCTTCTACATTGCTACCAATTTTGGCTCTTAGAATGTGTGGTATACTGGTGTGGGTAAAGGCCTAAAAACTGGGGAAAGTGTTATTTTTTAAAAATGCTTTATAAAAGTGTCTTGGGCTGAGTACCAAAACAAACTTGTAGCCAATCAGCATAAGGGGCGTGTCTACTAATGATGGTGAGAAGAGAGCGATCAGTCCACGTCATTACTCAAAAACACACGACACACAGGACGGACATTAGCCGAGCGACGCCAGAAAGAGAGATGGCAGATAAAAAACAAATGTGGAAAACGTCTATGGAACTAAATAAGGCTTACGATCAGGCAAGAAGTATCAGCTTTCCAGCACAGGAGAGAACTCAAGGAGCGCTAAGGCCTGTAAATCGGACGCTGAGTGTGCTTTATTCTCGATAGGCGAGTAACATTGGTTTAGTTCACAAAACTAATATATGCTGGATTTTGCTTAATTATGCTCGTGTGTCATGTTCGCTTGTTTGTTCATTTGCAATCGTATCGTTGTACACTTCAGCGATGATAAAGACTCATTCATTTACACATCCTATAAACCACTGTCTGTTTCAAGCGCCAGCTCACAGTATGTCCGAGAAGTAAGAAAATAAACTCCTAATATATGTTTGTTTCCTTTGGTTCCTCTTTTAGTGATCGATATAAGCCTCTAATCTTGTCATAAATGTAATATATTTGTTTGTTTGACTGTCGTGCTCATGCTATTGAGTTGTTCATGAGAACTGTGTTTGTGTTTTTGGTATGTAAGGGATGACTTTTTCATTGAACATTAGACCTGGATTATCATAGTAACACACATTGCTTTCACTTATTGATGACATTGATCGGCTGGGACTGCAGATTCCTCCATAATCATTGCCTGTGTTGCGTATGTATGTGTGGGGCGGAGCTATCGAAATAGTTGCGATACCCTTTTGGGGTAGGGGCGTGTTTATTTTGATGATTTGAAATATCAACATCAGTTACGCGAAAGCACTTACCCCACCTTTAAGTGGTGGTCTAGTATTGTTCTGGGGTTTGGGGGCCTGGCATTGATTTCAGTCTTTGGGAGTCTGTAACAGGTCTACGTCTAAAGGGATCTAGTATTGGTTTGGTTCTTAGGGAATCAGGTATTAGTCTAGGTCTTTAGGACGTTTGGTTTTGGAGTTGTTGGATGTGTGGAATTGGCTTAGTGTTAGTCTTTGGTATTGGAGTGGCTCTGGGCCTTTAAGGGGTCTGGTATTGCCTTGGGCATTAGGGTGTCTGGTATTAGTCTTGGTACTGGAGTTAGTTTTAGTTGGTAATAGTTTGGTACTGGTCTAGGTCTTGAGGGGTCTGGCAGTTGAAGACTTTGCTATTGAGACATTATATTAATGGTCTCCTCAAACATAATAATGGATGAAGTAAAATTTCTAAGCTACAATATTCCGGCAAACAAATGCCTGAATGGCCTATTCTGCTGTCATCACCAATCTTTTATTATTCATGTTGAGATCTCTGATACACTGTTCTTGGTTTTGAGAGCCCAGGGCTGAGACATGGTTGGCGTGTTGTTGTACTGTGATGTTAGCTGCCTTTCACAGCAGTGAACCTCTCGTTCCTCTGAGAGGAAACATAAGCTTTCTCTCTCTGCGTCAGCGGCAGCCTTTCAGTGCAACAATAAACCCCTAAGTGAATGCCGCTGTCGCATGGTAACCTGCCTGAAAGAAAGAAAGTGGAGGAGATGGTGTGGGTGTAGTAAATAAGAGACAGTCTCTCAGAGTTTGGGAGGAACAAAATTAGAGGAGTACTGAGGGAAATGACATTGGCATGTTGTTACCGTAAATAGCAGAAAACCCCGGCAGTTTGAGGCCATTTGAGCCACCAGACTTCTGCTGGCATTTATCACTACAAAGTATGGGGTGCTTCTGCAGGGGGCAAACTTCTAAGACTTTTGAGTTTTTAGAGGTATGATGAAAGTCATTTTCATATCGTATTCTCTTTTAACATCCTTGTTTTCTCTTTCTGCTGTTTCATTCTCCTCTGTCTATCTATCGTCGGTGTAAAGAGCTCTGGATCAATGCTGGCCCACTCACTGGCCTAATTCTGTCCCGCTCTTCAGCTGATATTTTACAGGCTGTCACAATTCCTGCCAGCGGCACTACTGTCATACTAATTATGAGTCAAGTTCACAGTGAGGGGACAAATCTGACAAGCAACCAATGATTCTTTATCACTTTGGAGTTTGTGAAAAGAAAATTAAATTTTTAGAGAGGTGCTCGCCCATACAAAACAAGCTTCCTAGGTTGTTGCAAAGTGTTGCGATGTGGTTGTTGAAATGTGAAAAGTGTTCTGAAATGTTACTTGTGAATTGTTATGTGGTTACTAGGGGCTTCTGAGTGGTTGATATCATATTCTGAACTCTCTCATATTCTAAAACCTACATATGACATATGGTCCCTCCTTCAATTTTGTTCGTTTTATTGACCGCAAGGCGAAAACCATTAGGCTGACTGCTTAAAAAGTAATCGTACATCATGCAGCTTTACTGATATTTGGCTGATCTTATACTATGTAAGTAAGGGGCCTTAAATTACACATACATAAGTGATGTTTATAGCCTGTTCAAATTTATTTCAGGAAACCTTTCAAATGTCTACTGTGGTTTAGGAAAAGGAAATAGGAGACATAAAACAGGGGATATAAATAACAGTAAAAAAGGAGAATAGCTAATTTCAGAGAAATCTGGTGTTAAGATGGGCAATTGAGAGTAAATAATGCAGGAAAAGGAATCCTCAGCTAGGAACTGTTATGTAACACTCCTTCCCACACATATGTTATGAATATTGTAAGTGGTATTTTTTTTTAAGGCCTCAGATAAATCATGATTGGATTTTCTTTGTGTCCCAGAGAATGAGCTTCAATGCATAGCTTAAATGGAGTCAATTTTCAAATAATATATATCGTCAACTGAAAGAAGTCAGATTTATATGGTTGAATCAGCATTTTCATGAGTGGGAATTGTGTGTGCTGCCAGAGAGAAGGTGATGAACTTCTCATCTCTTAATCTCTTTACTTAACCCTAATAGACATATAACTGTGACACTGCAACAGACACACATATGCTGCCATGACTCAGTCATGCCTATAAATCATCATAAAACCATTCAATATTCAATGGGGTTTAAAGGTCTGACACCATATTAAATGTTGGAGTTAAGATGTAATGTGTAAACCTATTTGTAGGTCACTAATCTAAATGGTAAGACGTACTAAATAATAGGGCTGTCCCTGACTTAAGAATTTTCTAGTCGACAAGTGGTACTAATTTAGCTTCCACACTCCGCATGAACACTTGGATGTATGCCTAATAATAGCGCGCATTTATCTACTGAAGGGTAATGTTAGAAAGAGTTAGGTAGCAATTTGTTTCAAATTATAAGTCATGTCTAAGGTCGATGAATGTGAGGCGGATGTTTGGATTTCCTGCCCGACATAATTACCACATGGACCAGCCATGTTAACCATAGCTGTGTGCAAAATCGCCCCCTATACCCTCATTCACTATTCCCTATATTATTCCACTAATATAGCCCACTTGAAGGAGTGAAGGAAAACGAGTGAGTGAATTCGGACACTGAATGCTGCCGGAAGGGCTGCCGCCTTTGCATAGTTTATGCTTGCTGTTTAATAATCATTTGAAATGTAGCAAACTGCCAGCTCCAGTAGTAATGAAAACATCTATCTTTGAATGGAGACTAACCTTAATTAATCAATGTAATAATCAATTAAAAAGGAATTTATACCTGTATGATATTACGCTGTAGACACATTGGACCAGTGGTTTAGCAGTGGTTTAGCCTAATCTAATTTGCAGCCAGGGTAGTCTGGCAACTCTCCGTTGGCTTGCGAGCTGGGAAAACCAAACTCTGGTCGGGCCAATCACATCGTGTATAGAGTCAGTGGGCGGGCTTAACATAATGACGGCAGAGTTGCCGCAGTTCCGCGTGCTACTTAAAAACAAAGAAGCTGACGAACGGCAGTCTTTCGAATCGGCTTTGGCCACCACTCTGGAAGACTTGTTAAGCTTTTCTTTGAGAAAAGAACAAAGAACGGTACTGAAGTCATTCTTAAGAAAGGAAGATGTGTCCTGAGTTTTGCCAACCGGATACGGCCGGATACTTTGCCTTCTTCGTTGCTCTGGTTGGTGGTTGAGCTATCCTATTGCGTGTAGAGGGAATCTGAAAGACAACTGTTTATCCTGCCGCTCGGATTGAGCCCTGCCAATGTTGAGTTCCCAGACCCAACATCTTGATGTGGGTCTGACTTGTTGGTTTGGAAAATGGATGGAATTCAGATGTTTGTTATTATGTTTGAGCGGCATGCATTGTGGAAGCAGCTACAATTACAATTGTCGGTTTAATTTCAATTTACAACACTAAATAAATTGCTTACATTTGAGTAATTGGGTATAGGACACAAGAAAGAAGCAAAATATTGTATCGCACAAAATCAAGAAGAAAAAAAAAGTCTTTAAAATCTTAACACTGAAACTGAATAGTGCCAGCAACATGCAAAATTATTAACATGACATAACACGGTGACAGGAGCTGTTTAAATGAATGTATCTGGCTTAATTTTGCTCAGTATAATTAATTTTATTTTTATTTATTTTGTTATTAAATTTGGGTTCTTAGCTGGATCATAATCAAAAAAAGGGTTGCAGGTTTTTTCTTATGGGTCGAGACAACAGGAAAAATAAATGTTATGCAAATGGAAATAATAAAATGCTCCTAATTTAATAGAATTGCAAAATAAATATGCATTTAAATATCTGATATATTTACAAAACTGAGGCTATAAGGAATCCTCTGCTCTGACTCAGTTTATGGGAAAGAATGGAATGGAATGGAATTGGCTAGTTTGTGCATAGGTCCAATTTATATTAATTTGTTTATGGATTCTTTTTTTAATGATGCAACAAATAAAGCCATAACTGCCCTCAAAGAAAATAATAAAAATTAAAAATAAATTCAATTTGGAAAAAAAGGCAAAAAAGTCAAGAATGTAACATGAAGTGCCCGTGATGTCAGCACAATTGCTCTGTGATGACTGGTAACGCAGTGTTAAATAGGTCAGAGACGTAAGATGGAAACACATGGGATAAACACTCACAAACACACGCTTAAAATAGACTCTCAGTCATGTGTGGGAATTGATGTCAAGAGAGGGTAAAACCCAGCGTCTATTCCAAACACACTCCCATCAACAATATCTGTAGTTTAACAGGTAGATCATCAACAACAAGATCATGGGTTCAGTTCCTAGTGCTGTTGGCTTGTGCATCAATGTAAAATATATGTCCTTAGTTGAATGAACAGAAGTACAAGATGACAGGAAAGCCATGATTCTCTTGTTCATGAAACAAAAAAGATCATCTTATCAGAATTTCCGAATATAAAATAAAAAGTAGATGGGGATTTAGACTGTCAAGCTACAAAAATGAGAGATATGCACAATAATAACACATGACTCATCTACAATATTTTAAGAAGCGATAGCTTTGTGTGAGGAACAGGTCAAAAAAGTTTTCATGCACAGAAAATATTGTACTCTGCAGCATTATTCAGCTAGCAATTCTCATTCATGTTCAAATCAATTAAAAATTGTGTTCAATGACAAAATGGAAGCTTTAGACATGTCCCACGAGTATTATGCCTACTTCAGAAGACTTAAAACCTTTGATTATATCATAAAAATCTTTAGCTCAAATCATACAAAAACACTAATCTGGTCCAGCTAATTTCATGCATGTTCAAGAGTAATCAAACAGGAAACTTGCTCTTTGAAATTCCCAACAGCACTCATAAAACTGCAATATCAAAACAGCGATTGGCTGTTTCAACTGAAAGGCAGGACTCACACATCAGAGCTCACAGACATAACTCGTTTTCTGAGCAAAAAATCTTCAGTCCTGATGCTCTGGCAGCTTCACTCCGTAATCCCTTTCCTACTTCATATTTTATATCCCTCTCCCCATTCATTTTCTTCTAGCTTACTAATGTGTGCTGTCTCACTCCCTCTCATGTGTGTGGGTGTGTGCAGACAGTGGCACGCTTAGGGTTATATAACAGTCGTTGTGACAGTGTCATTCACTAATGACCTTCATTTGCCGTTTATATGTCATTCTCAAATGAGACACTGAGCCGATCCAATGTTTACTGTGATGGACACGATGATCACATCCACACACACGGACACACAGCACACAAGTTCAATAGATTTTTTCTTTCAGGGTACGGGCTGTGACTGTCTATTGACTTATTTTGCTGTTATACTGAGCTAATTATATTGTCTATACCCCTAATCCTTACAGAAACATTTGCATTTAAAGTGCCCCATTATGCTATTTTTAAAAGCTGTTTTGTTTAGGTTCCTAATTTTGTCTTCTACAACAGGTTTACATGCATCGAAAGTAAAAAAAACACTTGAATTTTCTCAAAAAATACATTGCACATCACCACATTTTTCAATTATTCTCAAACGTCTCGTCAGATGAATGAGATGATCTAAATCCCTACTTTCACAAGCCTGCTCTGCTCTTATTGGCCAGATGGCCCAATCTGTTGTGATTGGTCTACCGCATACAGCACGCATCGGAAACAAAACGTCCGTTACCATAAACTTCATAAAGCTCAGCGATTGCTCATACATTAATTCGAATTCAATGTTTTGCCGCAATTTAATATTTTTAAATCGAGAAATCGTGGTTTTGAATAAAACTGTTAGCAAATGTTATGCATGTTGACAAATGACAAAAGAAAATGAACCGAACACATGATTGCACGCCTGATGAACCGCTCTCATGTGACGCGCTCAGTAGAACAGATCACGTCAAAGGCTGTTCACAGAGAATGCGATATTGCGTTGAAAAACAAGATGCGGGCAGTGGAATGGGAAAAAAAGTAAAGATATTAGACACCAGCTGAAATTTCGTACTAACTTTAGTTTATTACTACTGTTAATTATTGCTATTACTTTAGCATTTTACATCTACACAACACAAAATCCTCTCCTTGAACTGTCACCTTATCGTGGTGGAGAGGTTTGAGTATCCGAATGATCCTGGGAGCTATGTTGTCTGGGGCTATATGCCCCTGGTAGGGTCTCCCAAGGCAAACAGGTCCTGTGGGCCAGACTAAGAACAGTTCACAAAAAAACCCCTTATGAGTAAAACTACACCGAGGACCGAGACGTCGCCCGGCATGGTGCAGCCGGGGCCCCACCTTGGAGCCAGGCCTGGGGTTGGGGCTCGCATGCGAGCACCTGGTGGCGGGCCTCCCCATGGGGCTCGGCCGGGCTTAGCCCGTAGAAGTGACGTGGGGCCGCCCTCCTGTGGGCTCACCACCTGCAGGAGGGAGCGTAAGGGGCCGGTGCATAGTGGATCGGGCGACAGTCGGCGAGGCCCCGGCGACCCGATCTCTGGACACGGAACCTGGCTTTAGGGGCGTGGAATGTCACCTCGTTGGCGGGAAGGAGCCGGAGCTTGTGCGGGAGGTCGAGAGGTACCGACTAGAGATAGTCGGGCTCACCTCCACGCACAGCTTGGGCTCTGGAACCACACTTCTTGAGAGAGGCTGGACTCTCTACCACTCTGGAGTTGCCCATGGTGAGAGGCGGAGAGCTGGAGTGGGTTTGCTTATAGCCCCCAGCTCAGCTGCCATGTGTTGGAGTTCACCCGGTGAGCAGAGGGTCGCTTCCCTGCGGCCGAGTCAGGGATAGGTCTCTCACTGTCGTGTGTGCCTACGGGCCAAAGCGGCAGTGCGGAGTACCCGGCCCTCTTGGAGTCTCTGGGAGGGGTGCTGGAAAGTGCTCCGACTGGAGACTCCATCGTTCTGCTGGGGGACTTCAATGCCCACGTGGGCAGTGACAGTGACACCTGGAGGGGCGTGATTGGGAGGAACGGCCCCTGATCTGAACCAGTGGTGTTCTGTTATTGGATTTCTGTGCTAGCCACGGTTTGTCCATAACGAACACCATGTTCAACATAAGGGTGTCCATCAGTGCACGTGGCACCAGGACACACCTAGACCGGAGGTCGATGATCGACTTTGTGGTCGTGTCATCAGACCTTCGCCATATGTCTTGGACACTCGGGTGAAGAGAGGGGCGGTGCTGTCAACTGATCACCACCTGGTGGTGAGTTGGATCCGATGGAGGGGGAGGAGGCTGGACAGACTCGGCAGACCCAAACGTACTCTGAGGGTCTGTTGGGAACGTTTGGCCGAGCCCCTGTCAGAGATCTTCAACTCCCACCTCCGGCAGAACCGACCGGATCGAGGAGTCTGGAGATATTGAGTCCGAGTGGACCATGTTCTCCACCTCCATTGTCGATGCGGCTGTTCGAGCTGTGGCCGTAAGGTCTCCGGTGCCTGTCGGTGGCAATCCCGAACCCGGTGGTGGACACCGAAGTAAGGGATGCCGTCAAGCTGAAGAAGGAGTCCTATCGGGCCTGGCTGGCTTGTGGGACTCCTGAGGCAGCTGACGGGTACCGGCAGGCCAAGCGGGCTGCAGCCCGAGTAGTCGTGGAGGCAAAAAATCGGGCCTGGGAGGAGTTCGGTGAGGCCATGGAGAAAGACTATCGGTTGGCCTCGAAGAGATTGTAGCAAACCGTTCGACGCCTCAGGAGGGGGAAGCAGTGCCCTACCAACACTGTTTACAGTCGAGATGGGCACCTGTTGACCTCAACTGGGGATATCATCGGGCGGTGGAAGGAATACTTTGAGGATCTCCTCAATCCCACCGACATGTCTTCCATTGAGGAAGCAGTGGCTGGGGACTTGGAAGTGGACTCGCCCATCACCCGGGCTGAAGTCATCGAGGTGGTTAAAAAGCTCCTCGGTGGCAAGGCACCGGGGGTGGATGAGATCCGCCCTGAGTACCTCAAGTCTCTGGATGTTGTGGGGCTGTCTTGGCTGACACGCCTCTGCAACATCGCATGGCGGTTGGGGACAGTACCTCTGGACTGGCAGACCGGGGTGGTGGTCCCTCTTTTCAAGAAGGGGGGCCGGAGAGTGTGTTCCAACTATAGGGGGGATCACACTTCTCAGCCTCCCCGGGAAAGTCTATGCCAGGGTACTGGAGAGGAGAATTCGGCCGATAGTGGAACCTCGGATTCAGGAGGAACAGTGTGGTTTTCATCCCGGTCGTGGAACACTGGACCAGCTCTATACCCTTTTCAGGGTGCTGGAGGGTTCATGGGAGTTTGCCCAACCAGTCCACATGTGCTTTGTGGATTTGGAGAAGGCATTCGACCGTGTTCCTCGTGGCATCCTGTGGAGGGTGCTCTGGGAGTATGGGGTTGGCGGCCCCTTGCTTAGGGCTGTTCGTTCCCTGTATGACCGGAGCAAGAGCTTGGTTCGCATTGCCGGCAGTAAGTCAGACCTGTTCCCGGTGCATGTTGGACTCCGGCAGGGCTGCCCTTTCTCACTGGTTCTGTTCATAATTTTTATGGACAGAATTTCTAGACGCAGCCAAGGGCCGGAGAGTGTCCGGTCTGGGGACCATACGATTTCGTCGCTGCTTTTTGCGGATGATGTTGTCGTGTTGGCCTCCTCAAACCAGGACCTTTAGCGTGCACTGGGGCGGTTTGCAGCCGAGTGTATCTTGGGGTCTTGTTCACGAGTGAGGGAAGGATGGAACGAGAGATCGACAGGCGGATCGATGCAGCTTCTGCAGTAATGCAGTCGATGTACCGGTCTGTCGTGGTGAAGAAGGAGCTGAGCTGTAAGGCAAAGCTCTCGATTTACCGGTCGATCTACGTTCCTACTCTCACCTATGGTCATGAGCTGTGGGTCATGACCGAAAGGACAAGATCCCGGATACAGGCGGCCGAAATGAGCTTTCTCCGTAGGGTGGCTGGGCGCTCCCTTAGAGATAGGGTGAGAAGCT